>CM068587.1:21993533-22728533 GCA_035048485.1 Pteria penguin | reverse complement strand
ATTAAACAGATATTTTATTTATATAAATCTGATATACTCTTGATATTTATTTTTTTTTTTATTATTAGTTTTTTAAAATTGCCATTATGTCTTTATTTTAGATAAAATGAAATAGATGCATCTCAACTTGTCTTTATTTGTAATGCGAGTTTGATAAATATAGGATTTATTCGTTGCATATATTACTTTTCGGTTTTTTTTTAATCTTTCTTTTCTTCTTTTTCCATCCTTTTTTCAGAAATATTAAGAAATAAAGCAATTATTTCACCCAACTTATATGCATATATGAGTAAATAAAGTTCAAAATTTAAACAACGTCCCAAAATTCATAATATTAAAAATGATGTCAGCGAAAAATTGAACAAATAGATAAATAAATAAACAATAAATAATTAAGATTAAGAAAGGACAATTACATGTACCAAAATGAAAATCACAACTGTATATCAGTATGTAATACAAGAATAGATAAGATCAACAGCATTTAATAGTTACAATTTTTTGTTGTGATGTCAACGTAATGTTTACATGTCCGAGATAAGAGAACAAAATTACCGTCTTAATTATAAAAAGCATTGAAGGTGTTACGATAACGGTTGACTTCATATCAGCTACCACATCTCCACTCATTTGTCATATTTATCCAACAGATTGTTTATGTGTGAGAAACCGGAAAAATCTGTGAAATTTGGAATAATCAAGTCGGTATCTTTTTGAATGAGTAAGATGTATCGGATAGTGAAAAACGATAAGATTAACCAACATTAACACCTGACTGCCTTCAGTAGGGTATCCCGAGGCGTACACGTGTCTTATGATTCTAAAGATAGGATTTTGTTTTAGAAGAAAATGTTTCACTCTAGTAATATCAATATTATTTGTTTTCACCTTAGTAATATCACCCTAGTAATATCAGTATTATTTGTTCTTGCTTTATTTTTAATACATGTTTGTAAGTTAGAGAAATTAAATTGATTGGCCAGAAGGCTGCAGACTAGTAAACTATTCTTAATTATACAAAACGGACTGCTCTTAATAAATTACATGTATACTGACAGCAAAACTGCTTCCTGAAATTCCACGTACGAATCATTTACATCCAGATTTAATCGTTACTTTATAAACACCAATGGTGTTTACATACATATCAATATTACAACGGTAGGAACACGTAAATTTAGTAACGGAATATACAAAATGTACTTCCTATTTTTACTTTTATTTTCTTGTATTTTTATATATATTTTATCTTCTATAAGGCCTACACGCCGATCTTCATAATATTTTTCACACTGAATGCATACATATGTTTCGAAGTTTCAATCTCAGCTCTTTATAATTCAATGAGATCACGAGACGTTATTGGTTCAACAAATTTTATATCAATCTTATCAAATGATCATTAGAATAGATAATGTTATTTTAATTTTAATGTATTCCACTATAAAATAAAGCTTGTCCCTCTAATTTTCTTCATATGAATAATTTTTACTTCAAATTCTTCGAAGTAAACAATAATAAATAAATAAATAAATAAATAAATAAATAAATAAATAAATAAATAAATAAAATGAATATTTAATATGCTAGTAGCTAAAATCTATGAAGGAAACCTCTTCATTAGTTTCCAAATAAATGCTCCTTAAATAATCCAATAAGTTGAATATATTTTAGTTTGAAATGGGTTTGTCTAGCTGATTTACTCAAATTGGTTAAATTAAACACGCTATTGTAATGTATCTATACCATAAAGATAATCCCCAGTAACGGAAACGGCCAAAGTCAATATAAAATTGTTTGTATCTAACTCCCGAAATTTCTCGGCTATAATTGTTGATTTTCACTAGGTAGCTAATGTAGTATGTCGATTATATCTACATAATATACCCACTTAAACATCTAACTTGTATCTGCAAGCAAAGGACACAAAACAACTTATATCACGAGGGCTTCACTACATTTATTTGTGATTTACCGAAAATGGATTGTAAGTTTAAAACAGTCAACATTGAAAACACGGCTCCTGGGTATAATCACTTGACGCGGTGGGTTTAATAAACATTGAAAAATAATACAAATATGATACCTGTCTTTTCTACAAGTAAATTAAATATACAAAGTTGACAAATCTCATTTCACGAGGTTAAAAGATCGGTATACAAATTTTAAAGACCAATTATTTTGTTGAAACAGGGTAGTGTACTATGGGGAGGGCTAAGTACTTAAGAAGAAAAATAAAACTTTCAACGGAATTAAAAGGGACAGGTTAAAACTCAGTTTGAAAATTAAAAAGAAAAATAAATATGAAGAAGGGTTTAGAGCTGCTTGGGTGAGTATGGTGAGAGATTAAGGACCATAAGTGACCACTAGAATGACCACTGATATTTATCTCGCGATGAGAAAGTTTAGTGGTCAACGGTAACTTCAGTTAGCGTTATAAAGCGATTTTCGTTCTCCACACTAAAAGTACATAAAATGTGAAGTTGACAATTTCACATTATACTTTATATATTTAAAATTTATAAACAAAATAAAGAATATTTAGCATTTCTGACAGAAAAAAGGATAAAGATATAAAACAAATTTAGAAAATAAGAAGACAAACTTTGATGATTATAATATTTATTTGGCAATGTATTGTTAATTTAAAACTTCTAGTATTACTTAAAAATATAAATTAATTTCTGAAGTAATAGATCAGTCCAACCGCATAGATGCTACAATAGAAAACAATTTGATATTTCAAACTTGAGATCAATAAAGGTATTAAATCGTGCTTTTTCTATAAATCTAATAATCAGTCTTTATTACAGAGTATGGTATTACATATGAAACGCCAAAATTTGTCAATGCAAAGCTTTGTTGATATAAATTCGAAAGGATATATAGAATAACAAAGGAGACATTCCATAATACTGACTCATTTACAATATAATATCAGATATATCCCTGAGACACTTTGAATTAATACACTATTTGAAAATCAAATGCGAAACTTAAGCTGCCTTTTCAATTCAAAATAAACTTGAAAGAACAAGTAAAGGAGTTAAACCTTTACTTATATGACAAATAGGAGACCTGGCTTACTTGACACAATCGTTGCAGATGTTATTGAAATCTTTTCTTTTCTAATTTGTTGCAAAATTCGAGATTTTTCACGTCTGAGAATTAGTCCTAACGTTCAATACCTCCGCGTTGATACAGAATATTATTACTTGAATAGCGTAATTTGCACAACTTAAGTTATTAATACCAAGTGCCTCAGTATATGAACTGGAATTCTTGTAAAGTTAGGATCAACTCTATTAGTCAGTCACGTCCTGTATATAGCTTACCAAATCTCCCCGTTCATTTGTGCGGCAATTTGAAAAGATGTATATTCATTGACGTGTTATGATTGGAGATACTATTGTGAGAACATTATATACACCTGTGGTGATCACTTAATACATTACTTGTTTTCATATTTATTTGATAAGCACATCACCTAGCTATTGTGTGACTGTTTACTTCTCACACCTGCTATCGTTCATTCGCGGAGGAATATCGTAATCATGCTCGCCAAATTCCGACGTTGACGAGATCTTGACTTCTACAGACCCTTCTATACAAACTTAACATTGCATAATCCGATGAAACTTTATAAGATCTGAAAGGTAAACCTGAAGATTATGAAGTATTTGTGTAGTTGAAGATATTATAAGATATATTAACTGTGCGCCTCTGACACGAGCTCATCGTCCGTATTTCCAGCTTATCCTCTTAGCTGAACAAACTTGATTTCGTGTGATAAGTCACTATCTGGCCCTATGTTATCACGCGGAAGAGGATAATAGTTAACTACGAGTTTTGTTTCTCGTATTTATGCAATAATCATTGTTTACATTTAGTACCCGTGATAAGCTATTACCGATTTAGTCAAGACGTTACTTGCGAGCATGTCACGTGACAATATCTGTATTTACTATTTGTTTTACGGATAGAAGCCGAAGATGTGTCAGTTGTAAACACAAGTTTATAACTACCTATCATAACTAGAAGAATGTATGCAAAGCAAGTACGTTAAGATTAAAGTAGAAAATAATCCACAAGGTAAAAACGACGCTCTGTTTTAGAAATATTTCATACCTTTATTTGCTTTAAAATTGTTGGGGTGGGGATGTTTAGATTAGTTCCATAAATACATGTTAAAGCTTTAAACCCTGATTATCTATATCAGTCTATGTAAACTTTTCAAAGAGGCAAGGCGCCTGCATCAGGAAGAGTGAAATAAAATTCAATGTTAAAACATCTCAAGAGCAGTGTTGGACAAGGCCCTGTACTTGTTTTATTTGAGAATCTGCCACTATATCTCCCTCCATGGTAACATGTGTTGGGCTAGCGGTATATGTGTTTGTGATGTACGATAAAGTCATATCATTCTGGAATATCGTACATTTATCTATTAGTGTAAATCGGTAGTCGTGCTTAACATGCACCAAATCAAATAAATATTGGCGGTGTCCATTAGGATGTTTATACGATCTCTCTATGATACACAGGTCTTCATGACCTCTCATTGAATAAAGATTGTTTGACATGTACCGTATCTTTATGAATGTCAAAAAAAAATCCCAAAAGTGTCAGCAATTAAGCACAGTGGGAAATTTGCACATTGCGCCCACTTCCGGTTTTCTTATAAATTTCTCTTAGTCATGTTATTATTGTCGATCGAAGAAAATCTTCTGTTCATGTACGATCAACATCTTAGTTATTTATTTAAACAATACATATATCCCGAATAAATATCTTATTCATGACATGAAAACTATAGGTCTTGTCTTGAACGGAAAGGTAAAATTCGAATAGTTTTTGTTATTGCACCGTGTCACTGGATAGGCTTAATTTGATCATCATGCCAAAGGTCACCCACGTCGAGCGAGTCATCCAGTGTAGAAAAGCGCCGATTACCGCTTACAAATACTTAAACAAGGAGGTAGGTGTCAGCACAGACTCTGACAACTTAATGAAAATTGTTTACTTTTAAAAAATCAATTTCCCATGCGTTTTCCGAAACGTCAGCAAACAAAAATGAACACTAGCTACGATTGACATGAATTGAAGTTTTGAATTGTTGAACCCGAAACCTCTTGTTGGGATCGATGTCTTATGTAAACATTACCTACTCCACTCACAATATCATGATAATTCTAAAATTTGAATGAAATACGTAGGGTATTAAAGAGACACTTTAAAATTCGATTTCCATTCGCGTTCATCCCTAGTATCTCATCAATAGTCAGTGTTCTGAACCCTTGTGACAGGTATACATTTCTATTGTATCATTGTTGAACCACTTGAATATTTTCAAGATTTTAAGTATAAGCCCATAAAATTAATGAACCCATAAACTCATACATTCAGTTAATAAGGTTTTATTTTTCGTGTCATTGTCGTTGTTAAATTAAAAAAAAAATCAAGATTTTAAGTGGAAGTCCATAAAATTAATGAACCCATACATTTATAAATAAGGTGCTATCATTCGTGTAACTGTAGTCTAAAAAAAAAACAAAAAAAAAAACAAAAAAAAAACCCAACCAAACAAACAACCCCCCCCCCACAAAAAAAAAACCGAAAAAAAAAAAGAATATAATAATAATAATAATAATAATAATAATAATAATAATAAACAAACAAACAAACAAAAAGAAAAGAAGAAGAATTAAAACAAAAACATCAAAACCATCACCACCAACAACACTACCACCACCAATAATAATAAAATATAATATATATGTCTTTTTATATGCTGTATGGCATTTGAATAAATTGAATTGAATTGAATAATTATAATAATAATAATGAAATAGATATATAAATAAATAAACTAACCAACACCCCCCCCCCCCCCCAAAAAAAAAACCCCAAACAAAACTGTATGAAAATTCATCGCCTATATGGTATCAGAGACATGTGTATATGTCTCTGATGTCACTAAATAAGACAGTTTGCTTCAATTTTACACAAGTGTCAAATGGAAGAATTATTAACCAAGACAATTGAAGAGTATTATTAGATTTTACATGGTATAAGGTCAAATGTAATTAAATTCTCAGTTCGCAGGAGAAATGCTATCACGTGGTCACCAGAAGTAACACACAAGTAATTATAAAAAAGCCGAGACAGTGATGCAGTATTATGCAAGCAAGCATTTCAATTGCATTTGTCAATGCTTTCCTTATATTCTTTGCTGAATTATTAAGATCTGCATATGTTTTCTTCAGGCTCCAACAGCACAATGGCGACAAACTTGGACGACTTGGTACATCCTCTCCCGGCCCCGGAAGTATGACGTCATTTGACGAGGATGAAAAAATAGACATAGATGATGACGACGACCTCGATGATTTTAAAGACCTCGATGACTCAGGAAGTAGCACCAGCTCCAGAGGGTCGCCACACTTCAGTAATGGACATACGAGTGACATGAAGTTATCACCTACATGAAAGCGCTCGAAGACAATTTAATGGTATTCAAAACCGACAAACTCGTAACGGATATATTGTGATCTTGATTTTGTTGCAATATGTATTGGTTAAAACTATATCAGGAATTCTATCTTGCCGTGTTTACAATGCAGATACATGGTCATTATCTTAAGCATTGTTTGTCAAAATATTGCTTTTGCAAGTGTTGAGAACATTCATGCTTTATTTCAGTGTATATCTTAATGTTTGTAGCACCACCTACAGGATTGAAGTGCTAAAACGATGGATATGTGATTATAAGGTCGGAATGTTGTTACTGGGCGAGGGAAGCTATACTTCAAATTGTAAATATTATGAATATAACATTTGTTCGAAAATATCTCCATTTATTGTCGTATATCAGTGGCGGATCCAGCGCCCCATGCCGTATTATAGCCGAAAATCTTAAAAAATATGTTTCGGTAAAATGATACTATTGGGAATTAAAGGGAAACGGGAGGAACTGATACCCATTCCTCACCCCTGAATCCGCCACTGTTTCAATACATTTTTTCGTTTCTCAAAAAGTATGCACGAATCATAATATTAAGAAGTTCAATAGAATACGATGATTTGATAATCATTATCTTAAAACGGATTATTATTAATTACCTATACGTCTGGAAATGCATACGGGAATTTGGATTTCATTTTTCATAAATAATTCAATTAACTTTGATATAAAATTAAAAATGAGGAAAATGTTTGATTTTGCGATGCTTTTTATGTGCTGTTTTTCTCTATTTTTAAAGGATAACATACTTTTTATTTTGCTTTCCATCATTCGAATGGACTTGCTATTCTTAAGTTTCAAGTAATTTTCAAACAATTGAAATAAATTTGTGCAAAGTATTTCCAGCCACTTCAAAGCGTTACATTTTTCAAATGGATTAAAATTACATGATGATTTATGAAAAGTTTATTGCCGCTTCGGTCGTCAATATATGTATATGTACTTTGTCTCACTGTTATGTTTAAGTTAAATAAATTGCATTAAAATAATAAACCAGTTTTTGTTTTGTTTAAGGCCAGTCGTCAATGAAATATGTAATGTAATTTTACTTGAAAAGAATACTTAAAATTACTGAAAAAATCTGACTTTTTCTAGACTTAGACACTAAAATTACATTTAAGCTATTTATAAGTAAATCATGACACTGGCATTTGTTTAATATCTAGATTGTCTAGATAAACTTGATCATTATTTTGTTCTTATATAATATTAAAAGTGATACAGAAATACTATTATTAAAAAGTAAAGGAACACAAACACTCTGTATTTCATTTCACATGGTATAAGGTCAAATGTAATTCATTTTACATGAATTAGTGTAAATGAAATCATAAGTTACATTCACTGATATACACTCAATACAGAGTTTTTGTGTTCCTTTACTTTTTATGTACCGGACTTCCCTTTGGAGGACTTCTTCTTTACTATTATTAAAGACTTCTTCATGATTTTCATAGCTAGACCTCTAAATAAATTATAAATTGATATGAATCCATAAAAAGGAGATATTTTCACATGAGGGAATATTGTTCACAATCTGAATTGTTGGATATTATGAAGGGTCAAAGGAATTGAGTCGCTTTTTCATGTAGATTTGATAATTTCGAAGCTGGAAAGATTTATCTCAGAAATTCATTGACCTTTAAAAAGAGAACCTCCCAGTTTATATTTCTATAATTATCAGATAGTTGTCTTCAATCAGAAATCATCGGACAGGAAAATGCCATGGATTGCAGTATGTAATTACAAGTAGGAAAGTTAACTGCTCATTTTGATAAGTGACTATGGATGCAAAGAAGATTTTCGGTCAAACTGACTTGGTGAAAGCGTTCAGCAGGGATCTACAAACGAGGTAGCAATGAACACATCTTCTCCTCGGTCTTTGTTCCAGGTGTTGGCTCCATTGTCGATCTATTGTCATTGTGAACACATTAATTTAAAGCTCTCATTCAAATGTCAATTCGTGATAATTTGCTTAGGAACTCGGGAGCAAGTAAAACTCTGCGGGAATCTTGTGCTGCTTTTATGGCTGGTAAATTGCTCGCTCTTTGCGTTTCCTTCATTGATACGGGGTCGAATGCAGAATGGGGCTAGAATACCGGTTTCGCATATCGTGATTTTTGTATAATATGTATAGGGTATATTGAATTTGTCCCTCGTAATCGATATTTTATTGAAAAAAATCCAAAAGTTGAATAGTAAATACTGAAACTGACAACAAGTAAATGTTATAAATGCTTTCAGAAATATAAATGAAATACCTATATTGTTATGATGCTACAAGAAAAATCAAATTCAGTTTTCACAATTGGTAACAACAGCAGCATCATCGACAATGATAACACAACAACAAAACAGCAATTATGACAATGAGGTGGACAATAATAAAATTCACCCTTTTCTATTTATATATGACGTAATGTAAATATTACTTATTTATTACATGTTAAAAGAAGAAGAAATTCCAGGAAATACACACTGTATAATATAATATAATATAATATAATATAATATAATATAATATAATATAATATAATATAATATAATATAATATAATATAATATAATATTAAGAGTACACAAACTAATTAAATAATATCTAACCCCATCCCCTCTTCCCCGAATAAATAAATAAAAAAAAAATAGCAACAACAACAACAACAAAAGTTAGGCATAGAGAGTTTTGTTCGGAGCTATTTTCAATATAGTTCAATCTCTTCTCTGACCACTTTATTTATACTGATGTATAATAATCAAACTAAATGTACCGAAGAACAAAATAATAAAATACTAAAGCGAACTATAATAAATGATATATAAATATATAAACAAATAAACATATAGAAAGTTAGAACGTAGATCTATCAAGTAATCAGTGTTGAGGCAGTTTTGATTTCAATACAATATCTTTATAGTATACAATATGATATGATAAATCATAATAACTAATTATCATTGGAAATATGTTAATATTGTTATTTCATTCAACTGATTTTCACAACTATTATTTACAGTATATTTACAATAAATGTTTATGAAGTAATGTAAGATATGTGGGGTTTTTAATCTACCCGCAGGTAGTAAGAGAACAAGAGAAGAATAACTGCTTAATGTAATTCACAACCAATAACACTCCGAGTCCACGGCAGAATAGGCAACACTCCACGTATTCATATTGGTCTACGTACTGATAAAAATCAAATCACCATTCGTCCGAATATTCGTTACAGTAGGACTGTTTTGTAATTTTTTTTTTCCTGTCTGGTATTAAAATTTTCTATCGCAATTTTATATGTCGATTATAGTTTCTTATCCTACGTCAGGCACAACAATCTATTGTTATTTTACTTGTGGATAATACTATCCTATCCTATGTTAGGTCGTATAAGGACACACCAATACTTTTGACGATTATACTGTCCTATCCCATGTCACGCCGTATAAGGACAAATCAATACTTTATATGACGATTACACTGTCCTATCCTATGTTAGGTCGTATAGGGCCACATCAGTTCTTTATATGACGATTATACTGTCCTATCCTATGTTAGGCCGTATAAGGACACATCAGTTCTTTATATGACGATTATACTGTCCAATCCTATGTTAGGCCGTATAAGGACACATCGATAATTTATATGACGATTATACTGTCCTATCCTATGTTAGGCCGTATCAGGACACGCCAATACTTCTGAAGATTATACTGTCCTATCCTATGTTAAGTCTTATAAGGATACATTAATAATTCATATGAGGATTAACGTGTCCTATCCTATGTTAGGCCGTATAAAGACACATCAGTTCTTCATATGTCAATTGTAGTATCTTATCCTAAGTTCCTATTCACAGAAATCTGTTGCTTTTTTACATGTTGATTATACTGTCCTATCCTATGTTATGCAGTATACGGACATACAATCAACTGTTATTTATATGTTCACTATAGTGACCTACTCTGTCAAACCGTATCAGGTTAAGACAGTCAACTGGAATAATATAGCTATACTATTTTGCTATTGGGGTTTGCTCGTTCATGAACCCTTATTTCCCATACAGTGCTAAGTAAGTGATATCAAAGGAACAACATTTAAAATAAAAGTTAATATTGAATAAGGACAAAGAGGATGTCGATGTAGAGCGGACTAATAATGTACAAACATATATTGCATGGGACGAAATTATCAAAGATAATTAAAATATTTTTTAGATCAAATACCTTCATATTGGGTATCATTCAATAAAATACATGGAAATATATAAAATCAATAAAGAATAATCTCTAACTTAAAGAATGATTTAATAAAAAGTTAGCTTGACATAAAACATATACTTCAAGCATAATTAATCTTCTTCTTTCACAGATAGAATATCAAAATAACAATATAACCTTGTATAATGTCATTCTCTTACAAAACACGACATTGGTAAACTACCGTCTTTAATCTTTCTAATGAAACTTTCTCCCCTTGGGCCATGACTCCCTTCGTTAAACTCCTTAACAGCGACTAATAGTTGCAAGTCCTACAAAGCCATCCTCTCCAGAATTAATTCAGACCGGGAGATATTGCTGTATAACTCGTTTAAACGTTACAATTTTCCAAGATTTTAGCTGTAATCTCAAACAAGCATATTTAGTGTGCTTTGCATTAGCATGTGTATGGCGACAAACTCATTGACTTCTTATAAGTGGACCGTTGTCATGGCGCCCGAGGGTTACCATCTGACGCTCCGTCATCACACACGCGCCTCCTATGGCGCTGGAAGAAAAATCGCTGATGATATTCGAGAAATTAATGCTATCTAAACAAATACTCCTTTGAAAAAAGTAACAATAATACGGATTCTTTTAAAAATGATGATGAAGAGGCTCTGATATCAAAAACGATACAGCTAGTATAGATTTCACTTACAATCAGATCATACGTAATACTAGCTCGAATTGGAAAAACTTCAAACGAAAGTTTGGGTTTTGCTTTTAATGCGATGTGGGAATCAAGAAAGAAGGTGATGTTTGGAATGATATATAAACATATCACATTTTACAATAGCTTAAGGCATCAATCATGGATGTCATATTTGATAAACATGTTAGAATTTTAAAGTTTAGGGGTGTTGTTTTTATCAGTAGGGTTTTATTTCCTTGTACACAAAAATATGAGAATAAAGACAAACATTTATGTGTATATGCAAAGTAACATTGATTTTAGAGGTCTTATTCCATAGTCAGTTTTAACAATCCATGTAATAAAAGCATAATAAAAGAAGAGCTAATATTTATATTTTATTTCAAGAAAAAATACACACACACACACACACACACACACACACACACACACACACACACACACACACACATCATCATCATCATCATAATCATCATCATATTAAAACCATGACGTTCTTCTCTATAAATCATAAAGAAAGAAAGAAAAAGAAATAAAGTTTTGTTGCTTACTTTGTGATAAATATATCTAACACATCATATACAAATATTCGAAGAGTAGAATTAAACTTAAATGAATTCTTAATAAATTTCGCAAGACATTAAATAGTCCCTTGGTAAAATAGTTTTACATTGCCTTCATTTCGGAAGTGTAATTGTCATACAAGAATAAAGTGTCATACACAATTTGTCGTTTTTGACGCGATGATAGTCATTTCAGTTGTCGAGCCATCACGATGCTTTCCTTTCCGTAATCGCTACGTATTTCCGTTGCCCGACTCACTATTTGATATCATTAGAGTCTTTATTCATACACAAAGATTTGTCACAGCGCCTCCTACCGGGCTGGTATTATGTGATTGCTTATTACCAACTGTCCAAGTCATTTACAGACAAGATGAAGAGCTGTGGAAAATTATATTGTACGAATATCATTACGTTCTCTTTCAAGTAAATAACGCCCGGAAATGCATCCTCTGAACATTGTTATTTACAAGATGGGGATTGCTCGTCCCTCAAATTATCGTGTTCGTCTTGTCTTGACGCATCAGTTTATCCTCTGTTTCTTGTTTAACCGATTTAATTACAATATATTTATCATATTTATATACATATAAAATTCGATAAATTTGTATTATATTCTATTCATATATTATTACAAGAGTTGCATAGTTTTCCTTCTTCTAATAGAATTAACGAGTAATAAATAATTAAGAAATGAATAAAACAATAATAAATGGAAAAATAAAATTAATGAATAAATACACTAAGCTGTTAAGAAAAATAAGATAAAAGAACTTTCAAAATACCGATCAGTTTAATTCTAATGAAATTCTGAATTATAATAAATAAATATGCAAATACATAGATACTTATCATATTTAAAATTTTTAAGTGGTTTTTAATATTTTCTTTTTAATTAGATACGCCTTTTCTCGTATATATTTCATTATTTTGCCTCTTCCTAGCAAACCATTCAAGGGTGATTTAATGACATAAAAGAAAGAAAAAATTAATAAAAGAGGAAGCTTTTTACTGTTTACAACGAAAATGTACCCTATGATAGATATCTTCCGCATCAGATATGTTAATAGAACATTGAAGATAACAGAGGACTTTCTAACATAAAACATGTATCCAGGGCGTATTCTGCTAACCAAGCGGGAGACGTCTATTCCTCTCGGGCAGTTGTTTCACCACAGATTTCCAGGGCTTATGACTAGGTCTGTTAATTCAAATGCTTTTATTACATTTGATTTGAACACGAAAAGCATTTAAGTAAAATACATGGATACAGATATCTGAATGGTATCAAATCTTTTTACATATGGGAAAAAATAATGATGTCGTTGTCTGAAGAACTGTCCGTAACAGGCCTGTGACATGTTCATGATTCAGCTAACTCAGAAGTACGTGTGTTCTGTTTTGAACTATAGACATTTAAGATTATTTATATGCATATCTTCGTAAATAGCGTTCTCTGATTTGAACTTTCCGACTTCGGAAAAAAAGGACGGCAGATAAAGATGTATTGTGCAAAGTTTTCAAAGGACGCTGAATGGATATGGCAGATTTATAATATGTTCTTTTACAATTCTATCCTTGGCAGGTGGTATGATTGAAAAGTCGATTTTTCGATCAGAAAACGGGTGCTTCTCTTTCCCTAATTGGCACGAATATTAATTTATATGGCTATAGAATAGTATTTGATAATATCGCGTGGTTGACGTGCAAACAAAACTCTAATTGTTATGCCCTGCCTGATACCCTTAAAAGTTGTTATGAAATTAAGATATGCAGTTGGAGTAAAAGTGAAAAAATAATATCGGAAAGGGGTGGAACGAGGACTTTTTGTCAACATCATTAAAAAGATAAAAATCCAAATATGTCTCTAATTGAAATTTAAGCTATATAGCATACTCTTACTAACCATTATATGATGTACGCCATGCCATTAACTGGAGCAGAGACATGATAAAATATCTTTATTGTAATTAATTTGAAATTATGTGACTGTAAGTCTTTCTGTACAGTGTTACCCCACATTCAGTCTTTAAATACAGTGTTAAACATTTTTTTTGTCAACTGTATGTTAAGGGTGGATGTGGTTAAATAAGAGATGCATATTTCTCTATCCTTCGGAACACCTGATTTCAACTCTGCATTCCATGAATGTTCTACGATTTAATGAGTACCACGGTAACATACACTAATTACTTTCGCATTTTACATGTTAAAAGTAAAATCTTTATCCAATATATGGAAATATATAAGGTAGATGCAGGTATAAATCTTCATGGAGAAGACAGCAGCCATTCACAAGTTACCCCTTCCCCCAAATGAAAATAAATACATAAACATAAAAATGAAAGGCGTTTCTTTTTTAAATAAAAAGAAAGCAAACAAATTCGGTCATTCTATGATCATTTTCAAATCTGAAGTGTACGTGGCTTATTGGTTAACGAGTAAGTTTCATCAGACCAACTAATTTTCTGCTATGTGTCCTTTAGTAAATCAAACTCAATGTTCCTGCAATGCGTCTGTGTACCAAAGCATGAAGACTTTGTTTATATTTATTTTCAGTTGAATTTTATTTCAAGTATTTGAATTAAAATGGGGTTTCTTAAATATAGTCATATATATCATTACGTG
The DNA here is from genome assembly GCA_035048485.1 of Pteria penguin. Classification (NCBI taxonomy): domain Eukaryota; kingdom Metazoa; phylum Mollusca; class Bivalvia; order Pterioida; family Pteriidae; genus Pteria; species Pteria penguin. The sequence goes on along the minus strand of CM068587.1, from coordinate 22,713,914 downwards.
ATAATATTTACGTTTAATTTTATGACCTCTCAGCTTGAGTAAAATGTTTTCGTGTTCTCTTTATTAGGATAATTTATAAATTTCCAATGTATACATAAAAGTATTTCACGCAATAGTGTTCTGATGTTAAGTTTTATTATATTAATTGTGGTGACACGAAGCGGAAGGTGTGTTCACGAAGCGGAAGGTGTGCTCACCAAGGGGAAGGTGTGCTCGAAAACCAGTAAACCACACCGATTGGGTGCTCGAAAACCAGTAAACCACACCAAATGAGTGCTCGAAAACCAATAAACTATAGCTGTCATACAGCTGAATTTTTTTTACTTGTATATAAAGGTAAAGGTACCCATTATGTATTTATCGACGGAATTCCATATATCTTACAATTTTTGTTGTTCACACTTGTTCGCAAAAATCGCAAAAACATATAACAAAATGAAACCTGTTAATGTTAAATGAGCTTAAGTGCTTTATACCAAAACCTGGGATATAAAAATATATATATTAAAAAAATAATAATAAATTAAAATGAAGGAGGAAAAGATATGAAATAAATACGTGTAGATATGACACGACAGTAAGAAGAAGACATATATGCATAGGACTAACGTCAAGTATAAATACGATGTCATTATTCATGTAAAATAACCATTTCATAGAACAACCATATCCTTCAGTTAAAAACTATCGTCTAGAGTGAGAATATTTGCGTTATAGAAATTATCTGTATTAAAATGATGTACTTTAATGAAGACACACACACACACACACACACACACACACACACACACACACACACACAAATAAATTAAAACTATGAAATAATATATTTATAACTATTGTTAGAATTTCTATTGGAATGTGTACGTCAAAAATCGTCAGTAGACATATTTTTTTTTAATTGGAATGTGTACGTCAAGAATTGTCAATAGGCATATTTTTTTATTGGAATGTGTACGTCACGAATGGTCAGTAGACAGATTTTCTAATAAAAAATAACAAGCACAGATAAGCCCACAATTACTGTAGGAACATACACACAAATAATAATTTATTGCATCATGTGCGCATTTCGTCAACTTTTGTCCCTTCTATTCTAAAGCTGTTGAAGTTCAAAATATTTGAAGAAACTAATTACTACATTACTAAACTAGATTGACATAAAATGAAAAAAGGAAACAAAATCCCATCTAATGTTTAAACTATACATGAGGAATGTAACATATGAATCAGAATTTACAAACATACTTCATTGTGAATTTTGAAATCTAGAGATGAAAGAAAACCCCAAAACAAACAAACAAAAACAATATAAAATAAAACAAAATAGAAATAAATAAATAGATAAATAAGGATAAAAAAGGAAATAAGAAAAAAGAAAATTAAATAAAAAATAAAATAAGATTAAAATATAAGCAGAAATACCAGTCAAAAAAAAAAAAAAAAAAAAAGAAAAGAGAGAAGCATAATCTTGAATTTAAGGAAACAGCGTTTGTCTTTTTTTAAAATTTAAGTTTGTATGGCAAAGAGGGCATGAAGGAATCATCTTTAAATTTATGAAATAAAACGGCTGCATTATATTAAATCATTGCTATTCTAAATTTTGCGGCTTTAAATGTTTAAATGAAATACTAAAGTTGGTTGGTTGGTTGATTGGTGTTTTACGTCGCTTTCAACAATATTTCAGTTATATCGCGACATGGAAGCAGGAGGTTACCAACTTCTTAAAGATAGTGGCGCAACCCGGGAATCGAACCCGGATCGTGGTTGCCGCAAGCCAAGCGCTTAACCACTACACCAAAAATACTTAAGAAGTTCATCAAAGGTCTTTTCGTGCACTTATAAACGAACAGATTAAAAAATATGAAGTGTTGTAAAATTAATCTTCCACATTTAAGCTGAGTCAGCAGTAACGAGTCCAGAGTCAATACGATACTATAGAAGCAATTGTTAAATACACAACAACAGGTTATGAAATCACATCATAGTGACAAGTGTCTGTAGACGAAATTACTCTTAAGAAAATTAGATGAGATTGCTTTTTTTGCTATCATATATTTTTCCCGGAGCTATGTGTTTGCTTCTTTTGTTTTGTTTTGTTTTGTTTTTGTTTTTGTTTTTTTATTTTGTGTGTGTGTGTGTGTGTGTGTGTGTGTGTGTGTGGTGGGGGGGGGGGGGGGTTGGCGTGTTTGGTCGGTCATCTTAGCATCAATTTATGGCTAAGCTGCTGGAAATATATAAAATCACAAACTATGGGAGTATTCTTATATCAAGTCAATTTATACATACAAAATAGTAAAGTATTAACTGTTCAAAAATGTATATAAGAGAAAATGTCACAACTTCACCACATCATAGCTAAGCTTATATGTCACAAAGTGAAAATGTGACGTCTATGCTAGGGACATTTACTATATGTGATGTAATTAAGGGTTATATAAAACGAATTTGGAAAAATTTGAAAAGTTTAATGCAATAAGCAGCTAATCGATATACATGAGGAACATGTATGAGACCATTGCTTAATCGTTTTCAAAAAGTCCATTTTGAAATTGTCTCCCGCAATAAAGGCACAAAGTGTCATAATGTAGAGTTCAAACTAATGAAAGAAAGACAGATAAACGGTCATATACATGAAATAATTCATGCACAATCAGCATGTATAATGATACTGATAAGGGTAGTGGTGGTGGTGATGATGAATGATGATGATGATGTTGAAGCCATCTATGCCAATGCTTTATTATATTTGAATACATGTCTTAAGACTCTAGATAGTTAAAATAATAATAACCATATAACTAAAATAATAATAATAATAACAACTAAATTTAAGTAATGTTTAAACACATTTATAAGATATACTGTAACCCACTTCATACAAAAATATTTTCTTTGTTCGTATGTAGTCATACGTGTGTTATAATGATATGTATTAATTGTATTGCTAGTTCTAGGTTCAGTTTAGTTAAGTCTGCATGCATAATTTAAACAGAACTCGTATACAATATTTTGTCTATCATTAGGTATTATGGTCATGTATAATTTTGATCTAGATTCAATTAAGATATGCATCCCAATTTTCATAGACTATCACATCATAGCACACAATAACACCGCCATCCAACAGACGTTTCCAAATTGTATTTATAACGTTTAGATTCCCCCAAATTACTATCAAATAACGTTCCATGAGGCAATATACCCTAGAGGTATAAAATCCAGATCTATACAGATTTAATAACACAATCTCTGGCCGCTAACAAAGTTATCCCATCGTTGCGAGCTTAATATTACATATTTCCATAACTATATTAAGTCATATCCATCAAACAACACAATCAAGGTTCAACAGTTCAATTTGGCCTCTTTTGAATGCTTATTCACTTATTTGAGGGTATTTAATGTTTACTAAATAGCGTGAACTATTATGAAAAGCCCGCAGTTGAAGCCCCTGAATCTGGTGCATTTATATGACGTTAATACGGGTCGCTTTAGGCCATTCGTTGTTATTCATTAGATTCGTTGCGCCTAATAGCATCTATGAAGATGTGATTGTAAGGGAAATACATAATGAACTGAATGATACATTCTAAACAGATTCAGTGATTTGATGTCTTGACTAGGTCTAACGGGGCGATTTCGAGCCCGTTTTCTACTTGACTATTAACTCAGATTTCATTTAACATTAAGTATTTACCGGTAACGAAATGAAGCAGTATTTGATGGAAGCAATTACAGATGTGTTCAAGCTTGCAATTAGCCTCGATTTCTCCTAAAAAGTAATGGCAATTCCATTATTCCAATATGGTATTTCGTAACATAAAAGTTTAAAATCTATACAAATTGAAATAAAATCACAAGAAAACGCGCAAGTCAGATATATAAGGAAAAATATATGAACATAGAAGTGTGGAAAATATTATATAAAACCTATACATTCGGGAAAGAGGTTGCATTATTTTCTGATGTCATATTGTCTGTGCGCATTATGATAAAAGCATTTCGACGGATGTAGAATAGTTTGATATATTAAATACTGGTCTACACATCGACAATCTAAAAGTACTTCTAATTCACTATATATGAAGAATACTAAGTTCACTATAATACTAAGTCAGCAATACTGACATAAAATCGGTTTAAATGACTTTGCTATCAGTTTTTTGGAATAAAATTGTATAAATCTAAATCATTTAAATTAATTTTACACTTGCTATAAAGCTCAGTATTACTCATTCCATAGGAAATTCTTTAAATTGAATTACCGACATAATTCTTTAATACCTGCTTTTAAAAGTTTTATTCTTGATTTTAAAGGCGATTTCCAGTGTATCAATATTTCGTTTGTAAACGATATAAGGTCTTTATTTCGTAAGCGCTTGTATGAAAAAGTCAGGTGAACCAACAAACTGTCTTTTCAACAAATGATTCTACAGAAGGTCTGAATGATAAATATAATCTATTCATTCTAGTATTATTAATAGTCGAATCTGTCTAATCAAGCTATCTTTTTGCAGTTATTTTGGAAATTGAACAATATTGATCAAAGTATTTTTATCGAGTATGGTATTCTATATAATTTCTTTATATTTTAATACAGTGCGGCTAAAGGCAAATTCCTGACATATGTTCTTTGCTTAGTCCATGTGAAACGATCAGTTTTGAAGTTCTCATTTAGTGCTGATTTAGTGTCAACTTATAGCCCTTATACAAACAATTTAAACCATTGATGGTCTGATGAGTATATCTTTATGTTTATCGATAACATCCTATATTTAAATATAAATCCCAAGTACTGAATGAAAAGACTTAAAATATAATATTCTTTTAATTTATTTTCCTTAATTATGTTAAACATATAATTAAAAAAAATCGAATTTGACTATGCGGTATTTTGTTGTTACCATGTTAGTGATTTACAAAAAAAAAAAAACTGACAGGGCATCGGGGAATCCCCTGTCAGAAATTGAGTGAAACGGATATTTCTAAGAGGAGATACCTGTCAGTTTTGTAAAACACTAGCATGGTAACCCTTTTCTAATGTTTTGAACTGGAAAGGGCTTACAGACGTTAGATTTGAACGATTGTCGTCAATAACGTTGCCAAGGGGCGTGTGACGTCAAAGCGAAAATTGCAGTGAATGATGAATACCCTTGCAGTGTTTGAAACTTGCAGTGTTTAATCAATCTGAATGTGTGTTGAAACAGAGTGCATTAGAATACCGTGTATCAGGCGATTAGAGATGTGATTAGATATCTGGAAGATGTAAGTATCTCCTGTTTGGTTAACTGCATCTGTTATGAACTGCTAAAACATAAAGGAAACACCATAATAAATCAGCACTATTTCTGTAAGACGAATGTGGTATATTATGTTGTCTTTCGACATTAATGGTCAATTGAACATCTCACTCTATGACAAACGTGACGATTTCAATTTCGCAATCACAAAATTTCCTTTCATAATTAGCAACATTCCATCATAGCCCGCATACGGCGTATTCATATCTCAGTTAATACGTTATTCCAGAGCATGTTCAAATTACAGTGACTTTGTTCTGAGGGCTAGGCGACTTTCAGTTAAGCTGCTCTACCAGGTTTATATATGTGCTAGACTAGCAACGTCACTGAGGAAGTTCTACGGTCGTTACGAGACTCTTATTACTCCATATGATATCTCGTTATCCAGACTTTTAAATGATATTCTGGACTGAGACCGATTCCGATCATTTTACACGGATTTGACACCTTCTATACTAGAAGGTTACCTACTTTGACTTCTCCATATATAAATACATACGGAATTTACACAATTTGACTCTTTCTACTGGGTTTATGTGACGGGTGTTGCTAGCAACCAGGAGATGGTCACTCTCGCCGGGCACATGATCTCACTCCATCGCAGGGGTTCACATATGCTCTTCAAGTAGACATTTTTGTTATTTTCCACTTGTTTTTCATTTTCACTGATTTTGTATGTCCTCTGGTTTTAGGAGTTTTAGACTTATGGTATGGATTTATCCATCATCTTTACATTGTATCGAAAGTCTCATAGCCACGCAATTTAAAATTAGGAAACACTGTCTTTAAGGATCTCTTATTAAATAATAAACTAAATTCATCGTAACCATGTAGGTATTTAAATTAGTTTGGATCCTCATCGGATATTGTTGAATTTTTAAACTCCTCAACATGACTGTAGGAATTAAAGACAAGCTGTAAATTAATGATTGATACTAAATAATATATATAAACACCAAATGTTTATGCTAACTAGAAATATATCTTGATATATTTTCGAATTATTACACGAACTAGATAATTAATGATTACCGAATAAATATTTTAAACATGTACCAATTATTACATCAATTGGTAAATAAGACTTCTTACGCTAATAACATCAATAATAACATTATATATTAAAGATTATGAACATTAAAGGAAATTAACACATTTAGTTTGAACTCATTTTTTACCCTTCGCTGACATATTTCTTTATTCATTCAAAGATGAATTCATCGAGTTTTTGCTCACTAAAGGAAAGAAGAAATAGGTTTTTGGTTCACCTTCACTTACAGATATGTCGATGATTTAATTTCAATTAACAATTCTACTTTCACGTATAAACTTAGCGTTATACATTCGAGTGAACTATAAGCTAAGAAACCACAGAGAGCAGCAGTTCTACTTCAACTACTACATATCATGTTATCTTAAGACATAGATGGTCACATTGATACCACACTTTATGAGAAATGTGACGATTACAAGTTTAGCAATATAAACATTTCTTTAATGTGTAGTAATATATCAACATCGCCTGCCTATAGAGTGTTCATATCTCAGTAATACCTAATACCGTATGCCATGACGCGGTTAAATTACGATAACTGTTTTGAGGGCAAAGTAATTTCCAGATAGACTGGTAAGTCATAGGTATGTAGTGAAAGACAAACTGCGTCAATGAATGAGTTTTATGGTCGATAGAGGCTCTTCTCTTATAATGTGACGTTTCTTGTCGTTATATGATTGTCTGCATTAAGACCTACCTCGATCATTTTAAACACCGAATTTGACACTAATATTTGGTATTAACCTGACTTGACAATTTCTACTGGGCTTAAGTGACGGGTGTTGAGGGTTTTGTTTATTTGAATTTTCATTTTTACTGATTTTGTCTTTCTTGATTTTAGGGACTTCAGACTTTCAGATATAAATGTTTTAAACAACAATTTTCACACTAAAACAAGAAGAAGAAGAAAAATAACAACGACAGAAATAATGATAATAACCCAGCCCAACAAACAAAACATTTTACCCTTACATCAAGCGAACAAAATATCTTTTGTCAAATGAGTCTCTAATATTTTTACATAACCTCTATTAGGAACATTTCTTAATTTTTTTCTCGACTATTAAAGATTTTTCTTCATAACTTCATATGACAATTATCGCATTCGATTATGTGATAAAAAGCAAGTGGGTTTATCATATAGTTTGTTTAGTATAATATCAATAAATAACTAAATATTAGACCATGACCAGTGGGACAATTCGGAAGTCGTTTGCTTGATTTATTCTTTGTTATAAAACCGTTTACAATGTAATTATGTAATGTCGTTCACAAAGTAAGCTCATATAATTTAAGACAATATACAATTTTTAGTGTTTTATGCTTATAAAATTTAAGTAATAAAAATAAACTAAAAATAAATTTTTAACATCATTTTTATCACTATTTTTTCTATTGTTTTGTATTTCTACAGTTGCATTGTTTTGGTTTGTCTTTTTCTTTTTTTTTTGAATGGCTTGTTCACTTATTCTTGTATTCTCCGCATATCTGTGGCGATTGTTTTTATATAACCGAGTCACATTCTTCGTTCTTTTCTTTTATTCGAAACACCATCGAACACGCCTTTTCAGTGTTCACGAGTTCGCTACATTTAAGTAAAAAGAGGAGTTACTGGCTCAGTAATGTGGCAGAAGTCACCATGGAGCTATTAAACACGAAACACTTTCTCAGATTACTTTTAAACTTCTTACTTAGGGTTATGGATATCATAAACTTCGAAAAACTTTTGGTAAATTTTATAGATCTTATTCAGACATTTTATCTAAATTTGGAAATGTTACTTTTCAACAATATGTATCCAGAGGAATTTCCCATCCCAATTTCTACGGTGATCTAGTGTACAAACTAAGGAGGGTCAAAGGTTCCGATTATTTCGTATCGGCTGGTTATAAAATTATTAAACGCCGTCGACATCGACAGTATGACTCCGAGATCATCGCTAAGACCATATATCTTGTATTGGGTCTCTCTGCAACCAAATGCAGACTTTTACTTGAGCGTTGCACGGTGACTCACAGGGCGGTGGGGACTCTATGATGGGCCTTGTCCAAAACTTTTCAGAGGAGACAAGGTCCTGATCCTCGTCCCCTCTGACTGTTATTAATCAAGGATCTGAGCTTGCTTACAGACGGTCAGAGCACGGTTAACTTATGTTGATGTCTCCTTGCATATTTTTGATGGCAACATATTATTCTATATTTTCCTGTGTAATAAAGTTTTATGATCTCTCTCCTTAAGAAACATGTTGATCCTTGTTCTCTATATGGAGGATTATTTATAAATTTTTAAATGTGTGTTCTTTGATTGTGCTGCATTTCCAGTGAGTGGGAAGGTTGGCGTCCGTACACCGGTTAACCATACCAATTGAGTGACGTTTGTTACTTCAATTGACCGTACTAATTCAGTATCGTAAAAGCAGCACAATGGAATATTTTTGTAATGTCGTTCCGTGTATATGATGCTATTGTCATTTTTTGTGTGCAGGTCCTTGGCGATTTGTGTCATACAGCTTTGTCAGATGTCTTCTGTTTTCTCTTGTTTATTATAGATTTCATCAAGCATTAAAATGTTGTTTGTATCTCTTTATAGTTCAATTTCAAATAAATGTTTTCATTTCATTAGAAATCAATATTTATAGCAAGTTTTCAAACACATGTCCTGGTCATCAAAACACGTGACAGTTGAAAGTCTTTGAATTAATTTGAATCATTGAACTTTGCTCTACAAAGAGTTACTTTACTATTAGGTTGACCCAACATTGTGACACTGAGATAGAAAATCAAACGAATTTCCAGAAATATAGAAAATACTGGACAATAGAAAAGGCGTGAACAATTCTATGCCTTTATGTAATGCATTCAGGAATATATCTCTGTAAGAAATATGATAAGAAAACCTATAAATGTGAAAATAAGATAAGAAAATCCTTTCCACATAAAAGAAAAAAAGAGGAGTTACTGACTCAGTTATGTGGCAGAAGTCAACATAAGAATGAAGAGCACTATGCAAATTTTGATTTCTTAATCATAACTCAGTATGATACTGAGTTATCTTAGAATATATAAGAAATTATTATGACGTCTTTCATATTTTCATTTTAAAATTCTAATTATTTTATATTCAGTTCTTTGTTCTTTTCATTTAGAATAATGATCACTATTTAGAAAATTTGTATCAGAAAAAAGTATTAATTACAAAGTATTTTTCTCTGTCTGATGTCTCTTCATAATGTAGTTGCTCTTATAATTGTATAAGAAATAAAATAAGAAATTGTAATAAGGTCAAATTATTAACCACACTAAATAAGGACAATTTAGATCTTAGTAATCTATACTACAAATGCATTTCAATCGAATGTTTTGTGATGTTTATCTACATGTACATGTCAACTCTTGTCTACATATCTGTGGCGAATTTCTCAAGCAACTGCATCAAATCAAATGTATTCTTTTAATATGTCGAAATGAAGTATAATATAAATGATACTCGTAATAGTACATAGTTGGTTCATATCTCATTTATGTGTGGTTTGCTCTTATCTAAAGTTTCCTAAATGTGTTCGATATTAATATTTTCTAAATTAGTGCTTCATTCTTAACATTCTGAATTGGGTCATCCATTAAGTATTCTCTTGACTTCTCAATAAGATTGTGCTGTATATGATGACTATTAGACCGGATCGACTCGATTCTTTCGGTTGAGAACAAGAACAATGTCTTATTGTTAATATAATGGCAACAGTATTGATATGATATAAAGTAGACCAATATGTAGACTATATACTTTGGGACGACTAGACGCCACAAACCACTCGAAGCAGGAATTGAAACTGAGATATTTGAAGCAAGTCATTCATTCCTTTAAACTTATCCCCACTTTGCAAACTTAACAGACACACTAAGGCCATGGTGTCAAGATGATTTCAAATTATTTGTAACAAAAATGCAAATACTTGAAGTGTCAATGAAAAATGAATATTTTTCTTAAAGTGAAGTGATACTACTAAATCAAACAAACCCATACATGTATTCCGTCGATCAAACACTCCTCTTCTGCTAGTTATGTTTACTTTTTTGCACTATGCTTATTATGAAAATAGTCTTTTTGTATAAAGAAAGTGATCGCATTGTTGTAGAGCTGTATAATTTCCGCTCATAGCGCCTGACTGGTGCCATACAAACAAAGTGAAGTGACGTCTCAGTTTGAAGATGTTTATTGTAAGCATATTCTATTCCCAATGTATGTTTTGCCAGACATTGGAATACTTTATTTCGATCAATGCTTCGTAGTTATTTATGGCATATTACGTAACAGACTGACGAATATTGATATTGACCGTAAATATTCTTTTTCATATTCCTGTAAAATTAACTAATCTCACAATAAATACAAAGGGACCGGCGGTCATAATTTGGATAAAAAAATGACAACCTCCTAAGTGGACCACCATTTAATTCTGTGGGCCGCAAAGTGGGGGTGGGCAAAATTGGCTGTGCCATGTTGCTCAATGTGAAATACACCCGGAATAAATGCTCGAATCCAAATGATCTCTTATATATTGGGACAGGCTTGGTGAAGTGTTTAAGCGCTTGGCTTGCGGTGCAGACGGTCCGGGTTTGATTACCGGAAAACACCACAATTTTAGAGGCTAGTAACATCCTGCCTCCATGTGGCGATATAGCTGAAAAATTGTTGAAAGCGACGTAATGCTCCAATCTATCAACCAGCAGTTATATATTGATGGATGAATTGTTATAACTTGCAACAGCGATTAAAATATGATCTGGTTTCAGTTTCTCTGTTTAATCATCAAACTGTATTATTGTTGTTGGACATGAGCATGGGCAAATAATTCAAAGGTCATTCATTTCATTACAACCAATTAACGACACAGTGATACATTTAATTGAATCGATACGGCTTATTGTTCATTGCATAATACAAAAGAACATCAATACATGTGTAATTCATCTGCATTGAACACATCCATATGACAATGTAATTTGCGGCATTGTTAAAACTGCTGCATTTTCAGTACAATTATAATTCTATCTGAAAGGATTATAAAATTGTTCACAGTACTCATAATGTATATAGAGTAATACTTGTGCAAACCCCCCCCCCCCATCCCAAAACAAAACAACTTCCCCCCCCCCCCCCCAAAAAGTTCAGAGTTAGATTTCAATCTCAATTCGTCATTCGGACCATTCTATTCTGGTTTCTAATATATATCTCATACTTTCTACCTTCCTTTTTCCTTTCATGAACTTTGCCAGCTCTGTCATTTCAACTGACCGTCCCACGTCATTACTGCGACTGCATCACAGTGAAATATATTTGTGGTGTCTTTTTTGTGCTTCTTTGCTCTGCATATCCAATCGCGGGTTAACGCATATGTAGTAATCCGCATTACACATTGGCTTGTTTAAATACCATTACTCGTGCCTTAATCTATTTATATTCCTAGTAAATGAAAATACATAAGGTCTCCCGAATAGTTGCTTTAAATTCCTCATCGGTCGGAACTTGTAATCTTCGGAAACTTTGGAAGAAAAGTATGTAAGAAAAGTACACATCTTGTCAACAGAAATTGCAACGCAAAATAAGCTACCCATACAACTATAACAATGATTTTCCACCAAAAAGAGAAGGATATACAGTTTTTTATTTTTTATTACAAATATTGAAAAACACATACACCATAGAATTTATCTGGTTATTTGGTATTAAACGCATAGGTTCACAGTTTTTTATTTTTTATTACAAATATTGAAAAACACATACACCATAGAATTTATCTGGCTATTTGGTATTAAACGCATAGGTTCACTCTGAAGTCTGAAAAAATGCATTCTACTACATTTACTTCTATTTACTTTTTTTCTACACACTATATATACAGCTATGTATATTTATATTATTTTCCATGTAGGTTTTATTTTTGTTTTGTTTTAAAAAGACGTTGCATGTTGGATGAGGTTCACATTTCAATGTGGTTTCCTTGAATATGAAAATAGTTTGAATTATGTAGAATTTTCTACGTTGAATTTAAGATTTTTAAGTGAGTTTTGTTTTCATGGGATATGAAACAGAATAAGATTTTAATGCATGGTAAGTAAATACTGAGTCGTTATTCAGATTGTCTTGTAACTATATCTCCTGAGACACTGCTAATCAAATAAAATCAGGGAAACCTCAAAAGGAAGGGAAAGATCTGACGCAAATGTGAGACAAAACTGGCCCTAGACAAGCATAAAAGACAGTTATAGAACTGATGTCATGATAAAAAGCTGTAGACATATTTGCTTAAGTTTTGGGTTATTTTAATCTCAAATATTATAGGACAGACGTACTTGTTTGAAATTCAAATATTTTTCACAAAATAAAGACTAATTGAGAAAAAACCCAATTGTTTTGAACACGTTCTGTTATAGTTAAAATCTTAGAATACAGTATCACGCAAGTTGTTACTGATCATGACTTTGTACTGATTGTAACTACGCTTCCACCTCATATGACTACTAGCTAAACAATATTATGACATCATGAAAGGTGTATCAGGTCAGCAGAAAATGCTTACACTTCCAGGACTCCTGGTCCCACTCCTGGTTATTTCGGGGTCCATGATAACCAATATCTCTTTAGAACGGATGTATGTTCCTTACTGACTACAGGTCGGTATCTTAGGACTTTACACATAATCTCTCCCTTATCTTGCTCTGAGAAAATTGCAGTCATATATCAAATATATGAATTTATACATATTCAATTCCCAGATGATATTAAGGGAGTTTATCAAGACTGTCATCGTATATGCACTCTTCTGACTTTAGATTATTTTTTGTCACTTCAACCAAGGTCTAATTATTTATAATCATTTTTAGACGTCGGATAACTTCGCGTGTCTCCAATTTCTCAGAAACCATTGTTCGTTGCCTAACGGTAATGGTCATGAATTTATTTATCGCTCGGTTTCAAGCATTGATTATAGATTCTAAGTGGTCCAATCATACCACGAATACCCAAAAATTTGTTGTAATCTTTAACTTATCATCACTCCTCCCCTCATCATCCGCGCCTGGCGTTATTAAACTCATGGCTTAAGGCAAATTGGGGATGTTGTATTAAGAGATCAAATTTCGGATAACATTTTTAAAATAAATATTAAAACTGATTTTTCACCCTCAGTATTTAATAATTTCTTTGTATGCAACAAAGCTTAACTGCTGCATAATATCTTTGTGGTACTATTTCTAAGAAAAAAAAAAAATAAGTCGATTTGAATAAATGAAGGTGGTTTTATCATTCACAGATGATGACGAATTTGACATTTAAAGGCCACCCAGATCACCGACCTCATCAATAACACATAATCCAGAAAAACCAACAATCAAAGAACAAAACTCTGCAGGGCATCGTTCAATGTAGTATGGGCAATAACCAGGGACAACGCATTGTAAAACACTATTCACACCTTGCTGATGTCAAAGGACCATAGAGACGGGACAAACAATACATAATGACTAGGGGAAAGTGGATAGATATCAGTGTGGTCAGTTAAAAGCTGATTATCTATCTATTCTTTTGTAATGTCACGGAGACTGACATGATAGCATTTAATGTTGTACGTGATCACTTCCCGTAGTTCTCTAACTGTGAAAATCATAGCTGGATGAAGTCGTTATACCTCACTGAAGCAATGAGGCCCAGAAGAAAATCACTTTATGGCAGAAATACAAAAATGACGGTTATAAATAACTTGTTGTAAATAAGTTTGTAATACCTCTTATAACACTATGCTAGTTGTGCATTCATCAAAAGTGAATATTCTAATCCCGGCTGTTTGACAAGACAACCTGAAGTTACGGACTGTTCCCTTCGGGAATATACTGATGTTTACTTTGAAACCGTCATGCAGACGAAACAAAAGTCTTACGTATGTATTAAATTATACAGGATCTTACACTTTTACCAAAATAAATATTATAGATTTATAGGTTAATGACGGTATATCGTAATATATTTTCGCTTTTGGTCTGTGCACGGAGGATTACTTCGCAAGCTCGGTCCTCCTCCGCCGCGCAAACATCGGGCGAAAATTATCACGATATACAGACAATAACCGTTTTATTATATATACTTTTTTCATTATGAAAGAAAAATGAATGAAATAAAACATTTTTAATTCAAAGAAACATATCCTGTATAAATTCAACACAAAAGGCACGTAGTACTGACGTCACGATCATTATTTGAGACCGGTCCGAGCCAAAATATGATATTATATTGACCAGTTCGAGAGAATATAAAAATGCAAAGAAAGTAGGCTATATAATAATGCACTTATATATAATAATAATGATAATAATAATAATAATAATAATAATAATAATAATAATAATAGCAGTAGTAGTAGTAGTAGTAGTAGTAGTAGTAGTAGTAGTAGTTGTTGTAGTAGTTAGTAGTTGTTGTTGTTGTTGTTGTTGTTGTATTAGTAGTAATAGTAGTAATAATAGTATACTTATTCAGAGATGTTGAATAGCTTTCTGTTTAGGGATCATTATCAATTTCTCCTTGTTTTCTTTTGTAAAGTTTGCGACATGCGTATGTTTTCTTTTTAAGGATTTCAGTGACCTTCAGTTATCCTAAGCATATGGTTAACACAGAGTATTTTCACTTCCTCGTCTTGGCGTAATGCAGAGTTCTAAGCTAGGCTAACTACTATAGTAACTTTGACATTTGTGAGTAAATATTTTATTTGACATATGACTACGGGTTACACAAGCTCGCATAATCTCACGGCATCACAACGGGTGTAACGGGTCAGCAGAGGATGTTTACTCCTCCATGGCACCTGATACAACTTTGGTTCTTCCAGGGGTGAATGGTAACCACTATCACTATCTCATCGTGGCTCAAAATAAACATTTTACTTATTGAGTGAAACTTCAATGACTAAATACTTTAGTCATTGAGTTTTAGTTTATGATGAAATTTCTATGATGCACATTGGTTCCATGCTATCGCATTTAACCTCTATACAGACATTAACATCAATTTAACAATAAAATCCTTTTAAGTTTCAAGTGTCACATATCCCTCAATACGATTAAAAGTCTCTTCATTAATCACATTGCAAATACGTCATCCAGTACACATTAAAGAGTAAATATTTATGAATATCAGTGTCATACTAAAAGTGGAGTGTTGATGAAATCAACGTTGACAGATAAACACTAGTCTCTCATAGAGTTCTTTTCTGTCTCTAGACCCCGTAGGTTTTGATTTGCTAATTATTTCAGGCTATATTGAAATTTATGTTATGGTAGAAGTACCTCTGGATTTAGACGTTAAACGATGATGACAGCGCAGTCCTTGAATGGATTATCGGCCCAGGAAAGGTGTATCTATGACATATATCACTTACATGAGTAATAGGGGTATCTCCGAGAGTAGCAGACCACCAGAGCTGATATGATAATATAAACTGTATTGTTTAGTATTAAATGGGCATCTATAATGATTTTAGATTTATTTTATAGCAATTGATTTGGAAGGGGGGGGGGGGGTTTAACATTTTCTTTAATTATTTTGTTGATATATAAGAGAGAATGGGTTTTCTATGTAATAAGTTTGTATATGCAAAAATCTGTCACAAAATGGTATAAAAGAAATGAGCTCGTTATTTTTTATTTTAAGAAATACACCATGATGAAATTTAAAAAAAAAAATATATGTGGTATATAAATAGATGTTTAAGTTTTTTAAAACACAAGTTGGTTATTTATTTATCTATTTAAAACCTCAATACACGGGGGAATTTCTATTGTATTCAAATCTTCACGAGAAAATAAACACTTTGAAAACAAAAGAAATGCGTATTAAATGTAATCATAACAATACTTATTTTGATATTGGTGAAGGAAAACAAAAAAAAAAAAAAAAAAAAAAAAAAAATCCAGACATTGAATCTCTATGGATTTTGGAAGTTGAATAACCGTGTATGGACATTATGGACATTCGGAACAGACTTGAAAATACATCTGACTTTACCATAGACAACAATGCTGACACTTGGAAGGGTTTTAATAAACGGAATCATTATGATGTTTTGGCCGTTGATGCAAGGAAATCGTGTGTTATGTGCAGATCCCTTTAGAATTATTGCATAAAATTCCTAGTTTTAATTTTACTTTGGAAAAAGCATTTATCTTAGTGTTTACTCCAACTTTACCACCAATTCTTAGCAAGATACTTTAATCAATATTTATCACGTGATCAGTACAAACGAACCGTATATAAAGAAAGAATAATCTTTTAGTGATGAGTATTATAATCATGTAACTATGCGATAATCAAGAATAGCTTATCACTGTAAGCGTCACACTGAAAAATGAATGGTTGATAAATAAGACGAAATTTCATGTAAGATAAGTAACTATCTCCTGCTTGTTTACAACTCAGGCTTTCCATTCGACTTGATATTGCATTAAGTCTTTCCGTCTTTAGCATCTTCAATGTATTTCTTGATATATGTATTATAAATACAATGTCTTGTAAAAACTAATAGTTTCATCAAACTTTTAATCAATGTCTCTGTTACGTACAAATGTGAAGGAAATTGCATCGCATTCAGTTACAATGTTTATATGTGTAATTTGTTTGATTGTTTCATTCGGTACAAATTCTTTCCTCATAATTCCACAGTTAGTCATGAACAAATGTGTTGTGGAATGATACGCAAGAAAGTTTGACATTAATTACATATTCAAATTTCGACATTTTCGAGTCGCATCAAGATAATAAAAGCACTGAATGACACAACGAAGCTCAGATTGTTATTTGATACTTCAAGTGTTGATGAATTCACACTTCTAATACTTATGCAAACATCTTGGCTGTCCTTTGTTTTGGTGTACCCGAAATAACGATATTGCACCAAATTGAAATACTTCAAGATAATGAAATGAAGTGGGATAGGGTCATATTGCTGGTGGCACTCGGAGCACATATTCTTGTATGCGTATAAATGATATAGTAATTTTCCTTCAATATAGCCGTCATACGACTTAATTATTAAGATAGCTCAGCGTGAAAAACAGCATCTCCTGTTACGTATGCTATTGTGAAATCCGTCTTTGTTAGGTGTGTGTCAGTAAATTCTGATGTGGTACTCAGTCGTATGCTCGTATTCGGTTCTTTTTATGTGAGTCGAGTAAGGAGTACGTTGATGAAAATCCATTCCCTCATATCTCGTGATTTTAAATAGAAATTACGACCTTTGAAAATTATACGCACTAACATTAAGCTTCAAGATGCAAGACGTTCTATTGCATACTCTGTTTTTTTTTTTTTTTTTCTTTAATTTTCTATTTATTTATCTTTTTTGTTTGGTTTTGTTTTGGTTAGAGGGACGGGGAATGGTGGTAAAGAAATATAATAAGTACCTGGATAATAATATTTATCGGAGAACAATTAGAATTGCAAAACTAACACTATAACGATTACACATGAATACAACCATTCAGTATTCGGAAAACTTCGAATATTGTAGAATTATAGTCATTTACTTAGTGAATATGTTGTTATGATAACTGGATTTTGAAATATTGACGGAAAATATGTCTTTCAAAGTAACATATTAATAACGTTTTCTTTCGTCCTTTCTGTAATATACATGTAGTTGGAGATTTTAAAAACAAATTAAGCGCAGATCAGCATACAGTACTATTTGCAACTTGCAATGGCAGATTGAAGACAACTGATGCATCAGGTCATTATTGTAACACATGAAAATCATCTAATTGCCTGGAATCTTAAATTAGATGGTGGTTACGTTATCTTTCGTGCGCAAAACGGGAAAAACTCAAAACTAGAAAAAATCTTTTTTTTTAACTGTCTATATATAGAGTATTTAGTCATTCGACACATATAAATAAACTGTATAATGTGTAAAGTATAATTTTTTCACTCATTAATGCTCTCTGATTATTATTGTTGATTTCAGCTATTATACTCATTTAAATTTTAAAAATATGTATATATATGTGTGTTTTATTGTTTGAGTATTAGTCTATACACGAAGATTAATGAAAAATGAAATAATATATTGTAGGTACCTCACATGATACGCAGAATAAATCTAAATACATTTCACCAGCTCATGCAAAGGTGAGAAGATCAACTAACCATCAGTGGATTTTACACATA
Organism: Pteria penguin; assembly: GCA_035048485.1. Lineage (NCBI taxonomy): Eukaryota > Metazoa > Mollusca > Bivalvia > Pterioida > Pteriidae > Pteria > Pteria penguin. The sequence goes on along the minus strand of CM068587.1, from coordinate 22,695,347 downwards.
GTACATTTCGTCCACGAGCTAACTATACTTCTGATACAGCTACAGTGCCTCAAGAAATAGCTTGGCAAGAATTAAATACACAATAAATAATAAAGTTTTACACAATGGTGACCTCGGATGATCAATTGACTATCCACATCAAAGGCCATTTTTTCACAATTCTTTTGAATTAAAATACAGTGATATTAGATAAACCATCTCAGCAAATGAAATCTGCTGTATGACATTATCAACACGATGCCAGAGAAACATGTTTAAGATAAATATCCGATCGTATATTATATTACGTAGGAACCTGCAATGCAAGGGTATCATCTTGCTCTACTGTTTTCTCGGCTGGTAATAGGTCTGTTGATGTTTTCACAAAGTGTTTACTTTGTTGATTATAACCATCTTTAGCGGCTTTAGAAAACATACTGATGTAATGATGCCTCATGTCTAGTCATATGAAAATATTTTTGTCAGAAAGATTGAAACCTTGTTTCAATTACATTACAATTTTAATTTATCAAAGGAGTTTCGCAACGCATCAACTGGTATATCTCACAGACCACACAAGTATAGTGCGTCGTAGTGCATATGTTTCTAAATGTTATAGTAACTAACTCTTTGTCACTTTTGAAGGAGCAATTAAATCATATATTTCCCAGTTACAAAATTACCCTTTTTACTTAAAACGCTGATACCTCTAATACAGTTATTTAGATAAAAGTATTCAATTTATAATGACAAGTTTTAACCAATTTTTTTTTCAAGTTACGATATCCTTGTACCATAGGAATTTTACATGGTATATAAAGCCACATCTTGTGTATTTAATCTTAAATCTCCATCTGTTCTAATACTCGCCTCTTTACATTATTGAATAACAAGCATCATATGTTTTTGTTATACAGTAAATATGACTTATCACAGGGTTAAAGTTAGAAATCCTTATACTATGATGAATTATGATATTGAATCAATTGTGGTGAAAGGACGAATCGAATATTTCAACCTTCGTATCAAGTTGTAGCAGGCAAACACACGAGCAATTAGAATTGTAGTACCAGACATGTTCGAGAGTTATATCTCTCATTAAAGATATTATCATTGTAGAAAGTGAGCAGATCGAGCCATCAGGTATTGAAAGTTGAATTGAAAGTTTAATGACGACAAAATTCAATATTGAAGTGTCCAATTGTTGGTTCAACACAGGTGGTACTTGGGTAAATGGAGTGTCATTGGTTTCCACTTTGAGACCTGTAACAATACAATGTCATGATTAATCTCATTAAAGAAGAGGACATCTGCAAAGGTAAAGTCACTGGTAGAAATTATAGGACACAGACTAACATAATTAAGTGTGAAAAAGAATATGGCCTTTCCTCTCCAGTTTTGGTAATCGGGCTTTTGGCGTATGTAGCTTCAGCGAACAGGGACTACCTGCGGAGTGTGTTAATGACAGGCGATTGGCGGTTAAGAGGTTTTGTTCGGCGGAGGAATCGGGCGTGAAATCACCTGAATCAGACCTAAGCAGTAGCAATAATAAATCAGCGTGACGTCTGAAATACCGCGGGCTATAACAAACTTGACAATATCACATCCACGATATAAATAAGCGGTTTACTTAAGAATTCGCCTTTAAAGCTTTGATCATGTCGACGTCTTTGACGTTTATTGATTTTAACTTTTTTCAGAGAAGCCAATTTGGTACATGCGCAGTTGATGATACGTTACTTTTCATTTAGCTCCGAAGACAATTTTGATGTGGGCTTGCTAAGCAAGATATGGATATTTACTCATGATTATTAAATCATTTGAACTTAAACTGGTGTGCGGTACTCTGTAGACTTGTTGATTTAATTACGATTTCCAATATACATTATAGAAAACTGACCTAAAACTACATTATCATAGTTAAGTTTTCATAGTAGAAAAGTATAAACAGTATCTAATTGACTTGTAGACACTGAACAATGAAAAAATAATGCTAATATCTTATTTCTAGAAAAATATGAATCCCCCTCTAACACCTCGTTCCCCTCATGTAGATAAATAATTGCCTATGTAAATCGATATATGAATTTTTACAAAATAATGTTTTAAATTACGGTGTTCATTTAATGAATAATTCTTAGTTGTTAGTGCCATAATCATGTGACACCAGTTACTTTCGTATTTTACATTAGAGAGCAGAGCACTGTCTCCTCGTTTTGATGTCGCTTTATATATTTTATTATACCATGTGTCTCTGCATTGCTATACGTGTTTATATATTTTATGACCTTTCAATTTAGACACTTGCTGACCCTTGACCTCTATATGGAGGAATATTTCTATTTTTAAATGTGTGTCCTTTGATTATTGCGGTGAATGGGAAGGTGGGCCCGTAAACCGGTTGACTACACTAACCGATTGACTAATGTCATATCGAATGACCGTCTTAAGTCGGTATCGTAGCTGCACTATAATCGAATATTTTTGTGATGTCCTTCAGGGGTTTTTTTCACTACTTTAAATACTGTATATTTCCGATGTGACTTCTGTCGAATAGCTGAGTCAGTAACCTTTCTTTCCTCCTTTATGACGGACTTACAGAAGATGACATTCTTTGAATGTGTCGGTGGTAAGTTCGTTGCATCGTTATTTACATTCAATTCAATGACACAGTCCTCTTCAAATATACTGAGTATACGCTTCTGTATAACGATGAATTTCGAAGCACATACGAAAAGAATGTGGGGCTAGTGTTGTATTTGGAATTTTAAAGGAAACAATTACATTTGTCTTTTCTGTGGAAAGTTAAATATAGATATGCCACCTTATGTTTGGTCGACTTGTTTACAGGTCCTCCTCCCCAGTCACGGCAAAAGTAGCACATTCTAAGACCACACATTTAAAGTCAGGCGACAACGACACATATTTTGTGAAAGAACAGTCTGATTCCAATAGCAAGTACACAGAAAAAGAGATCATTCAAATGTTAGAATTTCTTATAGATAATATTTTTGTGATATTTGGTTGGAAAGTGTTCCAACAGATAATTGGATATTGTATAGATTCATGGTGACTTCTGCCACATAACTGAGCCAGTAACTCCTCTTTTTTCCTTCCTATGGATACTAATTGGGTGCCTCTTATGGCAAAGATATTTTTGTACTCTTACGAAGCAGAATTCATACAGTCTCTGCTCTCTAAATGCAATAAACAATTGGCATCTGGGTTCAACATTACATCGATGACGTTTTGTCGATAAACAACCCTGTATTTAAGGATCACCTCAACATCATATATCCAAATGAACTTGAGATAAAAGATGCAACAGAGAGCGCATATTCTGTTTCATACCTCGATATACTCCTATTAATTAGTGACGATGGTTCTCTCTCTATTACAAACGTGACGATTTCAATTTCATTATTCTCAACTTCCCTTTTCCTTTCCTCTCCGTCATATTTCGTCTTCATTTGACAACTTCATTCCTTGATATATTCTTATTAATTAGTGATGATGATTCATTAGTAAACTCTCTCTCTCTCTGACAAACGTGACGAATTCAATTTCATTATTACCAACTTCCCTTTTCTGAGTAGTAACATACCTTCCTCTCCCGCATATGGCGTTTTCATTTCACAACTTATACGCTATGCCAGGGCATGCTCTAAATACGAAAATTTCGTCCTGAGAGCGAGGCTGCCATGAAAGTTCTCTCACAAAGATATATTAAGGAACGATTGAAATTGTCATTGAAGAAGTTCTATGGTCGATATGGGGATCTAGTGCAATTTCAGATTCCTCTTTTGGGACCTGACCATACAAAATAACCATCTTTACTTTTTGACTATTCTTGATTTGACATAATACGAACATATATGCAGACATTTGTTCACGTGCGTTTCCGACACCGGAATTTCAGTTGGGCAGCATTTCTTGCCTTGAATGGGAAAATTTGACTTCGTGTTCTTGTCTCCTTCGTGTATTCGTGCGTGTATATTTATGTATTTACCTCCTTGACTTGAAAGGCTGTTGCAGGACGTTTGCGACGGGTGTTGTATGCAACCAGGGGACGCTTTCTTCTCCCGGGCATATGGTGTCACTTTGATTTTATTGAGGTTCGCATTTGTCTGAATATGATACTATACACGATATTGTCCTTTTATTCCATGGACTATGCGATATGGTTTACCCTTCGGTACTATGGTTAATGAAGTTGAGAGGCATAGAGAAGCTGATTACTCCTCGACATCTGGTCTAAAGTCCGATTTTCAGTTTTCCATACATGTTCATAGAGATACATTTTTGTGACTGTCACTATAATAATATTTGAGTATTAACTTGTATTCCGAAAATGACACTTACAATTGTTGAATTGTTCAGTTACAGGGTCGTTCTATTTGTAAATTGTTGTCATATTATTATAGGAAGGGATCACTCTAGGGGAAATAAAGCTATATATTTTGTCATTCAGAGCTGTGGAGAACATGTAATTAGTGTCAAAACTCTAAAATAATGATAGCAATAGAATATGAGACTTACAAATTAAACTCATCTGTTTCTTCAATTTCAGTAAGTGTCGAACAGATAGAGTCAATATCATTATGAAACACTAAACTGTTCAGAGACACTCGTCAACATTGCATGTCTACGTCAAGGTTGACATAAATTTGATTATTTATGATACTAAATACAGTATTGTTTACGATAAGATTTGGTTTTGCAGGAGTATGTAAAACACTATCATTTCAATGAAATCAAATATGTATTTCACGTCTTCTATGTGTTTTTATGTTTTATATTTTTGTATTTTCGTGGATTTTGTCATGTAATTGAGTATAGATGGACAGAGATCCGGTTGTATATATATCTATTTATATCACCTATGAATATATCTTTGATGATTGAAAAAATATTTTACAATCATATATCACTTTTACATGCAGATACCACTTCCCTATGGAGATATTAATACAAAATATACGTTGATTCGCAAAAAACTCCAATTGTGAAGAGGACGTCAAATGAAAACTTGTTTAAGAGTCTATAGAATAATTATAAACTACATCTAAACGGAAACTTGCGATCAATTGTAAATGGTTGATAAACAGGTAACAATAATTCAACTACATATGCGCTCGTACTGGTATTAATTTGAAAACAGTATTTAAACAGAATTTAGAGATATGTGAAGAATAAACCTTTCTTTGTATCCTGATGCCATTTAATCATTACAATGTTAACATACAATCTTAAAGTCAAGAAAAAGATATTTCGAAATTTATTTGAATTAATAAGATCAAAAATCTGGAATAATAAAACGTTTTATCATAGGTTAATTGAGCAATATCCGTGCAAGGAACACAACTGACTTGCTTTAGAAATAATTCATAATCGGACATTGATATCTTATATTTGTCTAATGGTGAGCCTTGGACACATTAGATCATATTTGATTTGATGAAGAGCGGATCGCTGTTCTGCACTATAATTATATTGAGCATTAAAGAGTATAGCTGTACGTTGGCTGTTAGTGTTTTCTGTTGGCAACTTCAGTATCGTGGGAAAGCAAATAGTTAGGCAAAGCTCAAACATGTCTTTTATAAACTTAATTGAAGGTTTATGTTGTAAAATTACCATCTATATCACGGAAGTTAGACTATCATGCTAAACTGGTTTCAGATGTCATTCTTTCTGATCGTGCAATGTACAGGACTCGTCGCTTTTTAATTTGAACATAATATGTATCACTTGTGTTCGTAACTCACAAGTCATATTTTGTTTAAATAAATAACTAAATTTGGTTCCTTGTATAAAAAAGGAAAGAAATTGATTCTCATATAAGAAAAGGATCAATTGTATGTTTTGTACACAACGTGTCCTAAACAGATAAATATAAAAGAGATACTATGCATGTAATATCATTGACAGTGTGCGTTAATTGATCATGAATATTACAAGACAAGTTCAAACAGAGATTTTATGAATATCTCATTGAAGTAAACAGCAAAGTCAACACCAGGAAAACCCAAATACCAAAGTCAGATTCAAATATTACATATATAATACACATACATGTTTAATAACACTAAGATGACTTAATATAGGCGAATGCAATCCAACATTCTTATGATTTGTGTCTTAACTGAGCAACAAATATTTACCTGTTTTACTGTGAAAACATTGTAATGACCGAACGTATATATCTTAGGACTGATCTTTACTGCATTATACTGAGGATATATTCGCGGGCAAACAAGTATTAATGTATTTAAAAAACACGATAAACTACATGTATTTGTTTTCAGTACACTAAGTGAAATATTCACTGTGAAATCATACATATGGGACTTGGCTATCAGGTAGGAGATTATTACACATCTAAACGCTCTCAGTATTTATTGATACACATTAGAATTCGGAAGAATTACAATAAGAATACGCATATCTATTTAAATATAATGCATCCTACGCGCATTTAGACAATGTAAGTCTCTTCAGTTATGCTCAAGTCCGAAACTGAAATTTCAACATATTTGCAGAGCAACTAATGGCCGAAAAGTAAAAACTAAAACCCTTCCGACAGAGCTATACACGAGGAAGATAATCATCAGTTTTAGATCAACTTCCAAATTTTCATCACAGTAGATATTGGAATATATATTTTAAGTCAGTACGCAATATCGTAATATAGTGGTCGTATTTTTATTTATTAATTTGTTTCTGTGTTCAAATATTTTTGTTTATTTTCTATCCTACTTCGAGATAATCATGACTACTTATTTGACACGTTTGACCGGTTTATTGTATTTGAGATCATGGGGCGTTTAGTAATGGGCAACAGAAGTCACCACAAATGTCCTTCAAATTTATCACAGATATCAGAGATGAATTTTCTCATGCATTGTTATACTTTGATGGAATGCGCATCTGGTGAACGAAATCGATATCGGTATGTACATTATTATAATTATCAAATGTTTTAAAAGCTAAGGATTGCCTCCTTCTTGCAATTTGTTATTCCTTAAACAAAGTGGTTATTGCATACTTGCACGTGGTTGTAAATACGTTGTCTGAGTTTTCCTTAATAATTTTCATTGATTACGAAATATTGTGTTCGAGATGGACAATTTCTGTTTATAAAAATATTAACAATTTAAGTATGAGTCAGATGAACTTCTTAGGTGACGCTGAAAATGTATTGAATGCCATGCTAAAGAGAATGCAGATTTAAAATTATATACGAAGTAAATGAAGTAAAGCTTAAAAGACCCAGCATACTTAAATTATACAGTTTTAAAAACAGTAAAGACCAAGTTCAATACAATGCATTTGGTTACATTATAAAAGTCGAACTAGAGTTTATTTATATATTCAGATATACTAATTCTTTTCAAGTACAATAGGTATATCTCTTTTCTGTTTGCATGACAAAGGGTCAAGTAAATACACATTAGTTTGCACTACAAATGTTTTGGACTTTCAATTTCCGACTTCAATATAAAGACAGTCAATTGCACAGATATCAGTTTAGATTACATGAAATCCATCTATAGCTCATCTGAGCCAAAGGCTTGTGTAAGGTTTTGTCATAGCGAGTCATCCATCCGTCGTTATCCATAAACTTCTCACATTTTAAACTTTCTAAGAACTACTGAGTTTGGACTACTGGAGTTTGATGAACATGGTTAGCATAAGTTCCGTTTAGGAAATTTTTCGGTTTTGCACATTTCCATATCATTACTTTTATTTAAGCATTGTAGGATGCTTATATAGTATTAATTTACTTTTTCTAAATTAGTTTTATTATCTGGTTTTCGATATCAATTGAAAGACTTGGAACACAGAAAAAATACAGTAATGTAATAATATATAGGATTCTTTGCAATTTTTAAAGATTAAGAGAAAAAAAAAGGGGGGGGGGATATTATATTTGTATGTAATATTAAGCGTTGATGGACGTTTTTAGAACTAATGGAAGAAGTTCTACGAAATGAATGAATCAATTGCATTAATGTTTTCCGGATTTTTTTGGAGTCTTTCAAGGTATTGGAAACTTGGCATCTAACTTTATATCAGTAAGGGTAGGTACCAGTTCGCATTTCGGAATGATTAACTTGGTTTTGCCAAAGTTATGACCCTTAAAACTTTCAAGGATTTTATCAACTTAAGTGTAAGTTTGTTTTGTTTGTTTCGCTATGTCGCTAAAGAAGAATGCAATTGTGAGGATGTACAAATAGCGTAGAGGAAGATTCTTGCGATTTTGAAAAAAAAATATCTGCTCAGTGGTTATGGGACTTTAATTTTTTACACTGAGAGGATAATAACAGTTTCTATGGGACATCATAACTGGAGAAAATTCCAGTGGTGTTTCATGAAACCCTTAGAGAAATCTCAGATTGTGCAGTGGAAGAGCCTTTTTGATTCTGAAAAATGCATAGTCATTACGGAGTTATGGGAGTTTGATTTTTTTCTTTTTTCACATACATCTTTTCTTTTGTATATTTGATTGTTTTTCCATAGAATGGAAAAGGTGGTGTATTCATGTGTTATCTCCAGGTCCTCATTAATAGACAAGGGAATGCTTCCATACCTTACAATTCCCCTATTTAAATTAAGCAACGGGGGTATTATGCCACGCTAGGCGGTGCTTTTGTTTTATCTTACATTGCTTATTACGCAATATTTCTATGTTTATAATCTGATTGTATGGTAAAAAGTGAAATGATTTTATGAATAGAATATACAAAGACCCTTACACATGTTGTTGTTTTAGCCTAGATGCTTTAAGGGTTGAAGACTATAGCCCAAAGCTTCCCTCCTTTCACAAGATTTTTCATCAGACCGGTTACTAGAACCTTTACCCAAATGCATCAGAGTTATTTAGATGGTTAGGTATCGCCATTTAAGAAAAAAATAATAATTCAAAATCAATATTTGACACGTTTTAAAAACTCTTTTCAGACTTTATTGCATTGTTCAGGTAATTTATTTCATTGTATGTAGTGCAGTGTTGTGTCTGATCTATTTTTAACAAGTACTCGTTTTCCTCAGGTTATCTATGATTGTCAACCAGAGACCCTTGGTTAAGAAAAAATGTTGATGAGAATTGTGCGAGATAAAAAGCATATTGTTATATATAATTAACTATATCGAGTAATTTATTATATTAATTAAATAAGTTGTATCATGAAACCTACGATCTTTATTGGAGGCCTGGGTGGCCAGGAGATGGAGTAAAGCACTGAATATATTGTGGCCTCCTACCTTGGCAAGTCCGAGTCTGATCCCCTGTTAGGACAAGTGCAAAGGTGTGAAAGTGTATCAGCGAAGTGTATCAGCGAAGTGTATCAGCGAAGTGTATCAGCGAAGTGTATCAGCCAAGGTGCAATAGTGTATCGACCAAGGTGTGGCAGTATATTGGCGAATGTGTGACAGTGTATCAGCGAAGGTGTGATAGTGTATCGACCAAGGTGTGACAGTGTATCAGCGAAGGTATGGCAGTGTATCAGTGAAAGTAACACAATGAATCGACCAAGGTGTGACAGTGTATCAACGCAGACATGCGGATAATATCAGTACTGACCGACACCATATTGATGAAATAATGGCTTTTATCATATAATAGAGAACCTGTTGATCCTTGATCTCTATATGGAGGATTTTTTTTATAAATGTTTAGATGTGTGTCCTTTGATTGTGCTGTATTTCCAGTGAGTGGGAAGGTTGGCACCCGTACACCGGTTAACCATACCAATTGAGTGACATATGTTACCTTAATTGACCGTCATAAGTCGGTATTGTTACATCAGCGCACAGCGCAATCGAATATTTTTGCAATGTTGTTTTTCAACGGTCTTTCAAAAGATTTTAAAAGTGAAATCTAAAACGAAGGAATATCTATCAATCTATATCTATCTATCTATCTATCTATCTATCTATCTATCTATATATATAAATATATATATATATATTGATTGATTGATAGATATTCCTTCGTTTTATGTATATATATAGGTTTGAACCTCATCATTTTGTCTGATATTTATAGGCATCGTGCAGATGTTTTATATAAAAGAAAAATCACTTTTACCCCATGATTCCATGTGGAAAATGGCACCACAGGAAAATCTATCAACTTTTTTTCCCATATAACCTCTCTTAGCACTTTTGTATTCAGCTCTTTCTCTATCCTCTTTCCCTAACTGGCCAGCCCTCAATTATGTTAACAGCAGATTGTGGATTTGATAATTTGATGGCACATGCGCGCCTCTGATAGCAGATTTATTTCTTTATTTTTATAAAAGGGATTTTATGGTTTCTATTCAAAAATCAAAACGCTTTGACCTCATTAATAACTTTAATAATACTTGCAGATATCTGTATGACATTTTGTTTATCGACAACCCTGAATTCGAACAATTTGTATCACTCAGGGTTACAGATATCACAAGCTACGAAAAACATTCGGCAAATTCTTCTGATCTTTTTCAGAACTTCTATCTAAATTTGGAAATATTTCTTTTCAACAGTATGTATCCAATGGAATTTCCCATCCTAATTTTTACGGTGATCTCGTATATAAACTAAGGAAAGTAAAAGGCTCCGATAACGTTATTTTATCATGTAATAAAATAGTCAAACGACTTTTAAATAGACAATATGACATTGAGATCATCAAAAAGACTATAGGTCTTGTATTTGGCCCCTCTACAGAATTATGCAGACTTTTACTTGAACGTTGCACGCTGACTAACAGGGCGATGGGGACTATATGACGGGCCTTGTCCAAACCTCTTTCAGAGGAGACATGGTCCTTAACCTCGTCCCCTCTGTCTGTTAGTCGGAACTCCTACAGTTCTAGGGTCTCAGCTCGCTTTCAGACTGGCAGAGCACGGTTTATCATGTTGATGTGGCATATATATTAATGTCATTATGTGTTTTACAATACCTTACGTATTTATATTTTTATGACCTCTCAATATGCGATACTTGTTGACCCTTGTTCTTTACATGGAGGATTATTTATAAATTTTTAAATGTACTTCCTTTGACTGTTCTGCTGTTACTGTGAATGGGAAGGTGGGCCCGTAAACCGGTTAACCACACCATTTGTTTGGCTTTTGTCAAATTAAATGACCGTCCTAAGTCGGTATCGTAATTGCACTACAATCAAATATTTTTGTAATGTGTTATATGTGCTAGTATATTATTTATATTCATGTATTGTATAGCTCCATGGTGACTTCTGCCACATAACTGAGCCAGTAACTCCTCATTTTTCTTTGTAAAAGAATTCTAGCCCGGTTTTTAACGAAAATAATCAATCTATTCCCAATAATTTAAGGGGTTGGGGTTTTTTTTTTTTTTTTTTTTTTGGCCGTTTGTGTCGAAAAAAGAAAGTTTGTTATTGTTTTGTTTCCTTTTGGCATTTACTTGAATTTTGTCCAGTTTGGGTTTGGAGTTTTTTCTCCTTTTTTGTATTTTTGGTTTTAAATCTTTGTTGGATAGGCGTCACTCGAGCACAGCACAATAAATTGTAACTATATTGACTATATCTCAGAGAGAGAGTAACAAATCCAAAGAGAAATAAATACACAACGTCTAGATTTGAAGAATACATATAAACGTTTTATATAAAGTTACGTTATGATTCAATACTATCAAGGCTAATTCAACAGATGCCGTCGTGTATCGCACAATATAAAGCCAGGTCAGCTGAGTACCACAGTGTGTATCGTGTAATATGTCTGCCTGATACCCGCCTACTTTTTTGTTGAGTAATTGATCGGAATGCTTGACATATGCCACTGTTTCCACGAACCTGAGAAGGTACAAAGAGAAAACAGCAATCTAATTAGGATTTCCATTAGTGTCAAATGAACGTACCGATATGCGTTTTATTTTGTTGGCTTATGAACGATTACTTCACAATGGTGGTAGTCATCAAATCTCCCATTAAATAGACATCGATTTTTCTCATCACGAAATAGTTCATTTATATCAAATTGCAGATTTCTTTTTGTCACATTTATTTTGGAAACGACCATATAATTAGAAAATATGGGTTTGTTAAAGTAAATATTTGTACTACTCAATTGATTTCATATACGCAAGACAGAAATTGATCTCGCTGTATGTCGGGTATCTCAATGCATATTGAAAAATGTACATGTTTGATTTGAACCTAATATATGTTTATACTTCATTCATGTTTAATTGAATTAATTTGATTTGAGGATATATTTACATTAAGAGCATTATATTGAACATCGAAAGGTCATTCACTGTGTATTATCCTTATACCATAGGAATATGTACTCACACTTACTAATACAATGCACATTCGAACACTCGTTTCGGAAATTATATAAAACAAACACAAGATAGAGAAATGTTTTATTGTATTTGTTCTCACTGAATGGGGACAAATTATCTTTATTAAAATATATACCATCTGTGATTCAAGCCGACTAAAGAATATTTTTTTATAATTTGAAACTTTTATACTAAGGGTATTTCATGTACAAATACTTTTAGGTCAGTTTAGTGATTTAGTTTGCTCTTCAAATATTTATGTTTTGGAATTCCAAAGTTTCGGCCTTGAGCAGAACTGAATTGACCCGAAATATATATTTCAAATTTACAGTTTCAAAAGATTGTAAATTATTCTGAAAATAAAGAATATCTTCTTCATGCTTAGTTCTGTCTTTAGATTGGTTCTTTCACGGAAGGTGTGTCTAGGTGTAAGATGCTCACTCCTCCCGGGCAAATGGTCTCACCTCTGAATTTCAGGGGTCCTTGAATGCCCACTGTGACACATTGTTGTTAGTGCAACAGACATGTGACAACAGTTACTTTCATATATATATATATATTTTTTTTGGCTCTTACTATTTGGTAAGTGTAGGAATTAGTTTTGTCTTCAAATATTTATATTAAAGTGGTAATAATAAATATCAGAACACATATGTGTACAAATATAGAGCACAATATGCACATTTCGACAACTTATGTCTTAAAATTGATGCTCAAGATCGAATTGTGGAAATCAAAATGTAAATATTTAAAGAAGACACAGATTACCATATTGACCTAAAAGTAAAAAAAAAACGAATTTAAGAACAGAGTTGTGTCTGAGAGAGATACTCCTGAATTCTAGAATAATTTACAAATTTTTGTCACGGTAGATTCAGAGCATTTATTTCGTCAAGTATTATGTCAATACAAAAGCACTAAAAAGAAGAAACTCTCTTACGCCATGTCATGGGAGTTAAGTATATATACTAAAAATAGGCAACTGTCCCGACAATGCATTGTTATGCCACATTATTTAACCGTTTTCAATCGATAACATAGTCGCCGAGTAATAAACATCTTACCGATTAAGTGTATGTCTTTTATTTTTACCTTATTACCGTGTTTGCTAATCCTGGGTTAGGAGCGATCACAAAGTTGAGTTGGTATTTTTGTCTTCAACAAACTGTAAATTACTTGAGTTGCTTTCAAAGTACATGTATATTCAACAGACTTAAAAACGGAATTGAAATACGCAGAAGCAATGAAATGTAGTAATCTTTTATGCTGCAAAAAGAAAATTAATTACGGACCTATGGAAATACGAGGTAGATGTAGTATCACAGAGAAGGAAACATCCCCTGACGAGAAATCACGTCCAATGTGTGTAAAACTTTACAGTAATTTATAATCTATAAATCTACATATTTACTGCAGTTGCGCACATATCAGATCTGATTGAATTAGGTGTCAAGCGAAACTTATTCCTACATGATAGTATAATATAGAAACAGAAGTAAGAAATATTATTGTAAATGTTTGATTGATGAAGTTTTGCACGACCCTAGATGTAGAAATTATATGAAAAGTACTTGATTTTGTGATTTTCTGAAAGGAAAACTTACACCATATTATTGCTTTTCCCTGAGATTAGATAGTTAACATCTGACTAAACATTTCATATATATCTGTATTTTGAAAACTGATGATAAACATAGAGTCCGTATGATATGCCACCATAAACTGTATCGCCACGGGGTCTTAGAAGATAAAGGAACGTATCCATTTAGTCGGCTTATTTTTGGAGAAGAAACTGTTTCCAAGTCAGAACTACGATACAGATGTTTATACAAGATTGGCAGGAATCTAGATGTGCGGATTTCTGAGTGTGGTCTATATTTCGCTGGCCAATGAAGCGATGGCATCTCCACCTTAAGTCAGCATGAAATAGCTGGGCGATAGGTATTCACAGATTGTCTTGTAGGTATATGTACACGTAATTAGATATACAAAGATTTAGGCTAATCACATGAATATCCCTTGCCTACAATAACAAAAACTTTTGGTGCGTTGCATCTATTTCAGATCAGGTGCCTTCTATATAATATTAAGTGTATTTACACCATCTTTATGAAATAAAGTTTACCTTTATATGATCGACACTGGAAGTTTTAAATTTTATGTTATTTTATTTATTTATTTAATTTTTTCCATTATATTTAAAAAAAAATAATAATAATAAAAGAAAGAAAAGTATCTGCTTTATATTGAATTTCATAAATGGATTAAGAAAATAAAGTGTTTGTGATATATAACACCTTTGTTCTCCCTAAATAATGATGTCCATAAAGTACAATTATAAACAAGTTCTGGACCATGTAATGTATCATTATAAACTCATGGAACACATATGAATGAGATGGTGTTGATTTTGTACCAAAGAGAAATACCCATAATGTTTATCAAAGTGGAAAACAGCCGACCTTTAACCGTAACTAGAAGATTATATTTCTGTCACTTACAATAATGCTACTTGTGCATAGCGGCGGAGATGAAACAAACCTTATTCCGACTGTGAAATCAACATCAGATGTCGATTAACGCTAACGTCTGTACCGAACAAGACCGCGTCAGAACCATGCTTATCCTTAACAAAGCTAATTTGGCTGTTGATCAGGCTCATGTTTGCCAATTGTTTTATTTTGATAAGTAAGGAAATATTCCATACTCTGGATTCTAAAGCTTATCATATGCCGGTTGGTTTGGGTGCGAGAATGTTCTTTTAGTCCACAAAACCGCTTGCACTTGATTACAGTGTAACATATTTTTTGCAATATTTAGACAATAATAATTGAATGTTCCTGCTGGAATTAAAGTTTAACAACAATTTTAAGTGGGTTTCATCATGATTACTATTATCATGTTTTATGTGCTTGTTCTTGGTGATTTGTGCCATACACTCTAGGTCAAATGTCTTCTGTCTTCTTCATTATCATAAAACTTGACGTATATAAATCGAATTTACATGTTAGATAACAAAACGTTGTAGTTAGTAGATAGTGAAAATAAACTTTGTTAATTTTGATAATGTGCATGATATTGTATATGGTTTTAATCAGGTTCCCTTACTTTTTAACACTTTACACTTGAATTAATATATTGTTATTGTTATTGATTAGTAAGATTTTGAGAATATTGAGTTTTGTTGGTATAAATAAGTTCTCAGATTTCCAGTGTCCACATCCACACAATGATAAATGGTGAGTGACGATTACATTTGTTTCTTTTTATATTTGTATTTATGTACATCGATTTCTACAATCCTACCGTATAATTTAAGTTTTATATTTAATGTTTTCTATCCTTATTTATTTCTTAAATCCAGACTGGGAATGTATTATTTCATAACCTATGCGGTGACCTGGCATGCGCAGTTTACCACTTGAATAGATGTGATGTTGGAAATATTTGTCTATATATGTATTTTTTCATTTCTTTCATTAGTCAATATATAATGTTTCTTTATTTTATTTTGTAATAATACAAATAAGTGAAAGGTCATAACATGTACATGCATTTAGAATATTTTTCTGCCTTTTATATTTAATGTGTTTATCTCTCTCAAAAGTACATTTATATACAAAAACAAGCAATCGAGTTGAATTCTTAAATTCATCAAAGTTGTTTTCGAATTTGGTGAATCATTCTGCACAAATATTTATCTTATGTCTTTTACATTTAATTGAAATTTCCATCTCATCACCATTAATAATATTGTTAAAATAATTAAATCTTTGAAAGTATTTAAATCCTGTAAGGGAACGTCTGTGCAACGCATAAGATCATTACGGTATTATTTGGATACCTTGAACAAAAGTCATTTTGATTTCTCTTTAATGGTCTCTTGCGAATCAAGTTTTAATCCTTCTTTTTCATTTTTCACAAAGCTGATGTGATTTTATTTCAAAATAAATGAAAATCGTGTATTCATATAAATCTCTTATCACCAATAATCAGCTTATTTCATATTCATTAACAGATTCCTGAATTCTTCCCCTTCGTGTGAATTTGATCCCATTTTATGTTCTCTTCTTTGTAATTGACTCGGCAAGTTAGATATGGTATTGGATGTGAAAAGCAATGAGTGTATTCCAGTAAATACATTATTATGAAATGTAAACGTGTGGATAACGTTATTTATATTCCGCTTTCATCGCGAAAAGAATTACAGAGCCAGATTAAGACCAGAAATGAAGCATAAAGCGTAAGAAATTGGCGCGCCTCGGATGATGATGAAAATGCGCTGAATAATGTTCGCTTCAGTAGTTAGAAGGGAAAAATGTTTTGTAAGGGTGTTCCAATACTATATCATCGTTTTTAGTTTTTAGATTAACGATTAGAAATATGTGTTTTTCTGTTTTACAGGTACAGTAATTTTGTAGCGTTTTAGTTTCGGGCATTTTATGACGATCCCAATACTTTTTTCATTGCGCTCCTTCTGCTTCCGTAATTGCAGTGCGACTGAAACATTATAATTTAGGTTAGCCGGATATTTATAACTCCATATCGAGATTATCTCACATTTTTGGAAGCGGTCAAATTTTTTTCATTAGTTTAAGATTTTAAGGTTTAAGGTTTTAGTACAAAAATTAATAAAGTATGTAAATTTCTATATTAATATAACAGGGTTAATACCGCTACTTGTAGTTATTGTCCGGGATAACTAACCGCTCATTTTCAGTGCTTCACCACTGACCCGAAATATGTACTTTAAGTTCGGATATTTCTCGTGTATATATATAACCTCCTGCCTTTCTTTCTTTTTACAGTACAGAAGAAGGCCAGCTGTCATATTGTATGTTGGTGTTAGAAACTCCCTTGGTATTTTGGCGGAGTACATTTCATATGACATACTTGTGAAGCAATGTCCCAAGCAAGTGCTACCAGCATATGATTGAAATGTTCAAATTTAAGAGATATTTATGTAGTACTAATGCAGTCCTTCGGATTGAATTTAAATAAAAGACAATGTTACTGATAATGATTTGAATGACAGTTAGTGTCACTAATGTCTTCCCTTCAGCACACACCATCTTATCTGTTTAACTGTTCGTTATGTGATATCCTCATTTCGTTTATATTTTGTTTGGTTGTAGATCCACTGATAATTTTTTATTACATTTAGACGTATAGTCCATATTAAAATTTCCACCCGGTACATTTGGGTTGATTCGTACTTTTGGAGTCTCATAATGTTATTAATGATACATATTGTAATTCATTAAAGATGGATCCGAATGATATATAACTTGATATTTTGCGATACAGCAAGACAACAGCATACATATATGGTCTACTCCAGGTAAAATGTTTGCACAAAATCTTGCCACAAGAAACAAATTGTGAATTGTATTGGATCTTAGTTTGCTCAAACAAATGATGAAGCAATTGGTACTATGTGATTACCTCCTTCTGTCTTTTCTCCTATGTGATTATATCCTCATGGACCTCTGAAATAAGAAGTTAAAACTATGTGTTCAGTTGGTGTGTCTCTTGTTTGGCCATGATTGCCAAATACCTACAGGCGGTAACAATTTTCATGTAACAAGGGCATGGAGAGAGAATGTTTATTATCGAATCTTCCTATATGAATAAAAACTATAGCAAACAATTATAACGGGATATATTTATTGTACGATATATGTCTTTCGACAATTTATTCTTTTCAGTGATGCTCATCGCCGAATCTGTGCAGAAAACTAGAATATATATAACTTAATACAAATTTAGTCCAACACAAAGAACAAAAACCATTCTAAGGACAAAATTATGTATACGGGATATTCCCCTTAGCTTTAACAATAATTATCAACTTTCATTACTGTAACTTTTCACTATTTATTTCCTGACATTCACGGAGCGATGAAAAATACACTTTGCTGTTCTGAATTGTGCTGTTACTGTGCATGTATATTAGAAAATGGTGTAAGTATTGGTATACTTATATGAGTTGAGAAGCCGTAAACAAGGTCACCACATATCATCTCCTAGACACATTAATCACCAGCTCTACACTCCTATAGATTTATCTTAAAAGTAGGTGCCACGATATCCATCTTAATTTGTTTCTTGATCCTATGGTCATTTGAAGCACGCAAGTGGATTATTATTTCTTGGAATTATGATATCGCAGTTTCAGTGTATTAGCTATAATCAAAATCCTTTGTCTTGTTTGAAGAGACGGTTCAGGATACAAGCTGCAATTACCCCTAACCAGAACACCATGGTGCCACTAGGATTATGCTAAAGTACCAGGCTTGATTCTTCTTTCGCGTGATATTTGAGCTGCCATAGGAGTATGCTGTATCAGAAATTGCTATTCATAATCACAATGTGTCTTGGTAATGAACGACTACACTGCGCAATAAACATATCACGTGGTGAATATACGTCTTTGCGACCAATCTTCGCAATTAGTATCTCACCATTTGATTTTACTGTGCCGATATTTACAAAGTAAATTACTTATTATTATCTTTGAGATACGATGACAAAGATAGTAAATGTGTGTGGAAGTATATAATAATTATGTTTTCTCTTTTAATTTGATGTCACGAACTTTATCTTAACGATGACATACCGCATTTCACACCGAGTATTTGAAAAAAAAATATTAATCATTTAGGACTGCTGGAAACATTAAATATAAAACCATTTGTTATATTACAACGTAGTGAGACTGTATTCAACTTATATCAGGAGTTACTTCCTTTTTCATTTTACAATAACAAATAGTAAACAGTAAACGGAAAGAATGGTGAAGATGTGCCACAACATTAAGAAAAAAATGGGTAATTAAGGATGGCCCACGTAAGCACTAGAGATATAATTACCAGTGTCGGAGGAGTAAGCATCGCCTGCATATCACCAACACCCGCTGACCTATGTATCGATATGTTTATACATTATAAACATGTTGAATACTTTTACGTATAACTCAATGTTCGATTAAGTCTTAAACATTTTATCAGTGTATTGATATAGACCTGAAATAAATATCTGAGGTTTTAAACAGACTGACGAAAGTTATTGGAGTTGTATGGAAGTAATATGCTACCAGGTCAATATCCGTTGATGGATAGTATCCCAAAAGACGGAAATTATTTTCTTAGAAATGACTCCGTCTAAAACTAAAGATATATACGTAGATGAATAAAATATTGTATCATGCAACGTAGATAATTCACATTTCTCTTTGTTTATATATGCTTATTTTACATTAATAAATCAAATATAGTTATATAGTAATAATATGATAATATAGCATAACGTATGCTATTATCATTGATAAATAGCCAAGCAGATGGTAAACAAAGTGCCATCAGTGCAATCTAAGAGCATTGGAGTCATATTAATTTACTTTGGCGTTTGTCCGCAATTTGATACTTGCTCCGAAACGAAATTTACAATAACGTTAGAATCTATTGTATTAGCTTTCGCTGGAGAGCTCTTGTGGTTGTCAAAGAACTGCTTCCTTTATAATAGTCTTCATACTATGTCTGCTCAATGACCAATGATAAACTGGATGAGAAATTATCTTACAATGCATAGTGCCCTCTCATTATGATGTATTAATTTCCATCAATATTCATTGTATAAATATAACAGGTATATTATTCCAGAACGTCTCCCGCAAGAAAACTAAGTGTTCTTTCTTTGTAAGACAAAAAAAAACAAAAAAAAACCCAAAAAAAAAAAAAAAAAAAAAAAAAAAATAAAAAAGAAAAAACAAAAAGAAAAAAAAAAAAAACAAACAAAAACAAATGGGTAAAATTGATGCAACAAAATTTTTAAAAGTGTAACTTTAATGTTTGATCAACTTGTCTTATTTCTGAAAGCATATTTAAGTTTGGCATTGACAGTTATTATTATCAATATTATTTATTTATATATATATTTTTTTTATTTTTGTACCTATTGTTTTAAATATGTTTCATTTGACGATCATGTCTAATGATAGTGACTTAATCACATTAGGTTCAATAGCATCACCCCATTAATAACAGATTTGAATGCGATTTTGTTACCACGTTTCAGAGGTTAGATGTAATGCTTCCAGGCCACGATATGATAGAATTTGTTGTCCTCATTTATCAACCAAACTGCCTCTTCCCTACAAGCAACTGCATGGCCGATCTCATAGCATTTCTGTTGCAGTAATAATTTCTGTCAAAAAAAAAAAAAAAAAAAAAAAAGAAAAGAAAAAAAGAAAGAAAGAAAGAAAGAAATCCAGTAACTTGTTTAAACCAACTATGAACTTTGAAAAATGATTGGATATATCCTAGTCTGTCTTGCCTGTTTTTCCAAACTGATTCAAGAATGAAATATTTCCAATTAAACCGCCCATTACCGTTGGCCGCTATATGTATGTGTTTCTTGTTACCATACTTGATAAATATTCACTTAACACAAGATAGAAAAAGTCAACACAGAGACCTGTTATTAGATAACCCAACATACCTGTCAAATACATCCTATCAAAAAGGAGACCAAACAAATACACTCATCTCTCTATGATATTCATTTCAATTTCGAAAAATAGATAAAAATCTGGCAATGATATTAGCTATTATATCCACTTTTCTGCGTCCGCAAGTCGCCGATAAATCTTCATACGTGCGTGCTAAGCGATAATATTAATGCCAAGTTTGAGATAATCCTGGTATTTGTGTCCACTTATATCCCTGAAGTATATTCATGTTATATCTTCTCACTTGAAATGCCCAGCGTTTCAACATGTTGGCCGGGTATCGCAATATTGACCATGGCGCTTAAGGACACATTGCTTTATCTGTACTTTTGAAAATAAACATGGTGACATGTTAAGATCAGTATAGAGAGTATAGATATTTGAGTCAATACACATCAAATGCGTTTACAGTTTTAATTCATGTATCTATATTATGATATACTTCTCAATCCCCCGCCAGCTATTTGGAAGAGGTAGTATCAACTGCAGTCCTGTGATGCTGAAAGGTAAACATTTCTTTGTTGCTTCGAGTGGTCCAGTAGCGTAGCTCAAAAGGTCATGCACTTAGTATGTGCCACCACTATGTCAGTGAAATAATCTGTTATATTATAAACAAATGTTGAGATGACACAGCATTGCTTAATCAATAAAAGTAGTTATATTGGGTGGAATATTTCGAAACAGAAATATGTCAGTCCAAATTTTCAGTTTCACCTCTTCATTGGCTTCTGATTTTAAGCGCTGCGTATTTGTCTTAAATATGTAACATCATGTCTTGTCCATGTGTCAAACACATCTCATTTTACCTGTTTCATTTACACATGTACATTATGCCTTTGTTTACCATAGAGTAATTTTTAAGACGTGGAACTGAAGTTCGATATTTTGGTCTCATCGGCTTCAAAAAGATTTAAACTCCTAAAGCATTGACAGTATGACCCACAGATTACACGACCGTAAGTCTTTCATCGGACCGCTTTATAGAGACTTATGCAGACTTTTCCTTGGGCGTTTCAAGTCTAACAGGACGATGTGAGTTCGTATATAATTTTTTTTTTCAGATTAAAACCTTGGCAACTCTGTTAGTCGGGAATCCTATAGACTGGAGGACTTGGCTCGTTTTCAGACAGACAGCACTGATTTGATAGATTTTAAATACATCAGGGTTGCATATTCTTTGATACTATATATACAAGTACAATTAACAATTCAATTTACAGTTTTAAGTCTACTCTGCCACTACATTACTAGTAAAAGTTGTAAAGGTCTTTTAAGTTTCTTTTCTTGTTTGCTACACTTGTTCGTGACGAATTTTGTATATTATACATACTGGGTATTATATATATGCCAGAATATTTGCTCCAGGTCTTTAAGAATCCCTATACGCCGGCATTGAAAAAAATTCTTTGGAGCCTCGGAGAAAACATTTTGAATAAATCCCTCAAAACAATGAAATATCTGTTACGTTACATCTTAGCAAAATGTTACACTAATATTTAAAACATTTAATATGTTTAAACATTATTATAACAATGTTTAAACATATTAAATGTTTTAAATATTAGTGTAACAAAAATAATGTTTCACATTTGATTTATATGTCCGACATATTATTATATGTAATATGTTTATCACGTAAGGTATCATTCCTCTGTGAAACTACGCCTTCATATCATAATGAAAATAGAGGCAAAAGTTTAGTCGGCTGTTTGGTGGCGGAAGGGTCGGCGTTGTCATTTTGTTTAAAGTGAAAAAATTGTTAAATCAATATAACAAAACAAATGTACAGGTAACTTCACGTCACGTATATTGGTTACTTTGGTAAACAGTTTACCAGAACTAGTCTTTTTCCGTCACTGTACGTGAAAATTTAACATTAAAATTATATGAATAAAAATAAGTCCAGTTCTTATATTATATTCCAGTCACTATATATGTCCGGGGTCAGTTTGTCATACGACTGATGCACCTTCGTTAGATCTTTTTACTTCCTTTTTAAAATCATGTATTCATATATCTAGTTATTTTCTTACATGTACATTTGTACTGTAACTGACTCTCTTTATGAATATGTAATCTATTAAGGTTATTTTATTTGAATACTCAATAACGAGGTTAAGGTTTCACTGACGTAAAAGTGAAATTATATACTTTATAACATAGTGATAACAGATGCATACAATTTCATTACAATTATTATTTCATCATCTCGCACGTGACAATGCACTGATGACGCAAGAGATTAAATTCAAATGAAAATAGACTCAAGTTGCATTACCATTCCTTGATAAAAACAATGTTAGAATAAACAAACCGTACAATGCATAATGGATATCAAATATATGAATACATTTTCAATAATTGAAAATAAATTAGATACAAATTATTTCTTTCCTTAATAAGATTTTTTTTACTAATTTGAATTTACTATTTCGAAGGAAATGCCGAACGTAATAAAAATCTAATGCTATACTATTTTAGATGATAATCATATGTCCATCTACGAAATTTAGGAAAAACGATTTAAATTATAAAAATAAACACCCTTACAGCATGCTATTTGGATAATTTATGGGATGTATGGTTGATGAATTTTTACTCTTACGTCATTAGAGATACTTATTATATTGAAAATCATTTATATATACTTAGCAGCATATTAAATATATGCAACGGCGTAGCTGTACCTTGAAAAGTGTGTGCAGGGGTGTATATGTAGGTGTGTGTGTGTGTGTATGTGTGTGTGTGTAAAAGTAATATAAAGAAATAATAGACAAGCAAAGCACAATACACACACACACACATACATAAGACACATACACAAACCCCCAAAACAACAACAAAGAAATCCTAGAAACTGTATTGGTATTACAAACAAGGTACTCTTATGCAACGTATGCTGAATAATAAGAGAGGGCACAGATATACCCTTTCCCTTACTTCTGAAGTGGGAGCATGTTTCCCTTCTGCTCTACCTTCTCCTACACCTTTGATATGCATTTAAAAACGCATTGCGTTATATAATTATATGCTTTTCCTCTGAAGAATTCCGGTGTGTGCCCCACACTTGGCAACTGCAGTGAGAGCATATTCAAATTCAGAAGCATAGAAGAACGGGACAAGATCTGTCAACATACCACACTCTTTAACTAATACAATCTAACAATCAGACCATTGTAAAAATGAATAGATGTGAAATTTTACTAAATCTAATTTTGATTATAACAAGGAAGAAATCGGATGCCTTTTCAAACGTAATGAGAGCGGTACCTGATATAACGCCGAGCTTAATGTGGTAATGGCCCATTATATTGGACGGTGTTGTATTGGTGAACGAGGGGTACTGTGATCGAATTTACTCTGACAAGGATCCATCAATAGGTCCATTATCGGTCTGAAAAGTATAATAATCGCGGTGAAATACGTAAATGAGTGGCTAACGATAGATACAAATTGACATCAACGATAACCTCACAGTGACATATCCAGCAAGTCAGCTTCCGTACAAAGTGTCATTTCTCATACCTATCACCTTTGGTGCATGATGTCAACTCTTGCATAAAAATGTCAGCTTGCATACATAATGTCATCCCTCGCACAAAATGGGATCATGCTGACATAAGTTATCTCTCGAACACATTTCCATCCCGAATGCACAATGTCCAGCTTTCAAACACAGTCACATTTCGTCTTTCATGTAAAATCATACGAATTCAAGTAAGTTCTGTGTAAAAGACCGCTTTTGTAAAATCATTGCTATTATCCAAATTCCTTTAAAATTAAAAAAAATAACATAAAATTCCTTTATTCATACATTTATATGATAGAGGAAAAAATTAAAATAGTAAATAAACGAAACATAATGTATCAAAAATGTAAGGGAAAATAAAAACTTTTATGAACTTTTTGCAAGACCAAAACACCTGGATTTGCGGCAATGTTGTTAATCGATATTCATTGTGCAATGATGCCTATCTACGTTATAAAAATATTTTATTTTCGTTTATTTAAAAACAGCTCTCACTTATCAAATTTCTTAGAAAAAAAACCTGATAAGTTGATGATGAATTTCAATGACCGAACGATGAATTACAATTGCGTTTAGAGTTTTGAAGCCAAACCCTACTTCCCCAAATATCATAGCTTTTTTATTATTATCTTTTTTTTAAAAATTCAGAAGAAGATTATTGTAAAACATTCAAGCACTATACATGAAAATAAAGTGTAAACAATTTATTGCCGAAGCCACCTCTCCTGGATATGTTTCTGTAATGCTCCTTTGAATTCTGGTGAATGTGGCTTTGTGAATTTCGCGCCTCTGTTGCCAATACGACTATTGGTTAACACGATTGCGTATTGTTAGACCGTGTAAGATTATAATTAATTTACATTCATACAGCTCTGTAATGAACCATTTCCACATTCATTTGTAAATCAATGAACCATTCACTAAGAATGTTAATATAAAACCCTGACTTAACTCTGATTTACGATACTCCAGGATTATTTTCCTGTCAAAATCTGAAGCATTGCAATCTTCATTACGTAATCATTATATGAAAATAAAATTACACGATATGAGTAATTATGCTGAGTTGTCAATATAAACAGTTATTCGTTATCTAAGTTTTGAGGGAAAAAAATTCTGAAAGGTATTCTATTAAAAAACATTTTTTTCATTAGAAAGCATTTATATGTATGCAGTCATTAGTTGTAGCGTTTACTCATGTACATTAATATTGAAATATTTACAATGCTAGTCTAATTTCTTCGATGAACCATGCTAAACAGACTCGGTTTATCAGCCCATGAACTTGGGTCATGGAAGTAGTACCCGGCGTATGGCAAATCACATGCGTAGTAATATGAAATTTATATTTTCTCGTATAATTGAATTAATTAGATATTAGAATTATAATAACGAAGTTAATACATCTGTTAATTTTGAACAATTAAAGAAATTACCTGGACAGATAGAGTAGTTTTAGCATTCTAGACACGCACTATATTGCGTGTCGAAAGCAGTTTTCCACTTCAGGAAAAATTCGATCCTTGCCAGTTTGATAACGGGGAATTTGATATTTTGTTTTCAAAAAAGAACCTTTTAAAATGCATTGTAAATATAAGGAATGACTGTCTTTTTTTTTCTTGGTTCATGGGGAATGAACTTGGGTGAGAAACAAACAAATCATTCGAGAACCGCTTCGCGGTACACGTGATTTGTTTGTTTCACACCCAAGTTCATTCCCCATGAACCTGGAAAAAAAGACAGTCATTCCTTAAATGCACATGAGTACACTGCTATATATATATATATATATATATATATATATATATATATATATATATATATATATATATATATATATATATATATATATATATATATATATATATATATATATATATATATATATATATATATATATATATATATATATATATATATATATATATATATATATATATATATATATATATATATATATATATATATATATATATATATATATATATATTATATATATATATAAATATATATACATATAGTTTTACTTCACGACAGTTATGTACATATTGTGCTCTGTTTACATGCATAATTTATTCCTTCACTTTTTTCATATTGCATATTTAATGCATTCCTGACAAGCGTGATAAATTTATATAGTTTATCAAAAATATTTCTTAAATTATTACAATATTCATTTCTTCTCGTATGCCCTGATCATGGCAGATCTTTTTCGTATGCCCTGATCATGGCAGATCTTTTTCGTATACCCTGATCATGGCAGATCTTGTCGTATACCCTGATCATGGCAGATCTTTTTCGTATACCCTGATCATGGCAGATCTTGTCGTATACCCTGATCATGGCAGATCTTTTTCGTATACCCTGATCATGGCAGATCTTGTCGTATACCCTGATCATGGCAGATCTTTTTCGTATACCCTGATCATGGCAGATCTTGTCGTATACCCTGATCACGGCAGATCTTGTCGTATACCCTGATCATGGCAGATCTTGTCGTATACCCTGATCATGGCAGATCTTGTCGTATACCCTGATCATGGCAGATCTTGTCGTATACCCTGATCATGGCAGATCTTTTCGTATACCCTGATCACGGCAGATCTTTTCGTATGCCTTGATCACGGCAGATCTTTTCGTATGCCTTGATCATGGCAGATCTTTTCGTATGTCCTGATTATGGCAGATCTTTTCGTATGCCCTGATTATGGCAGATCTTTTCGTATTCCTTGATCATGGCAGATCTTTCTGAATGCTCTGGTCATGGATCGAATCACTAAGGAAACAACCATTTAAATTTTAGGGAGAGGGGAAGAGGACTTTCGTGAGCAGGAATTTATTTATTTTTTATTTATTTATTTATTTATTTTTTTTTTCTTTTTTATTCTTTTATTATTATCATTATTATTTCATTTTTGTTTTTGGCCTATATTCTGAGACGGATTTTTTTTTTTTTTTTTTTTTTTGCCAATTGTCAAAGCCGGATTAATTTCTTTTGCCACTTTATCCTCCATGAAATTTACCGTACGTAAGCGGAAGTGTGTGTGTGTGATGGGAAAGGGGGTGGGGCAGTGTTAGTGTGTTAGTACAGACATTTTCGGCTGCCCTTCGGGTCCCATTCAAACATACCATATATACATATATATATATCCAAAATTCTCGGAGGTGCTTCGGACCACTACCATAAATATAGTACACATCCAATTCCTCTATTCTTCTGTCCTAATTTTTTTTCCGGACAATTCATTTTTGCTATTTCGCAAGCTTATTTTCTTTTTTGCCTATTTTCTGAGGCGGATTATTTTCTTTTGCCACTTATCCATGAAATTTACCGTACGTAAAACTGAAAGAGGGGTTGGATTGTTAGTGTGTTAGTACAGAAAATTTCGGCTCCCTTCGGGTCGCATACAAACATACCATATATACATATATATATATCCAAAATTTCCGGAAGCCCTTCGGACCACTACCATAAATATAGTACACATCCATTTCCTCTATCCCTCTGTCCGAATTTTTTCCCGGAGAATTTACTTTTGCTATTTTTCAAGCCTCTTTTCTTTTCTTTCCATTTCTTTTCTTTTTCTTTTTTATTTTTGTTTTTTTTTTTTGTTTGTTTGTTTGTTAATTCTTATTTATTTATTTATTTTGTTTTTGTTTTTTTTTTTTTTTGGGGGGGGTTTTTTTTTTTTTTTTTTGGTTTGGTTTTTTTTTTTTTTTTTTTGTTTTGTTTGTTTGTTTGTTTTGTTTTGTTTTTTTGCAAAGTTTTTCTGGCCACAACCCTGAAAATCAGATGGTTGCTCACAACAACGGTTACTTTGTTGTCCCTGTAGATCTAGTGCTTAAGACCTCTCGACTGCTGAGAATCATAGAAGGAGGTGGTGGGGAGGGGCTGAAAACTGGAATGTTAGAAAAATATAATGACGTCATCAAGCAAGCTTTCTTATAAATTTATTTTATATAGAGAGTAAAACAAATCAAAATGATGTTAAAAAATATGCAAATTAATTCAAATTACAATCGAACATGCTTTCAAAAATCCGTTTTTTAATGCCACCTGTATTTAACAATCACCTGTCTAAAACAACAACTTTTATCTATTGTAAAATCAACTTGCTTTAGGAGGCCACCTCCCTTGAGTGTCCACTTTTCCACCTTTCCTTTGGTGGTCCGTTACAATAGGTGTGTAATTCAAACTTTTTCCTATTTCAGTACAGATTGGCAGTTCTGCTACTGTTTGCTGTATGATCTATGCTAGAGTGATAGTTTTGCAGAGTACTTTTAACCCTGAGATATCATACGATGAAAATGGTCTAATTATTCTTCCAGATGCATGGCAATAAATAAGATACAATGTCATAAAAATCCTCATCTATATACCTTAATAATGTGTTTATAGGCGAGATATAATACAAAGTACGCAGTAATCAATGTGGATATTTTACTACAGTATTGAACAATATGTACCTCAAGATAAATACAGAGCTGACCGTACACGGAGTATATTGACAAAAGGACATTAAAACCTAAGCCATAAAACATCAAGCCCTAAATATGGAAATAAATCATTTTATGTGCGTATGCGAACGGAATTTCAAATTTATTTAATTAGCGAACAGGGTGGTATTACTTTGACAGCTAAATATTGAAGCAACAAAATGTATCTACTATATCAGGTATCTACCCAGTATTGTGAAAGCGACTTTCTGGACGCTAAGAACATCTATAAATCGTCACTCACAATAGAAAATTAATGAGCCGGCGGAGCGATATGGATGTAAGGCTTTCCCTTTTATGGGCCTCTTTTATCGTGTTGATGGTCCTGAGTACTTCAGTTCCATGCTGCGTCTTCCTCTGTAAAAGCCTTATGTATTTAAACTATAAATGTAAGATGAATACACTGATATTCTGGCCTATCATTAAGCCGTATCATACGGACTGAGGGGGATATTTGTTAAACAGTTCCCTGTAGGTCTGTATACCTTTGTTGCTTTTATAGTCAAAATGGTGGTTTTAGTCCATACGAAATTGAGTGTTAATAATTAAGAGGTACATACAAGCTGCGTATTTTCTTATTCATCCAGTTTTTTTTAAATGTACCAACATTCGTCTTCGTTCACGAGATAATTGGAAAAGCAACAAAGTAACAAAAATAATCATACGATTCATACGAACCAAACCATACAGATAGATAGATAGATAGATAGATAGATCATTATCATTTAGAAAAAGACATAGCAGTAAAAGAATGAAATTAAACTCTTCGCTTTCCCTTATGCAATCAAGGACCATTCTAATTCAATTTGCCCCATTCCCTTCACTCCTGTCTTTCCAAACAAATAAAAATACTAAATTTAACCTAAGATAAATGAATGTTTTTAAAAACAATTTAAAGATGAGAACGGCATATTATATTATAAGCTATGAATTAATGAATATATATATATATATATATATATATATATATATATATATATATATATATATATATATATATATATATATATATATATATATATATATATATACTTTCCTGCACTTACATAGACATATACGTGAAGTTTGTGATAAAATTGAGGTCTTATATTTCGATAAATAATAAAAAATATTTTTGTCCTGATTGATATGTTCTAACCCTAGCCATCTAGATATTCAAGGAATGAAATATAATACCTATTTATTTATCCGCCGCCACAATTAGAATACCTTAAAATTACATTGTATTGTAATTGACCTAAGCTTCAAAAGCTTCCAAAGCACTTATTTACGAAGATGCCAACCATGTCATCTTCGGTTTATATTTCAGACTATATACATTATTCAGTTCTAAGCTGGCAAGCTTGATTAATTTCAGTTCAAACCAAAAATCCTGCATTCATTTCCGGTATTCTCGACTTTTTCAATAAATCCTGATAATTCTTACAAACGTCAGAACAATTTCCTCTCAAATATATCAGCCTGACTTTTGTTTGGATGACAATTAATCGGCTGTCTTATGATTCCTATCAGATCTGGTCGAGTGTATAGTAGACTATTAACCGGTAATTAATGACCGCCCATACACGTACTTTGTCGGAGATATTCTCCGTGTCCGAAATGATCTCTGAGGAATACTTCTGAGTCACATTTGAACTTCAGGCCACTGTCATTCTCTTTATGATCACCAAAATGGACATCACGAACTTTAAATAAAATGTCATATTAAGATATGTTTGGGCATAAATATACATAAAGAATACTATTAAGCTATATATGGTTGGTTTCTTTGGGATTTTACACCACACGAAGATCATTTCACTCATATAGTGGCTGCATGTTCCTGGCATATGCCTTTATAAATTTACCTATGTATTGCACCCATTCGAAGCGAGGTGGGATTATTTATATAAGTGTTATTATCAGGATTCTAATTAATTGGAGTAACCTCCCATTGTTGGTCATGCTTGTGGTCAAGCAGGTGTGTTTTCGTTATAATCATATTTTATAATCATAAATTATTTTGATATTTTGATAGAGTAGCCTATATTTACACTTCTGTAGAACTTTTACAGTTTAATGTCTTCAAACTTTTTAAGCATTGCAAAAATACAGAAGTATCG
Organism: Pteria penguin; assembly: GCA_035048485.1. Taxonomy (NCBI): domain Eukaryota; kingdom Metazoa; phylum Mollusca; class Bivalvia; order Pterioida; family Pteriidae; genus Pteria; species Pteria penguin. Next base: position 22,664,416 of record CM068587.1, on the reverse strand, counting down.
CTAGGTTGAAGAAATTTTCTACGTTACTCAATTGCTTTATAAATACTAACAATCTGACACAAGGGAAATAACTAAAAATATGCTTCTATGAATTTTTGTCTCATTTGAAAGACGAGTAGGAATGCAGGAAATCAAAATTATCTGAAAAAGCTGGCATCGAGCCTAAGTAACCAGAGAGATACTCTTTTTTTTAATCAAATTATGTTGTTGTTGTTGTTATTGATTATTATTTTTTAAGGTTTTTTATTAGGGGGGGATGGTGTGGGATGGAGGAAGTATTTTTTATTTTATTCTGTCGTTTAGAGAAGGTTTAAAGAGAGACTTAGCTATAGGAAGTAAGGTTTTAGAGTTTTTGTTTTGGGAAGTTTTGGGTATTTTGTCTGTCTTATCGTATATTGTTTAATGTGCCATATTGACACTACATCAGCTTTGATGTATTTAACATTACATTGCTTTCAATCGCTATCTTTCTTTCGTTACTCCTTTTATTTTACTTGTGATTTTACACACTATTATTGCAGTATGGTTAATATTGTTCACAAGTGACTTTTTATGGAGAGCATTTTGATTAAGGAACAGATATGAGTAGCGAGGGATATTTTTGTTAGAATTTCGTATATGTATTCATTCGATTAATACAAGTATTTGGGGAAATTATTACTCCTCATAATTGTTGAAATCTACAATATGTCTGACAATATACAATATTCTTTCATCACATATACAATAAGACATCAAAAGAGTTGTATTTTATATCCTTTTGATATCCCTGCAACATGGAACATTGAACACAAGACTGTTTCTTTCTCTTTTATTTTGGAATTAACGTTGGGAAAAGTACGTCATTTCAGATTTTGTAAGGCATACAGTTTTACTTTGACACAAAGTAGATATAACTAATTTTGAATAAAGTATGACAACTAGCATTTTTATATGTAATTTTGAAAAAAAGACACCTAGCATCTTGTGCCAGATTTTCTATAATTTCTGAACTAGATGTAGGGATGTTCAAACTTTCAACAACGTTCGTTATTCAAAAATGTCGGATCAACCAAAGGACAATGCTAGTCACTTTCAAAATAAAAGTCTAAAAGAAAACATAAACAAAAACAAACACTACAAAAAAAAAAAAAAAATAAAAAAAAAAAAAAAAAAAAGAAAGAAAGAAATAAAGAAAAAAAAAAAGAAAAGAAAAAAGACACCCCCCCCTAAAAAACCCTATTAAAAACACACACACACACACACATATAAATTGACGACGACACTTAAACGATAGATAAATGATAAATAAATATATATATAAATAAATAAATAATTATATATGTATGTATATGTGTATATAATGCACATTATGAAATGCAATTAACCTTTATTTATTATAGTTTATCATAATCTTTTATTTTGTTGCTTGATGTATCTAATTGACAGCCACGCCTTCCATTTACCGGTAATATAGCAAGTTGATAAAAGAAAATCAAGTAAAGAACGATATAACCCTTGAATTATTTATGTTTAAGATCAACAGAAAGATACCTCCATCGTTGCTTGCATTCTTAATTTTCCTACATTTTCCATACAAAAAAAATAGATAACTTAATAAGTAATCGGAAAGACCTATTGGTCGTCAGAATATACAGATTAACAAAAATAACCTATCATACAATACACCTCATGTACCTGGTAACCTATCATACAATACACCTCATGTACCTGGTAACCTATCATACAATACACCTCATGTACCTGGTAACCTATCATACAATACACCTCATGTACCTGGTAACCTATCATACAATACACCTCATGTACCTGGTAACACACCAGTTAGCACAATTTGATTTTCAAGTTTAAGTGCGTAGTTATAATATTTGAAAAAAAAGAGGACTTTTCTGGCGGAATATATACACAGCAATTGTACAAAATCTTGTCTAGTCCGCAAATTACAGGACTTAACGTTACCCAAACAAAAGTATCAAACGATATCTTAGCTAAAGAAATACATGATTCAGGTGAAGTATGTATACCTATATCACACAATCTCCTCGCTTACATTTCCCACCAGAGACTGACCTAGGGATATAATGTCTAAGAAAATTTATTATAGGAAATTCACATTCATTTTCAGCATTCAGCAAAGCAAATAATATCGTAAGTTGTAATAAAATTTAGAAAAGAGGGTCATTAAGATTTTCATCCCAATCCTCCCTTTACTTTCCAACATAAAAACCTTGTTAAAATCATTATACACTCTAGATTGTCCAGGAACCTCCGTTCTGTCCTGACGGGAGTTGAAACGGGGGCGTTTCCTTTCTCTGTGTGAGGACAATATATGGGTTTGAGGCTACCGAATCGGAGTTTGCAATTGGTTGAACATATTCTACATTGTTAATGAACAGTCGATCCTTGGTCTCTTATGGGAACTGTTCCTAAGCCCTGTAATGTGTTTTTCTGAGAGTCTTGGGGGCTTATTTACGCACATTTCGCAACTATTGGTCTAGGTCGCTGTTGGTTTACTGGTTTGCGGCCTACCCTGTGTACCCATTCGAAATGGACCTCCTTCCTGACTTTCATCTGACGAGACATAAATTCAAAATTTTCCTTTGTAGAAAGTTCGTAAATTATTCTAAAACTAAGAAGGACATCTCCCTGACACACACTCTGTGCATGGATGGGAGAGTTTAGCTCTTATGATAATTAGTTTACGCTAAAGGTATTTTGTATTTCCTCACTTAAGATCTTGAACATCAGTGGAGAGTTATAAGAGGACGAAATGTGCATGAATTAAAGCAGGTATATAACTAGGTCTTTTGAGCTATCATTGTAATGACGTCATTGAAGGTCGGACACATCGGATATTTAATTTTGACGTCATAGGCAAAATAATTTACAGCCAGCGAAACATCTCTTTCTCCATGATAAGATAGATCGATCGGCATGTTGTTTAGCATAAGATGTGTTCATAAATAGATTTCATGTCTTTAGACAATGTTGATTTTTTTTAATGGGAAATCTTTCATAGCTAATGTCTAGTATTATTTTAATAGTATGTTTAGGTTTATTGATCAAAACTTGTCCTAAGAAATTTTAGAAAAACTTTTGAAAGCTGTATGACCCAAATATTTGCAATAAAAGCATTAAGATAATATAGGCTTATTTCTTTTTGTTAAATATCATAGAAATTACATAATTTCAGAACTTAACAATATTTGTATCTGTAATCTTTGGACATAGCAAGATAAGAATAAAACGACAATGTATTGATAATAGAGCCAGCATCAAATACAATGCAAGGAATCATAAGACAAGACTAAATACCTGGAAACTATATATCTGCTTACATGCGTGTAGGCAATATCAAAACGAAAGTGGGGGCGGCCAAAAGATTAAGCAACTGTATAAAATAAGAAGAGGGAATAAGTATAGAGAAGAGGTGAAGACAAAATTATAGGATTTACTATATGAGTTACCTATACCGCTGGGATGCAATGAAAAAGAGAAATGTTTTATTATTCAACAATGGATTCGTACGTCTGTCCTCCATGATATCGTGAAAGTACGAGTGATATGCTTTTGAATTTGGGTTCACTTTTTGTATTATGGAAGATAGACGCACAATAATTCGTCATTCTAATTAAAATTTGGGTCTTAACTGCTTTAATCATCAGGAGAAGAAAGATAACTCTTATTTCTATAATGAACATTTCCATCTACAGCTACTTGGTTGTGATTGCCTCTAAGTTGTGAAGATTATGTCACTGAGGAAAAAACGTACAAACTGAAACTGGTGTAACTGATGCTAAATTTTCACTGCATAAATGGCCTTTATCTCGTTTAGATATGTTAATGTACTATTTAAATTAAGTCTTTTACATCATTTTTTTCTATTCAAATTACTCCATGTTGGTTGAAAGAACTATTCAATATCTGAATAATTTTCTAACATTGGTTGATACAACAAAATACGACCTGGTGATAAATATTGCTAAGTTGTGTTCGAATAATATATGATATTCTTTTTATTGAAGAATTTTGTTATCCATGTTGGTCAAAGTGCTTGTAATTTAGATTCTGTGTTGATTGTCCCAATACCACCGACCTTAATATCTCCTATAAGAGTATTTCTTATCATTCTGTTTTGGTCCAAATAAAACTGACTAATTATTATTATTATTATTATTATTATTATTATTACTTTACTTTTAAGTGACTATAGTGGTTTGACATATTAAGGACAAAGCAACTGATTTTTACCATGCAAGGTTTGCTGAATATAGTTAGTTTTCTCTATTTCCAAGTGTGATATGTAAAAAAAAATCAATTTAAAATTATTTTATATTTATATGGTATTCGAACCTTGGATCGTGGTGTTGCAAGTCGAATGACAACACCACTGAGCCAATGATATCTTGTTCGATAATCACATGTATTTTTCTTGTAATACCTGTATGGGCATGTGGTTGAATTGAAAATATTTTTATTATTTATAAATGGTTTTCAGTTTCATCCATGATTTTGTATTATATATTGCATATTACATGTATATCCAAACTTATATGTATATTGTATTTAATATGCATTTTGCTCCAATGGTATTTTCTTGTTTGTTAAGTCATCCGTGTGAAATCTACTCATAAGATTTCATTGCGCAGGTATTCACAAAATTTGAACTAAAACGTTTTAGATTTTGGAAGTAAGCAGTCAAACTTATTTTGTAAGTTTATTTTCATTTACTGTATGGATTTATGATACTCATTTATGCAGTTTATTTATTGCAGATATTTGAATAGTATTTCGTAGTGAATTAATATAATTTTGGTATTTAACATATTAAATTTGTTTAATCGAACTACATAATATGTAATGTTTTTATTTTACCACAATGGAAATATATCTCCAAGTAATTTTGTATATACAAGTATAGTTTGTTTGATATACACTGATATCGCTGTGTTTTTGATAATAGGTCACACAGGTCTGATCGAGTCATCTGTTTAACCCTTACATAGGGTAGGTGTTGTGTATTTAATTGAATTAAGAATATTTCCATTACCTTTATTAGAGTGCAAATATATTACATTATGAATGGATGATCTATATTTTTACAGTTGTTTTAATCTTTTGTAGTATGGTAAAATTGTATAACATGTATTCGCTATTGTAATATGCAATGGATAATTCACTAAATTGAATGTCTTTCATTTATATTCATAAAACGATTTCCATTATCTTATCAATGACTTATGGTTACATGTATGTTATTTAGGCACGTCGCTATCATGTGAAGTACATGTATCATGATTCGTAATAAATGAATTCTACATATTGTGGGTCCTGTTACCCAAGATTCAAAGAGTTTTACGATTTCATATTGAGTTTTGGTCCAATGTTTTATAATAACACGCAGAGCTAGTGTATTCTATGTAAATGCCTATTTAAGGTAAAATTAAGTTAAAATGTTTGTAAAATTCAGGGCATGTACATTACATCATGCATTTCTTTAATATCAATGATAGTTTGTCATATTGTGTTTTAAAACTAAGCATATACTACAAGCTTTAAACGGTGCCAAATTTTAGGGTTGTCATTGTAACTTAGTTAACCACGCTCGGACTTGAAAGTGTAAGTAAAAGGGATTTTACATAGAATATTGAGTGTGGTAATATAGTCAAATTTAAGTTAAAGTAGATTACTCAAAACGACCCTGTTAGTACACATCTTTCTTCTGACAGTATGTAGTGCTATACAAGAACTATACACAAATAAATAAGTGAAAGTGCAAAACTCTGCAAGAAATAAAAACAGACCAGTTGTATGAAGGTCTCCGGCATGGATATTGACAGAAAGTTAACAGAAAATGCACATTGTTTATAGCAGTTATGTATGTCGTGCCTATATTTCATGACAAAGAACATGAATGAGTAAAACCTTCAATGTAATTGAATTTATTGAAGACATCTTTCATGATAATTGCTCTAGAAATGATTAAGCTACACATGGTAGCCATTTTGCGGCCACAGGTTGGAAAAACTGTATTTTGTGACCTAATTAAGTTAGTGGCAACTTTAACCCGGAACATTTTTTTTCAAGTAGTTTTAAAGTACCCGAGAGGATACATTTGGTGTTTTGCATGTCTATCTTGGAACATGCAACTGAACAAAATATATTTATATTGTGGAGGGAAACGTCCAAAGATTTTTCACTTTCAGTTATAGTGTTATTCCATCCTCGTGTTAAACAGCTTTTTCTTCTAAATCATCATCTATATCAAATTCATTTTATCTCTGTTTTGAGAAATTATGAATGCTAATATCTTTGCGAGAAATGAATGTTCTTTATATTTATTATTTTGTTCACAGTATTCAAAGAGACCTAATACTAATCTAGTATGATGATTTACAGTTCTACCTGTTGATTTCCTATAAATTATTGAATTATATGTTATCTTTTGGCTAGAGCTAGTGCTATTATTTTGTCATCAGTGTTTGTATGGCTTAAAGCTGTATAATTCTTTCACAAATCTCTTTCTCCATTCTTTAAAACAAGTATGATTACAGACAGTCTTTGTGTAAAACTTAACTCTGCTCTATCCTAGATAAAAATTACATCAATAAAAGAGATTTTCTATACCCTCTGATGAACATTAGTTTCACTCTGTATTTATTCCGTCTAGACCAATCGATGTCTTCATGCCAAAGAGCATCTTTGAATTCGTTTCTGGAAACATTTGCTCTAGTTCACTATGCTTAGTATTTCATAATATAGATAATTCAATATCGTCAAAGTAACACTCAATAGCATTGCCGTTTATATTATTTGATTGGTATAAACTTGAAAAAGAAATCATATATTCTGTCGATTATATCATTATACTTATGACATTTTTCTTTATCTGTTTTTAATTTTCTTATTGTACTTTTTTGTCGTTTTTCAAATGATAAAAAATGCGACATATTTGACCTTTGGCATTAACGACATTTTCATTAATAATATCTGGTTCACTTCCGATTTCATTTCCCTTTTCAGATTAAGGTCCACAAATCTGCAGATTTCCGTTTCATTTAACTCAAGCTCCAACATTTTAATTGGACAGTCATGTGCCCCATGTAAGTAACACCATCACGGATGCAGCAATAATGACACTGGGTTTACTGTGAAGAATAAGAAGTATTACCTCCATAGTTAGATCATGCAGCGACAGCCTTTGAACCATTGAAGAAAGGACCTAGTCATAAAGCCATCATCATAAATGTATTTATATACTAACATATCAAGCGAACCGACTGGAAGACTATTACCACCGCAGAAAGTACACCTTCAGAGGTCGTCATAAATCGCGCAATCAAGCATTTTTCTTTCTTTAAATGCATCTTTCAGAATTGAAGTAACATAGATTACATAGTTCCAGGCTGACAGAGCCTTTATTATCTCAACATCATTAAGTTGATTTTATCGATTCGGGCTTTTATTTTTAAACAAAAGTAATTTGTATCATAACCAAATTGTTAATTTCAGGGTTACGGCTCAATATATGAAATTGTCTTGTTGACCTTTAAAGTCTGAGTTGTTCTATATTTGCAAACATCTTAGTATTTGTGAAAGGCAACGAATGCAATTTCGATATCCTTAAAGTAGTAATTTTAGTGTCCTCTTATATTATCATTTTGCTTTATCTAGATATTTTTGATTAAGACTTTTTAAAGTGGTTTATTGTAAAATCTTTGTAAATTTTGTATAATGAAGTGATAATGATAGTGAAAATCAATGACAATACAATGATGATAATCACCATTTATACAGACGGTACTGTCAAAAGACACCACGTTATCGTGTATTGATATAGCCCGTTAGTGTTTATATATACACATAATCATATCTGGAAATTTTCACATGTAGTAAAGCTTTTATAAAGCTTTTATAAGAAACGGAACCGTCAAGTGGGAAGACTGACTTGGGTATATACCAGCAAACTCTTTTATCTCTCAATGAACAAGTGTTCAATTGTAAGCTTCCAGAAAATAAAAAGAAGATTAAAGTTTTGATACAGAGGAACGCTACGACGTTCTGGAGTTTACCATAACATCTTCATCCACAAAGAATAAGATGCATGTTTTCAACAGTATCTAGCTATTCACCAGAATTGCATTGATGTCTAAAATGTGTTATTGAAATCATTGCCCATAAAATCTGCCACAATGGAATCCAGATAAATCCGAAATTCTCTGCGATATTGATCCATATGTATTTAATATGATCCCCTTTCTCTCCGATTTGGCCCTAACATTCATATAATACCTGACCTCAATTGAAATTTTCTACCACATATTTCACAATGCTAAGAATGTGTATATCTTTGGTTGATTTTCATACAGGACACGAATTTGATGTATTAAGATGGTAATTTCTTTACAGCAGAAAAACCTAGTTCTCTATTATTATTGTATGTTAATATTTTACAAAAGTTATTATTAAAAGGGTAAACGTCTGTAAGGCTTTTGCTTCAATTGGAAAATTGTCATTTTGTGTATTTGACCTCGGGTCATTTTGTTTTTCGGTGTCGTTAATGATAGAATTATTGGCGATATTATATCTGATGTATTGTATATCTGATTTATGATGTGTAATTGTTAATTACCTGTGCATGCGCGGATCCAGAAATTTTTGTCAGAGGGGGTCCAAACAAACAAGGTAAATTTTTCTCTTAGAGGAGGGGCGGGGGGGGTGTCCAACCCCCAAAATGCCCAAATATTACCCTTTTTGGTAAAATTTTCGGATTCCAGGGGTGCCCCCCCCCCTTTTGTATACGCGCATGCTGTGTACGATATTATATGTCTATATGTATTATTTAATTTTGAAAACACGGTTATCCTTAATCTGTTGCCACATCGAAACTCATTTTTTTTAAATATCAAACAAATTAATACAAACGAGATATCTAAACTAAAGAATCCAAAAGAAATTGTCTGCTCATAGTGTATTAGGGGAAATCTTGGTATTCCCATATTGCCTTCAAAACAATAATTCATAATAACATTCAGGGTTTAGTTGTTCAAAACGTTAACCAGCGGTTAAGGTAAAGAGTGGTTAAAATGTGTTACATAACAACTTAAAATCTTTAAGTGACTGTGTAGATTTTAATTTACATTCATTTTCTGAATACAAATACTACAAATCAGTCAACAGACAATTACTGTTTGTCATTTCATTTCAATAAAAAAGTAAGACGAAATTTAAATACTGGCTATGCTTGACCCAAGGAATATAATACAAAAAATCATATTCAATAGATCAAGTTATGACATTAAAATATTCTATCTTTTGTGTAGATCATAAAATTCGTTTATAAAAATATTTTGAAAAGTTAAAATTAATTTATCAATGAATGACAAAAGACAAAAGAGACAAAAGAAATATTCTTTGTTATCCCTTGCAAAAATGATATAAAGGTCTAAACAAATGGTCATAACAAGACATCCAATCTAATCTATTTGTTTTATGTTTTGTGATAAAAATAGTAAACGAAGAAAAATAATTGTATCCAATATGCTTGAAATTTTCACATACTAGGTTAACATACGAAACTAAAGTTCCTGACCCCTTTACTATCTCACTTACAATTTAATCACTATTCCATAAAGGAAAAAATCCTGTGTATCTAGTGATTATGTTTTCACCTCGATAAGTAAGAGTAAAGCAGAAACCATTGCCAGATTTGAAGGTTTTTCGTTCCATATATAAACGCTTCGATCTACTTAACATTTCTAATATTTTCCGTGATCATAGAGTCACATCTAAAATCCCCCAATATTTTGAGAATTTAGAACCTCCACTTATTTGTTATCAGTACAAAAAGCCTATAAGAAATCTTGTTTTAAATTATAATAGAGTTACATCTAACCCTGATATTTCAGACTCTATTCCTTTGTCGTGTTTTTGTGAAAATTCTAAATATGTTTATAAACCGGCAGGTCATGTTATTACTGGTGACCTAAACTGTATTTCAGACAAGAAATTGCACATCCTTTTTGGAAAAGGACCTAAATATGGGTTACCGTCCAGGATAGATTTCAATAAATGCCGTGACGTTATAGAAGATGCTTTAACTACATATTGTAAACGATGGTGTAAAAAAAGAACAGGTAAAGTTTTATGCTCTTAATAATTGGAAATACGAGATTTTAAGAATTGTCGATATCCGTATTAAGTACTTTACGGAATATCCGCATTTATTTCAACAGCCTAATACATTGACGGCATATTCTATTAAAAAGAGGATAGCTGACTTACATGCTAAATATGTCTTTGTTCCTGCTGATAAAGCAGGTAATAACATAATAGTTGTTTGAAAACTATATTATATTGAAGTACTTAAAACGAATTAAACTCCACTCATACATATGTGGAAAGCCCTACCTCAAAAGACAGCACCTTGCACGATCACCTCATGACCATGTCCGACTTCAAGATTAAAACTGATAAATCTGATCTACCAACCATGTATTGGCTCCCAAAAATACATAAAAGTCCATATAAATCACGTTTCATATCTAATTCAAGCCACTGGTCTACTGCGGTACTATCGAAACATATTACGTCTGCTCTAACTGCTAGATCATATCAAATATTGTGATGTCGCATTTCATAATAGTAACATTAATTACTTTTGGTCAAAAAGTAAAAAGTAAAAATTCTCATGAAGTTAAAGACAAACTTCTTTCACTAAATTTCAAAGCGACTCAAATTTCTACATTTGATTTTTTTACACTTTATACATCTCTGCCTCATGATTTGATTAAAAGCAAGTTGCTGTCTCTTATACAATGGTGTTTTTACAGAGAATCTAAAACTTACATATGTAATAACTCCGGATTCTTTTCCAATAAACAATATACTTCATATAACTACTGGACTTGCAAGGAATTTTTTCTCATGAATAATATTTTTGTACAATTTGATGGCAAGATATATCAACAAATAGTTGGGATTCCTATGGGTACTAACTGCGCGCCTCTGATAGCAGATTTCTTTCTTTATTGTTATGAGAGGGACTTTATGGTTTCTATTCAAAAATCAAAACGTTTCGACCTCATTGACAAATTTAATAATACTTGCAGATATCTGGATGACAATTTGGTTATCGACAACCCTGAATTCGAGCAATTTATATCAGAAATATATCCACCAGAGCTCAAATTGAATAAAGCTAATACTTGAGATAAATCTACACCTTTCTTAGTTTTGAACATCAAAATCAACCACCTAATATATACTAATATTTATGATAAACGTGAGGATTTTGGATTTCCTATTGTAAATTTTCCTTACTTGGATGGCGATGTTCCTCGACTCCCATCATATGGTATCTATATATCTCAATTAGTTCGATTTGTCAGAGGCTGCACCGATGTTTTGGACTTTCATAAACGAAATTTACAAATTACTACTAAACTTTTAACTCAGGGTTACAAATATCACAAGCTAAGAAAAACATTCGGCAAATTCTTCAGATCTTATTCAGAACTTCTATCTAAATTTGGAAATATTTCTTTTTAACATTATGTATCCAATGGAATTTCCCATCCTAATTTTACGGGTGATCTGGTATATAAACTAAGGAAAGTAAAACACACAAATGTGACGTTATTTCGTTGTTACCAACTTCTCTTTCCTGAGTAGCATCATATCTCCCTCTTCCGCATATGGCGCCTTCATTTCACAACTTATACGCTATGCCAGTGCATGCTCTAAATACGAAGACTTGGTCCTGAGAGCGAGGTGTCTTGCCACGAAACTACTCTCACAGGGATGTATCAAGGAACGTTTGAAAATGTCGCTGAGGAAGTTCTATGGTCGATATAAATATATGAGCAATTTGAGGTTCCCTTTCAAGAATGTTACTCGATAACGTTATTTTATCATGTAATAAAATAGTCAAACGTCTCTTAAATAGACAATATGATATTGAGATCATCAAAAAGACTATAGGTCTTGTATTTGGCCCCTCTACAGCCTTATGCAGACTTTTACTTGAACGTTGCACGCTGACTAACAGGGCGGTGGGGACTATATGACGGGCCTTGTCCAAACCTCTTTCAGAGGAGACATGGTCCTGAACCTCGTCCCCTATGACTGTTAATCGGAACTCCTACAGTTCTACGGTCTCAGCTCGCTTTTAGACTGGCAGAGCACGGTTTATCATGTTGATGTCGCATATATTTTTATACCATTATGTGTTTTACAATACCTTACGTGTTTATATTTTTATGACTTCTCAATATGCGATACCTGTTGACCCTTGTTCTTTACATGGAGGATTATTTATAGATTTTTAAATGTACGTCTTTTGATTGTTCTGCTGTTACGGTGAGTGGGAAGGTGGGCCCGTAAACCGGTTAACCACACCATTTGTTTGGCTTTTGTCAAATTAAATGACCGCCCTAAGTCGGTATTGTAATTGCACTACAATCAAATATTTTTGTAATGTGTTAAATGTTCTATTATATTATTTATATTTATGTATCGTATAGCTCCATGGTGACTTCTGCCACATAACTGAGCCGGTAACTCCTCTTTTTTCTTCGATAGTATGGATCTGACCATACAAACTAACCAACTTAACAAGTAGAGGAACACAAACACTCTGTATCGCAATCTGTATCTGCATCCTCTCGCTCGACCTTTATCAAGCACTTTTTGAGATAACAATTACAAAGCTATGTAAAATCCATGTTTACGTTTAGAAGCTTATGTATCTTTGAAACGTGAACATGGATGTTACATAGCTTTGTAATTGTCATCTAAAAATTCCTTAATAAAGGTCGAGAGGCCAAAAATTTGCAATACAGAGTGTTTGTGTTCCTTTACATTTTATGTACCTAATTTCCCTTTGGAGGACTTCTTCGAATCTTTATAACCAACTTAACTTTTTGACTATACTTGATTTGACATAATATGTATATAATCAGACATTTGTTCACGTGCATTTCTGACGCCAGAATTTCAGTTCAACGGTATAATTAAACTCAATGTTCTTGTCTTCTTCATGTGCTTATGTGTTTATATTTATGTGTTTACTTCCTCGACTTGACAAATTGCTGCATGACTTTTGCGGGGCGTGTTGGATGCAATCAGGAGACGCTTACTCCTCCCGAGCACCTGGTCTCACCTCGATTTGATCGGGGTTCGCATTTGTCTGAATATGACACTATACACGATATTATCCTTTTACTCCATGGACTACAAGATATGATTAACCCTTCCTTACTTCTTCGTTGTTTCTCAACATGACATTCTGACATATATTGCGGTAAGGACGCCATGATCGGTCATGTTCCCTGTGGATGTTAGTCCAGAGGACTCATTTAGCTAAGAAACGAGAGAGTTTTTCGTTCGAACTAGATTTATTTTTCGTTCGAAGGAGATAAAAAAAGTTTTCTTCTTTAAAATGACACAAAAACGGCTTCGTATATACATGATTAGATAATAGATAAATCCAACTAAATAGTTTAAAATCATGAAGACAAAGGGCACACAAAATCATCATTAAACGGTAAAATCAATAAAAATGGAAGCCGCAAATTCAAATGTATAGTTATAGGCCATGATACAACTTACTTTGTTAGGGAAAATTCTGATTCCAAAAATAAATACACTGAAACAGATATCATCCATATGTTGAACTTTCTTAGATAACATTTTGTGGTGGTTGGAGGAAATGTTTTTCAACAAATTGTCGGCATTCCAATGGGCACTAACTGTGTTCCGCTTCTGACTGACATATGCCTTTACTCATACAAAGCTGAATTCATTCAGTCTTTGCTTTCGCAAGGAAAGAAACAAATGGCTCTTGGTTTCAATTTCACTTACAGATATATAGATGACTTGTTTTCAATTAACAATCCTTCGTTCGCGGATTACCTTAGCATCATCTATCCAAGTGAACTGGAGGTAAAAGAAACCACAGAAAGTATAAATCTTACTTCGCATTTAGATATTATGTTGTCTTTCGACATTAATTGTCAATTGAACACCTCACTCTATGACAAACGTGACGATTTAAATTTCGCTATCACAAACTTTCCTCTCATAAGTAGAAACATTCCATCATCGCCCGGATGCGGCGTATTCATATCTCAGTTAATACGTTATTCCAGAGCATGTTCAAATTACAATGACTTTGTTCTGAGGGCTAGGCGACTTTCATATACGCTACTCAACCAGGGATATATATGTGCTAGACTAGCAACGTCACTGAGGATGCTCTATGGTAGTTACGAGACTCTTATCACTCCATATGATATCTCGTTATCCAGACGTTTAAATGATATTCTGAACTGAGACCAAATCCGATCATTTTACACAGATTTGACACCTTATATACTAGAAGGTTACTTCTCCATATATAAATAGATATGGAATTCACACGATTTGACTCTTTTACTGGGTATATGTGACGACTGTTGCTAGCAAGCAGGCGATGCTCTCTCCCCGGGCACCTGATCTCACTCCATCATAAAGGTTCACATATGCTCTTCAGGTAGACATATTTTGTTATTTTCCACTTGGTTTTTATTTTCACTGATTTTGTATGTCCTCTAGTTTCATGATTTTCATACTTTTGGTTTGGATTTATCCATCATCTTTATATAAATGAAAGAGAAACAGAAAACAAGCCAATTGCATCTCCCTAAGGAGCAAATGGGAAACATCAAAAGAGAATGAAATCAAGTGCCCATGGAGAGTAAGCATCTCCTGCTTTTAGTAATATCCATTACTTTTATCTTGTAGGAATCGTTAGATCAGGCATATTTCAGGTATTGAAGGTATCAAATGTAGTGTTCAAATGGTCGAAATAAGTTTAAATCTAGAGTATGATTGACATCCTGGGTGATGAGATGTAAAAGTTTATGACCATACGACTTCCCCAGTGCCGTTGTTAATCTACCTCTTATCTCTCTCTATATATTTGACCATATAGTGAGTATACATAATCACTTCATTTTTGTTTCCATCTTACAGCATTCCTCATAATTATTGAGAAAATAATTTATAGAATTTAACACATGAAGATAGTTTTTAAAAATAACATATATGCTTTTAATAATTTATAATGAACATAAATTGTATAGTTTGGTCAAAGTTAATATTTTGTAAGTCCTCCTTCCAGGTTTATACAGGCCTCAATCCTCCTATCCATACTATTGATCAAATTATGTAGCATGACATGGGTTATATTTTCCCAATATTTGACATCCTCACTCTTCATTTCTTCAAGATCCCATATTCCCTTTTCCCCAAATATTTTCTATCGGGTTCAAGTCTGGGCTATCACTTGGCCAGTCCAGAACTCAATATTTTTCTCATGAAAAAGTGCACAAAGTGTTTGCAGTCTCAATAGGAAAGTCATCTAGAATCCCTGTGTACCGCTCACGTGTAAGATTCCCAGTCAATACGCACAATGGCATAGCTCCAAGGGAAAAAATGCCTCCCCAGAATTGAAACTTAGGTCTATGCTTAGGACACTGGTACAGGGGTCTTACATTCTGTTTACTCCATATCTTTACGTTATTAGGGTACATCCATACAGAGCATTCATCACTAAATATAACTTTTCCCCAGTCATAGTTTCTGTGTGCAATACACCATTCCAAACGCTTTTGATTTTCTGTAAGCAAGGAGGAGATAACTCCTTTAGTTTTTATCCATCCTGATCTATTCAGTTATTTTTTGACTGTTTCATTTGACACAACAGGGCTTCTTCTTTTGATCATGTCATATTTTAAGTTTTCTACACTTTTGAATTTACCCCTATTTTGAATTTACTCTCTATGTGATAGATAGAGGAATGTCCAACTTATTTGTTTTGCATTTGTCTTTCCATAACTCAGTTCTTCAAAATTAGCTTTCTTTTTTCCATTGTTACATTTTTTATTCTAAATAATAATATCGTCTGCTACATTAAGAGAACATAACTCTTACTTGTCAATTTTCTTGTCAAAGTCCTACAGAGTGGTCTTTCTTTTCATATGACCCTAAGGTATTCTATTTATTTTCATTTAAGATAGAGACAAAAAGATATTTCTTTTTTTTTCTCAATAATTATGTGGAAAACTATATTTCTATGATCAATGCAAACAATAAAGGTAAAGGTTTGTCCTATTCCTTATCCACATTCCTAACGTATGTTTATACATGCTCCCTTTTCACATACTCTTTGATATATTGTTTTGTTTGTAGTTCACAGCATTTAAGGAGTTATGTTTATCAAATTTTAAGTGTATGTTCATTTGACTACAATGTTTTCATCATCCTCATCCTCATCGTCGCCGTCGTCGTCGTCATCATCATCATAATGTGAAAAAGACAGATACCTTACTATGTTGTAATTTATTCAGTGAATTTCTATACAAGTGTTTGAAGCATTTAAATGTCGAAATGACATAGACATATTACCAATCTTACCTATATCATGCTTATTTCTATAAATTTTCTTAAAGTTTTTTTTCCACTCAAGAGATATTATTTTGGCAGATTTACTCTGACGTTGACAGTCATGTTTTCCCAGTTTTCCGGTCATTTTGGCTTCAACACTGCTCTTCATTTTTTTATGTGTTTTGAGAATTCCAATCATTCGGCCACGAGCATCACTTGAAAGACATAACTTATCGAAATGCGCATATGGTGCACAAAATTAAAAGGTACATATGTTCTACATTTATTACACAGTCATTCAATTGCATTGATTTCAAATTCTGGATAAATAAATCGTATGTTAATTAATGTATTTTATGTCTTGAGAATAAGGACATATTTGGCCATTAAATTGCGATAAAATATAAACAGGACAATATGACACCATAGCATTCATTACTAATGTAACATCTTGGATTGTGTATGACCTTTCAGAGAAAAATGTGAGATATGTGTTGTAAATATATATAAAACATACATGCAATAATTAGATCAATTAAGTGTTTACTGTTTTTGTAAGTACTGAAATTGTTTCTACATTGACGACTAGTCCGAAAAGTCGAAAAAAAAATGTACCAAAATAGAAAAGTCTTGTGTAACAAAGAACATACACTGTACCCAGAGTTTAGGTTATAAAAATAGTATTCTGACATTCGGTTTGTGAATGTATTCTTTTTTGACATATACCTGCATACCGTTCACTTACTTCCTCTTTTTACTTATACTTACAAAAGATTTCTGAAAGAAAAAAATCAACATTTCAAAAGATATACATACAAATGCATATGTATGTGCGTACGTGTGTGTAAATATGTCTCTGACATACCGAAGATAATTTTTGCGTTTATTATATTAGTGTAACGCAAAACTCAGTGGTTAATTTGTTGCTTTCGCAATCAATAGAATGCCAGTGTCTTATCGCGGGTTTTAGCATTTCATTATACTAGACATTTAACGACGCTAGCACTGGGGAAATCTGACTCTTATTCGCATCACACCACAGAATCTGGATGCAATAGATGTCATGGTTTGGAGAATAATTGTTTGGTAAGAGGGTTAGTT
Source organism: Pteria penguin (assembly GCA_035048485.1). NCBI lineage: Eukaryota > Metazoa > Mollusca > Bivalvia > Pterioida > Pteriidae > Pteria > Pteria penguin. Next base: position 22,646,887 of record CM068587.1, on the reverse strand, counting down.
TGCTCTTCAAATAGTTTGGATTTCTACAGATTCCATCTTAGCATCTCTAAAAAGATATTATTTATAAAATTATGGCACTAGATTAATGACAGTCTATATGCTCTTTCAGGTCTTTTTACTATTAATGCCGGACTGACGTTGTAGGCATCTTGTAGGCAGTGGAAGCACAGAAGAACCCGAGAAGATTAAAAATGCACCATACTATAGTGAAATGTACGAACAGTTACAACTACAGCAACAATGGTGAATCATTTACACATTACATTTCACTGAATCGTGAGATCAATAACAATAAACCACATTTAATCCTTTTTATAGTCGATACGACTAAAATATCAAAGCCAAAAAGAAAGCATCTGCAACTATATTCACTATAAAGACTCTTAGATAGTGAATTACGATTCCATTAAAATGATTCTTGCAGAGTGTAACACTTGAGGGATATCAGAGATAAACACCATCCCCACCACGAGACTATCATATACAGAGAGTTTACACAACACATAATCTTCCAGATAGTGTCACATTTCGGAAATCACACCACAGTTACTTTTCCAAAGTGAATCAAATGCAGAGAGATCACACTATAGATATTTCTCCAGAGTGTATCACATGCAGGGAGATGTCGATTTAGTGTGTATTACATGCAGGAGATCACACTACATATATTCCTCCAGAGTGTATCACATACTGGGAGATCACAATACACATACATCCGGAACACACGGGTTGGTTTCTTTTAATAGAAACACAAACCCGGACGGGAACGCTCTTTGGTCGCTGAGGTACGTCACATGACATGTAAATGGCGAATGTCACACACAAACCGGTATATATTTATATTATATATTTCACGAAACTGCCTCAATGTGCTTTTCCTAGTATGGTGAATATTATTAAAGACAAAAGAGGAGTTACTGGCTCAGTTATGTGGCAGAGGTCACCATGGAGCTATACAATGCATGAATATAAATAATATACTAGAACATATAACACATTACAAAAATATTTGATTGTAGTGCAACTACGATACCGACTTACGACGGTCATTTAATTTGACAAAAGCCAAACAAATGGTGTAGTTAACCGGTTTACTCACTGTAACAGCAGAGCAATCAAAGGACGTACATTTAAAAATTTTTAAATAATCCTCCATATAAAGAACAAGGGTCAACAGGTATCGCATATTGAGAGGTCATAAAAATATAAACGCGTAAGGTATTGTAAAACACGTAATGATATAAAAATATATGCGACATCAACATGATAAACCGTACTCTGCCAGTCTGAAAGCGAGCTAAGACCCTAGATCTGTAGGAGTCCCGACTAACAGTCAGAGGGGACGAGGTTCAGGACCATGTCTCCTCTGAAAGAGGTTTGGACAAGGCCCGTTATATAGTCCCCATCGCCCTGTTAGTCAGCGTGCAACGTTCAAGTAAAAGGCTGTAGAGGGGCCAAATACGAGACCTATAGTCTTTTTGATGATCTCAATATCATATTGTCTATTTAGAAGACGTCTGACTATTTTAATACATGATAAAATAACGTTATCGGAGCCTTTTACTTTCCTTAGTTTATATACGAGATCACCGTAAAAATTAGGATGGGAAATTCCATTGGATACATACTGTTGAAAAGAAATATTTCCAAATTTAGATAGAAGTTCTGAATAAGATCTGAAGAATTTGCCGAATGTTTTTCTTAGCTTGTGATATCTGTAACCCTGAGTTAAAAGTTTAGTAGTAATTTGTAAATTTCGTTTATGAAAGTCCAAAACATCGGTGCAGCCTCTGACAAATCGAACTAATTGAGATATATAGATACCATATGATGGGAGTCGAGGGACATCGCCATCCAAGTAAGGAAAATTTACAATAGGAAATCCAAAATCCTCACGTTTATCATAAATCATATATTAGGTGGTTGATAATTTTGATGTTTAAATCTAAGAAAGGTGTAGATTTATCTCAAGTATTAGCTTTATTCAATGTGAGCTCTGGTGGATATATTTCTGATATAAATTGTTCGAATTCAGGGTTGTCGATAACCAAAATGTCATCCAGATATCTGCAAGTATTATTAAATTTGTCAATGAGGTCAAAACGTTCTGATTTTTTAATAGAAACCATAAAATCCCTCTCATAACAATAAAGAATAATACTCGATGTTACAGATAATTGATATCGGATCTAGTTCTAAGCCGAATCACGCAGTTACAAACATACGCAGGCGATTTACGTATTAAATTTTAACGTATTCATACATTCACTTCCGAGTCAGGTTACTGTTACGTAGTACAAAGAACCGACTTGTGTGTTCCGGATGACTACATATACTATTCCAGAGTGTACCACATACTGGGAGATCACACCACAAATCTTTCTCTAGAGTGCACTACATGCAGGAGATCCCACCACAGATATTCCTCCAGAGTGTATCACATGCAGGATATCATACTACAGATATTCCTCCAGAGTGTATCACATGCAGGATATCATACTACAGATATTCCTCCAGAGTGTATCACATGCAGGATATCATACTACAGATATCTATCCAGAGTGTATCACATGCAGGAGATCCCACCACAGATATTCCTCCAGAGTGTATCACATGCAGGATATCATACTACAGATATTCCTCCAGAGTGTATCACATGCCGGATACCACACTACAGATATTTCTTCAAAGTATATCACATGCAGGATAGCACACTATTAGTATTCCTCCAGAGTGTATCACATGCAGGAGATCACACCACAAATATTCCTTCAGTATGTATCACATGCAGTATATTACACTACAGCTATTCCTCCAGAGTGTATCACATGCAGGATTTTCCTCCAGTATGTATCACATGCAGGATATTCCTCCAGTATGTATATCATACTACAGATATTCCTCCAGAGTGTATCACATGCAGGATGTCACACTATAAATATTCCGCCAGAGTGTATCACATGCAGGATGTCACACTATAGATATTCCGCCAGAGTGTATCACATGCAGGATATCATACTACAGATATTCCTCCAGAGTGTATCACATGCAGGATATCATACTACAGATATTCCTCCAGAGTGTATCACATACAGGATATCATACTACAGATATTCCTCCAGAGTGTATCACATGCAGGATATCACACGACAGATATTCCTCCAGAGTGTATCACATGCAGGATATCACACGACAGATATTCCTCCAGAGTGTATCACATGCAGGATATCATACTACAGATATTCCTCCAGAGTGTATCACATGCAGGATATCATACTACAGATATCTATCCAGAGTGTATCACATGCAGGAGATCCCACCACAGATATTCCTCCAGAGTGTATCACATGCAGGATATCATACTACAGATATTCCTCCAGAGTGTATCACATGCCGGATACCACACTACAGATATTTCTTCAAAGTATATCACATGCAGGATAGCACACTATTAGTATTCCTCCAGAGTGTATCACATGCAGGAGATCACACCACAAATATTCCTTCAGTATGTATCACATGCAGTATATTACACTACAGCTATTCCTCCAGAGTGTATCACATGCAGGATTTTCCTCCAGTATGTATCACATGCAGGATATTCCTCCAGTATGTATATCATACTACAGATATTCCTCCAGAGTGTATCACATGCAGGATGTCACACTATAAATATTCCGCCAGAGTGTATCACATGCAGGATGTCACACTATAAATATTCCGCCAGAGTGTATCACATGCAGGATATCATACTACAGATATTCCTCCAGAGTGTATCACATGCAGGATATCATACTACAGATATTCCTCCAGAGTGTATCACATGCAGGATATCATACTACAGATATTCCTCCAGAGTGTATCACATGCAGGATATCACACGACAGATATTCCTCCAGAGTGTATCACATGCAGGATATCATACTACAGATATTCCTCCAGAGTGTATCACATGCAGGATATCACACGACAGATATTCCTCCAGAGTGTATCACATGCAGGATGTCACACTATAAATATTCCTCCAGAGTGTATCACATACAGGATATCACACTACAGATATCTATCCAGAGTGTATCACATGCAGGATATCACACTACAGATATCTATCCAGAGTGTATCACATGCAGGATATCACACGACAGATATTCCTCCAGAATGTATCGCATGCACTGAGATCACATTAAAGCTACTCCTCCTTGATTTATCACATGCCCCTATCTATTATTGAAATTTGTATATACTGCATAAACACTTAACTGGTTATTTCCTGTAAGTTACTGTAAAAGTATAATGAAGCAATTAATCTTTAGTATTTTATCGATATTAGTAATATTTGTCCTGCTTCTGTGGTGAATGAGAAGTTGGGCGTCCATAGACCGGTTAACCACACAAATTGAGTGACGTTTGTTACTTTAATTGACCCTCCTAAATCGGTATCGTAACTGCAGTGCAATCGCATATTTTTGTAATGTTTTCTGTGTTAATTTTACTATTATCATGTTTTGTGTGCATGTCCTTGGTGATTTGCGTCATACAGTACATGGGGTTACTGCGACATTTTGTATATTATTATGCTACTTTAGAAACACTTAAAACCGGGTACGGTTTATTTTTTATTTTACGCAGAACTAGGTAATTTAGCTTCTTATTTACATGAGTGCGATCCGTTTTGAGGAAGAAAGTGAGGAGGAAATTCACCGAACTTCCAATCGACCACGATATGACCGCAAACTTGATGTAGGTTAGAGGCTGCTGTGAATCCTAGCTGTGTAGACCAATATTGTTAAATAAAAGGATTTATTAAAGAAAAATATAATGAAACTAAGAAAAATGGCTTCATATATGTATTGATTCTTAAATATTAAATAAAGTACTCTTAAAGCAAAACATTATTCAAATACAAGTATACGTAATAAATATAGAACATATACATGTATACTTTTTTAATTTAGTGCACCATATGCGCATTTCGACAACTTATGTCTCTTCAGTGATGCTCGTGGCCAAATGATTGGAATTCTCAAAATATATAAATATTTGAAGAGCAGTGTTGAAACCAAAATGATCGAAAAGTGAACCAAAGAATCTATCTCAGGACAGAGCTATGCATGAGGAAGATACTCCTTAGTTTTAGAATGATTTACTTAATTTGATGACTGAAAATTAGAAGTATATTAAAATGATTCATTCGATGTCGAACATTATGTCCATTTTCGTTTATTTCTTTTTACAACTAGCAGTAAGTTGGAAGTCATAAACCTGAGAACTTCTCATAATTGAGCTTATTTCACAGAAAGTGTAAAATAATAAGACATGAAGGTTACGAAAAGGTTTATAGTCACAACAGTTTATATCTGATTTAGATGTCTTTTTCCCCTTTCTTTTCTTTCAAAATTTTTGTGTAAATAAGCCATCCTACAGTGATTGCTGTGCTATCAAATATTTCTGTGGTGTTGTTTCCTGTGCTGTCGTAATCTGTTCGTAGAATACATTACATTTTTATCAGTGTAAATTCAACGCATGTCATTAATCCTTACTCGATTATGACAAGTTGTCATTACCAAAATGGCGATCTCTTATGCTCTCGGAGGCTTTTAGTCGAGTCGCGCGATATACGTAAAATATAGATTTGTCATTTATAATAAACAAACATATATTATAATCATTTCTCTGCAATGCTTATCTTGTTGAGTTTATTCTACATAACGGAACTTTTCATTTGAAATATGTGTAAATTTGATAACACTTCCTCCACGGTAAATAAAAACAGGAAACCTACATTTTCTTATTATACTTGTCAGTTATAAACTCAATTGTAATTACCGTTTATTATGACTTCGACGTTCTTTCGTGAATGTTTATGTTAATTTCACTTCTGATTAAAATCTGTCATTGAGTAGGATCTCTTACCACCCCTCCTACATAATCGATCTTAAATGAAGCTGATGGTGATATAAAAAGCTGATAATATTGTAAAATTCTGGGGACGTGACAAATACATGAAGATCTATATTAACTGTAACTAGAGGCACGTGCGCAACATTTTATGACGCATGGAAGTATTCTTCCTTATTTGCTGTAATGATGCCATAACTGAAAATCTAAGAGAGTTATTTTTCTTTGCCTTGTGTTTTTGAGTGTTATGTGTTATGTGTTAGAGTGTTGATCAGTAGGTGACTATTAAGGAATTTTAATATAATCACAATAATCTTCCTTTGATATATATATATATATATATATATATATATATATATATATATATATATATATATATATATATATATATATATATATATATATATATATATATATAGCTAACAATTACATTTCACTTATATTATATTTTGTGCTTTATATGTTTGTCTAATTTGTTTTTATTTTTACAGGTATTTCTTCTGAGATCCAAGGTCCAGACATCATACTACATGTAAATCATTACCTTATAACTCTAGTGAGAGTTGTTCATCTTTGCCTGAATATATTTTTTTTTTATTTATAATTTTCAATTCATGATATGTATTATAAATTTTCAATTCAGAATATATATTTTTTTATTTATAATTTTCATTTCATAAATATGTTTCAAGGTAGGGTTTTCCCGGGGTTTTGCTTTGCGATCATGTTGCTGTACCATTTCTGATGATAAATTAGATTTACCAGTAACGGTTTATACATGTATTTTACTGGGGTTTTTTTTAACGAAACAAATACATTATTAATTCATTTTTTTGTCATCGAAATCTATGTAGGTACGCTATTTGAAAAAAATTACAACCGTATCCGATCCCATCTTATAGCTGTACATGTGTAAGTATTTCCAGCTTCCGCTTTAAATATAAGTGGGAACATTAATTGCAATATTCCGTCATATTTTATCATAATACAATATATGTATACTATGTATCATGAATTATCTCGTAATCCTTCTACAGTCCGGGATCGGCCATTGATTTATTTTATTCAAACTATACATCCATGATATTCAAGGCGTATACATGCTAACTGACAGAAAGAAGTACAATGCTAAGATATTATTAAAACAATGAATCGTAGGAATGTGGCAAGGTACTGTATAAAGTTCGGAAAGTAGGACCCCTTGAAGAACCAGAGATGAAACGAGGTAGCATAATGGTGTAAACATTTCCTGCTGAGCATCACATCCTTGGATATACCTTTCTATCATTTATAAATTTTGTAAAATGTCCATGAATAACAGTTACTGTCAACGATACTTTACATTGATTTAGTTGCTTGTATATTACAAGAAACAACCTAGGAAATACTACTTTCTGTTTCCTGGCAATGTATTACGACCAAAGGTTTGGACCTTTCATTTCTTTCCTCGAAAAATATTTCATCATTTAAATTCCTATTAAGAAAGCATTCTGGATACACCACAGGTTTTCTACCACTTAAGGAATGTGGTGAAAAAACCCAAACAAAATTAAAACACTAATTTCAATATTTAATAAAATATTAGGATTAGGATATGGTTGGTAATGCTTCCACATTGGTATCACAAGGTTGATAACGTTATAAAACCCTAAAAATCCTAAATCACCAGATAGACTAAATGATGTGTCTTTCATTTACAATTTACACATCTTAAATTTTCATATTTTGTTATAATCATGCCCATTAGAAAGTGATTGATTGATTGATTTTTGTTTAACGTCACATCACGAATATTTCACGTATATGGTGACGGCATCTGCCTGATGCGGGACATACAAATTTTGACCTTTGCAACGGACCCATCCGAAGCAGTGAGGGATCTTTAACGTGCCATGCATACCACGACACGGGGCCGTGGTTTTTACTGTCTCATCCGAAAGACAGAACACCGGCATGACCAGAGCGGGATTCGAACCCGGCCTCCCGATCAGGAGTCCAGCGCGATACCACTAGACCACGCCGGCTTATTAGAAAGTGAAAGGAAAGTGAAATCAAAAGCATATTGATATTGAAGTTACCGTAAATGCGTTTTAAAACCACGAATTTCCTTTGAAATCACAGAATTTAATATAAAATCAGGGATAAATTCGATCTAAAACTCTGGACCGTGACTCTGAAAATATTGAACTATATATAGATTCCCACGTCTAGGACATTAGCCTTCAACGTATTTGTCTCGTTGGAAGAAGTATGAAATATACAGTCGGTAATGAATAAATGGATAGCTTTTTCGACCATGGAAGATAATTCTAGCCAGACTAAAGTTACCATCAATCAAACCTTATCGTCTATGAGTTGTAAAGTAGCAAAGGAAAGAAAAGTGAAGTTAAAGTGAATTATAGAACAAGAGTGATCTAATGGATGATTTGACGACACAAAATGGATGGATTTCAAAAGAAGTGGCCAATGTAAGGAAAGAATGTAATGACATTAGTGCGAGTAAAATGGAAATTTCTGTAAGAAGCAAACGTAATATTGAAAGGAAAAGTAGTAAATGAGGATTACCTGTCAGTATTACTTTGTTTTACAGTGGACAACTAAATAGTACGAGCTTTGTGAAGGACAACATTTAAAGTAAGAACCATACCAAATGAAAGTGAGCATTCGACGAGAACATTCAATAATTTGGTGTAAGATAAATATTTTTACCGTTATGTTTTGTATTCCTTTGTGGAAATCAATCAAAGTTTGTTAATAATAACAATATAAGACACATTGTTCAGCTGACGTTGTCATGATTGTAATTGTCCAAACTACATATACATTTTCAATAACAAATCATGCAGTTAAAAGTATATATCTGTTTTCCCGGCCCAGACGTACTTAGATGTAATTCAGTTTTGATTGCTAGTAACAGTGATCATACAAAGGAGAGAAAAACTTGTAGATTATAACATGTCGTCTAATTTTATTGTATAGATTAAAATTTTCAAAGATCTGCCATGCGAGAATGTAGTCAAATTACTGCATTGAAGAACTACTCTACGAAAACAGGAGTCAATAATGCAACTTGGTTTAAAAGAAGAGTGGTGGCTAAGTGTTCATCATGTACTAGACAAACGTACCTGTCCATATCTTTTATGGTTACAATATATGTACTGAAATGAACTGATTTCATCCTGTTCTTAAGGTTCATAAAACATATTTTATGATATTACATCTGTCTGAAACAATATATATATATATATATATATATATATATATATATATATATATATATATATATATATATATATATATATATATATATATATATATATATATATATATATATATATATATATATATATATATATATATATATATATATATATATATTACAAAACAAATAGGGGCAGGCGTGGTGTAGTGGTTAAGCGCTTGGCTTGCGGCGCCGACGATCCGGGTTCGATTCCCGGGTTGCGCCACTATGTTTAAGAGGTTGGTAGCCTCCTGCTTCCATGTCGCGATATAACTGAAATATTGTTGAAAGCGACGTAAAACACCAATCAACCAACCAACCAACCAACAAAACAAATAAAGTGATACAATGTCATTTAAATCCTTAGCAGTGATACATGTTTGTAAATAAATGAATCAAGCTTTCAGAGTTACACATGTTATGTTTTAATTTTCTCTATGACAATGAAAATACTGATATAACTTATCACGTTTTAGAACTATCTTATAAATGATTTTGCTATATACCTACAAAATGTAGACGACAGGGTAAAGCTACCAAACATGTCGTTATCTTCCTTACAGTGGTTGTAACGTTATTATATCATGCAATCCATCAAATGAAAGTAAATGACCGTCAATATCACCTTTACTTATGCCGTACCCATCGCAATAATCGCTATCATCCTTAACATTCCCACAGTTTATTACCATTTGTTTTATCTTTGCTATACCATAAATGGACCACTTGTTCTATGTATTCAAGGAAAGACAATTTAATCTAAATATGTTATATACAGAACCAGAACCAGAAGATCAGTCGGGCAAGTTAAACGTATATTTGCGTTTAGCTTCCTGTTTGCCATAATTGATAGTAGAAAATGCCAAATCAGTTCAGTTCATTTAATTCAATCGAAACCACCCTTAACGAATCCCTATAAATGCAAAAGATATGCACCGAAATTTCCCAACCGATGATTCCATTTTGGTTTCGAGAATCTTTCAATATCATAAACTGGTCATTCGTATACCAGCCAATCAATGAAAAAATTGAATATGTGCATATGGATAATTTTGTAATATTGCAACACAACAAAAACAAGGCGTTAGCAGAACGTTGTATTGATCCAGACCTCTCTTAGTTATCCTTTATTATGTCTTTATCTAATTAAAACTATGAACGAGCTGTCCTGGTCCCATTCTACTGCCTTCAAGACTGTGTGTATATGGTATGACATGTTTCAAAATGCGCATTACCTATGTTATGTCATATTTAACAAGCATTTCTATTCTTACGTTTACGAAATATGAGGGATCTTATACATGCCGACATGTATCGTGACATGCCACAAAGAATGAGTGATCTTATACATACCGACGTCTGTCGTGACATGCCACGGACAATGAGGGATCTTATACATGTCGACGTGTATCGTGACATGCCACGGACAATGAGGAATCTTATACATGTCGACGTGTATCGTGACATGCCACGAAACATTAGGGATTTTATTAATGCTGACGTCTATCGTGAAGTGCCATGGAAAATGAGGGATATTATACATGCCGACGTGTATCGTGACAAGCCACGGAAAATGAGGGATCTTATGCATGTCGACGTCTGTCGTGACATGCCAGGGAGGATGAGGGATCTTATACATGTGGACGTCTGTCGTGACATGCCACAGAGAATGAGGGATCTTATATAGCCCACGTCTATCTTGATACGTTACCTCAGTGATGAGAACTTGGTGGGACTCTAACCCGGATTCACACTAGCACTAACCCTGCATGCTACCATCTACGCTACGCCGACATTATGATACAATTGAAATGCACCACATAGCCCTAAAATATCGTACATCTTTAATATATAACATACATAAACATGAGCATTGTATTTCTTTCGTTCTTTCTTTCTTTTCTTTCCCTTTATTTTTTTTTTCTTTTTCTTTTCTTTTCTATTCTTTTAGTTCTATATTTTATTGGGGTTTTTTTCGTTTGATACACATGTAAGTAAATATTATCCATAATGAACAAATATGACAAAATAAATACATAAAAACTTTTAAAACCTAATAATATGAAATCAAAGTAGGAAAAGCTGTTCGAAGTAACCATGATAAAAGAAGATGTATGACAATATTTCAAAATAATTCTTCATATCGAAGAAAATAAAATAAAGGAGGACCAATTGCTATCATACTTTAGTTTGTGAAAGTCAGATTCTGTACTATAAGGTCAAGAAATAGCACAGCTTAGTAATTATATATTTCCTCATGTCAGTCGATCATTTATCACAAATCTCGTACAATCCAGTGATCAAGTGTAACCCTTCATTTGTGTAAAAATATTGAATGTTTTTCCTCACATTGAATAAATCGTTTACATTTGAACACACTGGTGTTATGCAACTCTACTCGGAGTTACTTCTTACGATTTTAAATATTTCTACTGAATTAAAAGAATGAGAGATTGTTTGTAATTGTCAATTTCAACCGTAAACATTCTTTTGTTCATCACCTTGTCATTTCATCACAATTTATCGTAATACTATGGTTAATTCTTGAATTTGGTTAATTTCCAATGAATCTAATTTTGTGTTAAAGGGACTAATAAGACAATGAAATAATACTTAGCTAAAATGCACTATATAATAATGTACAATATACATACCTAAACATTTTAATCGGATCTTTCGATCCTTTTGTCTAAATATGGGGCATTTCCTTCACCTGTTTGTATGTAATTGCAAAGAACCTTGATTTCACATTCATATGTTGTTATATTTGAGTATAATGGATTTATTGCCAATCATAACCATTGCATCTTGCTATCCTTTATCTTAAAATCATTACTCAGCTATATGCCTTTACTTTGTTTTTAATAATCTATATGCATAAAAATATCTACATCATGATTTTACTCACATCCCCCCAGACGCACACACCTACACACACACACACACACACACACACACACACACACCTACACACACTCATCGAATGTCTTTCTTATTAGTAAGATTTAATATGGTTTTTAAAATTGATTCATTTCTTATCCATTTGTTTATTCATTTCATTTTTCATTTATTTATTTCTTTATTTGTTTATTTATTTATTTATTCATATCTTTATTATATTATATCCAAACTACAATCTAATCGCAATGATGATTTAATTTTGATATGGAATCCTTTTTTTTTTCCTCAAAGAATTATAATATAATTCTATGATTATTACATTTAATCCCATTATTTTTTATGATAATTTACCCATGTAATGTTCCTCCGATATCTTATATATGTTTATTGTAGCGATACCCTACTACAACGTTAGCTACATATTGAAATTAAAGTTCACAGTTTAGACATATAAACTGTTAAACAGATAAATACTAACGACAAGTGGGTTTTTTTTTTTCTTAAAGCAAACAATATTTAATTAATTTCCCATATTTACAAAGTTCTGTAATGTACACTAGTTGAAATATAATCCGTATGTAAGTAGGAATGTTAGACAGACACCCATAACATGCAATGCAGAATGCAACAAATTTTAAAGACAGTTAAATTGAAAATTAGTAACATACATTGAAAATACATAATACTAAGGTATTAACTCAGAAGTTCGTTTGTAGATAATTTTTTGTCTGTACCTCCAATATTACTTACGTCATTTCCTAATTTTGTGTTTTGAAGATAATGGAAAGCAGGAAATGACACTGGCATAAATTAGACCAGTGTATTCAGGACAGCTTTAAGCTACGTTGAAGTCGTGTTTTGTTTAGATTTATACATATACGTGTATGCGTGACATATTATTCTCAAAATCCATCGCATGCTCTAAATAAAACGTCACCATTTTTAATAATATCTGTTAATACCGTTTGTGGAGAAATTTAATATAGTATTTTTTTCCATCTGATGGTAGTATCTTTGCCTGATGGCAGATGATTTTCCCTGCCCATTCACCACTTTATTATGTTTTTATCCATGCAAAATGTTTCGAAATTACAGTGTTTACACATCGGAGATGAAAGGAAATGAAGGTCAAAATCCGAACCTGGGGATCATTTGCAATACCTTTGTATTAAAGTATCTTCTTTTGTTGTTTTTATTTTTGTTTTCCAGATAGAATATATTTGTCACCATCGCTACTGGGCCAGCATGAAGTATTTTATAATCTTAAAAATTTATATATTTGAGGAAATTTAATATTTTTACGCAAAACTGTATATTTTAAATGACTTTTAAAGCCTGGACTAGATGCTAACAACTTTCTAAATATCACCAGAAATATGGACGTTTTCGTTTTGTTTTTCGATTTATTTGTTTGTCTTCTCTCTCTCTCTCTCTCTCTCTCTCTCTCTCTCTCTCTCTCTCCTTTTTTTATGGGGAGGGGTTATTATGTTTTTTTTCTGTTGTTTTTGTTTTTTGGGTTTTATGTTGTTTTTTTTATTTTATTTTGGGGGTGTTTTTATTAATTTTAACTGGTTTTGGGTGTTTTATGTTTTTTTTGTTTGTTTTGGGTTTTTTTTTTTTTGAACTGGTTTTAAATTGGATTGTTTAGTACTATTTATAGTTGTTTCGTTTTATTGGTCTAAGGTATATGTGGTTGTTTCCAGAATGATTTTTAAAATTTTGTGTCCCTTGTCATAACGGTATTAACTATCTATGATAATGCACTACACTCAGTATTGTTTTTACTAGGGGTGTGGAAATTTGTATCAATCTGTACCAAGACACAGACAATATTTTGAGAAAGCCAATCACACGTGAGAGAATACCATCACGTGATAAGGTTTCAATAGGAATTTCATCTAGGATATAAAAGCTTCATCTAAATAATATTATATTATGATCAGTAGAATAAAATTCGCCATTTTCATATATTTTAAGTTTTCTCGAGTCGCACCTATATCATATAAGTATCTATTGACCTTGACAATTTCCGTGATGCTGTACTTTGATGCTTGGAATTTCCTTTTTTACCGTAGGTACATAATACACAGTTTCCCGCTCTTTTTATGATGAGTACAGTTTAACTCTAGCGGTCATTAAGTTATAACTTCAATATAACCTTTCTTTGTTTGGAAAACACATATATGTCCAGGTGCTGTCCTATCACCTGGAGAGCTATGACCCATGAAATAATCTTGTTTACCTCTTGGGTAATCCTACCACAAAAAACATCCCCATCTTAAAATCAGTCGACAGCTTCTCTTTTCAAATCTGTTGTACAATAAGTTCAAAGTCGAATTCTTAATTTGAATTCTATACATGTAGTCTTAAAAGTATAAACAAGGTCCTGGCGTAATTTCTATTCAAATTGTGTAAGACCTTTCCACGTTAACTCGCGGACGTTGAATGTTAACCTTTTAACCTGGAGTTTAAGATTAATTTCTATTGCCTCATTGTTCAGCTGCCCATCGTATTGGTGAATCTTTGCCGATATGGATTGATGCATTTCATTAACTGCAATGATAATGTTTTAAGTTTCATGAATTGACATATGGTTATTGAATACAAGGAATAAACAGAGGATTTCGTTTTCCCATGGCAACTTTCGTATCTTTTGTTTAATGTTTAATGTGTCATCCATAAACACGCTTTGTGCATTTGTTTTGAAAATTTAAATCTGTATGTGACTTCATAATTACAAATGTGTTTCATGTACAAGGGCTATGCCCCGAAGAAGTGGAAAGTCTGAATAAAAATTCAAGGGATGCGAATTCTCTGTTATTTTTCAGACATATACTTTCTCTTTCATCATGTCATTTTATTGCAATATACAATAGCTACCCCAGAACAAGAGGCGTCTGACAAAAACCCTCATTACACACTCTCGACTGACTATAGGAAAACTATTACACAATCTTACATGACTAACTCTTTGATTTAATTTTTTTCTTCCCCCTCTGCAAAATAGGATCTCCATTCATATTATTATACATACATCCCATCCTCATATTTTGTGACCAAATAACTACTATGAATTTTTTGTTGTAGAATATATTGTATATTTTGTTGCAATATTCAAAATTAGAAAAAAAAATCACGAAAATTATAAACATTAAATGTACATATTTCATATCTAAAATTCATAATTCTATTATTATTTATATTATTGTTATACGAAAATTAAAGTAAAGACTGTCATGTTTAAATTTTTGCATTTATCTCACCAAATAAATAAATAAATAAATAAATAAATAAATAAATAAATAAATAAATAAATAAATAGATAAAGAAATAAAAAAAAACATGACAATTTTAACAAAATGTTATTAATACATTGATCGCCTGGTACATTGAATTTGGATGCCATCATCATTGCATTTCTTCCTTTTCTTATATACATGTACCTTACAATTTCATGCTCTCTTTCATTGTCTATCGGGTTAACTTTGAACTTTTTTCACATTTCATATCACCCTTTATCACATTACATAAAGAATAACCTTTTTCAAACAAGTCGAAACGTATAAAATGACGAGTTGATTAGTGATGAAAATTATTGAAAAGTTGTGGGAAATCAGCACTCAAAATCGTGCATATTTGGAATAAACTTCTTAGTCATTGACATTGTACATTGTAACTTACTAGTTAAATTTTATGCTTCTTTTATGAGGAATTAAGAAGGGTTTGTGTCAAAGAGGTAAACTAATCTTGTGTATTTCAGAGTACGTTGGTATAATTGATTAGTATACATGTGTATTTGGGGTTTACGTCGCTTTCACTTTCAACAAGTTTTCATCATATAGAGGCCTGAAAGCAGGAAGTTACAAACTACACAGTGCTGCAATCTGAGAATCAAACTTGTATTGCCCCCACACCACCCACCCACCCCCAAAACACTCACACATATCTCCTCCACTTCCTCTATCAACCTGAATAATTCATTAATTCAGAATGCCCTTGGCGGAATTAAAATTATGCTGCGTATTGGACGGAGGAGGTTCCAATGGTCATAGTCTTTCCTTCCAAACTGAACACTGGGAAAATCGATAATTCAAGAGTTGTAGGATGATTCCGAATTAGAAAAAAGACAATACGTGTAATAGATAAACAGAAAGGATAAACGAGATGCCATGGTATTCGAGTATACATGGAAATAATATCACTGAAACATTATGATCCGTACGGTAAATTCACATGCGTTAATATTTATGTTAATTCAGAGAGAGAGAGAGGGGGGGGGGGTTAAATCACTGAATGATTGCTTTACCTAACTAAAATTCATTTTGGTATGGTTCTGTAGTTAAGGTTTGAAATCGCTTTCAATAATTCTTTAGTCATATGAAACATTGTGCAATGTGTCAGGAGACCACGAGATTACAAAGTACCCTTCTAACATTATGACATATTCCGAGTAAAGCGAAACAAATCCATTGGTCTGCATGAATTCTGCTAAACTCTACATCTCCTAAACAAATGATTATTTTACAACAAATGGTTAATATTGCGTCTCATATTTGTATCACAAACACGAGATAAGAATAGTGCACACTGACAGATCTGCCAGTGGTATCAAGGGATGGAACGCAGATTTGACATTCATGCTTCCTGCTTATCCCCTCTGTGCATATGTAGAAAGTTTTGCATAATTATACAAACCCCAATCTAAACACTGCCTGATCCACAACAGCGTTTTAGAGTTGCATCTCCCACCTTTGATATAATTTTTTTCTAAAAAGGGTCATTTTAAACTTTCTTAAAATGTGGAATCCCTGTCCTGGACATTGTATTATCACGCAAGGATGACACTTTCCACTCTTATTTTACCTACTTTAACTATTTTTATTCCTCGAATAATGCTGGATCCGCCACAGCTAAAAATATATGACGATGGTTATCGAAACGGTCACAATGCCGCCTGCTTCATTAACTATGCAACATTGCCACGACCTCCGTCATATCAGGCTTCAAAGAAGCAAACATGTGAGAAAATATGGATTGCCATTGTCGACTAACAAAAGAAAAATGACCAGTACCCATACCGTATCATTTGATCGTAAAAAAAATCAGTGAGATATTGCCGCTAATCCCTTTGGCCGTCGTCTGCGCAGGAGGCGGGGTCGTTACTGGTAGCTTACGACAATGGTGTGCAATAAAAATGACCAGTGTCGTGCTCTGCTTTCACGAGTAAGGAGAGGCTGGATATTAAATTATTTAACATTATACACAGCGATGCGGGATTGAATGACCAATTACACGGTATGAAAAGAGCTTGGACATTGTGAAATAAGCGCCCTCGACAGGATGTCATTATGGACAGTCCTTCTGAATTATTGACCGGTGTCCTAACCAGGTCAACAGGTTGTACGCCGTGTGCATCTACAGGTAAAGGATGCAGAGAAGCAGGCCAGGCCAAGTAATGATGACATCAATCCTAGCTCTCTTTGTCTCATTGCTAAGGTGGTTTAATGTGATAGCATCAAATCAAACAACGACGGCCGCGCAAGATTACAATACAATAGTTATTCATAAGCCTACAATGTATTTCTGTCTTTGTAAGGAAGGCAGACGTAAGTTTCATTTAAATTTGAAGCGAAATCGTTATCTGTAAAACGTCTTTCTCTGTATGCAGGGTCGAGGTTAACTGGAGGTCGTTACCTTACACACAAACGTAAGCGTGATGTTGTCGTAAGCAAAAGTAGATCTAATTCTCTGTTCAAACTCACGTGCGTTCTTAAAACATTAGTTTCTTAGTCAATTTTACGTTTATGTCTATTTCTGGTTTATACGTTATGATTTGCTCACATTTCTATACTTATTAGTAGATTTCCATTGTGCACAGATATATGTCGTATTCGTCGACCACTTGCTTTATACGTGCTTGCAAATACTCGAATAAATTTACATCTAGTAGGAATAAGAGCAAATATGAGCAAAAAAGAATTCTTTTAGTCCTGTACATCGAATCTTATGACATATTTACAGTTTAAATGACTTTGCTGTGTTTTATTTGTGGTCAATATACATCATATTGAACAATTAACAAATACAGTTTTTCTTTCCTGACTAAATATGTGAAATGCTCATGGGAGTAGTGTTTCATCGGGGAACTAACCGGGGGATAGGATGTAAATTTATATAAATACAACTTTTTGAAAAACTCATTTCAAATCGAATAATTGTAGGATTTTGTTCCATTTAATTTCACAGAGGCGTTTCCTTTGGTAGAATATTTAGGGAGGAAGGAGTCTGCTTTACACATAGATGTTATCAACAACCACCAATAAACAAATTTGGTTCTGAACTACGTTTTTTCTTTATTGTTAATATTTTCTAACATATATAGGGTCCTTGCTTATATCGTTGTTGTTTACATAAATAAAGAATTCAACGAACATATAAGTCATAAAGTCTGACAGAATTTAGTTTTACGGATATTAGTTTTACATATGCATGTCTTAGTTATTTATTTTAATTTATTACTCATTTATTTATTTATTTATTTATTTATTTATTTATTTATTTATTATTATTATTATTATTATTATTATTATTATTATTATTATTATTATTATTATTATTTTGTTTGTTTTTACCAAGAGGCGCAGCAAATTTTCGAACCATCAGTTTATAAGGATATACTGCAATTTTTAATAGAGTTTTAATGAAAATTTATACGAAAATATACTTATATGAATATATTCTATATAAAAATTCAAAGGGCACAAACTTACTAGTTCCCCTACTTTCAGATGTGGAATCACATTTGGAGAGAGAGAAAGAGAGAGATTTGGCCCACTAGATCTGAATTAAAAGAATTTGTTCTCTGTATGTACAAAGTTACGAAAGTAGCCGAATTGTTACGATTGCCTTGTGCGGTTTACCGAGACTGGTAGCATAGAATTACTCTGAAGTTTACTGGTTTCTGGGGGCTTTTGATTTTTCTTTTATCTGTTTGTTTGTTTTTGCATGTGGTCATTTTAAAACTTGACTAATGAATGAAAATAGTCAAACGAATTATCTGTTTATTTGTTTATTTAGTCATTCATTTATTATTTTTGTGTTTATTAAGAGAAACAACTGTAAGTAAATCTGTAAAATAAAATGAAATAAAATTATATATATACATATTACAAATAAATAAATAAATAAATAAATAAATAAATAAATAAATGCAACACTATCCTAATGAAACGAACAAACAAAATCTATAGAGTACAGTGCAAAACATTACGGAAATGTGTGTGTGTGCAAATACATGACAGCTGGTCAGTCAAGGCAAACCTTCATTTCAAACGCACTTCACATCGTCCGAAAAATGTTTAATTAAAGTATTGACCGATCTCTCTTCACGGAACCTTCACACGGCCTTCAAAGTTACATCAAAACATTGGCCAATTATTAGCACTTCTTCTATTGCGTGTCGACCACGCTTTGGCGTTTTTGATTAAAAAGCCTCTCAGTTCCTCCCGACCTAGCTGTAAAGTTAAAAAAGATGACTATCCCCGTGTAATGGATGAGAAAAAGACGGCTTATCCATTTTGACCATTTGATATTTTGACAGGTTCTTTGTCCGTGTGAATGAGTACTGACCGGTCGTCAGTGTTACGCCATTATGCGTGCATCATATTACACTGGGGACATGGAAGACGTCGGCAGTCTGAGAAAGTTCTTTTGTCCAGATTATTGAATAACTTTGAATAATCGATTTGTAATCGGACATTTTTTGTGTTTGTGATGACTATGGTCATCTGTTACGACACCCGGAAATGAAGATCGGTCACACGGTTTTCGATACGCCGTGGTTCATACAGTCCTAACTTTTGAATCATTAAAAGTGAGCACATTGAGTAACATTCTCTTTTATCAGACATGACCTGATTAGATGAAAAAGTGATTAATTACTATGAAATGAAATTGATTGGTCAACTTATTACACTTAATTGATGAATTATGCTACTTCGTTTCTTTTTTTCAAATTGATTTATAATTACAATAAATTGATATAATAATCAAACCTAACATTTACTTTCTGAGTTTGTTCAGATATGACTTTAATAAGCATATTGAAAGTTTAGAATTTCCTTTTATACTTATCATTATTGTTATCTAGTGTAAAGTAAGAAGTCTTAATTAAATGAGGCAAGTCATAAAATGTACATTACACAAGAATATAAAGCCTGTTATGTACTATTATATTTTCATTCCAGGAAAAAAACATTAGAATATCACACACTCGTACCCTCATAAAAAGTTAAGTTCTCCGGTTACGGATAGGAAATTTAAGCATTCCTTGATTATATATTACTGCGGAATATAAGGCGGACTCAAGCCCAGTTATGCCCACATTTCATGAAAATGGGGAAATGGGCATGTGCCCAGATGCCTCTGTTGTCCTACGTATGCCGCTGATGGCACTCATGCGTTATTTATGTTGGTCAGGTGCCCGCTTGGGTTCATAGAATAAAAAGCCAGATAGTGCGTCTTGTGAATGTGGCTATTGATGACGTGTTGACTTGAAATATGGAGAGGGGGAAGGGGGGGGGGGTAGTAATCTCGGTCAAAGGGTTCACACTTTTCTATGGCTTCTTTGTCATAAAGAAGAACCTTGATTTACGGGACATGGTTATAAATAAGAATGTCTTAACATTGAATATTCTCTTTCGATTTAGTTTTTAATCTAAAGGGTTTCTACAATAATTCAATTTCATCATTTTCAAATGAAAAGGTAAAGGGAATAACTAAACTAGGGTGTACGAGAAAGGGAGTAGCGGGGGCACATGCGCACCCCCTCCCATTTCCGAAAGGGGCGGTATATTTTTTTCCTCCCCTTTCACTTTTCAGCATAAGTTGGGTAAGAGCACCTTGTCTATGATACCCTTGCAGCTTCCAGGTCCCTCGCTTCAAAATAAATTTTGCGCGCATGCGTATTACTTCCTGACTCTAAATTATAGGACAATATGATTTCATTTTAGGAAAAAAAAGCCTTTTTTAGGTTCTTACCTCCCCCTACTTCACCATTTTCAAAGTGCAGCTACGCCGTTGATAAAGTTAAAAGACATTCCGAGATGCAATATTCTTCAACAATATTTTTCATCGTTGTTCGTTGTTGATGCCAGTGTGTTTTTTCAGTGGCATAGGCACAGGTACAACGAGAGGTCGTTTTCACATTACTCTGGAAGCTTTCCATCACCCCATATAACAAAATTGAGCTTCCATTGACACTATTATAAGCATGGCAGTATACTTTGCCATACTTTTATACATAATTACGGAGAAAAGAGGGTTAATAAGAACTGATCCGGAATGATTTTCTTTGAATCCGTGTACGATATACAGTTTAAGTCTGAACGTTATATACAACCGGAAATGTTCCGGTTGTGAGTTAAGCTCTCGTAAGTACACATTTTATGATCGTTTTTTTTTTCTTTGTAATAAGGCTTTGTATGGATTAATGTTTTCAGATTTACTGTGATGATGAGACTCTTAAGGCTGTCGAATGTTCATGACAATTTTATTGATCTCCTCAACGAGCACTACGTAAACTAATATTGGCTCTAACATTGGTAACCAAGCGTCTGCAGTATTCTGCCTATAAATTAGTATAATAGAAAAAAAAAAACCCAAATCCCCAGTGTCCCAAAAAAGTCGCCGATCAGGAAGCACAATGAATTCACCCCTCTTTCACTGAAATTTCATTGAAATGATGTAGTATTTTTACTGTTCAAGTGTTGTTATTTGCACATGTTGATCAAACTTTCTGTGTTGTATTGCTAGCATGCCGACGTTTCTGTAACTATTGAAAAATAATAGGCTAAAGATTATCTTATCACATCCTCCCTTATATCTTGACAATCGGAACACCATCGTCATTTTTTTTTTTTTTTTTTTTTTTTTTTTGCGCACGGAAATGGAAGAGTTACGTTTGTTACGATTGATATCTTGAGAGGCAAGGCGAGCTAATGCAGTGCAAATGCAATCATTTACTACGTGTTGTGTTGCTTTGTTGTTCGCCATTTGGTAGTATCATTCACATAACCACGTGCATAAATATAAAATAACATCTTTAAACTGCCTTTAGTTGAAGACTTCTATTGTCCGATGTTGGTGTGTTTCAATAGTTAAGATGTTTTGCTCAAGATCCAATGGTCAGGAATAAAAATTTCACCGGTGAATAATCTGTGTCTTGTCTTTTAGTCGAGGCAGTAAAATAAGAAGTTATATACATGTATCATGGTAGGTGTTGCCGTATAAAAAGGCGATATCGCTTCAGATTTATCAAAAGCGTAAAAAGCAATGTATCATACAGATGCCGCCATTATATTCACGGCGTAGCTTGAAATAACAACCCATTGCATTTGCGAATACTGTTTGCAACTTTGTGTACAGGATCATTGTCGTGAAAAAGTAATATACCTGTGCTTTACTTCCTCCCTCCTGTTTTTTATTTGCAAATCTGTTCTTTCTCTGCATGAGTGAAGCCTTTGTAAGCGATCTTGAACATTAAAGTTTATGGGGGACCCATCCTTCATATACCTTTGATATTCGAAGACGTTCACGGATTATCACGGAAACTCTTCCATGGGAAATTCCACAATCCCATATTAGTCAAATAATCCCTCGATAATTTGACTAATATGGTGACGACATCTGATGCATGACACAGAAATTTTGACTGACGCAACGGACGCACATAGAGCAGTGGTAGATATTTTACGCCTACCTTGACACGGGACTTAGTTCTTACTATCTCATCCGAAAGACAGGACTTCGACAAGCAACAACGGGGCTCGGACACGGGACATTGCGATCATGAATCGGGCATCTTACTAATTAAGTTTATAAGGCTCCAGGTGGGATTACAAATAAAAATTCAAATACATTTGGTATGGAAATTACTCTGTTAGTCACTGTGGCACTCATAATGAAATGTTACAGTGGGCAGAGAGCAGAGGCGAGCACAAATGTCCAAAACGAATGGTCATATCCTGCTTGGCTAACGCCTAACTGGTAAATGAGAAATGTATCATAACTGACAGGTCGGTGTAAGGAACCTATACAGTATTTTCTAGAATTTTCAAAAGTACAATTCACCATGGAAATTAAATTCACGTTTTAGCTTACATGGCTGAGAACAGCACCAAATAATTATGTTTAAAGTAAAGTAAAATAGAATGGTACTTCATAACCCTATAGTTATAGTAGAAAACAAAATTCAATTTTAAATTCTTAGAATGTTCAGTCTCGTAAGGGTCTTTTTTACCTCCAGATCAAATATTGGTACTTGATATTATGAAAATATACTATTGTTAGAACAATATAATACAAGAAATCGTCAATAGCAATTGAGAATTAATTCACGTCACTTCACGATTATTTCACGTATATGTGGTGACGACATCTTCTTGATGCATCGCATAGAAATTCATACCGTTGCAACGGACCCACCCAAAGCAGCGAGGGATCGTTTTACGTGCCACGCCTACCGAGACACGAGACCTCGGTTTTTACTATCTCATTTGAAAGACAGAACACCGATGTGCCAGGGCGGGAGTCGAACCCCATATCTCTTGGTCACTAACTGAGCACCTCATCTGCTAAGCCACACCGGCCAAGTTAATAGAAACGTTTCATTCCGTTTCTGACAAATCAACTACTTTTTAGCTGTTTCTATAAATTCTACTCTTAATATTCCCCTGCTAGCCAAACAAGGATTAATGCATTGTATGTGATTTTGTTTATTTGTCAAATGTCTGAATTTAGTTACTTGTTTTTGATATGAGCTTCATTGGTATGTATATAAATGTATGCCTGTATCTGGATGGGTATCTTAGTTTATTGATTTGTAACTTTTAAGAAGTTAAGAGCTAAAAGGCTTCGGCATAAGAACTTGTTTTTATAGCTTTTTGTGTTCTTAACTTTATCTGTGTATTAGCACAGCCATTGAGGGTTTTGCAGGAACAAATACGGGTGACGTAAATGTTATCAAATTCATTTATGTCATCATTAGGCTGTTTCATTAAAAATATCAATATTATGTATGTTTCGAAAAATCATTATTAAATTAATTTACTTTAGATAAAGTGCGTTCCGACATACGCTCATATAATCCACCCTTCAATGACATTACGTGGGGGAGCAGTGGTAGATTAAGAGGAAGGGGGGGGGGCGGGCTAGATGTCCGCCACCGGTTAGGTTGATCCGGTAGTTTCGCAATAGGTTTCTAATATAACCAGCCGGATGCAATCCCAGTTATTTAAAATTTTCTTGGGCTATTTATCATTTCTCGCCTCTCTATACGTCCATCGTATAATAATGTATAACCCGTGGAATAAGACACAAACTAGAAACAAGGCAGGTGGGGCTACCATATAAGACAGACACTAGGTACATGGCAGGTGAGGCTACCATATAAGACAGACACTAGGTACAAGGCAGGTGGGGCTACCATATAAGACAGACACTAGGTACAAGGCAGGTGGGGCTATCATATAAGACACAAACTAGGTACAAGGCAGGTGGGGCTACCATATAAGACAGACACTAGGTACAAGGCAGGTGGGGCTACCATATAAGACAGACACTAGGTACAAGGCAGGTGGGGCTACCATATAAGACACAAACTAGGTACAAGGCAGGTGGGGCTACCATATAAGACAGACACTAGGTACAAGGCAGGTGGGGCTACCATATAAGACAGACACTAGGTACAAGGCAGGTGGGGCTATCATATAAGACAGACACTAGGTACAAGGCAGGTGAGGCTACCATATAAGACAGACACTAGGTACAAGGCAGGTGGGGCTACCATATAAGACACAAACTAGGTACAAGGCAGGTGGGGCTACCATATAAGACACAAACTAGGTACAAGGCAGGTGGGCCTACCATATAAGACACAAACTAGGTACAAGGCAGGTGGGGCTATCATATAAGACAGACACAAGGTACAAGGCAGGTGGGGCTACCATATAAGACAGACACTAGGTGCAAGGCAGGTGGGGCTATCATATAAGACAGACACTAGGTACAAGACAGGTGAGGCTACCATATAAGACAGACACTAGGTACAAGGCAGGTGGGGCTACCATATAAGACACAAACTAGGTACAAGGCAGGTGGGGCTACCATATAAGACACAAACTAGGTACAAGGCAGGTGGGCCTACCATATAAGACAGACACTAGGTACAAGGCAGGTGAGGCTACCATATAAGACAGACACTAGGTACAAGGCAGGTGGGGCTATCATATAAGACAGACACTAGGTACAAGGCAGGTGAGGCTACCACATAAGACAGACACTAGGTACAAGGCAGGTGGGGCTACCATATAAGACACAAACTAGGTACAAGGCAGGTGGGGCTACCATATAAGTAATATAATCTTGATGTGACATAAAACGAATAACGAACAACCAATAACCTTGTGAAAATTCAGTCAGAATGATAAAAGCTGATATATAAAGTACAGACACTACAATTAAGAGATGTCTACCCGCATGTCTGTCTGACCGAAATGTTCCGTCATTTACAAAACGTCTGTGCCAAATGTGATGTCACTACGGATTTACATCATTAGCTTTAGTGACCATGAGGGCATCACATGACTGGCAAAACTGTATGTGATGGTAACTTTAGTATATTCACCATCTAATGAATGGAGCAAAAGACGCTTTGTAAAGTAAGTGGTTTCCATCTCATCTTTTATAATTCTTAGATAAATGTGTACAAATACTTTAAACTGTTTCATTTTGTAAATTTCCTGTTCCTTATTACAACATCTATACCAAGTCCGAGCCTGACGACATTTTTTAAAAATATGATTTCTTAATGTTTAATGCTGATAGGAATTGAATAGCTACAGCTGGTGTGGTCAGTCAGCAGGGCTTCCTAATTCATTTTTCTGATCTCATATCCTACATAAGTATTTTTAGGTATCTATGACTCTCTGTTCATTATTATTTTGTATTGTCTTTTATGGCTTTTCCTACAGTGTATTGTCTGTTATCTAACAAATTACGTAATGACACACGTCTAATTATATTCATATCAGAATGTGAAATAAGATTTTTGTATATCAAATTATTATAGAAACGATGTTTTCTACTTTCCAACATGCATGCATTTGAATATCAATGATTTAGAACCTTACAATCTAACATATAAAGAAGACCCAAGTTTTAAATAATTACCACATTAAAACCAAAGGATTAGTAAACTGATAGTATATAAGTAGACGGAAAGCATTGACTTGATTTAGACATTAGCTTGTTGTTATTTTGTCAGTCTGTCTGATCCTTTTGTCCACTTTTCAAATATCTTCGTTCGCGTAGGAAGCAAATCAAAAGTGGAAGGGGGATCAATATTTCATTTCACGAGAATATGTTTTCTCGATATTTCTGGTGTACCGGGGAGGGTTTGGCACAGATAATCACACCACTCTCTCCATTCCTTTGGAGTAGATGACCGTCGAAGTTGGTGTCGGTCACACCCTTGGCCTCAGATTTATCTTAATATTTTCGAAGTAATTATTGAATCTACTCGCATTTTCAAACTCTTATTTTCATGGCGCTAGTATATCATATATTTAAGAAATGAATCTATTTTTTTTCGTTGGATGGAGGTATACAATGAAAATAAAGGACGGAAAACTGCAACATTGCGCGTAGCGCATGAAGCATAAGTTTTCCGTCCTTTTTTCATGGCATACCTCCATCCAACGAAAACAAAAAAAAAAACAAAAAACAAAAAGCAAAAAACAAAAAAACAAAAAAACAAAAAAAAAACCAAAAAAAAAAAAAACAAAAAAACCAAAAAACAAAAAAAGAGAGAGAGAGATTCATTCCTTATCATTTAAATTCTTTCAAACATGGTTTATATTCTCAGAAATCGGTACTTATGTCTGCACTATTTCTCAACATCTGTAAATTTCTGTCGCGGTGGTGTGAATATTGACGTCACAATTAAGAGAACGCAGGAAATTACGTAGTCAGAGAAAAAAAAATCGTGGATATACCATAAATTTTTAAACCAATGAAAATGCGTTTAACATGTAAAATTAAATGATTTGATGATAAATACAACAATTTAGTATACAAATAAAATAAACACTAGATATGTTAACCTAATAATGATATAAAGAGATTTAAGAAATTTACTATTTTAGACAATTTTGTTATAAACAGTTTAGTTTTGAAATCATAATAAATTCTATTCATTTCAAAAAAATACTTTTTACGGGACCATTATCGCGAAAAAAGGTAGGGGGGGGGGGTTATGTATACTCACAAGTTGAATTAATTTTGTAGAAAGTCGGCATTACATCTGACACGACAGCACATCTCTATTCCTCTAAACTTTCCTGACCTGTTATGTAGATTAAGTGAATAAGCTTAAAAGGGGACGACATCACAGAGAACAATATCGGAAATGTTGACATAAGTATATTGCAAGTAGATGTATGCAAACATGCATCAGAGTAAATTTATAAATCAAAAGAAAAAAATATGAAACGGAAAAGAAAAATTTTAAAATTATCCTTAAACTTATTATCTATTATCCTTAAACATATGTGATATAAACATTGTGATATAAATTTTGTTCAATACAGTGCATGGCTAAAACTGTATTGTATTATCATTTAAGCCGTGATTTAAAATGCTTGGTTGTAAAATGCTGGTAGGTATAGTTTTCTCATTTGAATTAGAGTTTAACGTCAAGTTTAGACTTGTGATATGCCTTGTATTTTTCTCGACCGAAATCGATTAACTGAGATTATGAATCAGTAGCTTTGGGAACCTTTGGTCCAAACACAGAGCTATCGATTTGTTTGTAACAAGTTTCACATGTGTAAGAAACATTCCATCGTATTATAATATTACAATATTACGTTAGACTTATTAAATATGATCAAGTCTCAGTCGGATTTGTCACAGTGCTGATTTTTGATTTTGCAGAAGCTTGTTAAATAAAGCCTAAATAATAAATAACTAATGTGTTATGAAATTCAAATAGATGATTAATAGTTATGTTAAAGTGAAGAAAATTCTCAATTTATACTGAGACATTAACATGAAGTCAGGAAAATACCTTATTTGATATTCGAAATACAAACTATAAGGAGAAATCCACATGAAACGGTAATGCCAGTGTATTTTATCTATGTATCTATCTATGTATCTATGTATCTATGTATCTATCTATCTATCTATCTATCTATCTATCTATCTATCTGTCTGTCTGTCTGTCTGTCTGTCTGTCTGTCTGTCTGTCTGTCTGTCTGTCGGACTGTCTGTCCGTCCAACCATCCATCCATTCATCTATCAATCTATCTATTTATCTATATCTATCTGTCTGTCTGTCTCTTTGTTTTTTTTTTCTTTCTTTCTTTGGACAAATTAAGTCTCTTCATTTATGCATTACATATATGGTAAGCAAGCGTTTGAAAAAAGGCTTGCTGAACATTGATTTGTCTTATCATTGGAAACATGAATTAAGAATCTAACTTAGGATTATGTTATCCTGGAATTATGATTTGGCATCAGTGACACCTTTTCAGTGGGATTTACGTAATACAGCAAAATGCAAATTGACGTACTATGTGGAAAAAACTCTGTGATGATATACATTTTGAAATGACATATAAGCATACACGGTAATGAAGCTATTCTATATAAGGTCATGTCATGTCATGGTTCCGATCTTGATCATGCTATATGAGACATTATTTGAAGAAGTGAGCATCTTGTGCACAAAATTGATATGGATTTGTAGTAACTTATCCATACGGGAGCAGAGGCACGTTTTTCATAAATAATGCTTTATCATTTGTCGCATGCAAAGCCAATATGAAATGTTGATTAGATGAAAGTGTTTTATATAAATTTATATCTATTCCGACATGTTTAAAAATATACTGCTAAAATATCCAAATGAATTATATATGCAGAGTACTTAAAATAAATGGAGTTATATTAAGATACCATGGAACATAGCAGAAATACACCAGTATAATAGAGTTCATCAGGTAAAATTCAGTAAAACCTTTTCAGTAAGGTGTCAGCCCCTGGTAAGAAATCTTTCACTGTCTGCATATCACTGTTAAGGCGACTGCTACTTCACTGACCATACTTCATCAAGTGACCACACAAATAAGGAATCTTACTGCACAACTTATACATCATTCCTTTTCCATTTCTGCGGACTACCCTAGTAAAGAAGGGCAGATAACCCATCTCATTTACATATCTTATTTTACATAATTTGCAGTTGAATACATTTGTAAAACGAATAACTTGAACTGTATTTATAATCATACGGCGTTAGAACTTTTCTGACACTAATGACTATTTATAACATCAGGTATTTACGAAACAAAATCAGACTGTTGAAATAAAGATGATAAACATGTTTGTTTATCATGTCTTAAGTTAGAATTTTCAAAAAAACTGTTTATTGTAAATTGCTTGTTTGGTTACCTCAGAAAGTTTTATCTGATATATCTTCTTCTTATTTGTTTATGGTTCTTGTTAAACTGCCTGTATTGCGGTGATGTGATATCAGGTTCTTAATACTTATCGTGACTATTGACTCGTTAACCGTGAATTAACGGTTATATCATTAATTCTGAATGCTTCCTGGCTTATTGAACTTACGGTACGACGGTGGATGTGGATTTTCAGCAGGGGATACTAACTTCTCCATTACACCTGATCCACCTTCCCTTCTTCTAAGCGTTTGTGGTTGTCCCAATTTTCTCTTTTATTTTATCTACTTTTCGGTACTTGGCATGTTATTGAAATGCAGTGTCTCCAGTTTATATAGGTGAGTCGATACCGCTTTCTAGGGCATCATCAACCCAGTTTTCATTGCTGCTTCAGTACTTTTTTTTTGTCACAGTGAATTAATCAAAATATATTTCGGATGAGTACAGAGGCACTGACAAGTGGCTATGTTATTACATGGGATACTATCTGTTCACCCACAGTGGTATCGACCAAGAGGTTGTAATATAATCAGAACATACATACCCATAAATCTAGTGTGCCATATACACATTACAGCAACTTATGTCTCTTCAGTGATGCTCAAGGCCTAAACTGTGGAAATCCAAAATGTAATTATTTGAACTATACAAGATCGAAAAACAATGTAAGTACAGAGCTGTGCATGAAGGAAATATTCCTTAATTTTTGATAATTTACAAACTTTTGTCATTGAATTGAAAATATATTTCGAGTCAATACAGAAGCACTAAAACTGGATGTCTTGAAAAGCATTAAACGCAAGTCAAACTGTTAATAGAGATCTTTTTTGGAATAATTAACACTAATCTTGAATAGTCAACCTGATGTGATTGTTGCATCCCCTATAATAGAGTGGGATATACTAACTACAGAGTACCACAATGGATTTGTATTGTCTACATAGTATCACAATGGATTTGTATTGTCTACATTGTATCCCAATGGATTTGTAGTGTCTACGTTGTATCACAATGAATTTGTAGTGTCTACATTGTATTACAATGGATTTGTAGTATCTACATTGTACCACAATGGATTTGCATTGTCTACATTGTATCACAATGGATTTGTAGTGTCTACATTGTTCCACAATGGATTTGCATTGTCTACAATGTATCACAATGGATTTGTAGTGTCTACATAGTATCACAATGGATTTGTATTGTCTACATTGTACCACAATGGATTTGTATTGTCTACATTGTATCCCAATGGATTTGTAGTGTCTACGTTGTATCACAATGAATTTGTAGTGTCTACATTGTTCCACAATGGATTTGCATTGTCTACATTGTATCACAATGGATTTGTAGTGTCTACATTGTTCCACAATGGATTTGCATTGTCTACATTGTATCACAATGGATTTGTAGTGTCTACATTGTATCACCATGGATTTGTAGTGTCTACATTGTACCACAATGGATTTGCATTGTCTACATTGTATCACAATGGATTTGTAGTGTCTACATTGTATCACAGTACTCTCATCAGAATGCAAACCAGAGAATTTTACATATGAGTTATTACAATTAACCACAGTATATAGTGCTCACTACCACATACCACAGTCGGCTGTACTCACCACATCGAACCAAAGTGGTTTGACTTAAATATTATGCCTTTTTCCTTGATGTTGTGTGGCTGTGGCACATTCTTCACAGTGTTTTTGTCACATTCATATATATATATATATATATATATATATATATATATATATATATATATATATATATATATATATATATATATATATATATATATATATATATATATATACAGCGTTGAATTATATTTGTTTCGTCTGTTTTTAAGGGTAATCACGGCGGGTGTGTCTGGCCAAACAGGAGAAGCTCACTCTTCCCAGACATCTGATCTCACCTCTGAGTTTCGGGGATCCGTGAATCTCCACTGTGGTACATTGTTGTTAGTGCCATGGGCATGTGACATCAGTAACTTTCGTATTTTACATTAACGTCACACTTATTCTTATTATTCCCTTTGCAGTGTGGAGCTCGTAAAAATTTCCTGGGGAGGGTTTGACTGTGGCACCTTCTACAAAATGTTTTTGTCATATTCATGTATATAGACAGTGCTGAATTATATTTATTTTGTCTGTATTTAAGGGTATACATGACGGTTGTGGCTGGCCATACAGGAGACCCTCACTGCTCCCGGGCATCTGGTCTCACCTTTGAATTTCAGGGGTCCATGAATGTCCATTGTGGTACATTGTTGTTAGTGCCATGGTTTACATTACTTTTAACACAATGGCATACAGTGGATTTCATTATCTACAATATACCAATGTGGACTGTACTAACTACTGTGCACCATCTTGTATTGTGCATACTACACGTGTATTAACTATAATGTACCAGAGTGGATTGAACTAAAAGGTACTACAGTCAATTAAACTCACTCCATTGTGTTACAATGGCTTATGCTTACCATTTTTACAATGTATTACAGTGGTTTGTACTAAATGTAGTATATCACAGAGAACTGTGCTAACTACAATGTACCACAGTGGATTGCACTAACTATAATGCTCCACTAAGTATGGTACTAATTACAATGTACCACATGTACTAACTATAATGCATCACAGTGGATTGTACTCACTAAAATGTACCACAATCGATAGATTGTACCCATTGCAATGCATCACAGTGTACTGCAGATGATTGATTGTACTGACTTTAGTGTACCACGGTAGACTACAATCACTACAGTATACATCTATGGATGGAACTAATGACAATATACCACAGTGGATCGTATTTTGAACAATTTACTACAGTGTTATTCTCAAATTCAATATGTATCTTTCTACTGAAAGCTATATTTAATATCTACAGGTAGAAGCATGGTGTGCATGATGATGACGCGTCGACAACATACGCGTAGCTTAGCTCGCCGAATAGATTTTAATTTGCACAACAACCAAACAGATATGACAAGAAATAAGTCAAAGTTGAAGGTCAAAGTGACAAAATAAAAATTATCGTAAAGACGAAAATTTCTTTTCACAAGGATTAACCATGAAAATATGAAGGCGCTGCCACACACAGTTGAGAAGTAATGGCGGATGATATATTTTTAAAAAGCTGAAAGGTGTTAAATTGCCATGCCTCAGAACACGTCAAGCCTCCCACATGTGGTTCTTCGGGACATTACTAAAAGTACATACATTGTTGGCATGTTAGTGACGATAGTAACATTTCTTATGGCAGAACGGCGGAAGTGACCGGTCGGCAGGGAACGGTAATTTCTCCATGGCACCTGATCCCACCTATATTCAGCACAATATAAATGATTGGATCGTACATCATATATCTCATATTTAGTTCTCTCCAAGCACTATACGTAGTACAAAAACGTCCGTAGATATGGTTCAGTTAAGTTGTGCACGGTTTGAGTTGCTGATATACTGACAGACCGTGAGTTTTCATTCTCATTTCACACAGTTCCTTGTACAACAACGTTACCAGACGTTATTTTTCTTACTATAGCTTTAACAACCTATCTTCTTACATTAGTATAGCTCAGTTGTAGACTTATTACTGAAAATAGTGATTCATCACTGTTTCAGTTTCCAGATGATGACTTTAGATACTGATGCCAGATATGAATAAAACCATGCTAAAATTTTGCTGTCAATTTCACTAGAACTTGATATAAACTTCACAGAATTCAATGTTATTTCTTATTAAATCATGCAAAATGTTGCAAAGTTCACATAGCTGTTTCATGTTGCTAATAAGATATTAGTCACTTCGAAGATACAGGTTGTGGCAGGGGACGAGTGTTGCATATAACACTGATTGTAAGCTTGTTTGATCAGGTATCTGGCTACTTCTGCAGTATATAGACGCGATAATCATGTTAATAACATAGGAAATCTAAGTAGTTCTAGATGCCATTCAGTGAATGTTCTAAATTCGTTAGACCGAAAGTAGAAGAGAAAACTGAAGACATCTGACAAAGCTGTTTGACAAAAATCATCAAGGACATGCAGACGTGGTCATGAATCAAGGAAATGTAAGAAGCGCGAGATACATGATGTTTCATCGGATGGTCTTCTACTACCTGTAAATCAACAGTGTGGTCGTCATCACATTCGTACATGACATTGAAAAAGCCAGGTGGACTTGTAAACATCGACAGTAATCTTCTATTACACTGATGCTAACCTTTCATGTCCCACATCTTGTACTTGCTCTACATTTGTGATTTCAACATCGTTGGTAAAAATAAACTCAGATATAGATTGCATAAAGGCCTGAAATAGAGTGATTTACATGGCACCAAACTTTTGACATCATTATAGACGCATATGAAGAGTATGCAAGAC
This sequence comes from Pteria penguin, assembly GCA_035048485.1. Lineage (NCBI taxonomy): Eukaryota > Metazoa > Mollusca > Bivalvia > Pterioida > Pteriidae > Pteria > Pteria penguin. The sequence goes on along the minus strand of CM068587.1, from coordinate 22,612,928 downwards.
AGGGGGAAAAAAATAAAATAAACAAATAAAAATAAGAGGATGTTGAACTGGACACCCTATCTGAGTGGACTACGTCGATTAGGGATATTCTAAAACGTAGAAAACCCCGACTTAAGTATTCTGTCAACACAATACACGAATCAATTATCGATGATCCTGATGTTGTTAGAAAACTTTCCGATCCCAACAAAATTTTGTCATCGTTTCTACAGACAAACTATTATAGAACTTTACATTTGTCCACTCTACATCCAACTTTAGCAGTAAATGTGGACCTTATTCATTGTCTGGAAATCCTAAGGTAAACCCACTTTTTACAGATTTCTCTGTCTGAAATATAAGAAAACCAAGTTTCCACCCTCTAACTAAATATTCCTCACATTAAAGTTAAAAGCGAACTATCTTCCATTTTAAATTATTCCCTTGATTACAATTGTGGAAACCTACATTGTTTTAGGCCGTGAAGATTTTCCATTGTATATAAGATCTCTGTGATGAATCAACAAGTACGTTAAAGATAATATCATCAAGAAGTTTTAGTTTCTAGTACACAATATTTTTGTGGTTTATGCGGGAAAAGTTTTTCTGCAAGATCGTTGTCATTTTAATCAACAGTGTCCCTCTCCTTTTCGTACTTATACAAAGGAGTATTCATTCAATCACTGTTCTCCACAGGAAGGAAATAGTATCTCACATCTCAGGATGGTCAGTTAAACATTTCCCCTTCACAATTTATACTTACAGAGCTTGCTCCTACTTTATGTGTATTTTTAGTAAGGCGAATAACAAATACACTATTCAGACAAGGGTACATAAATTGGCCACTTCTATGGTCGATCCAAGGTATTGTTGGACAATATGAAGTCCAATTGTCCAGAATATTGAATAATCTTCTGAAGCACAATTGAATACAATGTTTTTCCGATTTGACAAATTTTCCAATATGATTTTGCCATTGAACACGACAGGTTTCTTCGAAACATTTGCAACGGGTATAACGTACACCTGGTCACACCTCTTTTGGGATTCGCAATTGTTCTTATAGAAACTACCAATTCAACAATTCTAATTAAACAACATACACGTTATGAAAATATCTATTATACGTTTGTATTCATACTTTTAAATTCTTCTTAGTGACTGACTTCACTTTTGGTTCATGGGAATTAAGGATCACCTATAAGGGCGTTTTACCAAGAATTTCCAGTTAGAATTGGTGGTTTACAAAGTTCCAAAATGGAATTTTAGACAAGCTGGTAGCCGCATAAACATAGATGCACAACCATTTTCTGGACTTTCTGTTATCTTTTATGTGGAAGTTTATATACATGTATATATGTATCACATCTGATTATGAATTTGTGGATTTCCACAGTTTCGGTCTTGAGCATAACTGTAAAGACACTTAAGTTGTCTACTGTCCGCGCCACTCACTCTGGAAACTGGAAAAGCTGGATTTTCAGTTATTCATCTTCAGAATTATTTTTAAAAAGGCAAAAACATTCAATAGATGTTGTATAGTCGTAACTTTGGTGTATGCTATATATTTGTATGAAGAAGCGTTCATATTTTATAGAGAAAAATCAATATTAGAAAGGGCGATTTCCATGTTAAATTTTGACGTGACGTCGCCAAGTTTCCCATAGTATATATGTATCATATCTGATTATGAATTTGTGGATTTCCACAGTTTCGGTCTTGAGCATCACTGTACAGACACATAAGTTGTCTAATTTCGTATAAAGTGCACTGGATTTATACACGTGCATATGTTCTGATATTCATTATAAGGTTTTCGAAATCCCAACACAAAAGCTGTACAGGGTATATTCTGTTCAGTATACTTCATGTTCTGCAATATTCGATAGTCTCTCGTGTAAACTGAAAAGGAAATGCTCGTAGATAATTTAAATTGGTTAATAGTCAAAACAATTTTCAGTGTTAATTTAAAACAGGGGACAGACTTAGTGTAGTGGTTAAGCGTTTGGCTTGCTGTCCCGACGATCCGAATTCAATGTCCGAATTGCATCACAAAGTTTAAGAAGTTGGTTACCTCTTGCTTAACTTAAACATTTTCGAAAGCGACAACCAACATATTAAAAAATGTCAATGTGTACCCCAAGAGTATTTTCTTTTCGATATCATATTGAAATAATTATAACATTTACTTTAATATGTCTTAAATTCACGATGCAAATTGGTAAAAAACTAAACATGAGTTTGTTTAAATGAAAAATTTCTATGATAATCAGTAAAGATATATATGGTCAGCTACCTAAGAATTAAATTGCATTTCATAAAATTCAGCATTAAGCCCTTAAATTGTTCTCTTTTGAAAACATCGGAAATTAAAAGCACTGCTACAACATAATATAATAAACTTCATATTAAAACGTTCTACAAGAACATTGTAGTGCAAACACTCAGAAATTTAGAGGATTCCTGTAAAATGAATGACCCCCAGAAGGCGAAAGCCAACTGTCACATCTTGAAGAAATCAACCTAAAACTACCATTTTGTTGTATCTTCACATGTTCTAATATTTTGTTAGGTTATTATTAAATTATCAAAGTTGTGGATGATATCTAAAACATGTGACTTTGATATTTCCTCCGTTCTTACCAGTTCTGCTGTTCATGGTGTTATACTGGAAACGTGTACATACAATGTAATCTGATAAAACTAATTCATTTACATATTGAATACTGGCTATTATATAGTGGCAATATTTATTTGACAGTATGCATACGGTTTTTGAGTGGAGTATTTTTTTCTTATTTATTTATTTATTGACTTTATAAGCTCTACAACAGTGGCAGCGGTGCACTGATAAACCATATGAGATTGCATCATTCTCAACAAATGCAATGTAATAAAAATGTTTGTCTAGCAAAACAGTGCTACAGTTAAACTATTGTGATTTAACTCGCTCATAACTTGCCTAGATTGTTAATAATTCCATGCAACATGTACAGTTTATGTTATACTGAAACTAACATAAATATAATTGTAAGAACGACTTAAAGGTAGTATCTAGTTGAGTGACAATTGTCAATGCTATTGACCATCCTAAGTCCGTACCGCAATTGTATTAATATTTTTGTGATGTCACATTTGGTCTATTGTCTGAAGCGTGCAGTCCACAGTCATCTTGCTTCGTCCCTAAATATAAATTGAATATATTAGATTTATTTGCTTATATATTTTCTTACCCTGCTATATATTAGTAGTCACATTATATGGCTAATAATAATATTTACTTATTTGACACTATCAATAATTTCCAGATAAAAATGTTGACGAATTTTGAATTTGAAAAAGAAAGTTGACGAGTAAAGCGAGTAAAGTTGGAAGTACAAATCAAAGATATTGATCCAATATCCACAACTTTAAGTCGAAGAAACAGGACAATACATATGGAAATAAGTTATAAGCAATCAAGAACCTCTGTCAAAACAGAGGTGGGATCAGGTGCCATGGAGGAGTTAAGCATCCGAATTGGAACCGAATTGTTCTAGAATAGATCTCGAAAATTTGAAATAACTCTCCTCTCCATGATTATCAGTAGAAGAGGTGACTAAATGAAGTTGTTATTGCATTTTACTATCTGTACATCTTTTTCTATGCTCCATGCTTCTACACTGTCTAAAATAGGCAGCTTAATTTTTATGAATTATTATATATGTTGTCTCTATTAAAATCTAGATAGAAAACTCGTTTTCTGCAATACAAAGGATGTATAACTGGTACATATCTATTTCAAATTACCTTCTCTGCGATTTACTTCCCTTACATTATATGTAAAATCAGATATTATTTTCTGTTTTATTCATTAGTCATTCATGCCTGAGAACTGACCAGCGACGCGGCCGTTGATACATTTAACGCTTAATCCAATATCTCACTCGTACAGGTTCCGTCTAGCCGTGTGGTCATCTAAGGTCACTATAATAGCCAATGGCGATTGGATAGAATTACCGCTGTCCTTGAATGAGCCACAATACACAACGCGGTGCGATCGCGTTTGTTGATAGTAGAGATCGTTGTCCTTAGATGACCGCTTGACCATGCGTTATACGTGTAACTAGCTATGCGTATATAGATTCATATGTAACCGAGTAAGAGTGGATGTAGAGTTCGTGTTGAGAGTGTTAGGACGGGAACTACAAATAACTGAAACATGTACTTTGATTTTCAATTCTTGGACATTTTAACGACACCTTTGTAAACATTGTCAAGATACAACTTGTTGAGTGGATTCAAAGGCTTTCTTTTCACATGTCTTACTTTCAAATTACCTTCGGATCTTTTTTGTGCATTTACGTACGAATTACAAAGTATGTTTCATTTGCAACGTGTGGCGATTTTGAATAGTGGCTGGTCGATATCAAGTTCCGTGAAGCGTTTCGCCTAGCCTTTATGTATTGAAAACCTGTTGAGTTGAGAGTGCATAAGGTAAATATAGACCTATGGGTCGTTATAGATTGTGACGTCACAGAACCAATTGAGAGTTTGTTTGGGCCAGTCATTGACCCTTTAGTGTATTGACCTATGGAATATTAATATAGTAGATGAAGATTCAGTCAATCTTTTAACTATTCGATTAAAACGATAAGACTTAAGAGTATGGTCGTGTAGATGTCTAAAAATAACATTTGTACATCTCATTTAGTGAAATATCAAAACCCTCACCAAGACTGTACCTTACGAGGAAATGACTGGTCATGATGTAAATTCACGTAACATTGCGCAAACCTTTCACCCCCATATTGGAATAGACTATGCCGGTCGGCGGGGTCATTTGCTTGTAACCCACATTACCGAGTCCACGCATCAGTTGACCGCAGCTTTCACGGAGTATTGACGACATCGAAGCGGTTACTTTTTAAACAAAATGTGTTATATTCTTGATAAGGTATACTCTGACGCGCAAGACTGAATACATCATTGCACTTGTAAACTAGCGTGGTCAGGAGTCATTGACATGCACATGGATTGAGCCAAGGAATAACAGCAAGACTCAAGTCATCTACCATGTGTTAATATACTTCAAGTTTTATACTATAAACAATATGAGTGACTAACTTCTTTTAAATGAAGGATTTCTTTCCTTAGTGTGATTGTATTAAGTCCACTTTATTGTCCGGTGATAGTAAACAATATATTCTAGTGTGATATAGGTATAAACAATCGATAAAACTCCCTAACAGAAACGTACCTTGATGGTGGTCAACTCGTCGTACTCGTATCGGTCAGTGGCTACAAGTGACCTGAAGTGACCGCGTGGTATATTGGTTCACTGTCTAACGTGGTGACAACCGGATTCTGTGATTAATATAAGTAAAACGGCTATAGCAGGTGCAGACCTAGGCTCTCTCATGAATCTGCGTTTACTATCCGCCATCTTTGTTTATAGTCTTTGTCCAGATATAGACTGCCTCAAAGGATCCATGCTTTGATGTATAGACTGGCATCATGTCCAGGCGGAAACAGGGCCGTCCACAACAGAGAAAGGCCATAGATCCAGGTAAGCTCAAATTTATTTAGATTTTCCTTTTTCTTCTTTATTTATATTCACTTTAAGGTCAACCTTGGAAGTGGACATCAGAGTGACCAGGAACAAAATCCGAAAACTTTTGGGGGTTCTTTGAAAGTTGTATCTATTTGAAAAGTGTCCTATTCCTTGAGTGTCAAGGTACTTGTAATGTTTCTAACCATCCAGGTAAGATGAAATCACATGTATCCATACACTATTGTTACTATGATAATGAAACCCGTGGTCTTGTCATGGAAGTTGCTGATCAATTTCAAACATAGAAAATGGGAGCAAAAGGTAAGGTACAACTACTTCTGGGATTTTCTTTCATATTTTTGTCTTTTCAAATATTTATGATGAAACTAAATTATCTTCTTTTTTAATTTATGCTTATCAAAATATGACAGAGGAAAAGAAAAGCAGTAACGTGTGAAACTTACACTTAACTGAAATATTTTCATTTCCAATTTAGTATTAACAAGAATTTCTTTTTATTTTGAATTTGACGTTGCTTTACATTCTTTCATGTTTTGCTATTTTATTCTAAATTTTTTAAATATTAAATGGGGTATTCATGAGATGCTGATACGAAGAAATCAGCCAATGAAATAACACACTTCAGTGTGTCACATTTTCCTAAAAATAAAACACCAGAGATGATAAAATAAAAAAATATCTTTTAAACTATTATAATTATGTAAGGCTGCATGTTTAAATCATTAATAAGGAATATGATTTAGCGCTGCTATTGATTATAACCAAGGTTTATTTGATACTACTGTTAAATACCACGTACTTCTTTGCATCACAATATTTTGATAGTAGCACTGAAGATATGATTATATATGTTTCTGTACATGTTTAAAATTATAAGTAGTTAATGCTTATACATTAATTATAAGTATCATAAATACCTATCCTTGTCAAAACAGTTTAAGTCAATTTTCGAATAAGGCTTTTCTTAAGGTAAAAAAGTATTGTAGTATAAAATGAATGCGTCTACTTATAAATATTAAAGAAATTGAGATATTTATTTTTCAAGAAGTATTTTCCCCTTTTGCTACAAAATATTATCATAAATCACATTTAGAATTACATCTTCTTTAAAAAAATAGATATATTGGTATATAGATGGAGACTTTATTTTAATAAAGGTCTTATCAAAGTAAAGTGTGATAAATGTAATAAGTGTATTATATGTCCATACATACAAACAGATAATAATTTTTCTAATTATGATTTAGCTAAATTTTCATCAACTTCAAAAAATATTTGAAACTTTTTGGTAACAGAAAATTTACACTTAAATTAGATAAGACAAAAAGGTGTTTTAATGTTTATCTTTTTATCTGATATGAAAGTTCCCACATTCGTTTTAAACAAAAACGAATTTCCAACAGCTATACTGGGCAGTAATTATAACAGGCTGAGTCATAGTTACGTCCTGCTTTATCAGATTAAAGCCATTTTCCCGCGTTCAATGCCATGTTCCTCTTCCTAGTAACTCTCCCACTCATCCGCATACATACCTACTTTTATGTGCAGCAAATGTAAACATCGCTTGCACATATACTTTGTGTGCGCAAATAACTGCACCGATCGGTAATTTAACGCTTAGCCCTGGATATTTTAAAAGTCAGGTCATGTTTGAAGGGCTGTGGAGCATTGTGCAATTCTAGATAAGGATAGGTCAGATTTATTCGACCCGGCACGTATAAGATCTCAGTCATATACATGGGTCTGTTGTCGACCACAAAAAGAACCTCTGTTAGCCGTCGGTACCATTTTAGAATACCCCCTTGTATCCTTGCCAACTCATAGCTGGACTTGCAATTAAGGGGTTCTGAGTGGGAAACGCTTTTCCTTTAAATGTTATACCAATGTCATTATGTAATGTCACTGATGTCTCATTCAGATTTTCCTCTTTGAATCCCGCGAAAATTTGAAATTTTTGTAAAACAAATATGTCTATAATGTATAAAGGGATTTTCACAGAAATTGGTCAAAAATCACGAAATGTTTTAACAAATCCTGGTGTCAAACAATTAAACTAGCAAAATGTAACGAATACTAAAAATACCCGGATGTGTTATCGATTAGGTATAATGCAGTACCATCGAAATGCGGACCTCCATAACCGTAGGTATTTAACTGAAAGTCTAAATATAGATTATACCTTTCTGGATATTTGATTTTTCAACAAAACCCTTTTCCTCTTATTGAAATTGTGCTCATGGAGACTTAAAATCTTTGTGGTCTATTTACATGACCATCGATGTATTTTCAGTGAATAAAGCGCCAAGCCTTTGACTGTTTGTTTAATATGCAGGTTGTGCATTCAAGTGTTCAGGTGCTGTAAGAAGAATTTAAAAACACAGCTTTTTATTGACTGATCAATTGTAGACAAAGTATTCAGTTTGACAGAGAGGACACAGTACAATATATGAAAGGTCATTTAAGGCCATGGTGCAAGTGGGACATTTGAGGCCCCTATTGGGATATTACCTTTACGATAGATTGAGTTTTACTTAGTTCAGTGAAGTTAGTATCTTACATTCTGTTGGACATAGACATAGCAATTGAGTAAAGAAGATTGATAAGGAGAATGAAAAATAAGATACTCATAACGTTAGAGATTAGAATTAATGAATTGTGCTGATGGTTTGAGATGTACATTTGTACGATTAGTACGATTTTTGATTTTTTTATTATGATTATTATTATTACTATCCATTTTTTTGTTGTTGTTGTTATGCATCAAGTCGAGAATAATGTATCGAAAATAAAGTAATTTAATGTCTAAATAGTCGTATACCTTGCTAGTGTTAAATTGTGTTAAGAGATGGACATGCTCTAGGCGAGAATTTATATAACAGTTTAATGTTTACCTGGATAGATATCGGTCTTTTTATGATGTACATCTATACTTCTTTCTTCTATATTTCTATCGGAAACATATGTAGAAAATAATGCGACGAGTTCTCGAATTTCGATTTTTCACAATTCATATGCAAAAATATATATATACACAACTTTGTACAACATTCTCATCGGCATGTCTGTTGGACATATGTTAACACGATATCTAAAGGAAAACCATAACAGAAAATATATACTGTATCATTTTGTATTGGTGATCTTTTTTTGGAAGTGACCGTTTGACACATGGGAACACATTTCCTTTTGAAAGTGTCCCATTTAGTCATAAATGAATCGATTTTGGTTAAAATATATGAAGGCAATATTCAACTTTCAAGTAGTAACTGCATTTACTTTGGTTTCGTGCATTAAGTGGTATGTCACATGCACAAGGGTTGCTTAGTTGTTAACCCTTTGGATGGAATTCCAGACAACTGAAGCAATATCAGTATTACACAACAGCGTCTATGTAGAATTAGAACTGCACAGGGGGCAGCAGATGGATTTAAACTTCTCTACATGTTATTTGTCTGGCCAGCTTTCCAATGTAAAGAGGCACAGATAAGGGAACGAGGGGTTATCGCTAGCGGCTACACTTTACAAAACCTTACAGCATAATTGGTTTCTCATTCCCCGCCATAATACTTTAACATGGGGCCCGACATGGGCATTTTCTTTAGAAAAGGGTTTTCTAAAACAAAACTAAATGAAAACAAAATATGAATTCAATTAGTTTCCCTTTCGAATTTTAGTCTTTATCAATATTTCTATCCATTTATTATAATTTGGTCATGGGCATTTTAGTGCATCAAGACTGAGAAAATTCCCATCGAATTTGAAGTTCTTATCCGTGGGTCAGACATTTAGAAATCAAAGTTCTGACTTATATCTATATTATATCTTGAAACTTAATATCTATTACGTTATAAAGAGCCCACGTTTTCAGCAGGGGCTTAAATGATTTTGACATACGGGTTAGCCAAGTGGTGTGTTTGGAGGAATCGGCTAGGAGTTTTTGGCTGTTAGAGCATTTCTTGGCAGGGGTTACGAAGATTATATTGCTCCAGAAGAAATTTGGTATTCTATTTTTGATTTGCACTGTCTGTTCAACAGAATGATCTCAAGTTTTGCAACTGCCGCGCTCCTTCAAACCAATCTCAGAAAAAATCTTTGTTTTGGCCGTTTTCCTGGAAAGAGATATCCATCCCCTCAAAAAGTTATTAACCTCATGTGCAAACACGTGCAGAATGTGCAAACTCTAAGGAACAGTTACAGGAGCACATACATTACTCTATGAGTATGCTAGTCCAACCGCAAACTTTTCTAACCATATATTTCAGTAAGTGTTATACAATTATTTTATTGAGTAAAGCACACTTTTCAAACAAAAAAAAAAAAGTCAGCTTTATATAATAGCTGATGTTGAGTATGAAATGTAAAGGAAATCTTACAAAGGAAATCTAAGTCGGTATCGTAATTGCACTACAATCAAATATTTTTGTAATGTGTTATATGTTCTAGTATATTATTTATATTCATGTATTGTATAGCTCCATGGTGACTTCTGCCACATAACTGAGCCAGTAACTCCTCTTTTTTCTTCTATAATATAATGCAATAGTTAAGTATCATTTCATTCCTAAACATGTATCGTATTGTAAATTGACTATTCAAACCCTTTCATTAAATAACAAATAAAGAAGAAGCAATGTAGAACAACACAAATATGTCCAACCTCGTGTAGTGACACACGTATCTTTTAATTTTTTGTGTGATAAGAGTTGTAAAATGCATTAAGGATTGTGCAAAGGAATGTTATCCCAATGCAGTATGAAATATACTTCAAGAGTAAATTGTATCATTTTGTCAAAGGATTTTTTCACACTTATATCAGTATTACATTTCTTATAAACACATCAAAACAAAGTAATGGAAAGGTTTAGATGAAGTATTATCACCCACAAATTAATACATTCATGAGAACGTCACTAGCTAGATGGACTTATTACCAGGTGGATATGACCTAAAATAATACTTATCCATCAATTATTGAAGTGATTTGACATTTGTATGACTTTTAATATTTATTTTCGGTTCATAATGTTCCAAGTTTAACTATGCTTCTGTAATCCCATAAGAAGTATGTGAAACAGTTATTTTTGTGCATTTATTGTTTGTAATATTACACTTTTTGAATCACAAATGAACAGGTTTTACATTATACACATCATTAGTAGATGCGCATAGGATTGACGCCAGCATAGCCAGAAATTTTATTGATTAACGAACAAGGAAATAAATTATATGATAATGAATGCGACTATTAGCATAAGTTAATAATACATCTTTTAGATGGTCAATGTTAAATGTTTTATCTATTTTGTTTTAAAATTTTTATATCATTTAACCTAATAAATCGAAATACTTAGTTTTATGTGTGAATCGTTTTAGTTTTATTGTCTAACTACATGTTTAGGTATGTCAGGAAATGAAAGCAGTATTTTTATTTCAAATGTAGAAGCACTGAATATATAAAAGGAATATCAATTATTTTATCCTTCTGAATTTGGCATTATTCAGATTCAATTAATAATAGAAAATTGTGCACGAAAGATAAATGAATAACCAATTATGAAGTGTATATTACAAAAATGATCAGAGACCTAATTCTGCCACATGGAAAACATCTCCCGCCAGGAACATTCATAGCAAAACTATGGTATAAACAAATAAAACAGCACAAAATTATATGGTAATAATGGTTCCGACTGGTTGGTCCGATGGTCAATTGATGTAACAATAGTCACTCAATCAATGCGGTTAATACATTTTATTCTGAAAAAAATCAGATCTACTCAGTAGTCTGAAACCTATTACAATACCAGGCCCTAGAAGTTTAGTATAATCATGTCCGCTGACATTTAAACAGTTTGTTTTGTTTCACATTTCTCTACATAAAGATTTTAAATACAACACGACAGAGATATAGGACACCCTTCACTATTCATTTAGCGACAAATAAGTAAATGACCTTTGCTTTTGTTTGCTGTTAAAACTTATTTTGAAGGGTCAGTCATCATTGTACCCATTGTCTGGTTATTGTTACAATGATACGTATTATTGTCCGGTCTAGAGGATACCTTTGTCAGAGTGTCTCTAAATCCGGACTCGTATTGTGTGAAGTCAAATCAAGTCACAATTCTTGAGATTTTGCCAGAGCATTACAAGGGATACAGGTACACTACTTAGGTAGTGCTTTTAATACTGTAAAAATAGTACTTAAATTTTCTATTGGATAAATAAACAGTTGTAGAATGTTTGATAATATTAATATATGATAAATGTCTTATATGTTTCTATTTGTGGATTGGATTTCTTTTTAACTAAAATAAACTATTGCATTTGTTTTTAAATTTTAGAATTAAGTATGAAGGATTTGTTTGCTAACAGTTGACTTGCAGAAGTTGTAAACTTTGTTATTTAAATTTAATTATATATAAGATCAGTAGTAGAAATAACTGTAAGTAAAGATTGTATTAAAAAAAAAAGAACGTAATGCACAGAATCAAAATGAAACAGATTGTAAAGATTAACACGGCGTTTGTTATTCCAATTTACTTGTTAAAAATACAGTCTTTTATTTGCTTTTCCTCTTGGAAATATAATATGTTGAAAAGATGACGCTAAGCTGTAAGGACATTCCTGACATTAACGACTTTGGCCAGCCTTCCTGATCTCAAACATATAATTACATAGCTTGATCAAGTGGCACTAGCGAATTAGACATCATTCGCCAAGCCTCCATGACGCTTTGTGCTAGGATTGAGTAATTCGGACTCGGACAACACAAAACATTACACAATGCCGGAGGGAAAATTAACGTAAGCTCCATCACGAGACATGGGCAGCTGAGACTGTTCCCGGCACAAATAACGAAAACGAATGCCACTCTCCAAAACTACAACATACTAATAAACGTTTGGAGAACAAAAGATTTTCAACTGTTTCGGCGTATTACCTCCATCCTTCTTAGTAATACATCACTTTGAGGACCCTGGCATTGGGCAGGTTTATGTCCTATTTATTTTTCGTGGACGCTGCTCTGATGAAAAAAGTTAAATTGCATCACAAACATAATTTTCCTTTGGAACAAGGTAATATAACCCCAGTCTCATTTAAAGTCGATTGCAAACATAAAACTGGTCTTTATAGTTTTGATTGAAATAAAGTTTATCCTGGAATGGGTCATCTCCGACATCAGATTGACATCATCATTAACACTGGATGTTGAAGATAGTTTTACTTGCAGATTACAAATAAGGGGAGAAAATATACTAATGATGAAATTCATTTGCTGTGTTTCTAATACTTAAAAAAGTTATTTAAAGTATTATTCATACAGGTGTCGATGGTAGGTGTAGAAATTAGTGTTTATGACACTTGGCATATCGACCATGGTGAAATGATATTAGATATATAATCTTCAATATCGAAATGGCATATAATATTCGTTTGATGTATGTTGCACATCATAAACTGCATTCAATTACTACAATTAAAACGCCATCATTGGACGCCTATTTTCAATAATAAACAAGTCGACAATTGGGAGTTGATGATGTTTGGGATGCATGCTTTTACTGGTTGTAGAAATGCACCACCTGTGACAAGCAAGTCGCACCTTAGCTGGCCGCAGGCGAGATTTGAATACAAGTGCCCTGACATGTTGAGGATTTTTTGTCCAATTTCTAAAGGTAGTTATAAGCTGTTACACAACAGAAGTGGAAATAAAATGAACAGTCGAAGTAGCGTGTCCGGACAAGGGGTATTGCTCATTATTACTGAAATGAGTAATGTTGCTAAACGTAGAGGGTTTGAGAAAAGAAATAAAAATGTATAGTGCATCCTCTTCGATTAAAAGCCTACTTTACTAGAAGCCAATTGAGTGTGATTATATTCTCGTACATTGATGGATGTGATAAATGGAGGAAATTGTCAACACATTTGCATCAGCTCCTGAAATTTGACATTAAAATGTCGCCACATGCATGACCGATGAAGTGATAAGTGGGGATCTCACTCTTAACAGATAAATGTCCCGGCTACTGCCACTATGCACTGATGCACAAACTATTGACAAAGGTCTTCAAACCGTGAAAATATCACTAGAGTATATGGTTAATGCATTGCATTCTAAAAGAAATAAACATAATTGTGCATATTACCACGATATCAATACATCGATAGATGTAAAGCTCGTTTTGAGGTGTAAACCACGGCCTTAGCGGGACTTGGTGACAAGAGATCCTTAAAATGTGTTCAACCTCTCCTTTATTCGTTAATAGTTACCATGAAACTTCATTCTCGATTTATCTAATGATATCTATTGTCCATAATAAAGTTTCATGAAGCAAGCAGTTCACGATTCTAGAAGCCGGGAAAACTTAATTCAATTGTATGAATTCAAACCGTTCTCCTGTACTCAGGCTAACTCTGTCCACGTTTTGTTTGACATCGATTTTCACAAGTTGTCAAATGAAGCAAGGTAGATTAAATTTCATCGCCATCACTTTCCTTGCCCGGACTGAGCTCTTGTAAACTAATGATGGTTCATTATTCCAATGTGGTATCAGATAATCACCTCTGGACCTTTTTAATTTACCTGAAAGCATCAAAATAATCAATAAAAAGTATCATAATTTTCTAGGAAATATCCTTTATGGCTATTGTCCCTTGAAAAAGTCATGGCCTAAGCTTAATTGATCCCTCACGTTTATCAATAATTCTTCATTAAAAATTAGCATACTGTTCAGCACACTCGGACAACATGAATTGAACTAGATCGATACTATTCAAATATATGATATACAATTTGCTGTCACCATTTGTAATATGGCATTTTATCCATAGAATTCAAGCAATAAATGTTCAACTTTTAGATACAATTTGTGTTTATTTGACATTTTATTGCGAATTAATTACTTTCATTGCCTTTTTGTTTGTTAATCCCCCACCCCTCCCCCCCCCCGAAAAAAAATTAAAGAAAATCCAAACAAACAAAAAGAAAACAACAAAAACAAAACAAACAACACACACGCGCGCACGCTCATACCCACACAAGATATTTTTCTGCAGTTAAAATTATAAAATTTTGAATATCTATTGAATATATATTGGGGGTTCCGTTTAATAATTTTAACTCTTTAAGTGGGCCGATACTTTGTTATAAACAGTAATGTGCTCTAGATACCAAAACTTTTTATAGTAAGAAAACAATATCATAATTTTAGTATGTTGAAAAAAAGGTTGAAATGGATATATTAAGAAAGAACTGTTCTTTAATCATTAACAGGCATAGTGGCATAGTAAAATAGTTATTGTAGTCGATGTCAGTTCCTCCCACTATGATTGATTTATTGAATAATTGTCTATTAGCAAGAAATAACGTGACTTATTTCCAATAAAACGATTAAATATAGATAATGTTAAAAAGAATTACTACGACAAAGAACACTAGCAATGAATAAACAGCCTACCCCCAAAATAATAGTTATTATCACAATTGTTTTATCTTAACTAAATATCATCCACAAAATTCTAAATATCATCCACAAAATTCTAAATATCATCCACAAAATTCTACTTATTTTATTGATTTTGAATACAATAATAGATTAATTTTTCTTCTTTAAAATACAAAGTCCTATCAGTAAATTGAATTTCGATTTGTGATTGACTGAATGTAACACATACATATGCATTATATATCTCCCCATCCTATCAAGATATCCATATATACATTATATATACATGTAGCCTTAAAAATCGTTATCTTAAATCGTATTAGTCGTCACTTATTTTACTCTATCTTTTATTGACCAGTGGTTTATTTACCTATGCCAAATCTGACCACTAAACAAATAGTTTCTGACCTATAAAGCGAGGGATCGAAGGGGACACTAAGTGTCTTCGAAGTTAAATTAACATATACATACCTGGTATTATTGTTTTGATTTTAAAGTATATATGACTTCATTTTAGTAATGGTAATCAATTCATGTATACGTCATAATAGAAGTTATTTCAATTTAAAATTAATATAAAATGCGAAATAATTATACTACTTCATTCAAGCGGGCTGAAGTTCAATAAGATATTCGGCTTACGTATTTCGGGTATAATACCTACAGTTCCAATGGTGATAACTACTTCATCATAATGTCATGCATATTAGCTGCAAAATAAACTGAACTTTATCGGTGACGAGAAATAGATATCATATCAATTACAGACATATTTACATCATCATACTTTCTGTACTTGTACTACTTTAACAACATGTTTTCATAATTATACTTTAAACATACCATTTTAATCCTATTCCTTTTGTGTGTGTGTGTGTGTGTGTTTTTTTTTTATTTTGACATCCGCTGATAAAGTTTAATACTGTACGAGTATAATCTCAAAGTAATTATTTCTAACGTTTGTATGTGTTTGTATGTATCTTTAAGCATATTATAGTATTAGACTTCCTTATCACGTTAATTGGAAAAAAAATTCTTAAACATTATTTCGAATCTTGAAATAAGAACAAAATATGATATATAGCTATTGCACAAACAAAATTAGATAACTTTAACTCTGCAGTATAAAAATAATGTAGTCTTAGAGTAGATCCAAATTTCACATCCAAATTTGGATGGTCATGGCATTAAAATATATATCACTTAAAAGGTTGTTTACATATTGTTAAGATATTTTCGGAGCTTAGATATCTCTATACATAATTTCAATGTTGAAAGACATTTGAATAAATATTCATATACATTTTTGTATATGAATGTTGTCCCTGTTGGTAACCTCATTAGAATGTGTATGTCCAGACGTTGCCAAATAGATTAAGCGATTACTGGGTCACTGACCTTAGGGTGGTCAATAACCTAGGGGTATAGAAAGGGCATTTAAGGCCATTTCAGTTAAGTGTGGGAGAGTTGTTCACCTTTGGTCAGTTGGGGTTTTTTTTAAGTTTAGACTATATTATTGTTGTACCATTGTATTATTGACTAAATAACTACAAATTGTTATATTTTAGTGCTTAAAAACTGACATTTCGGTCCTTACTCTTGATTTTTAGTTCACATATTCATACAGTGTCTACCATAAAACTAATAATAACCGGCTCTATTTGGGGAAGTTTTTTTCATTTTGATTATCAGTTGAATGCTTTTCTACCAAGATGTGCTTTGGATATGTAGTTGTAGTTGGTATTTGGACAATCAGGATGTGATATCACTGATCAAGGCACTTTTAAACAAAAGCAAACATATAATCAGCTTACATGCATAGGAATAAGAGTAATATTGAAATAGATGACAAGATTTCCTGAAAGTGGCATTAAATTCCAACAAAATCATAAATATAAAGACGGAAGTACTTTGAGACATTATTTAACGACGACATGCACATGTATTAGCCATCAAATCGACCATTAAAGGCGTTCTATATAACATTTAAGATCCTCCTTTAATAATCCACGTAAACCGTTAAGGACACTTGGCTTGAATATGTTCAAGGAATAAACTCTCTCTACAATAAACAAGGTACATATTGCAGGACAACGTGTAAATATGTATCTATTGTGATCATTCTATGACGAGCAGCGCATTTGAGGATAGCACAATATATATATTTTTACATATTTATTTCATAATCTTCTTAGAAAAATATCAGATATAAGAACATATACACATGTATAACTTTAGTGTACCATGTGCGCATTTGGACAACGGATGTCCTCGGTGATGTTCAAGACAGAGACTGTGAAAATTCGAAAGTATAAAAAGCAAAAAAAAAACCCCAATAGAAAAAGCCAAATTCACCAAAAAGAGCCAAAACCTTGTCAAAAGGTAGACCTATCTATGTAGTTTTTATCACAGATAATTTACAGGACAACACTGTGTGTTATAAAGACGAATTATTCGTCTGTTGCTTTCTACTGAAATATTTCGTCAGAATAAACAGAAGTACATCACAGACCCCGGTTACACATTTAGATTGCAAGTATCTGGAATCAATTACATACTGGACAGAAGTAGGAGTCCTCAGCATATTCCAGTGCATTGCTTCATCCTATATGCTTACCGTGAATTAAAATATTCTTATTATCTATGGTGTAAATATGCATGACAATACTAATTGTAGATATAACAGCTTGTATTATTTGGCTCAAATCCCATACCGTATTGACACATTGTATATCCTGTGCAAACAACATTTACACGCCATGTGTATTTAATACACCTAATTCGGACCTCACAGTGGGGAAAGGACAGCTTGACCTGGTTGGGTGATGAATAATCATATGCAAAACACAGTGTTCCTGTCATGTTAGATGACTTCTTATTGTTTAGTGTGGGCAAAGTGGACTTGCCACGCCTTCACAATTAATACGGCAGGGTGATGGACATATAATAATTATTATATTTACCATGCCTTAAATGCCTATACATGCTACTAAATGTTATTTGAAGTGCCTCTTTTGTCAATTCCTCGGAACAGTGTATGACACTACTTTTGGTCACCCTACTGGTATCGACTCCGTAATTGATATTTAGGTCACATGGTCAATATTATGTATTATGTTTCTTGTTTATAGTTACTAGATGTGTACAATCACAAAAAACTTCTCATTTCTTATTCATATATGAAAAGGAGTGCAAGATAGAAAGGTGAGATAATCAATGCATCATAGGTACGTCTGTCTATGAAGAATAAAGCGGACAAACCTGTTTTTCATAACAGGATATAGGTGGCGAGCGTTGACCTTCCAGGTCACATTGTCCCAGCGTGCTTAAGTTGATACTTCATGACATCATAATCGTGTCTAGACGGGTCATGTCCACTCAATTATCTACCATGAGGGGGGGCTCTAAGAGGGGTACTCATCAGAAGAATGTGTGGTATTTAAATCAACGCCCCACACCAAACCACAGCAATTTCACCTTCCAATAAGAGCTAAACGTCGATAGTATGTATGGATTTCACTTATTGTCCTTGCAAATGGCTGTAAAATACAATATATTTAGGACACACATGCATGTTAAGGCGATAAAAAACTTGATGACTGCATTTAAAAAGGATGTGATAAGTAGCTTCAGCAGTTTAACCGGTAGTTACTACTATAGCAAATTGTTTACACGATTTTGTACAGTGGTCAATGAGAACATAGCCACCAAAGCAGAAATCGAATAATCAGAAATCATGTAAACAACTTCTTGTAAGAGGTAACACGAGGCGTATCATTGTGAATCCGTGGGGGTCTGACTGACAGATACAGACATCAGAATAATTTACAATGCATTTGTATTTTAGCAAAATGATTATAATATTATGACCAACCAATGTAAAACCTTTCTGAGAATGATATCTTAATTAGGTTTTGGCTCAATAAAACAGTGCGCCATTTTTGTGAATACAATGTCCCTCCTTGTTTTGATTAAATCAAACAATATAGTAATATTTTAGACTGTCAATATGTTCAATATTAATTATGTTCACACCTTTTTAATCCAAATATTTCAGTCAAAAGAATTCAAATTTTTGATGGATTTGTAAAGTGACACTTTGGGGAAGATTGATGATAAGAAGGCGAGTGGTTTGTCTACATAGTGTCTCAAGCCTCGTGATGCCTGATGACTTTGATGTTATGGCTATTTCCTTGTATAAATTAGGTCAGAGAGACCTTGAATATATTTTGACCAAACTCTTTTACATAAACTGTGTACACTTAAAATTCCTTGGGTTATTGTAATTTATTTCTCACTAAAGGCTCTAGTGACTTTAGAATTTATATTAAGTTTATCTTCATACAGGAAATGTACTTTGTTCCGGCCGTTTATGCATGAGGTAATTGACTTAACTGCGAAAGACCTTTATGTTTTATACTCATATTTTGCATGTCATTTAATAAATCACCACATTTTATTGAATATAAGTGATTCAAATATTCCTCTGATTTATATTCATTTAAAATGTATATCTCTTTAGAATTGATATCTGTTTGATATCTATATTTAATGACTTGTCTGTAAAAATTATAAAGTTTATATATAAGTGAACATCGACATTTGACATTGATTAAAATTTTGAATTTGTTAAAGACAGGGATTTTAATATTGAGTCTTGAAAAATCCTTCATTAAATTTAGATTGATATGAAAATAATTTTCTATATTTTTTTCCAAATTAAGGAGATATTTAACCCTAAACATTTGAATAGTCAGTTTTATAGTTTTAACATTTAGCATCTTCTGTAATTTGTTGAGGCCGATTATCCAATACTAAAAGTACTAACCTTGAAACATTTCATATTTTGTCCCAGAACTTGACATTGGCCAACTTTATCAAAATTTGAAGACGTTACAATACATATAATTTACATTCGTTGTAATGATTTTATTGGTACCTCAGATATCATTTGTTTTAAAAACAATTCATTTGGTTTTGTTTCTGATTGTTTTTGAACATTTTTGTCCAAATTTTGGTGGGGACACAGGAGACGTTTACTACCCCGGGCACTTTGAATCAATTCTGATTTTCAGAGTTCTATGAACGCCCATCGTTGTACGTGGTTGTAGATAATACAGTGATTTTATGACGATTATTTTTGTATTTTACATTAATATTTTCCTCTTTTGCACATCTGGTTAATAGTACTTTTATGCTTTTGACAAAACATTATCAAGATGCGCCATACTGCGGGAAGGATATCTAATTTATATAATGAAATTACAAAACGACGATTGATAAAAAAAACGTATCCCCCAAGTATTAAGCTTTTTTGTCAAATTTTTATTGAACTGACATCTATCAAAAGAAAATGAAAATCGTCTGAAATTTTGTTGATGCTCATGCTTCCCTCTGTACAGTGCCAGATATGTTTTACTAAATGGGTTTTCTGTTTTAATGCAATAAACAGTTCATAAAAACCCTTGCGCCCGATTTCTTGCAATAATATACCGACACCGTAACATCTTTTGCGTTTACTAGTCAAAGTTTTGGCGCTTTGCGTACGTACTTCATTATCGGCCAGTGTTTTTCCTTACAATCTTTAGCACCTGGTAGCTGAATGTGACCGAGGGTCACGGCGTCTTGACCTGGTCCTTGGATCACCTGCCCTGTTCTATGCAGTCGAATTAGAATATATAATTATGGTCATGTCCGGTGCTCCTCCTTTAAGCTAAAAATCTTTATCCATGAATATTAAAAAACGAACTTTGTGAATCGTTTGCATGAAAAGATTTGTCAGTCCACATGGTTTTACTGAGCAATTACTGTGTTGTGATATAATTTCTTCAATACACTGCGTAAATGTAGTGTTAACAATGAAGTTATCAGCTGCGGATGAGATCTAGTCCAATAAATATATGTATCTTTGCACTTATAGCTCATATTGAATATCGTTATTAGACTTCAGATGGTTAGAGTGGTCACCTGTTGACCGTCTCAATAGAAACACGACCATTTAAGTGGACACTGTTGACCATTAACTGACCTCTCGATGCGGTTATTTCAGGTCATCAAATGCCCTTAACTTGTCCTGGGAAAACTTTCTAAACAAATTCAATTTTGATTATCACGTTTACCAAATCAGATGCTGGTCATTTTTGGAACAAAGTATAAGCGTTATAGATAGTGGCGTGAATCATTTTGATTTCCTTCTGTTTATTTTTTTTTTTCAAAACTTGCTATAATATATCAACGACTTTGATTATAATTGACGTTTGCGGCAGCTATAGGGAGACCCTAAAGTGGATCTGCAATTAAAACGAAGAATTGAATTAGAACATGTATGATGGACGAGTTTCTTGGGTGTACGTCTAAATAGTTAAATTTTTTTGTAAATGTGTATCTCTAAATGCGCAAACCCGGTGTCAGAACGGAAATCACCAGGGGCTTATGGGTAACAACAGGGACTAGTCATTAATTAAGGCAACGTTGTCCCGTTATCATGACATAATATGGGAAAGTTGGACAGTGTAATTATAAGCTTTCACACTGGCAGAACGGCATAGCTTGCAAACGCAATGCATTATTGATGCTCATTGGCAAACATCTGATGCATGCACAGTATGCATGCAGTTTGTTGCACACCACCGCAATATGTTTGAGTCGGAAATGGACTCGGAGTTTACGAATAGTCAATAATGTTACTCATAGAATGCGTGAGAGCGATTGTAAAATTGGTCAAATATTACAAATGACGACCATTAGGTTTAAGAACTGCTGTTCGTGGTACACTATGGTCGATGCATGTGGTTTATTAGATTTACTCGTTTTGGTATCATCAAAGTCAAATAACCAGTATGCTACATCAAGATATCATTTAATGTTTCACAGAAAATGGTTAACACTTTAACAATGAGGCGCTAAAATTCTGAAGCAATACAATGCATCAAATTTATTTCTTAATACTATGAACGTTATTGCCGGTATTGTCAATTACTTACTTCCAATGACAATTTGCGAGTAGCTACATGACTGCATAATAATTATTAAAAATCGTGTACAGGCGAATTTCCTTGAAGAAAGTACTTCTCAAACACACAAAAAATATAGATATATAAAAGTTATCTCATTTGTGGCCGGAATATGAAGTGCACTGCTAATAAAGATTAAACTTGCACCACCACAATGTGTAAAATCGGGGAAAGAGCTGGCTTGTAGGTCCTTGTGTGTTAGGAGTGTTTGTGTCGAGTCCACCAAACTTTGACCTGCTTGCGGCTAGTCAAAGTCCTTCATGAGGATGAAATAACATCCTGTTAGATAAGAGTGTGCAAGGAAACACTTCATGGAAAATCTATATGCAGGCGAATTTTATTCTCATCTTTATTATTTGTTATGTATAAATATAGTAAACCATACAAATAGGTTTTCCAAAATTGTATAGTCAGTTTCAATGTCATACTCGTGTTACAAAACCATAAGGAAATATGTGTATATATTTACATGTACCAATCTGTGCATCTATATACTTTTAAAAAGGCATATACAATAATGTATGTGTGATTGTAGTTGTTTATATTTAAACTTTATTCAAATGATTTTTTGAATATCTATGTTTTCAGTTTCTTTTATTTTTAACCTAACTGTTAAAGTTTCGTTTACGGTGATATAACTGAAATCATAAATATTAAGATTTCACTGAATTTTTACAAAACTTTAAAGAAAGAAAATATGTTACTTCGCAGAAAGATTCTATAATGTTTAATATACACACATGAGTACTATTTAACGGAACATGTCAGCACTGACAATGGAAGGGGAGGATGGTCGAAGAAAACTGGGATATAGAAATTAGATAACTTTAGGACCTGCTCGATAAATGATTTAAGGTTTAAAAACATAGAAAGAAAAAAGCGACAGATTTAGTCTGTGATGAAAAAATCCATTAACGATATATCTACTAAGTAAGAAATGTGACGTTTAAGTACGGAATAGTGTTTATTCTTCGTCAAAATGTACTCGTTTTACAATTCTATACCAAAGGGATATATACAAGTATGAGTATCAAGAAAGTAATGTGTATAATATTGTATTAATTATATAAGGGGTTTTTTTTGTTTTGTTTTTTATTTTTGTTTGTTTGTTTGTTTTTTGTTTATTTGGATTTTTTTTTGGGGGGGGGGGGGTGTAGAACTGGCATCCCTATCAATTCTGATATACATTGTATACATATATGTGTAAACAGTATTATTAAATAACAATGCGTACCATAATGACTTCTATAGCCCTATATGAAATATATTATTATTGTTATTATTATTATTATTATTATTATTATTATTATTATCATCATCATCATCATCATCATTATCATTATCATCATCATCATCATCATTATTATTATTATTATCACACTGCGGTCACTTTTTGTTTTCATTGGAAAACCTGTAAATTTAATTCAATTTAGCACAAAATCGAAACAAAAGAAAAAATACTCATTCTGTTTATATGTACCTGTTTATTGAATTATTTATTATATAAATACTCCCTTATAAATTTCATTTCCCGTTTTATCTGTCTATATTTTCTATTTAGAATGAAAAATATGAATAAAGCAAGAGGTAATATTTAAGAACGCGTTAGGATAGAGAACAGAATTCCTGTGATGACACCAGAGATTATTTTAGTCAAGATTGCACGAAGATGTAAAAGACTTTGTTACAGATCAATCATTTATCCTTCGATACATTGCATGGTTTTAGAGTCTTCTTCCACAGATTAAAACTTAATAGAAAAGAATATTAAGGAACTTAAACAGCGTTGAACTCATTCCAAAATCCTCTTGTCACGCATTATCAATTCCATACAGTTCGAGGCAATTCCAGGAAATCTCCATGTTTATTTCTCTCGTTTTTGAATACTTAACACTCTTAAAACTAGCTTGTGTGACTCCAATCATGTTGAAAATGGGATTTCAACGTTGGAAATCTTATAAATTTTATACTCGAATAGTTGTTTAGAGAGACATTGTAATACAGAGAACTCGTAGAAATACCTACCAAACCTCTTTGTATCTCATCGAATAAAAATTTATCACGTGATCACCCTACATTATTTGTATCATTAACATCGGGATTTTTCATATATCTTCATCCATTTCGTTAACGTATCGATTTTTCCACGTTTCCATCTTTTGACCAATACAAACGATCCATGTGTATTTAAAATCATCTGATGAGGCTTTTTATCTGATAAAAATGATGGCGACATGTTTTATCGAACTTTTGCTTACCGGCGACTTCAAAGCATGTTCGGCCTTGTTTACTTTAATCTTGACCAATTGACCGGAGTCCGACCTGTTCTACCGGTGGATGATCCGAGTTTATATAAGAAATATAAACAGCAGTTTTTTCATCTCATTTACAGCTCGATCTAGATTAAAGATCCCGTGCTATAAGTATTTATAAGTAATTAGAGATGCAGATCTAGATTGCGTTACATTCTTTTTTTTACCTTGATGGTAACGCGGTATGTTGGTCAGGCTGGATTCTCGCCAAATATATTAGTGGGGTGACGCCGGGTCAAGCCAGGTTTATCCTCTCATGACACGAGATAACCCTTGACCGCTGCCCTCTGACCATAATGGTCAGTTAGCACAATAGTCACTGGATCTCAGATTTACATGAGAACTTTTTTACTGATAAAAAATATCCTGAGAATACATTAGCGAGAGCTGGCCATGCATTCTCCATTGGCCTTAGCTCAGTGGTCAGCTATGGGAAATGACTTGATTAATCGCCCTCAAGTGCCCTCTGTTTAACCAATGATGGGAAAAAACAAATTTCATTGTGGTCACAGTCAGAGATATGGACATTTTGATTGGTGAATAAAGGAATAGATTTTCATTTTGATTCATGGAATCTATCGTAGACGTGTATACATATCATTTGACATTCTTCATTTACTGATATGCAAGCATGTGTCTTGATGGTGTCTACATATTCCGTGTAGACATTGCATTTAAAAAACTTAATTAAGTACGGCTCTCTGGGGCTGGAATGGTCAATTATATATAATCGTTTTGTTTGTCTGAAAAGGCAAAGTGAAAAATTAAACCATAGGATTTAAAATTTCAATCAAAACCTTCTTAATGGTCAAATGACGATTAACAGAATTATTGCACGTGCTGGTATTGTAGTGGATATATTCATTTACTATCCGTACATTATATGGAGGGGAACTATGGATGAAAATGAAAGTAAGTTTAAATTATTTAAATTATTGTCGTCATTGAATTTAAGATAAAAAAGGAAAAATATTTTTGAATATTTTCAATCCAAAATTTGTTGATAAAAATCTTATATTTCAATTTTTGGATTTATTCATCTTTTTATATTTCTTTACCATAGATATTTTGATGCTATCAATATATTATTCAATATGTATTTTCTTTGTAATTATATTGTTGTCGTAAGACAATGCATAAACGACAGCTTGGTGACTTTTTAAACATACATCAAGAATAACGTAAATATCACAACCTTTCGTTTGGATGATGCCAGGATAGCTGGTCATGCGCAGTACAGCTTTTCATTAGTGTCCAACGACTAACTCTGTAATTGTAAAAGAAAATGTAAATTTGTTTGGTAATTCCGTTCCAATTTACAAGAAGATATTGGTCAATTTCTTTCTTACGCAGTGGTCATGACAGGAGATTGGGCAAAATTGGTTTCAAACTGTTTGCTAATCTCGTATTTTTTTCGTAAACTATTAAAACAAATTTTCACCATATTCAAAAACATTGCCTGGAGATATACTGAAATTGACTAGGCCGAATGAAAACTATTGATTTAGGAACATCTCGCAATGGCAATTTACTTCATTTCTTATTTATTTTTGGTCATTTTCTTTTTTAGAATTTCTTACCATTTTAGAACATTTCTTCGCTTTATGTAATTTTGCGACTAGGTCGCACAAATAATGGTGGAAAATTGTTCTATTCATTTCGTAATGAAATAAAATAAGACATTTAGAGATACAGTATTTATATGCATTTTAGTGAGTGTATAGCTAAATTTATTTTAATTCAAAGAATAATCTTCCGGCATACTTGATTGATATTATCAGTATGGTATTGTTTTTCTTGTTTAAAATTCTTGATTCTTTTCGTATTGCCATATGAAATATAGTTAATAATAAGTGAAATGACACAACATTTTACGAAAAAACATACTGCGAAAAAAGTCAAGGAGTGTTATTTTTTCCAGATTTTTCGTACTTTTATTTGTGTCGAAGAAATGAAATGCATGTAGTATGATCTTCTTAGGTTTGGTTTTATTTTGTCGGCATTTTAATCTTGCAATTTGCTGCCAAAGGAACTCCTATGCTTTCTAAAGCATTGTGACAAATGTATTTGATGGCTACTGTATAAAGCGATTATGAATTCTCATCAAAATTGGCTTAAACTTAATTCTAGTACGAATAGCTCATTGGTCATTTATGTCAAAGAATGCTAAACAATACAGTCCGATGAAGAACTTTTAGGGGGAGAAAATGATGACACAGACTTTAATCTTGAAAAATAGAAAAGATGGCGTTTAATTACAGAGAAATAAATGAAGTGTTTATAATAAAGCCACGATGTAAAAAATGTAAACATATGCACATTTTGCGCTAGTTTTATTTATTTGCTAAAATTTTTAAATCGTGGCTATGTTACTGAAGTGAATTATCCCGATCCGACATGAATTGTAAATGTATTAATAAGTACCAGAGGTGTTGGTGATTGGTTTTTGTTGTTGGTTTTTTTTTTTTTTTTTTGGGGGGGGGGGGGGGGGGGGGTGTTTTTTTTTTGTTGGTTTTTTTTGGGGGGGGGTGTTTTGTTTTGGGTTTTTTTTTCAATTTTGGTATCGTATTACTCAAATTAGAAATAGAGGAGGGATTGTAATTTCTACGACATAAATTGAAACTGAACATCTTCAAAACTTTTTGAATGTTTAACCTTTTATTCGAATTAAGAGACTGGTACTAGTATTGTGGATATCGTGAAATAGATAAAGCTGACATTAAATACCGTAGAACCGATTCGGGGTTTGTCGGAATTTTTTGTGCAGGTGTTACGCAACATTCTGTATCAAGCTGTGAACAATATTTTTCCAATCACAATATCTGAAGTCTGGAATGAAAAATTAGAGGAATGCCATCATTTCATTGAAATATACCTATCTACCACCTACTGTATCAGTTTGTTTGGATCACAATTAGCGAGCGAAATCTTGGTAGATGAGAATTTAAGCTTACTTTATCTCAGCTGGATACAGTCAGAGATAAGGTTGTGCAGAAGATTTTTGAAGTCTTGAGTACCGTTTCCACCTATATTACGTCGGGGTCAGTCGGGTTGGCTTACAGTAGATGAGATTCATGTCAACACATACTTACCTGGAAACCATTACTTAGATAGTCTTCTCTAATACAATTATAGCAGATTCCATCCCACGCTAACTGATGACAAGGCTTGATTCCAACTATAAGCCGTTGCATTATTATTTACAAGTGTCATTTTCTAACTTTGAATTTTGAATACAATACATGCTGAGCACATTAAGTCAAGTGCTTACGTTTAATTAATCATAAATAAAAGTTAGAAAATCGCTTCTTTTTTTTTTAAAGAAAAATCATTTATATTTAGATAAACGTACGATTTTGGTATTGCATAGATGATAGTAAAATACTAAAGTTTCTCGAAGCTCCCTTCTGTCATTTTAAATATTGGTATTGAAATTTATCTTATAACCTCTACAATCAATATGATTATCGCAAGTAACATGAACATGGAGTATAGATTTTCAAAGTTATGTCATGTTTTAAAGATTGAGTTTACTATCGAGTGGTAATCTTTTTGTATTTACCACCATTTGATAAATTCAAAATTTAAAAACATGACCGTTCCCCGAAAACATCCCTATGTTCTAAATAAAAGTTAGAACTCTTTATCATATATCATATACACGAGTAAATTAAAGTTCTCAAAGTACACCTTAGACACGGTCAGTCTTACTGTTTCATTCCAAATTCACTCTCCATGTCATATTAAGTGTTTGAATCTTGGATGCCTTGTATAAAAGTCCAATTTAACATGATTTAATATTTAAAATTACAAACAATTAAAATTATGAACTTTGAAGTAATTACTAGTAAAGTCGCATTTCCAAGTCAGAACATAAATGATATTTCATATTTCTTGAAATAGTTTCCAACATTACCAACTTTGTGCTATTTTATAACGTAGATGCACATTGTCATTAATTTCATCCTTTTAATCATCACAAGATCTATCAAGTACTACAATATTTAATTTTTTTTCATGTCTTCATATTTTCAGTGGAACAGGAGAATGATTTACTGGTGTGCGGAAGCTGCAATACGAACTTTCCACTGCAAGACATTCTCAAATTCATACGTCATAAAGTGAACCGCTGTGACAAGGAGAATGCTGATGTCGAAGGTCCTGACCTTGACGGGGATGACCAGTCTGACCCCGAAGCCGTGTCCGTGGGTTCCAATTTTAAGACGAGTATATCAGCACCTATCATAAAGAAGGATCTCATTGACAGCAAGCTGTCGTCCCGGTCGTCCTTGGAATACCTCAAGGACGCCATACTCCAGGTCAGGAACGTCCATGATGGCGACGACAAACTCTTCGATCTCAAGTATAGCCGTTCCCCCCTAAAACCCAAGCTGGAGAACGCGGAGACGAATACAATACATACAGGTAGAGTGTTGTCTTACTTATTGTACAGATATATAAATGATGTTGGTGACCTCCGTCAGCATTTGGCTCTTGTGTGTCATGTTAAGGCAGGTATAGATTGTATTTATTTGTGTATGCAAGTGAACTTTTATATCAAGTAGTCTTTATCGGGTGGGCTGTTTTATGTGAGTAGTATTTCTATATTATAGGCGACCCTTGCAAAGTAAAATGATATTCGATGTTATTCAAAGCATTCGCTTAACTATAGAGTGCCAAGTATCATCGTCCCTCGCGTTCTCAAAGCGAGGAGTATATATAATTGTTGTTCAGTCATTTTACTTTTAATAATTCATTGTCTAAAAGTGCTTGGATATTTACTGGTACAAAAATATACCCGTCCTCCCAACATCAATAAAATATTACTGTATCAGTATTCGTGCGAGTGATTCTTCTGAGGTGCATTTCTGATGTCCGCGTCAAGGATATTTTAAAAGACCCTCCCTTTTCTTTCCCTGATACACATCTCAGCAACAACCACATATCCGTTATCTTTAAGGAACGTTTTAAGTTAAACAAAAATTAAAATAAGACAGAAAGTATTTTTATTACTTAATAACACTACAAACACGTCTCTTTTAAATATTTTGCACTAAAATTAAAAACCTGAATGAAAATTACGCAAACTCTAAAAGTTTAAACACCCCCCCCCCTTCCCCTTTAATGTAAAATAAGGAAGTTTGAAACAGAGATGAGACCAGGTTTTCAGGCGAAGTGATCATCTCCTGCTTGGAGAATACTTTTTATCGATTTTGATACAATATTCTGGTTAAGCGTCTAACATAAGGCATTGACAATCCAAGTTCAGTTGCTGGCCTTCCAGTATGGTTTTTCAGATACGACGATATATCGGATCATGTTCTTAGTCACCTATCCATTATATTTTGTTTGGACTCATCCATTCATTAGAAATTTTCCTTTCATGTATTTGTTAAGAACAATAGCTATAAAAAAGAAGATCCTTGGAGTTTGGTATCTTCCCTTATTTTGAATAAGAACCTTTAGAAAGAGGATGTAAAGTGTATATATGCCCATATATGTCTTGTCATTAGTAGTTTGTAGTAACCTTATGTTTTAAAGTGAATTCTCATCTTCTTTGAACTGTAAACTTTTGTTCAAATAATCTGCATCTGGACAAAAAAATGTATTAGATTTGCTATCCATGTTTTATATCAGTAATTTTGCAAGGTGTTGATGATGCCTAGTGAGTGAAATTTACTTATCAAAACGTTCAAGAATGTGAAACATTTATATATCTGTACCAGTTTATTCCATTCATTTTTGTTTTCTTTGAAGTTATCATATGATTTTGGTTTTATGTGGTTATTTGTTGTTCCCTTGGTTATTTTGGTTACTATTCGGGGAAGGGCGTGCTAATTTTTTGCATATCCTCTCCATTCACATATGCGAGTGTAAAGTGAAATACGAACGTGACTAATTTGTGAGGGCTTAATGTTGTTCTCAGCATTTTCTTTCTTTTTATCGCGACATGGAAGCACGAAGATATTAGCCTCTTTAGCATTCCGGGAATCGAATCCGAATCCTCTATACTGCGAGAAGTGGTGCAATGTGACCATGGCAAACAAGTGGTGAAATGTGGCAAACAAGAAAATGAATCATGTCGTGATATATGTACAATAATTCGTAGTGACCGACGGGTATGTTCTGAATTGATTCCAACTGCCATTATTTCTCGTCTACATGAGCTTGATTGATTTGAGTTCGTCCTTCTATGATATCTGAGTGACCAAATTCTTGACTTTTGAGATCATTCCTACTATGTATAATCACAGGGATGCATCCATTTTCTTAGCTTTTCATTTCACGTCAGATTGAATTGAATAAGATAGAAAGCTTATTTACAACTCCTTTGTGAATAACCTGATTATACAGAAAGCAAAAGCCCCGCTTGAGTTATTGACTGCGTTTTGTACGTCCATCGTCTTTTACGTTTGTATACCACATGATATGCCCTGGTGCAACATGCTGCACTTCTCCTTCAGCAACTTGCAGTGAAAATGACGAGTTATAGCGCCGGAATGGAACACATCCACGTAATGACCAGACTCTAATTAAACAAACAGTTGTTGTAACAAAATCTGTTCCAGCTTGAGGTTTGACTTCGTATGCATTTTAACTACACTAGACAAAGAGAATTGTCAGCGAGAACATGTGGGTGGGAAATTCAGCTTGTAAAAGATATACTTGTAAGACATCGCAGGCTTCAGATGGTGCATGGCTACTTGAAAATTATCAACTGGAACTTATAAAATCACAAAGACATTGATTACCCGGATGAATTTTGTTGACGATAAAAGCCAAATTCGTATATTAGTGAAAAGCATCCTAAGTAGATAAGAACTAATTCATTTAAATGTAGAAGTCATACACGTTCCATTGTTGCTCATATAACAAATCTATAATAATCAAACATAATATTCACGAGAGAGAGAGAGAGAGAAAGGGGGGGGGGGGGGGAGAAAGAGAATATGCTATAAGGATGATTCATTTCTTAAATGTTTCTTATATTTACAAAAGTTTTAAACCGTCTCTACTATTGAAAAAACTTGAAACTTTAACAAAACTAAATCAAGTACTTTAGTATTCGGTAACCACCGCGACGAGAAAAAAAATATGTTGATTCGAACAGTTGCATGCTTCTTAATTATCAGCCTCCTTTTTCACAGCTGATAAGGCATTGGCCCCGTCTCAGACCTCAGTCAAATCCTGATGGCTTCGCAAGATGGTTTTCATTGAAAATGAAGTCTGTGAGATGTGATGGAAGTGCTTGATGTAATGTTGTGTTGCTATCTCTCCCCTCGTTGATTGATGATCACCGTAAGAGGTAGACGTGTTTTGATAGCTGTACGGTGCACCTTGGCTATTCTACAGTTACAAGGCTATGATGCAATGCATTTTGCCAGGTACTTGACTATGACCTAAATTCCTAGAAGAAACAGGAACCATTTTTCCAAAGCGGGATAACTCGTAGACTTTGGATCCCTACTCTATTTAAGTACATTTAATATGTTAATGTAAGCTAACTGTTGATGAAAAATGTTCATCATTATATATTTTTATTTTATTTTACTATTATATATGCTTACAAATTAATCTGCTCATCTTCCAATAGTTCGAAACAGCGAGCAATAATACGAATTATAACTTATAACAATTTCTCTCAGTGCGTGATATAGACTACAAGATTTTAAAAAGTTTCATTTTAATAAACCTTTGTACCAACTAAATACATGTAGAAGAACACAGCCAGAATTACTAACAACTAAACGTTTTACGTGAATAATGCTATTAGAACGTCAAGGACAAAGAAAAGATCCTTAATAGATATTAAAATAAATCAGAACACGTTCTTACAGTAGATAACAGCCACACAACCCCTTTTATTCTCGTTATATGCATATGTGCATCCATCTTTCCTGAAATATGTCAGACGATACGTAGAATTCCATTGACCAAGAAATATGTGGACTTCTGGAAGAACATTTTCACCGAAACTGATCGTCTGCTCGTGTGTGATCGGTTTGACTTGGCACTGGCCAAAAGTTGGCACGAACAATTAGTCACCGGTGATTGGATGCAGAGGTGCAATCTGGCAGGTATTTAAGCTAGATTACCTCACTAAATTAATCAAGACACGACTCGTCTTCTCATCCTGGTCACTATTTTTAGAGGTTAGAGAGAGAGAGAGCGACGGTTGTGGAGATTTTGGCAGTTCGTCAAAGGCAGCCCGCCCCATGTTCCTCGATGCTCTCCTTCCTTGATTACAAACAACAGGTTCATCTACTTGTACGTAGTTATGTAATAACTTCTCTATAAATAATGACTTCTGCAGCTCGGTTTTTGTACAAACAAACTTTTTAAAACATCTGTCTGGAACACTTTAAAAATAAAAGAATTTCATTGTCTGGTGAAAGATTGAATACGACTATCTATATGAGTCAAGCTGCACCTTAGCTGTAACCCCCGTGGTGAATGGTGCTATCCAGAGCTTTGGTCCCTACAAAAGAGACTATTGTTTACACTTGGGCCAATCCTCAGACTAAATAATGATATTCATGAATAGAATTAATATGACTGCATCATAAATACTGCACCGTTTGGCCTGTTGAATGACAGACGAGAGGTGGTCGGAGGCGCCACAGCCCAGTGATTTCCAGTCATAATGACCAAGGGCCTATATTAATCCTGACCTGTGTATGATAGATCGCTCGCAGTTATTCCTTGTGCCACGCTCCACTGCATTACAACGTAAAGTACTGCTCTGTATTCTCTTCGATCTTCTTGTTGGTATTATTATACCGATATATCTACATTTCTTTTGTACCTTTCCTTTAATTTCATATTTGTAAATTTCACAAACTTTAGTGAATACGTTTTAATGTAGAAATCTAAAGATACATCTCTTTTTCATATACTGTGTTTGTAAAATATGACTTAAGTTTCTCCCATTTCTTTACCTCGGACTTTATTCACTTTTTTTTTATTTACATATCTGTGTAAAACATCTCTCTGTAAACTTTAATGATATATTTATATTGAATTATTACGAATATCAAAACTTATTCATTTCAAAAACTGTATGAAAATCATGATTATATATATCGTTTTCACTTCTAAATCTTTCTTTGTTTTCCTCGATATGTCCCCACATGGTAAGTATATCAACAGAATAGAGTATTGTTTAAAATATTCATGAGGAAAAAATAAAATATTTTGAAGAAAAAATTAGAAGAAATCCACTCAATTTCTTTATGCTAAATACACCTGAATTCAATCGATCAAAAACAATATATGATTGAATATTGAAAATCAAAATATCATTCATAAATCATACAGGATTGATTATGCATTGTCTGTAAGGAAATGGATTGGTTTTCAATACGTTGTATCATGCAGGAATTCGTTTTCATCACTCAATAACCGTCAATGAATATACTATAAGAATTCAAATATTTTCATTTATAGCTTGCGGTCAGGGTGTGGCATTAACATGTCGAATATTTCAATATTTGTCCTGATCAAGATATGCATGATTATTCATTAATTCGCAAACGCGTTTTATGTCCAAGGTCTTCACTTTTACGTTTGTATATTTTTTACCTAAGACCTTGTCAAACGTTTTCATAGATTTGCTGCTTACGTGAAGTCAGTGTACTTCTCTCTCGCTCTTTTTCGTAATTCTGTATGATAGGATTTATTCATCGATAAAAATTACAAATACCTAATTCAAACCTCGCACTGTTATTCCCTGATTTGTTATATTGGGTTCGGCCTTCACGTACATATGAATACAATAAATCGCCTACAAAATATGGAAAGATGCTAGTAGAATTTCAATGTTGAAGGCAGATGTTTCTTTTCTGTTCCCCCTTTGATTTTATATGGGTAATGTCAGAGGAGGCATCGCCCCGCACCTGTTCTTTCTTTTCATGGGAAAGTTGCGTAATGTTGCGTCCATTAGCCTCGTCGTTGTATGTTTCTTCTGCCTCCATTTTATGAGGTGTAACCGGAGCACGGACATACATATCAGCGTACACATCTTGATCATGGTGCCATAAAATACCAGGAGTATTAAGAGTCAATATGCGGCGGTAAAATTGTAGCCTTAATGCAATTATCACAAAGGTTTCCATTTTCAAAACAGATATTTCATACGTCAATACTTAAATATTTCATGCATCTTAGAAATTAAGACGGCCGGATCATTATCTCTGAGGCATGGCAGATTCCTGCAGTTGACATCGATCTTTTCGCTTTCCCTCAAGACCAACATGTAAAATTGGTAAGCTGCAATATAAACAAATTATTCTTCCTTGGGTATTAGTCTTCAAGAACGAGCTCCTACGAATTACTTAACACTTATCTTCTCCAAATCTAATCAAAGTACACGAAAACATTCATTTAAATCGTGTAATGGAATGTGATTACGAATCGTAACAGCTCTCAGTTTCATTCTGTAATAACTACTAATGCTCAATTCTACATGCATGCCTCAACTCTTTGAATGGGGATATTATTTCTCGGCTTTGCTTCGACGTGCATGGTGCACGAGACTCAGATTCTGAAAGCAATTGCAAATTCTGCGTGGATAAGATCGAGGATTTAAACAACTCGTCAACACTCCATTGATAAGTCATTCGGCAACATTCGGAAACAATTTATTGTCACTGTTTGAAATGAAATGATTTATATCACATATTACAAATCAGAAGAGAAAATTGATGGGCTCATAAAACAAACTGGTTTATCTTCTGGAAGACGTAGAGATGCCACAGGATTGGAATCTTTAACGAAATTGTCGAACACTCTCGTTTTAAAGATTGTCAGTTTTATCTGTCATTTTGACTTGGTTAAGAGTGTTCGATTGAATTATTTTTACTTTACTCATTTAAATTAAGGAAATTTTAGAGTTAGAATGAATTTGAGCTACTTAAATTTGTTAGAAAAAATCAAATACATTTCTTTCAATTTTACATAACTAAATTTTAATTTTAATGTATTTTGTAATATGTATACGCATTGTGTTCAGTTG
The DNA here is from genome assembly GCA_035048485.1 of Pteria penguin. Lineage (NCBI taxonomy): Eukaryota > Metazoa > Mollusca > Bivalvia > Pterioida > Pteriidae > Pteria > Pteria penguin. The sequence goes on along the minus strand of CM068587.1, from coordinate 22,577,610 downwards.
GAGTCAGTAACATTTGCAATATGATACTTTTACGTAGAGAAGGCAAGAATTGATTGTAAAGAGTTTCTTAATCAGGTTGCACGACCAAGTGTACACATGCACAATCAATTAGCTCCCGTATATCGATTAGTTTCCCCTTCTTGAAGGAGTAACACAGCGTAACATTCGGATGACCTCGGGACACTCTCTACGTAATCATTGTCAAAGACAATATCAAGCAGCTATTGCGCGTTGTAAGATGTTGTCGAACATTTATGGCGCACAGTGTCGTGTCCAGGATATTTTAAGAGTCGAAGCGGTTTCGAAATAGGAAAAATACCCCTATTCCTACAATCCTTTCTTTTGGTTTTATCGAGGACTTCCTTGGTTTTATCATATATATATGTATATATATATATATATATATATATATATATATATATATATATATATATATATATATATATATATATATATATATATATATATCAACGGTATAACCGCACCTTCAAAAGCGGAAGGGGGAGGGTGCCACAACCTATATCTAGAGAGAGAAACGCTCAATATGTAGCCAATTGAAGAAACCAGTTTTTATTAGACTAGTGCTTTGTATACATTTTCTATCTTTCTTTTCGTGTCTTTATATTTGTGTGAGTGTTTGTGTGTGTCCTGAAGAAGAAGCAGATTGCTTCGAAAATTTGGCAATTTTTTAATTGCTTTAGTATCGTTATCGCTTACCTGTGCTTTTATATTGACCCCTTTTTCTCGAGCGATTTGCATTAACCTTCATTGAGGTTGATCCGATACTTATGAATATATATATATATATATATATATATATATATATATATATATATATATATATATATATATATATATATATATATATATATATATATATATATATATATATATATATATATATTGATGTATTCTTATCGGCGGACACGAAATTTAACCTGCCGCAAATTACATTGTATCAATTGCATGATACGTAATGGAAATCTTTTTTATTGTTATGTTTGCACTTTGCTCTCACTTCTACCTGTTTATTCATTCTTGCATGGAAAATAACACGTCAAAGGTATCACTATCCCGCTACGAAATTACGTCATCTAATAAAGTCTTAAAATTTCGGAAATATCGTCGAGCATTAGTCCGTTATAGGTATGATGTTTACAATGTTAAGCACACCATCTTATGACACTCGGTTGGTCGTCGCATCCGGCACACTGATTAAGGTAAATTAATAAGAAACCGCACATTTCTGCATTTAAAGTCTTCAAAACGGAAATTCCCATATTAGCTGAAATGGGTAATCAATAGTTATTCCAGTTCTGATCATTCGTTAAAGATCTGCGAAGGAGGGAAACGAGCCATAGCTAAATTTTACACTTTTCAATCTTGATTATTTAAAACAATAATGAATTGACTTTTATTGGAAGATGGTGTTTGCGCATGAAGTGAAATTTGAAATGGCGTCCACATCGACGACATGCGATTTTATCGACGAACTTTATAGATAAATTTCAGTGGTATAGAAGGTGATTCTGACTTGTGAAAACGTGTTCACATCAGGGTTGAACTTTTTGTTAGATTATTATAGAATTCATTAATGTTTTAATATGAATATTGCTGTTGCAAATCCTCAGAGATTCATTACCATGGCATTCGACAATCATGCTTTCCACATTGTACGACTTGGTTATAACTATCACTTACTGATTATAAAGTATGTATGTGATGTTTAAAAAATAACAGTTATGGTCTGTCATGCGTATATCCACCAGTGTACACCGGACGATGCCCCAGAGTGAAGCAAGCGCCCAATCGATAGCGATGACCCTTAAAAGCATTCCTTCCTTTGTTTTTCATCCATTTTAAAATCTAATCAATAACTACTACAAGAGTTGGTAATGTATGCTTTTTGTTAGATGCGCTTTTATTTGCTGGACTTGAGACTGTTACATATCAGTGGCAGATCCAGAATGGCGATTGTTAGGGGTGTGTAGCCAACTGAAAAGAGAGTCTAGTAGGGACTTTCCCCAGAAATATTTGATAAAAAAGTGCAAAATTAAATAATATAACTCTTCAAAACTATCACTGTAGAGATGGAGAGGCGTTTCTCCACTCCTTTCCCTCTGGATCCGCCACTGCATATCAGTTTTTATCTCAAACTTAAGGTGTGTGTGTCATAGCAAAGTGAACCTCTTGAAACTTTCAATTTTTGTTCTGTGACTATCATATTCGAGACAAAATAAACTTTTCGCATGTTAGAAACACACTTTGGTCAGTCGTGATCTGACACATGAAAGAAAATCATATCGTAATAACTGTTAAGTATAAATATGTCAGGTCGTCTTGGGACACGCGCTAGCATAATGGTCAGTCCTCCTTTTGAACTGACCTGATAACGTCTGTCTATCTCGCCTCCGTGTGATGTAGTCGGGAAACATGACAGACTTCGGTCATTTGGGGACATAGCAATGTACTGGACTGTCGATTTCTGGCGCAACGTGTTCGTTGTTTTAGCACTTTTACGTGCTCTGGTGGGAAATTATAAAACAGTAATGGAGTTTTAACGATTCTGTTGTTCATTTGCACACACCCAAGCGAAGTACTCGGACAGTAGATGTATACTGACTCGTCAAAGTAAATACAGACACATTAATCTTAAAACTTTTCAGATAATGAAAAATCACGATATATTTAGAAACAGTATACCCGTTCTGCTTCAACACGACAAACCAATGCACAAGATTGATGACATAACAAACAGCAATAAAAGGTAGAAGTCCGTGTGCATATCATATTGTTTGCATATACGATTCTAACGCATATGCGTTCAATTGCTACATGACAAGGCCATTTACGATGTAAATTATTCTGCGCCTTTATTGAGCATGTTTAATATTTTGTTTGAAGTTAATAGCGACAAAAATCAATTCGAGATAGACAAAGTGTACTTTCACACCTAGGACAAAATCACAAATCCGAAGAGCTTCACCTCGTGGACAGGGGCTCAATAAGGGTTCTATATAAATAGCGGAGTATATGAAGATGTTTGTCCTGGAGAAAGGACTATTTACTGGTCAAAGTGCTTTGCCACATTAACCTTAAAGATAACCAGCATAGCAAACAAATAACGTGCTACCCCACTCGTACAATCTGTCCCGCCGAAGGGTCAACTTAATCGAGATAACCAGTAATAAATTCATACCATTCCGGCACGACACATTACCATAATGTGGATAGGTTGGTCTGACAATCTACACTGCACATTAGCCCCACGGCTAGATATGCATCACACGGCCAGCCATCAATGTCTGCAGCTATGGTGACGGCCAGTAAACAGGGGTATGTTCTCTACTGTCCTATAGCCATTGGCTAGACTTGCACAACCGGTTGCGCGTTTTTCCTTTTCTGAGGCAACTCATGGGGTTTAAAGTCCAATATCGTAATAAGACCAGAATCAATATAACATTAATTGTGTTTGGTTTTTATGTAATAGTCGTGTCAATTTGTTTTTTTGTAAATTCATCTAGAGCAAGCAGTATGAAGGTGATCAAATATTTGATCTTGATAGACCTTTCATAGGTAAAGGTAGAAAAAGTAAATTCGATCGCAGTCGCATATGTCCATACCGTTATAGTTTTCCCTTGGTGATGACTATGTTTTCTGATACTGATCGTATGTCTGAGCATAATGATAGTGCGTAATTCATCCGGGTTCTGTCGTATATTCTAGGTATTTCCGCACGTATCCTTCAAAGCATTAATAGTAATAAAAGGTTGTATGTGATGTCTTTCTACTGCAGCAAATTGTGACAATGATGAAATGCAATATATAAGTTTTTATTGCAATTAATTTCATCTTGGATAAGGTTCATAGCAATGAAATCTTGCCCCGATCTTGTCATTATAACTAGAAATTACATGTTTTAATGAATCAAAAGATGTTGGGGCCTTGATCTGGTTGAATCTGTGCCGCCATAATCTACCGTGTTATGAGAGAAGATCGTATGACAGGTGCTCTTCATGCCGCATACCATATATATCCTCTCTGATGTTTCTGTCTATAATTGGCAATGGCCAATCATTATTTCTGAGAAATTTGAATCGCGAATGTAACGAATTGTTGCCCAATGTTACCCAAGTCATCATTACTAAGAAAACCATCGTAAAATTCTATCGTTATTACTTTGAATAGAATATCTACGATGTCTGTCAGATATATAGTACATGCGATGCTCTTGGGGCGTTATAAGGTGGCAGTGTCGTAACCGAGTGTGATCAATCAGATAGCGGATCAAACTGTTTAATATATGGCAAGGGGGGACTCTAAGCATGAAGTATGCTGTCACAAAGGGAGGGGGTTATTGGGTTTCAACTATTGGCAAAAATAACGAATTCTAATACTAAGAGACGTTTAACCTTTAAACCCTCCCCTTGATCCGCTCGTGATCACCAACTGTTTTATAGCCACAAAATGGTAGTGATCCTAAGCGCGCACCTTGACCACTCATGCATAAAACGTATATACCTCAGCATGCCTCATAGATGCTGACTTACTGGACATTGACACCAATTATGATCACGTGATATACGCTCACCATGTGAGATTGATTGATACAGCAGAAATTGATTGAAAGAAAGGGGTCGTCAACCTGCAATTCTTGCCGACCTGTGTCCGTTACGAGTGATTTACCTGTATTGAATACCATTTACCTCTGGAACTCTTGCTTTCGAAAAGTTTAAATCGTTGTCATTTTAATGGCCTTTGCTAACTTGACAATATTTTTTTGATTTATGGAAAAAGCATTAGTTGTTAGTTATGATCGGGCGGATTTATCATTTTATATTCAGAAGCTAAGCGCTTTCCTGATCTGATTATGTCCAAGTTGAAAACCTTTCAAAAATGTACTTCAAAGGAGTACTTAAAATCTTAAATGATGCTTTACAAAATTTGAATGGTCATCTGAAGATTGATAAACAATGTATATCTTTTCTACAATAATGCTGACAGAAGATTGTTGGACACCCCGTATGTCATCTCCTAGTAGTTCGTGTCTGATTGGGCATGCGCCCGTGGGGACTGTGCTTCCTAGTTTAACGTATTGATTTGACTGTTAACACAACACAATGACCATGAATTCGTCAATTTCGCTAACATTTTTGATGAGTTTATAGCATCAGTCATACAGGGATATTCATCTTTACTTTAATTTACGTTTCAATCAAAATTTTGATATTGTCATGATGACAAATAATGCGGGGGGTAAACACCATTAGAGGTCAAGAGAAAACTTCCAGTGCCCATAAAAGTAGAAAATATATGTAAATTACTGATGCTTTAATTGTGTTGTGTATTCAATCTTAGATTTCTCGTGAAACATCGTATCGACTATGTAAATTTTAGACGCGATGACCAATAACGCTTGGCGAAGAAAGCGTCATTCCAACGCGAATAAAATGACTGCTGTTCTTAATGAATGTAAAAGGGAAATTCGGTCTTCAGAAACAAAAGAAATCTTTCACTGCTTGTTGCCTTAACATTTATTCAATTTCCGGAAACAAATTCCAGGATCAGTTTCGCTTGTTAGTGAGTTTCTCGTCCAATAAAATGGTTTAATTTGAACCTTCAAACGTCTTTGATATGTTTGCTTTATATTCCTCTATTTCCTTATGTCTGTATCATAAAACAATTGCAAGTTTCCACGTCTTTTCTATGAATACATACTCGTCATCGAGGCGACGGAAAGCCTAATGACTTTACACAATGCAACAAGGATAAAACGGAGAATCCCAGAATGTTCTTTAATGAACTTCGCTGTTATTCCGTCCAGTTAGCTTTGATATACATGAAGATTATATGCAACGTTTGATCTTATGTTGGTGAGAAGGATTTTGCAATAATTAGGATTACGTCCAATCTATGGAATCAGTTGAAGCGAATTCTTCATTATGCCGACCAAAGAAATCTTGGTAGTGCCGGAATTCAAACAAAAAAGAAGACATGATGCCGTTCGTAATTAGCTGGAAAGGTAATTGTTGATCTCTCTGACAAAAGAACTCAGGTATCACCTAAATGAAATGACTCGGAATGTGTCGGAAGTTGAGTTAGGCCCAGCGCAAAAAGTATGAACGTCCGAATTTGACCCGAAGTATGCGAGTATATCCATGACGCTGTGAAACTTAGCATACAGCAAAGGTATTTACATCCTCTACAACGCTAAAGCTTGCTCAGTCTTCGTACTGATCAAAAATGAATGATAAATATCACTGTCTAAACTATGTCATATTAGTACATACATGGATTTTATATTTAATACCATATCAGTTATCAGGTCAGGCGATGCTTTAATTTTGTTACACTTAGTCATATTTGGCCACAGGAGTGAATACCTAATGAGATATATCAGTATAATCTATGATAATAAGAATGTACCAAAAGGGACCCATGGTCATTTCGTATGTGCCAACCTGATTACACACAGTTACGAAGGTGACTTTGTAGTCTACTTTAGATGCAAGGTCAGGGTTAATGACCCCTGTGTTGGCTTGTATCCAACTAATGTAGATAAGCAGACAATGGAGGACATTGGTCGAGCTACTTGAAACTGACGACATGTGTTTTCAACTCTCTCTCTCTCTCTCTCTCTCTTCTTTGTACAAATGCACATAAAATACCTATATATAATAGACACCCTATTACATTTCACACTTGTTTATCCAAAGACCCTTTTTATGAACTTTTTAGATTTCTGTAACACAAAAAGTTAACTTTATTCATCTCTCTTGTAACCAACAATTCAGTATAAATTTTACTGACAATTTCAATTCCTGTATTGCTGCAAAACTTAAAGGGTCATATTTTACTTCATGCATTGGCTAAATTTCTAAAATGCTAACGAACATCCTTCTTGATCGTTTGTGATGGCCGTGAATAGTGTCAAGGGCCCTAGACTGCAGTTTATCGCTCTTGATCCTACATATTTTGGTTGCAGTCTGAAATGCACGTGATAAATCTTCGACCGGAATGTTCTTAACGGTATCCGGTCAACGTTTTATCTTATCATTGCCATATCGGTGTAACACTTCCTAATCTTTGTGTAATAAACATTGAAATACACTAGACGGAACACTATGTATTGTTTACTTATCGAGCAACATATATTGTGCATTCTATGGGTATTTAACTGGTTAAATTACCATACAAAGTGAGACAACTACTACCAACTCCAAACTTCAACAAGGATCATAGCGTCTACGTCTAGAATAAACGTTCTACTGACAAAGGAACCCTAATCATACCAAATTATATTTACTATTGGTCATATTCTACACATATTGTTTGCTTTATTGATTATAGAGTTTTTACTGTACTTTAGTGGTCTCCTCCCATCCGTTGACACGCAATTCGTGTCTTGCGTTTGAAGTCATTAATGGTCATTTTTGCCTCCAAGGTTAATGGATGGCACTGAGGACTTGTTTACGAATATATGTATATATGTGAACGGGAGCCAGATGAACCGCCGGCAGAGCATAGGGTTCAGTTAAGGTCAGGCGTGCACTGGCCGTTTGTAATCAACTCACAAAAAGCTAAAGCCTTTATGCAAGTTTAAATGGATTAAACGATCATAGATATGAGTGTGTGTGCTATTGTGAATAGATACGCTTTGAATAAACCCGCAGCTGTGTAACCAGCAGTGTGTTTCACTAGCCAATACAAATGATACACTGACAGTCCTTACCTTAATAATAATAATAATAATAATAATAATAATAATAATAATAATAATAATAATAATAATAAAAACACGGTTCCAACTTTCCTCATCAACGAAATTCTCTCTGCACCAATCTCAAATTATCTGTTTTCACATTTTCATTTTATTGCTTGCGAAGCATGTTGCAACGCTCACATATGCATCACTTTGACTATTGTCCGTCTGTCTGTCCATCACGTCTTTGTATGTTATTTTTGGCTGTTGTTCGTGTACTTGTCTGTCATAACTCTATGTGAGCTATCGTTGGCTGTTGTCCGTCTATCCGTCCATCACGCCTCTGTGTGTTTTCTTTGAATGTTGTTTGTTCGTTTGTCTTCTGTGTTAGCTATCTGTTAGTTACCCTTATGTGTGAGGTAACTTTGGCTGTTTTCTGCCTGTGCCATATCTATATGAGCTCCTATGGGAGCATTCTTTGGCTGTTGTCTATCAGTCTGTCATACCTTTGAGCGAGTCATTTTTGCTGGCGACACATGAATTCATTGGAACACTAGTATATTGTAAATGTGTACTTTTTATACCTATTAAGATATTCTACATTTGACCCTTTGTCATTTTATATCTGAGAATACATCAGAGAATACGCCTTACAAAATGTGGGATGTGTAATTGATATAATAATAATAATAATTGATTATTCTGCAAATATCCCCTTCTACCTATTCACAGTTCCTGTATTATCAGCAGCATCTTACATTTCCTGAACTGCGTTCTCCATTCTTCTTTAATTTCCTTTCGTTGCTGGACACGACAGCTGAAGTATCATAACGGACGAGATGGTCAACCCCTACGTGGACAAGATAACATTACACGGTAGCTATGCGTACGATCGCGGCATCTTGAGGTGTAATTGATTTACGCCCCCTACTGATAGCAATGGTATTGCTTGATTGTTATAGGCTATCATGATTGACCTGAAATGACCATATGATGTCCATGGTCAGTTAGCCCGATCATTATCCACTAATGTAGCTTATCCTATAGAGTGAGATGAATGGCATCTCCAGTCGATCAATGAGTATTGATGGTCATCAGACTCTATTAGCCTCTTGAGACAATCTTTATCCGGTCAAATTAGTCTCTACAGATGACGGCCATCTCTCGTGCGTTACGTTTTGCTCTGTTTGTGGTCTGAAGAAGAACGAGTAGGAACAATTCTATACATTTGTAATGTGTTTCGCAAATTCTTGTCAATTACATGTAGGAGTTTTAGTAAATAGACAAAGAGGACAAGACTACTTTGATAAGAATTATTCACGTCTGTATTAATGGAATACTTTCTGTGTTGTCTGTATATTTGTATGTTTGGACATTTGTTGCGGGAATGTCAAGCCAGCAAGAGACGCTAATTCCTACCTGACACTTCTTAAACTTGTATAGTTACGAGTACGTTTTAAGCAATGTATATATAGTAAATATATCTCGTTTTCGGAGGGGAGGGGATTGTTATCAGAACGGTACGTTAAATTTGATTGACAAATGGACAAAACTGGATAAGACTTTTTCATCTTAATAGTTTAAATGTGTACTGTATCTACATCATTTCATACGAATTTGGAATTACTGAGATAGCGACATTTCCGGCCGATGTATGAAAAAGCATAGCTAAGGATCAAATTAGATGTATCTAAAACTTAAATGGAAACGGCAAATGATGTTATTTGATTGCTTGAGTCTATTGGAGTGTTTCGAGGCTAATGTATGGTCAGTGAGGCGTTTTATAACGTCTGGATTCATGGGAATTTATCAAAAACGTTCTGCGTGACTAGTTTGTCGCCAGCAAAAGAAATTATACTGTTTTAGAATTCAATTTCATGGCGGAATGACTGTACTCTACTAAAGGATAAGAAATGTAAAATGTAAAGCGAGGACCGAAATTGAAATACCGATTAGATCTTAATTCGGTGTTAACAAGTTGGTAGAACAGTGACGGATAGGCTATCATGTGTAGACCTTACTTTTAACCTTTCATTGAGTACGCTACAGTTATTAATAGAGAATACAGTAATCTTCATTAGGCGAATTGAGGTCAAACATGTGTTTCAGGTCACTGACCGCCCATCGCACTTGTTGTGTTGGATGGGGCCCTATGGGGGATGTCTTAAGTACATATATGCCTCACCATCTGAATGCAGATTGGATAATATCGCTTTCCTCATTCAGCTATGGTTTTAATCTTATATTCAATACAAGAAACTTTAAATGAAATAAGAAGATTCGTACTAGCTTTTTAAAAATCTTTAATCCCATGCTGGAGATAATTTGAATATTTTACGAATTCTCGCGTCCAGATTAAAAAGAGATTTCATTTAGCTGTTGTGTAATACAGGATTGGGAAGATCCTTTCAGAAAAGGACGCTAGAATTTTAATCACTTCTTAATTTCAAATTCAAATACAAACCATCAAGCATGGCTAGTGTGTGTCCAATGACAGATGGCGATATGTAAAACAGTTGTCGGATTGAATGGCTGCAGTGGGTTTGTTTGTTACACAGTCGGACAGCTGAAGAAGGAGTTACACAATGTTCACGTTTTAAGATTGTCCTCTTCTCACCTATTCTTGTGATTCCAGCATTGTGTAACGCCTCACGTCATTTGTCAATGCCTGGCATTATGTCATTCTATTCAACTGCAAATTTTCCCTCAACGACATCTTCCAAATATTATGAAGAGGTCGTTTCCCAAGAATAGAAAGATCATACTCTTTGTATCACATTGTTTGCGCATTGAAATCGTCAACAAAGAAGCCGCGGACATTACCAATGATCAAATAGTGAATTTTAATGAGCGACTTAGGAAATCCGATCCTGCGATACCTTATACTGTATGATTGTAAACTGTTATGTTGGTTGGAATCTCGTCTCGTGAGATACGGACACCTATTCACCTCAATATCCACTTCTTCTGATAGCCTTTGTTAGCGTCGTTCTTTTGTATTTCTTACACAATAGTAATGTTAAAAAAGAAAATACGAATGGTAGATAATGGGGCGGAAAACGAAGTTGTGTAGAAAGTGTAATAATTTCCACCTCTAGAAACATAGTAAGGTTACGCTTATTAAAATGCATTGAGTAAATAAATATATATATATATATATATATATATATATATATATATATATATATATTTATATATATATATATATATATATATATATATGTGTGTGTGTGTGTGTGTGTGTGTGTGTGTGTGTGTGTGTGTGTGTGTATTATAATGTTATATCACAGTTGTATTGTATATTTAGAAAAATTCATAGAAGACATCTGTTTAAATGCGTTAAATATGTATATGGATTACTTTGATACTTTGTATGTAAATTAAATTTGAATCTTTACCGACTCTTTATCAATGACGCAGAATATTTTTAAATCTGTTAATTTTACTTCTTTATATTACGTCTTGATAAACTTAAACAAATTTCTAGTCGAATTATAAGACTTGGTTTAATATCAAAAGCATTATCAAAATAATTTGTTGCAAATCAGCAGCAACAAATATATTAAACCAACTGTATAGAAATATAATATATTATCTATGTATTAGTTTTTACAGCAGCTATGTTAGTTAATGATTTTATTTTATATCTTGCAGAACCCATCCAGTTAGTGTGTGAATGTTGTAGCAACGTCTTCACCTCAGCATGGTCCCTTCTACAACACGCTCAAACGGAACACAGGATACGACTATACAGGGAAGAGTTAGATCTATCTCCAACACCTCCAAAACAACAAAAATTGTTAGAATCTCCTCAGAAAGAGTCGCCACACAATCGACCTTCACCTGGTCTCAATCCCAATTCACCTCATCACCATAGACGACCACAGTCACATAGAAGTGACAATGATGTGCAGGAACGACATGAAGAACGTGAACAACATTTGGCACACGTGTTGTCTCAGGATCAACATCGAACACCCTCCGTTGCTAGCTCAATAGGTAGTACTGAGAGCGGCCATGTAACCCATCCTCATAGGCAATCACCTCAAAACATTTTCATGAACGCATTTCGATTTCCATACGACCGCCATTCTATATCTCCACACAATATGCCGTTCCCTAGACTGCCAGGAACTGAATTTCATCCTATGACATCTGAGGCTTTGCATATTACTCAAAGAGGACTTCTTGGATTTCCACCAAACATTTTCGATCCAGGACGTCCATTCCCCAGTATATCAGGAATGTTTGACCGACCTAGGCCTAATCCCCCATCTAATAATCCATTAGAACCTCCAGCAGACTCGTTCTACTCTAAGAGATTGAAAGAACTAGCAAGAGGACCTCCATCACCGATTGCTAGGAGACAGACGCCACCATTTTCTCAGTCAAGTGGTCAGTCACCAACACCATTGTTCTCTCCGCTGAATCCCTCTCCACATTCAATATCAGAATCAACACACAAGGAACAACCTAGTAGTGGCGTTTCCCAGGGAAACAAGCTCAAGTCATGCGAATTTTGCGGAAAGTCATTCAGGTTTCAGAGCAATCTCATCGTCCATAGACGATCCCACACTGGAGAGAAGCCTTTCAAATGTACATTGTGTCCTCATGCTTGTACTCAGCAGAGTAAGTTAAAACGCCATATGAAGACACATATGAACAAATCCAACTCGAATAATAATATTGAAGGGCAGCTTGGATCAGGAAATAGTACTCCGGATTCAAGAGGAGTATATATAGATAGAGACGAGGATAACGAGGATGATGATATGGAAGATGAAGAAGAGGAGGAGTGCGAGGAGGAAGAATTTGAAAGAGATGATGATATGGAAGAGGAATGTCAAACCAATAATTATCAACACAAGAAGGAAATCGATTCCAGATCAGAACAGAATCACAGTTTGTTGGCATCAAAGTTAGAATCTACAAGTCCGAATGAAAGCTCTGGCGGAAAAGGGGTTGGTCTTTTACCTTTTAATAATAAGGCATCTATGTTGACAGAAATGATGAAGAACAGTGGATTGACGAATCTCAGTGTTTACAACGAAGCTTTTAAACAAGCCATGGACGAAACTATAAAAACAGAAAAGACTGACAGCAAACCATCATCAGAGAATGGTAGCTCGTTGAGTAATGGGAATATAAATGATGATTCGAAAGAAGAAACGGGCAATCAGGAATCCAGTCGCCCAGCTTCAGACTCGGAAAATGAAGTTAAGAGTCTAAAACGTGAACAAGACTCCCCAATGATAAATAATTTCATGGGAATGGAGAACATGTTCAATCCTCTTTGGACAGTTCATCCTCCTCCTCCTGAATTATACCCACTCCTGCCATCCCATTTTCAACCTCGGTTTGACCGCGATCCAAATCATAATAATTTCAATCCGACATCAGACAGTGCCTTGAAGTCGCTCAATCAAGGTTTACATAAGACGGGACGCCCGAGTCCGGAAGATATGAACGGATTGGGTTCTAACATTAGAAGAGACAACAAACGGAATGATACTTGTGAATTTTGCGGAAAGGTTTTCAAAAATTGTAGTAATCTGACCGTTCATCGACGATCACATACAGGGGAAAAGCCATACAAGTGCGAACTATGCAGTTACGCATGCGCACAGTCTAGCAAACTCACCCGCCATATGAAAACTCATGGTCGAGTAGGTAAGGATGTTTATCGTTGCAAGTTTTGTGCCATGCCGTTTTCCGTCGCCAGCACATTAGAAAAACATATGAGAAAATGCGTCGAGAAATGTCAGGGTCGAATACTACCAGATACAGATTCAGACACAAATGAAGGTTCTGATAGAGGTGCTCCATCTCATATATCCTCACCTCTGCTGCCACCATCATCCCATTCAGCGCTACTAGGAGGCTCACCGATCCCTTCATCTGGGATATCTACGTCTCTGTCCCCATTAATGCCATCTTCCTCGGGGAACTCTATGCTGTCGTCTTTGGCTAGCAGTACCTTATTAGCCGGGTCAATTTTACCCCCGTCGTCTCATTCAGCTATGCTACCTACGACGGGAAGCCCTGTTCTGTCCCACAGTTCCGCAACGACAAATGCATGACTGCTAATGCTCAAAAGGAATCATCGGAAGACGTTTGCTTTGTTTTGATACTTGTTACGTACATTGAGATTTGAATGATGGGGTTGCTGATGGACTATCTTAATACTCGAAATAGATGTACTAAACATTTAGATTTGCTTTTACTGATTGTGTTGTATGAACATTAGCCCGGTGATGTTCCATGTGGTTAACACATTGGATTGGCGAAACTAACACTACATTATTTTGTATATATGCGTCGGAATTACCCGATATGTTTTAGCAAAGCAGCAATGGATCGAAATGATGCCGTATGGTTCCCCAGCATTTCAACATCGTTACATAGAGTGTGTGAAGAAAATTAAGGCATGAATAGAAAATGAACAAATACAAGAGAGGCAATGTAATATGATTTTGTATTCTATAATTTTCTACAGTTTGATGATACGGTGCTTAACTATATTATCGTTTTCTTTATTCATACTTGTACATTTTAAAGAATTGGCTTAAAAAGCATATATTTTGAGATTAAATCACATAAGGTGTGTTGATTCACATACTCTAGTAGGCTAGACCATTTAGAAATAGACATATTTCTTATTCCTCGAAATTTATACTGAAAATTTCCCATTTGTCATTTTAATTCTGTGTGATCAAATGTTTTTGTTCATGTTTAGGAAGACTGCAATCTTCACATTGCATAAACGCACTGTAGGAAAAAATATTTTACATTTCAATTTATTTGTTTTCATGTAAATCGTTAGAATAGTTATGCTTGTTGTTTGACAATTGTATAATCTTAGAAATGGCTGCCATATACGCTATACATACCCTGTATGTACCCCTATGGGCTTTCAAGGCAAAGGAGCAAGCATTAAATCGGGAAAAATTGTGATTGCGACAGAAGAATGAAATACATCAGAATCGGAGATATTTATATACATATACTACATGTATGATATAAAGAGCTACATGGACGGCAATAGTAACGGCTTGTGTAGAACCCCAAACGTGGATGTCAATATGCACTAAACTACCCAGCAGCAAGATCGTACAACCTGCTCTTACCAGATAGGCAGCATTCGACGCAGCAGTTCCAACTTACCCTTCGATTAAGGGGTATGTTGCCAGTGCCTATAATTCAATACAACTTGCCAAGCAGGTTTTCTATTATTTTAAGGTTGAATGCCCTCCAGAAAAATGGCATAGTATTTCACTTTGGTCATTTTAATAGCTCACATCTTTGCGTCGGCAGCTTTGGACTCCTAATTGGAATTTAGACATTAAAATGGCCTTTGAAAATATAAGTTACTGTCAAGCTTCTATAAACTTGAAAATTTTCGCTTATTTGTTGAAAACCAAGCATAGAATTTTGTTTGCATGTATGGCTAACGAAAGTAGTAGTCTATTAATTTTAGGTTAAATTTTATACAACGAAAATTTTCAAGTTTATCTTCTTGTTTCAATATTTTGAATAAAACTGTGTATATATTATATATTACATGTACTGACAGATAGTGTTTTTTCTTCATAGTTGTGTGTTACATGTGAATTTCATGGGTACATGTTAAGTTTTTGAAATGTTGAACATTGATCATTGTGTTGGTGATTAGTTATTGTGGAGTATTTACTATTCTTTTTATCGGGATCACTTTTAAATATGTGTCAGGATAAACATGGACTCTGGTACACTAGAGACTGTTGTATGTGTCGATTATCTGCTTATTACAACACATTCTGTTCAGAAAATTCGGAAGTGATTGTAAATTATATTTAAATTATAAGCACTACAAATATTTGGTGACAGAAATATCTAGCTTGTTACAAGGAGGTAAAACATCACTGGTTCTCCCACAGTCTAAAACGGGGGATCATTCTGCTGTGCAATATATTGTTGCACCTCAACCGAGAACACTCTCCGGGCTTAAAGCTTCTGTTTGGGGTATTGTTTTTCACGTTTAAAGTTAGAAATTTCAAACTTTAATGCATAATATTTAACATAGTATTTATTATTTACGTAAACTATAGAAAAAAATTACAGCAAATTATAGCTAAAATCAATAGACGTGTAGTAGATTGTAATACGAATGTCTGAAATACTTTTCTGGAAATATTCATCGGGAAAATATAAGGTTTCGTTTTTTACTGTTTTAATATTAGGAGTTTTAGATAATATCAACCATTCACCAACTAATAACATGAATATGTATGAAATATGTAGAAGAACATTGCTTTTCATCACTGAATAATAAGATATTTAGGGAAATCCCTTTGTTTCATGTTAACTGTTATACCTTTTAGACTTGAAATTTTCGATATTAATTGCAAATGAGTTAGCATGCACTCAAGTAATATATATATATATATTTTTTTTAATTCAAAAGAAAGTGTGGTGCAAATTTATTGAACAGAGAAAGATTTTAGTAGATTCAAAGTTTTGATATTGTGTCTGAAAGAGAAAATTCTTACAAAAACATTGTTTTGTCTTTCAAGCCATTATACTTGTATTTTGGTCATCCGTGCCATATGCGTGCCATGTTCACTGCAGAGGTTGCATCGCCATGATTTTTTAAAATAAATTCTTGTGTTATGACAGTTTGGTGCGCATTTAGATATGTTTTCTCCATTTTATTGAACTAGTGCTATACTGATGTATTCCGTGACCAGGGTCTTGGGATTTATTCCCGGATACATTTTACATGTGATTTGTTGCAGTGTATACAGAAATTGTACTTATCAATGTTTTATTTTGTTACAGTTTGATGTCGATTACAAAGTTCATATACCTTTCTAAATATGATCATTTTCATAATTATCAGAAATTATAATCATTTCAATCTAATTTCCATTTTGGCATCATGTTATCCATCAATATAGGTCTTTAATCATTTCCCCTTCATTAGTGATATTGTATTAAGAAGTTGCCATTATGTAAAGATTTTCATTTTTTATCTGATTTAGGTATGATCATTCAGAGATTGTATTCACCATAAGCTAGCTACGTATCGTATGACATTAATGGAGAGAGGAAGCGACCCCATCATTTTACATTCGTATTCACGTCTTATAGTTCATTATATTTTAATATTCATAGGGCATAATGATAATTGGCTGATCGTGAAAGTACGGTATATTCCCCGGTGAAAAATGCTTTTGAAAGCAACATGTGGGGTTGTTATTCTTGAGATACATCGTGTAACCGACGAGCTTTTGTATAGATGTAAAAAGTTTGAGGGACTTAAACAGCAGTTCCATTTGTGTCTCAAAAATTCTATTGAATAAATTACGAGACAAGATTGTAGACATTTGGTGCATATTAAAAGAATCCAAGACCCTGGTCAACTTCGTGCCATAATATTGTTTTATCAACAAATAGTTTTATTTATTTACATGTTGTTTGAATCATGTCTCATGCATGAATAAATGTACTGTGATTAAGGTCCTTCATGTTTTATCCCCTTCTGTTTTAAGTCAGATCCACTACAGGTTTTAATTCTATTGATTGGAAAATGAACAAACTTGTTACACGTTTTCGTTTGCCATACGCTTCAGACATGTTTCGTTCGAATAACCTGATGCTTACACTTATTCTATACAAGTAATTCATATCGTTTCCTTTTTATTATTTCGCTTGTTTTAGACATTAAGTTAGATTTTTTTTGTATTACCCTTTTCTTGTTCATTGTACATGTGATGTACTAACGTCAGATAATCCGTTCAAATTCAAACAAACCAATCATCTGGCGTCTTGACATAACCCATGATGCTTTGTTCAGTATGACGGTTTTATCACGTTTAATCTAAGGCTTACTGTATTTATGACGTGAATGTTTGTATGACAGTACAAAGTACATGTAAAGTTTAATAAATATTTCGTAAAAGTATTACATTACTTCCTGTTGTTTTTAGTAAGAAGTGACTACATCAGTTTTTGATGGTGGTTGGTGGCGGTCCTTGTCTAGTACTGAAAGAAATCGGAATAAATCATTGACCTTTTATAATAACACTCATTGAAGCCTCATTGAAGCCCCTACCTGTATCAACCTGAAGTCCTCCACCTGTATTTGTCTGAATTAACTGAAGCCCTCGCCGGAATAAGCCTGAACTCGCTGAAGTCTTCCACATGTATATGTCCGTACACACTGAACCACCTACCAATATAAGCCTGAGTTCACCGAAGCTTTCCTCCGGTATATGTCTGAACTCACTGAAGCCCCCACCTGTATCATCATGAGGTCACTGAAGCCTCCAACCTGTATATGCCTGAACTCAATGAAGCCCCCACCTGTATAAGCCTGAACTCACTGAAAACTTCCATCTGTATATGTCTGAACTCACTGAAGCCCCACCATGTATCAGCTGAACTCGCTGGAGCCCTCCACCTGTATATGTCTGAAGTCACTGAAGCCTCCACCTGTATCAGCTGAACTCACTGTAGCTTTCTACCTGTATATGCCTGAACACGCTGTAGCGAGGTAAAATCCCACCTGCATATGTCTGAACGCACTGAAGCCTACAACCTGTATATGCCTGAACTCGCTGAAGCCCTCTACCTGTATATGTCTGAATACGCTATAGCGCTGTAGTATCCCACCTGTATATGTCTAAACTCGCGGATGCCTTCCACCTGTATACGCCTGAATTCAATGACGCCTTCTACCTGTATGTCTGAACACGTTGTAAAGCTGTAATATCCCACCTGTATATATTCTAACTCGTGGAAGCCTCCCACCTATGCATACCTGAACTCACTAAAGCCTTCTACTTGTATATTTCTGAACACGCTGTATCGAGGTAGAATTCCACCTGTATATGCCTCCCACCTTTATATGCAAGAATTCTCTAAAGCATTCTACATGTATGTGTCTGAACACGCTGTAACGCTGCAGTATTCACCTGTATATTTCTGAAATCTTTAAAGCCCCCTACCTAAATATACCTGAACTCCCTGAAGCCTTTTACCTGTATATGTCTGAACACGCTGTGTAAGGCTGAAGTATCCCACCTGTATATTTCTGAACTCACTGAAGCCTCCTACCTTTATATGCCTGAAGTCACCGAAGCCTTCTACCTGTTTATGTCTGAACGCGCTGTAGCGCTTTAGCATCCCAGCATCCCACTTGTATATGCCGGAACTCAGTTAAGCCTCCTACCTGTATATATCTTAACTCGCTGATGCTTCCCACCTGTATATGTTTGAACTCACCGAATTCCTTCACTTGTATATGTTTGAACAGTAGTCTCCTACCTTATTATACTTGAACTCGTGATGTTACACCTCTTTAACTCGCTGCAGTCTACCTCCTTTATTTACTGAACTCGCTGACTGTAACTCGCTGCAATCTACCTCCTCTATATGCTGAAACTTACTGACTATTTACACTGATTGTAATTCGCTGAAATCTACCTCCTTTATATTCTGAAAACACACTGACTGTAACTCATTATAGTCTGACATCCTCTATGTGCTGAAACCCGCGGACTGTAACTCGCTGTAGTCTACCTCCTACATATTCTGAAACTCAATGACTAACTCGCTGTAGTCTACCCTCTTTATATGCTGAAACTCGCTGACGGTAACTCACTGTAGTCTACCTGCTTTATAATCTGAAGCTCACTGACTGTAACTCTTTGTAGTCTAAATCTTCTATATGCTGAAACCCACTGACTGCAAATCGATGTAGTCTTAATCCACTATATGCCGTAACTCACTGTCTGTAACTCATTATAATCTACCTTTTTGTGTGCTGTATTTGCTGTAATCTTTCTCCTATATATGTTGTTGTTCGCTAAATTCTACATTCTCTTTATGCTGTAACTCATTGTATTCTCACACTTCTATAATTATGCTGTAACTCGCTGTAGTCTCATATCTCTATATGATATAACTTGCTGTAGTCTAATTTCTGTATATGCTATAAATCACTGTCGTTTTCCTCGCTATAGTCAATCTCTTATATCTGCCATAATTTAAGGTAGCCAACCACATCTCTATATTCTGTAACTCACTGTAGTCTCATACCTCTATATGCTGTAACTAACTGTACTCATCTACCTCTATATTCCGTAACTCACTGTATTCCCCCACCTCTATATATTGTAACTCAATGTAGTCTCCCGCCTCTGTATGCTGTACCTTACTGTAGTTTCCGACCTCTATATGATGTAACTCGCTGTAGTCCAATGCCTCTGTACGATGTATCTCACTGTACTCCCTCAAATCTATATGCTATAACTCACTGTACTGCCATACCTCTATATGCTGTAACTCAGTATAGTCACATACCTCTATATGATATTACTCACTGTAGTCCCGCACCACTATATGCTGTAACTGACTGTAGTCCCATACCTCTATATGCTGTAACTCACTGTAGTCCCCCACCTCTATATGCTGTAACTGACTGTAGTCCCATACCTCTATATGCTGTAACTCACTGTAGTCCCCCACCTCTATATGCTGTAACTCACTGTAGTCCCCCACCTCTATATGCTGTAACTCATTGTAGTACCCCATCTCTATTTGCTGTAACTCATTGTAGTCCCCCACCTCTATATGCTGTAACTGACTGTGGTCCCATACCTCTATATTCAGTAACTCGTTGTAGTCCCCCACCTCTATATGCTGTAACTCACTGTAGTCGCCCACCTTTATATACTATAATTCACTGTACTCGTCCACCTCTGTATGCTGTAACTCAATGTGGTTTCCGACCCCTGTATGCTGTAACTCACTGTAGTCCAATACCTCTGAATGATGTATCTCATTGTATTCCCCACTTCTATATGCTGTAACTTACTGCAGTCCCCCATTTATATATCCTGTAAATCACTTAGTCCCCCGCCTTTATATTCCGTAACACACCGTAGTACTCCACCTCTTTATGCTGTAACTCACTGTAGTCCCCCACTTTTATATGCTGTAACTCACTGTAGTCCCCTAAGCCGGCGTGGCCTAGTGGTATCGCGTCGGACTCCTGATCGGGAGGCCGGGGTTCGAGTCCCGCTCTGGTCATGCCGGTGTCATGTATTTCGGATGAAAAACCGAGGCCCCGTGTCGTGGTATGCATGGCACGTTAAAGATCCCTCACTGCTTCGGGTGGGTCCGTTGCAAAGGTCAAAATTTGTATGCCCCGCATCAGGCAGATGCCGTCACCATATACGTGAAATATTCGTGGTGTGACGTAAAACAAAATCAATCAATCAATCAATCACTGTAGTCCCCCACCTCTATGCCGTAACTCACTGTACTCCCCCACCTCGACTACATACGAAACTTAGAACGTATTAGAGTGTTCTCTAACGAAAATATTCTTTTTTTTTCTGAAATTTTATTTCAAAATTGAGTCAAAACTTCCTCATATTCTACGCTCACTGCTCCCGGGCACCTTTTCTCACCTCTGAATTTCAGGGGTCCGTGAATGTCCACTGTGGTACATTGTTGTTAATGCCACACTCATATGACAGCAGTTACTTTCGTATTTTACATTCAGCACTAACATATTTTGAAGATCAAAGGAAACAAAAGCGTAAGAAGATGATCACAAATTGAAAATACTTGATTACGGAATGGAATTGAAAGACATCGCTTCTTAAGTTGGTTGTTGGTTGATTGGTGTTTTATGTCGCTTTCAACAATATTTCAGTTATATCGCGACATGGAAGCAGGAGGTTACCAACCTCTTAAACATAGTGGCGCAACCCGGGAATCGCTTCTTAAGATACCTTTCTTGATCACTATGGTTTGTTATGCAGCTGGTACGAAGAAGACGTTTGTCAAAAAGGGTAGCCTCATGGAAGTAATATGACAGATCTGGATGAAAAAACAGCAACACATTTGGGGGACCTTGAGTGCTTCATCCCTACTGAAATTCATCAAAATCCTTCCAACAGTTCTCATGAAGAAAAAATCATTTGAATTAATTCTTTAACCCTTTTCTGTCCCTTTACATTCACTTCATTGAAATCAGAAAAATACACTTACGTATTATAAACAATATACCATAAGGAAATAAGGAAAGCAAAGAAATTAATTAAAGTGTGCAAAAAAGATTATGTCAAGAATACTACTACTAATAATAATACTTATACTAATAATACTAATACTAACAATAATAATAATAATAATAATAATAATAATAATAATAATAATAATAATAATAATAATAATAATAATAATAAATCATAATAATAATAATAATGATGATGATGATCATGGTGATGATGATGATGATGATAATGAAAATGATAATAATAATAATAATAATAATAATAATAATAATAATAATAATAATGATAATAATAATAATAATAATATCAATAATAATAAATAAATAAATAAATAGATATATAAATTAATTAATTGATTAATTAATTAATTAATTAATCAATCAATTAATTAAAAAATAAAAAAAATAATTAAAAAAGGAATAATCACAAGATATTACTTGAAACTTCGGCAAGCCGGTGTAGCTTAGTGGATAAGGTGCTCGTCCCATGATCGAAAGATCCCGGGTTTGATTCCCGCCCAGGGCGCACCGGTGTTCTGTCTTTCGGACGAGACAGTAAAAACCGAAGTCCGGTGTCAGTAAATTTATAAAACTTGTTTTGGGAAATTATTGACATGACTGAATGGGTTAACTTTCTTCTTCTTTTTTTTTTATTTATTAAAATATGAGTCGCGATGTAAACTTCGAATTGTCAGACACAATAGAATCCTGATCCTTGCAATCCTTGATTGCTTTCTGATCAAAACCCTTTCATCATTTGTCAAATTTATTTCATTTCATTTTTCATTTTCATTACATATAAACATTCATAGAAGAGGTTTATTCAAATACCGCACACGATCAGTTATCTGTGATGTCGTAGCATAAAACGATGACATTACCAGGTTGATATCATATGAAACTGTAATGGTGACGGAACCATTACTAAATACAGATGCTTGTGTTTGAAATATACTTTTCCAATGAGATGAAACCACATGCTGAACAATATACTAAGGATGCGATATACGTGGGCACAAAGGGCAATGTCGATCAATAAAGTAAAAAAATACTTTCTAAATATATTTGTCGTTAGAAAAATAAAAACAATATTGAAAATAGTCAATTACATTGAAAAATTCGCATAGTTTTTGCTTACGTTTTCCCCAACAATTTTTTAATTCTGAGTTAACGGTATTTAACTTTTGTCCATGTGTGAAATAACGAACGCTATGTTTCAATGTTTGAATCTCACATACCTAAACTGAAAACCTTCAGACAGAGACAGTAAATCATTGACGGTATTGCAAAGCAATTACAAACTATAAATTGACAATATCAATTCTTTATAAATTATCAAATTACTTCATTCGTACAAAGATATATATTCATTTCTGTGTTGATTCATTATTGGTATATACATGTATGTTCTAACAGTAATAGTGGCCACTAGGCCAATACTGCTGTTGGTGAACTGTCAGTACCCGAGGATATCAACATTCTTATTTTCAGTCCTTCAGTCACGGGAAAAAGGGGTTGGGATTAGCTTCCTATATAAAGGTATATGCAGACGCGCGACTGGATTGGAATATACTTTTTAGGCAATCCAATATATGAATATATATCATTTTCGCTTGAAATATATTTCAATGAATATTGATTTCACACTTTACCCAACATGCCACTGGGTAGGGTGCTAGAGACTTCAGCTGCACGGCCGCATTCAAAATCGTAGAAAGTTAAGTTCCATGCCCTCCGTACGCCCTGAAACTGTACTATGATACCTGGGTGTAAATTGCTTTAAAACAAGGACTTAATCCTTCATGCGTAGCTATGTTCTTATATGGTTTTTATTATTATTATTATTTTCTTATCAGTCCTTGTGATAATTGGTTTGTTTTACATATATTTTGGATTTCCATAGTGTCAGCCTTGAGCATCATTGAAGAGACGTTATCTGTCAAAATGGGCATCAGATGTACGAAATTCTTATTGGTAAATAATTTCCTAAAACAACCATTACCACTAAGTCTACACGTCAGCTGTGGTCTATAAGCAAACTTCGGCCCCGTGTAACTACAAACTTTAACTAGTTGAAAATATTGAACATCTTTTAGTAAGTAAAACAATAAAGAAGCATACGAGACTTAAACCAACATCATCACAGTCTTGGCGCAGTCACATCATTAAAAGTATTTCATGAGCTAATAAGAGCAGTACGTGATTGCAAAGTAAAGAAAAATATTGTGATATTTGAATGTTGTAAATAAACATAACTATAGCCTAGCTGTTTGTCCGAATGTAAATAAATAAAGGCCTATTTATTTTGCTCCCCATGGTCATTACGGTCATCGAGTACAATGAAGGCGTTCTGTTTCCTTGTGCTCTAGCATCATGCGACAAGCACTTGATTTGGTATCTGACCAAAACGGACACATACTTACATTTCAATATTTTTTCAAAATATTCGAATTTCTACATGTATAATAAAGCATGGCATCAATTTGATGTTTATAATCATTTATGAATTGGTGGGGAAGAATTGCTTTATTATTTATTTCACTCAATTTTAACACTACACGTATTTTATAAATGACAACATATCAATTCATTTCATATTAATAGAACTCTATAAAATCTATTTACTATCATTTACAGAGGAATTTCCCGACGTCAATAGGAAACTTTATGCCTTTACGTCATTAAATAGGAAATAAAATGGGATAAGACTGAAATAATGATTTCAGCATTGTTCATCACCTCTGAGCTTTGTGTGGGTCTACACTTATGCAATAGCGTACATAAATCATAGATGTGCAGATGATATTCAGTTTATTGGTCATTACTGTAGCGTCTGATCTCTATAAAACATGTCCATAATCGATTCCTGGGCTGCACCACCATGTTTACCGGTTAGTTACCTCCTGGTACATGTCCGTGATTGATTCCTGGGTTGCACCACCATGTCTACGGGTTAATTACCTCCAGGTACATGTCCGTAGTTGATTCCTGGGCTGCACCACCATGTTTACCGGTTAGTTACCTCCTGGTACATGTCCGTGATTGATTCCTGGGCTGCACCACCATGTCTACGGGCTAATTACCTCCAGGTACATGTCCGTGGTTGATTCCTGGACTGCACCACAATGTCTGCCGGTTGCTTACCTCCTGGTGCATGTCCGTGATTGATTCCTGGGCTGCACCACCATGTCTACGGGCTAATTACCTCCAGGTACATGTCCGTGGTTGATTTCTGGACTGCACCACCATGTCTGCCGATTGCTTACCTCCTGGTACATGTCCGTGATTGATTCCTGGGCTGCACCACCATGTCTACCGGTTAGTTACCTCCTAGTACATGTCCGTGATTGATTCCTGGACTGCACCACCATGTCTACCGGTTAGTTACCTCCTGATTACATGTCCGTGACTGATTCCTGGGCTGCACTACCATGTCTACGGGTTAGTTACATCCTGGTACATGTCCGTGATTGATTCATGGGCTGCACCACAATGTCTACCGGTTAGTAACCTCCTGGTACATGTCCATGATTGATTCCTGGACTGCACCACCATGTCTACCGGTTAGTTACCTCCTGGATACATGTCCCTGATCGATTACTGGGCTGCACCCCCATGTCTTTCGGTTAGTTACCTCCTTGTACATGTCCGTGATTGATTCCTGGGCTGCACCACCATGTCTACCGCTTAATTACCTCCTGGATACACGTCCGTGACCGATTACTTGTCTACACCACCATGTCTACGGGTTAGTTACCTCCTGTTACATGTCCATGATCGATTCCTGGGCTGCACCACCATGTCTACGGGTTGGTTACCTCCTGGTACATGTCCGTGATTGATTACTGGGCTGCACCACCATGTCTACCGGTTAGTTACCTCCTGGTACTGTCCGTGATTGATTACTGGGTTGCACCACCATGTCTACGGGTTAGTTACCTCCTGGTACATGTCCGTGATCGATTCTGGTAGATGTCCGTGATTGATTCCCGGGCTGCACCACCATATCTACGGGTTAGTTACCTTCTGGTTACTATCTTTAATTGATTCTTGGGCTGCACCACCCTGTCTACCGGTTAGTTATCTCCTGATTACATGTCTTTAATTGATTCCTGGGCTGCACCACCATGTCTACGGGAAAGTTACCTTCTGGTTTCACGTCTTTAACTGATTCCTGGGCTGCACCGTCATGTAGACCGGTTAGTTACCTTCTGGTTACATGTCCGTAATCGATTCCTGGGCTGCACCACCATGTCTACGAGTTGGTCACCTCCTGGTAACATGTCCGTGATCGATTCTTGGGCTACACCACCATGTCAATCGGTGAGTTACCTCCTGGTACATGTCCGTGATTGATTCCCCTGGTAACATATCCGTAATCGATTCCTGGACTGCACCACCATGCCTATCGGTTAGTTACCTACTGGTACACGTCCGTGATCGATTCCTGGGCTACACCACCATGTCTACGGGATAGTTATCTCCTGGATACATGTCTTTAATTGATCCCTTTGTGTGGGTCTACATTTATGCAATAGCGTACATAAATCATAGATGTGCAGATGATACTCAGTTTATTGGTCATTACTGCAGCGTCTGATCTCTATAAAACATGTCCATAATCGCTTCCTGGGCTGCACCACCATGTCTACAGGTTAGTTACCTCCTGATACATGTCCATAATCGATTCCTGGTCTGCACCACCATGTCTACAGGTTATTTATCTCCTGGTAACATGTCCGTGATCGATTCCTGGGCTGCACCACCATGTCTACGGGTTAGTTACCTTCTGGTTACATGTCCGTAATCGATTCCTGGACTGCACTACCATGTCTACGGGTTAGTTACCTTCTAGTTACATGTCCGTAATCGATTCCTGGGCTGCACCACCACCATGTCTACGGGTTAGTTACCTTCTGGTTACATGTCTGTGATCGATTCCTGGGCTGCACCACCATGTCTACGGGATATTTACCTTCTGGTTACATGTCTTTAATTGATTCCTGGGCTGCACCGTCATGTAGACCTACAGGTTGGTTACCGCCTGGTTACATGTACATGTCCGTAATCGATTCCTTTCCTGCACCACCATGTCTACTGGTTGGTTACCGCCTGGTTATATGTCCTTAACCGATTCCTGCGCTGCACCACCATGTCTACTGGTTAGTTACCTTCTGGTTACATGTCCGTAATCGATTCCTTGACTGCACTACCATGTCTACGGGTTAGTTACCTTCTGGTTACATGTCCGTATTCGATTCCTGGACTGCACCACCATGTCTACGGGTTAGTTACCTTCTGGTTACATGTCCGTGATCGATTCCTGGGCTGAACCACCATGTCTACGGGATAGTTACCTTCTGGTTACATGTCTTTAATTGATTCCTGGGCTGCACCGTCATGTAGACCTACAGGTTGGTTACCGCCTGGTTACATGTACATGTCCGTAATCGATTCCTTTGCTGCACCACCATGTCTTCGGGTTGGTTACCGCCTGGTTATATGTCCTTAACCGATTCCTGCGCTGCACCACCATGTCTACTGATTAGTTACCTTCAGGTTACATGTCCGTAATCGATTCCTGGGCTGCACCACCATGTCTACTGATTAGTTACCTTCTGGTTACATGTCCGTAATCGATTCCTGGACTGCACTACCATGTCTACGGGTTAGTTACCTTCTGGTTACATGTCTGTAATCGATTCCTGGACTGCACTACCATGTCTACGGGTTAGATACCTTCTGGTTACATGTCCGTAATCGATTCCTGGGCTGCACCACCATGTCTACGGGTTAGTTACCTTCTGGTTACATGTCCGTAATTGATTCCTGGGCTGCACCACCCTGTCTACGGGTTAGTTACCTTCTGGTTACATGTCCGTAATCGATTCCTGGACTGCACTACCATGTCTACGGGTTAGTTACTTACTTATTACATGTCCGTAATGGATTATCGTATGTCCGCCCGGGATTATATTTTGGTTTTAGTATCCTTGCCATATATATCATTTGTAAATTTATTATTAACTTATTTTGATTAAGTCTAATCCAGCTGATTGTGATAATTCCATTTCTAAGCTTATCAGTTCTTGAATCTGATGAAATACGAACATGACAGAGCCAAGTTTCATTTCACAGAAAACGCAATGTGTACTGAAATATTTGAATTAATTGCTGATATTAAATTTCGTAGGAAAAGTGTATAGACGATTTGTCCACGTAGACAGATAGATGAACATTACAAATTGACCTTACCTTTTTATCTTTCTACCTAGATTTTATGGAACAGACTACCGATTGGAAATTTTGTATCTTCTGGCATTTGATCGAAGCGCCCTTTACCATTTTGCTTCCTTAATTACACCTTACTACAACTAAAAATCTTTTCTCCTTACATTTTTAATTTTCTTTTCAATCTTTTTTATTTATTTATTTATTTATGTATTTATTTTTGTGGTAAATGTGACAGAAAGAAAGGACTGACATTGACAACAACAATCCTTTGAAGACATCGACATAGAAAAGAGAGACACCGTTTATTGTTTTGTGTTAAAATTTGTTTTAATATTGTGAAAGTATCACACTGCATTGATTTACAATCATTGTTACTATTTATCGTTAGTAAATATAATTCATATAATCAAATAATCAATTAGATAATGGATATGCATAGTGAATATCTTTGCATGTCATCCAGTGAAGAAGTCCATCTACGCATTTCCACTGAACTCGATAAATATATAGTAAAATATATACAATGACATAATTATATAATATATAAATGTGAAATGTACAAAAATACACGTGAAGGTCTGTGAGTATTCTCCACAATCTTCAGCCATTAAGCTCTGGTGCAGCCCAGGTGGTAATGTATGGTCGAGAAAGCCTATAGCAATAACCTACCAATTACTCAATATTTTATAAATATTACTATTTATTCATTATTCTTTAAGATGTATAATTAATTTCATTTTATCTACTGTCTTTTTTCTCAAGGCAAAATACTATTAAATTCACTGTTGACAGACATTTTGTATGTCCATTGACCTCAGTTTTACAAAGGATATGCAGAAAGAGCGACATTGTGACAAAAAAAAAAAAAAATGCGCAGAACAGATGCGCAGCTCAGTTTGATTGAGACAGGAATCTGTTCCGCGTAGCTGAGATTTTTGATTACTTATATAATTTAAATCATAAATTCACAAGTAGTAATAGATCTTCCCTGATCCATCATCACCGTCATCGTCGTCTTTCTCCTCCACCACCACCTCCTCCTCCTCCTCCTCATCATCATCATCACCATTATCATCATCATTACCACCATCATCGCCACCACTACCACCTCTGAGGCATCGTTTTCTTCATTCCTTCTGGATTTTTTTTCATATAATTCTTTGTTACAGTAGTATAATTTCAAGAACAATCGATAAACGCAGCAAATTTCTAAAGCGAAAATCATTCTATTGTTATGCAAAAGACAATGAAATGTTTTCCAAATTCTCTAAGCGCTGATCTGCTGAGGTGACGATTTATTGAACATAATATGATAAAACAGTATCATGTAGTATCTTTTGTGGAAAGTACATAACATCAACAAATCCGACTTGCACAAGTACAGTACTATGATGGGAATATTATACTATATTCAGTTTACACACTGAATGTACGTAACAATTCCATAGATAGTGTGTTCAAAGGCAAAACTGTAAAATGCAAAAATAAATTAGATTAACATTAATGTACATGTTTTACAAACGTTGAAGTTTTTTTGAAAGTTGCATTGCTTCTATACATGTATCTATTGACAGTTAGAGATAATGGAGCAAAACAGATATATAACAATAATATATATCAAATTTGAGGACAAAATGAATTTTTTCCTGAAGCATGGCAAAACTAAATCTAATATAAGATAGAGATGCTTGTATTGTTAAAGTAAGATTAAGGAAATGAAGTGTGAATAGTATCATGACCCATTTTATTAAATAAAATTAGAAACTCAAGTCAAATATGGAAGTCTGAAGAATCATAGATAGGATCAGGTGTCATGGAGAAGTAAGTCCCCCCCCTCCCCCGCTTTCTGACCGATCACACAATCCGCTATTCTGTAAGTATCACTGACCAAACGGCAGTTCGTAATAATAAAAATCAGTATAAAGGACTCAAAAATTATTCCTGTATAACAAATAAGTCAACATATTTGTCATGAAATCTTATATTGGCAAACAAAATCATTGTGATAACCGTAAATTAGAGTATAAAAGAGCTATAGAAGTATTATACAATAAAACAAAACCAAGAAATTACAAATATGCACTGTACAAAATATTCTTATGTATACGCGATCAGGACATCAAGAAATGAATATTTAATGCATATTTTATTTTTCAGTAGATGTTCAAACATATGATCGAAAATATTGGCACGATATCTAACAGAGGTCGTGTAACTGGTGCTTTATGCTTACAAAAGGTCGAGTAAGGTGAAGAGGTACGGAGTTCGAGTCTCATAGACGGTTTACCGATGTCCTTTCTTTCTGGTCGTAAAAGACCGAATCCCCGTATGGTGTGGCATATAAAATCACTCTATTCTTTAGGTGTGTCCGATGCATATGTCTAGATTTTCTACGCAATGCATGCAACAGGCGACTTCCAAATGTTAGCAATTAACCAACAAAACTTAAAATGGGTTACATTGATGAAAAAAAAACCCGCACCACCTTTTTTATAAGGTATTGTCTCCATGTAGATATTTCTAAAGATATGATTACAATTATTACAGTTCATTTTTATTATGTCTTAACAGAATAAGAATCGTTTAAATTATTTTCAGAATCATACATTCTACGCAAAAATTTTCATATCATTTCTTAAGATACAACTAGAAGAGGACTTCCTGATATAAGCATACTATACACATGTATATCAGTCAAACCCATGCTAACATTTCTATACTAAATCCAGTACTTTCAAAAACATTTGGAATGATTTTTATTTATGAACCGGAGGACGAGCAAAGCCGTCTGCCAATTAAATTGTATACTCAAAATGGAAAGACTTTGACAAAAGAGGAGAGTTTCACTTCAAGGAATAATTAAATGTGGTCGGCCGTACATCAATTCTAAGTAATGATTACATTCTAGTAGTCACGATAAAAATTTCACTGCTTAATCGGTCAATAACAAAGCTTAATTCTAGTGTCCCTCATGATGGATCCCCCGGAGGCGAGATACATCTGAGTGTGTCCTATTTGCTTTCTCGCTCGGTTTCAAGTTCATTTTCAGTTCAGAGAGAAAATTGAATAATCGAACACTCTTTAAGAAATGCATAACCCATCCTTTGAGTCATTTGAGGGCATCCAACATACAAACTCAAAATGGTTTAATGTCATAACATTACATTTGCAAATCTTTGACACACAACTGTACTGGAATTACCGTCAAATCAAACATTTCATTCATCAAAAAATTGAAACATTCCAACGCGCATTAAACAATAAAAATTGCGCGTCAAAATGCCAAAGAATTGCAGCAAAGGGTTTTTAAATGTGCATGCTTTTATAGATCGCGTGACGAGTGAAAATTTAGAAATTTGCATCTCAGTATTGTGACAGAGGAACAACAGTTTACGCATATTACGATTCGTCAATCTTGGAGAAAGAAGAAATGATAGATATCCGGATTGGAGGGCCAGTTAGGAACTTAGCTCTTCCGCGACGCTGTTGCTCGATATTATATTGATGATGATTATGTAATAGGTGAATGCTTTTACTAGTGCAGTAGAAGGTTATACTATTCTGTTTGCAAGGCTGTTGGAGAAGCGTCTTGATACGGTCTATAACAATAGAAAACAACAAATGAAACCGGCATGATTACGCTGTGATAAATTTTGTTTTAAGTCTTCATAAATATTGATTTCGCGTCAAAGACCTTGAATCTTAAATTATAGAGACTAAGATGGTGTTAAAAGCTCTCGATGGACAATTGGCCGAGCTGAATTTACTTAGTTTACATGTATGGTAAGAGGAAGTGTTAGATGCAGGTGATTGGTAAGATACTAAGAATACTCACGAGGTCAAAATTATGACGTTGTATAACTAGTATCTGTAATGTGTAGGAGGCACGTGAACCAGATTTATACCCAGTGTAGTGCTAAAAAGTTAAAAAAGAGTTTTCTTGTGAGTATTTAATGCAACACAAGGTAATATTTTACCAACATATATTTTAGTGCAAATAAACAACTATACCTGGTTCAGTTTACCTGTTCATGTCTGGTTTCGAATTTCGGTCCCAGTAATTGAGAAAGTTTTCTGAAAACAGAAAAACATAAAAGAATGTAACAGATTAATGAAATATGCACCATAAGAAAATAAGCACCTTTGACATGACGACCCAGCGCCAAGATGGTGAGACTACATGTCATATGTCAACATACATACCCGATATAATCAAATATCCAGTGAGATATCAAAAGCAGTGGCATGGACTTTTGTTATGTACATGGCAGATAACTATGTCTTACTGCAAATCGGGATCGTCGCATGCACTGCTGCATTGTTTCGCATGTATTATAGAATGTAAATGTATACTTCACATATATGATTGATTGATTAATTAATTGATTGATTATTTATTACATTATTGGTATAGTTTTAACTCCACGTCCTGATTATATAACCTTTAGATTTGCTGCCTGTGTTTGGTGAATGAATATCCAAAGAAACTAAGTATACAAAGTATCTGTGTAAGTTGGAAGTTAATGTGCAAGTCGTCCTCTTTTATTCTGGAAATTAATGATTTCAATATCTTCTCCGATTTCCAAAACAAAAATAGAGATTCTGATTTTAACAAAAAGAGTGCAATACTTCCCCTCTAATGAATAGATTTTATGCCATTGTTTTCAGGAGACCATTGACTTCATGGTATAGAAAAGATTCAATAGACAAAGCCAACCATCCAAGGATTTCACCTGAGAAGTCGGCACAAGATGAAACGCAATCCAACATTCTAATAGATACTTTGAACAAAAGATTGAAAGCAATTTAGAATCACCTAGTATTGATATCTAGAAATATGCTAAATGCATTCAGTTTGAAAATGGACTTACATTTTCAAAGGCGAATTAAAGAAATCTCGAAGGAAATATGTTTGATCCGTGTAAATGGACTTGTTGGTCTGATTCGCTAATACCATTAAACTGAAGGCTAAAAATAACAAACAAAAACGGAACTCTAGAAAAGAACAATCATCATGAAGCGTATGTAAGTAGCCTCTGCTCTGTCACATCTTTTTTTTTTCTCTCTCTCTCTCTAGAAATGACCGACATAAGGAAATACTCCGGAACAGAATGTTTGTAATTAACATCAAAGAATATACCCTAATAGTCATTAGGACTTTGGAGAATTGTGAAATGTAATTTTCATCGTAGGATTCCTTTTATGAAAAAAGGTCACGACCCTTGTAGAAAAATCCAATTGACGGACGCTAGCTTGTTCATCCTTTTTAGAATTTCATCCCGTCCTAATTAAAAGAGCATATCTTGTGTAATGGAGTTGCCTTCGATCGATTCGCCAGCAAAGAATTACATTATTTAATTACTACTCTATCAGTTGCGAAATCTCCCCACTCAATAAAACCTGTCATGGGGCCTTTTTTCGACCAATAGGAGAGCTATGAAAGAGAATTGGACTTGCGGACTTCGAATGATGATGTGGTCAGACAAGTAATCCTTGGAGCTTAGGACGAATCTGTCAACAACATTTGTATGTGATCTATCGCATGTTCACAGTTTTCCTCAAAACATTTAGGGTTAACATTGAACGTTTAATGTTTGGCTTAAATACTTTTTTTCATATAAAAATAAAATAATATATGCGAAGGATCTATATTGCATGTACTTGTGAGTTTCTAATTCCAGGAATTTGTGTATAAAGATTTCAAAGAAAAGAAATTCGAGTTAACTTTTACATATATACATTTATATCTCTTTATTATTATTATTGTTATTATTATTATTATTATTATTATTATTTTTTTTTTTTTTTTTTTTTTTTTTTTTTATTTTTAGTTATTGACATATAGGTATTGTACACAATCTTACTTCATATGTAGAAGATATTCTTAATCCTATCGGTAACTTTGAAGATATTTGTATGTGAAGACTGATTGGGGTTTAATATCCAACATAACTGTACAGTGCACATTATTATATTTCTAATGATGTGGTGTGATACCCAACATATCTGTAAGAGCTGAAATCTATCTTTCAGATACAAAAAGTATAAAATACTACATGTTAAGTATTGTAAATTAAGTAAAAGAATGTAAGGGCTATTATAAAATTGGCTCAGCAAATTATTAGATAGGTATAATATTTCCATAAATATGTTTGCTTTCCGATTCTTCATGAAACAGTTTTGTTTGAATACTGTATTTATATTCATCGTTTCAAATATCCGTATATAATAATATAGAGAAGAAAGAAAAAAGAGTTACTGACTCAGTTATGAGTTATTAGAATATTAATCCGAATGGCCAGGCCAAAGTATAAAACTCGAGTATGAAATCATACTGTTGAGAGAATGGACAGGAATTTGGGAAATTCTTTTTAGATGTTTGTTTCTCAGTCATTTGTTTAATCCGTGTTATAGATGTTTTTACAAGTTATAACTGATAATCCCATAGCAAATCATTTTTAATTTTGTTTTCCTAATAACCATAAACTAAAGACAGAAATTGAAAATTTCGGAGAAAAAAGATTAAAACTATTTGCTACTAAATTATTTTAATGTACAATCATTATAGTTTGGATGTGAACAAGAAAATGAAAAACGAAAGTGTGTAAAAGTTTCATTTTCACATTTGCCATCTCTCCATGGCAGGTCTGACACTTCAGGCAATCTTTTGTATATATGCATGTTATTTTGTTTGTATGTTTCTATATATGTATTTATATATGCATTTTATTTTATATGTATGTTTGTAAAATTCCAGATATTGAATTAAACAGTTCAACAATATCGGATTCAGCTTGAACAAAACACTATAAAATAACTATATGAATGAATATAAAGATAAAAAGTTGTATGTAAACTTTATCTATAAAGTGAAATACTGAAACAACAAAGCTTCTGTTTTGTTCTTGATTTAGCTCTTATTCGCGGTGTGCATCAACACGTTCATGAATAAAACATTTGAACACATGGTGCACTTCAATTGGAATATTCGGTTCGTTCATATTCAAAACGTACTCAACCTGCATGGAAAACTGACAGAACCATTAGCACCACTGCAATCTTCTTCACGTTCTGTGTTTTAATTTAACAATAAATCACAAAATTACAGTACGAATGCAACCATCATAATATTAGTTACTATTATGTGCATTTTCCCAGAAAAAACATCATTGTTAATGTGTCCAGTTTTATGATGATCCAAGCTTTTAGATAGGCTGTGTTTAATACAGAGGCATAAAAGCTACAGGTCTTCCTTAATTTGACTAAATACCAGTAGGAATATCATAGTTTCACTTATATTTCAATTTACAAATGCGAATGACATATTATAAATCAATATACATTTGGAGAGGGCAATCCGGTACCATTTTTGTATGCAGAAAATGTGTGAAATCGTAAGGTGTAGGTGTTATATCTTTGCCTCCATTTATCAGTTATGCTGGAGCTTTTCTCTTTGGAATACAACCATTCCTATACTGACTTCGTACTTGAATTACTAAGTTTTAATGGCTTTAGATAGCTAATTGTTTATTTCAGTATAGCTAAAGAGATTATGTATATATCTAGTAATATATTGATACAGACTGAAGTTTTCTTCATAAACAACTCACGTCATATATCATTGTATAGACCTTAAGTTAAACATTTACACAATTTACTTAGATTTAATCTTGTTTTAAATAATACTGAGAAATATTTCACATATATAATGGCCTTCAGTATCGAAATGTAGCGCAAAAATAATTAATTTCTGGAGAAAATCACTGAAATTTGATAGGTAACTGGGTGGATGCCTAGCCACCAAACCATGAGAGATTTTCGTATCATCAAGTACTTTACCAGATTCGTGGAGGAAGCAATCGAAGACTCTGATGAATTGGAGCGGGGATTGTGCGCCATGGAAACATAAATATCTCTTGTTAATAGTCATAACTATCTTGACTGATTTTAGTCGGTGCTAAACAAATTGGTTAATCCAGTAGTCACATAGAGGCCACGTAACCTACAGCCATGCTGTCTAGCAGAGTTAAAAGTAAATCAAAATTAATTCCAGACATAGATTTTAATACACCTGCGTTCTCTTGTTATGACATATGCATACATATGAATAACCTCTGCTGAATGTAGAAATGTATAGGGTATTCTGAAAGGTAATTTTTTTTTCACGTATACTACTAAAAATGGCATGATAATAATTTAACTCTCATAATATCAATTATTATTATAAAAGTTACTTCTATTCATTAAAATTCATTCATTGGAAATTGATTGAAGTATAGTATATGAAAGTATCCGGTACTATGACATTATTGCACTCACAGCAATGTCACAAAGTGGTCGTCCCTCTCTCCCGTTTGGTATTCGCAACCGCCATAAAGAATTATATGAATAGCAATACAACTATTTACATTTCAACACTTGAAAGAGTATATTAGTATTGATTTATATGAAGTACTGTGTTTTGCAGGGACTATGACAAATTCGTTAACAGAGTTGAGTTGAGAATCAGTATAATGGCTGCGCTTCCTTTAATTTATGTAAAATATATCATTTTGTTCTGTTTCATATGATCAATATTTAGCAATGCTACCCTCGAAATGTTATAAGTATATTCGACAAAAACTAAGAAGTGTTCCAATATATATATATCCTTGTACAAAATCCCGATGTGTGTTAAATGACATTTTATTTAATACAATGCTCATTTATATTTTAAAGATAAATTAAATTATGTACCATCAAATTATGAAATAAGTACAAGATATAGTTTTTGTATGTAAGATTGAGCTGTAAATGATTTCTAACCAGTTGTAATATAGTAGTCATTTAACTAACTGACATTTTATTATAAAAATCTCTCTCAATGACAATACAATGATTGACCCAGAAGTACAAGTGTATTGACCATATATAAAATAAATGACAGGAACGTATAAATAGACAATCCGTTCGTGTACAATTATCCACCATCCTGCTTTTAACCAACCATTAGATGTCGATTCTCTGTAAACATGACGTGATGAAAATTTCTTCTTATTTCAATCGGTAATATGCATACATATATTTCATAATGAAGTAATGAAAACCATCTTATTTGATAACATTCTATCATCACTACACTTTGTAGAATTGTATGTTCTGTCTTTCGCGAAAGGTACATCAAGAAGTTAATCGCAATTTATGTATGGGGGACAAGACATATCTACATCAAGATACTGAATGTACCATTGCACTTTATACATTAACCGTGTATCTGCCATTTGGCCACCATCATAAGAATGAAAGATTCCTGGCATTATACAGCAGCAACAGGAACAGCAACAACTGCAACGGTAACAGAAAAATCTCCATCACTTGTTCTTCTTTAAGATCTTATACACGCAATTCATTTAATTATAATACAAGATTGATAAATGCAAAAACTTTAAAACCGAAAAAAGATGGCACAATAAATATTTCGTGTGTATTATGGTTGGAAGGGATTTAAGGGTATATTTCAATTAAAGCCAATGTAGAATATTTCTGTGTAAGAGACGAAGAAGATTGCAAATATCTAAGAGGGCAGATCAAAGATCTAATTTGCCTAAATGGCATTGTCCTACAGCGGAAAAGGAAAAGTGAAAATAAAATTAGAATATACAGATATGGAAATGTTTGAAATGATTGTTTCACGAAATGTTTGGTTGCTCGGTATCGACTTAGATTGGTCCGTTGATATATGCACACGCAAAAGGCAATTGTTGTGGTAAGCCGATTATTTGAATATTATCTTCCCACTCGCAATTTATGTCATGATATCCATTTTAAGTATCTAATTATTATTAAACAAATCCATGAGCATTATGTATCATGTAATAGTTTTGTTTGTTTACTGTGTTGTATAATATAACATAAGTGTTGATAATAAATTCTATCAGCCTCGAAAGACATGAAAATAGAACCAACTAATATACAATGAAGAATCTCTCTCTCTCTATCTCTCTCTGTCTCTCACTCTCTCTCTCTCTTACTATTTCTC
This sequence comes from Pteria penguin, assembly GCA_035048485.1. Lineage (NCBI taxonomy): Eukaryota > Metazoa > Mollusca > Bivalvia > Pterioida > Pteriidae > Pteria > Pteria penguin. The sequence continues at coordinate 22,539,588 of CM068587.1, read as the reverse complement.
TCTCTATTATTATTATTATTATTATCATTATTATTATTATTATTATTATTAGTAGAAGTAGTAGTAGTAGTAGTAGTAGTAGTAGTAGTAGTAGTAGTAGTAGTAGTAGTAGTAGTAGTAGTAGTAGTAGTAGTAGTAGCAGTAGCAGTGGTAGTAGTAGTAGTAGTAGTAGTAGTAGTAGTAGTAGTAGTAGTAGTAGTAGTAGTAGTAGTAGTAGTAGTAGTAGTATCATTGTTATTATTATTATTATCATTATTATTATTATTATTATTATTATTATTGTTGTTGTTGTTGTTGTTGTTGTTGTTGTTGTTGTTGTTATTATTATTATTATTATTATTATTATCACTAATTTTTTTTTAGGATTATATTCATTTACTTAATATAGAGCATTGAGTTGTGTGCATTCCCTTTATTCATTTATGAAATAAACGAAATTTACTACGTCTTTCGTTATTTCTGAAACTGTGGACATTGCTTCAATGCAAGAGTTATGTTTTAACATTTTAATCTAAGTATGACTCCACTAGGAATTCATTAAACCCCTTTCATGAAGTTCTATTATCAACGAAACTTTATTGTATCTACCACAATCATTGGCATTCTTTGTGACATGATCTTTTACGGTAGATATCCATTACTGTCACATACCTTATCATATATGTAAATCTTCTACGAGACAGGGAGCAAATTAGCATATTAGTTGTACTGTATAGAATCCATAATTATTGACCTGGTATTGAATTTTCATTTGACCCTTTTATTATATAATATTTTCTTAAATCTATTATGATTGAATACGAGAAAGATTGCTTTCCCATATGTGTCTCCGTAGGTCATGGACCCAAAGAGCTTATTACGTCATGTAGGTGTTGAACATCTTACTCTTAAATGAGACAAAGGGCTTCCTTGGTGCAATCAGATGAAGATGATGTCTGTAAAATAATATCACAAATGCTCTTCACACAAACATAAGCGGATTGAGGTGAATAGCTTCATCGCTCACCATGTGGAAAGATGCTATCAGACGCCAAAACATTACGGACATAGTCGTTTTTATATTTAAAGTAGAAATGATGAAAGCTTGCGTTGTTAGTGATATAACGCTAGGGTCGAATATTAAGAAAACTGATCAGCAATAAGTGGTCGACTTGCCCTGGCCCTAAGCCAAGTGTAGATTTCAATTAGTGATGTAGAAAAACACTTTAAACCATGTAGGTGGAAATGGGAATTGTGAATATCATTCCGGATTTTTCACACACTTTCAGGTTGAAAGTTAATCATACATATATTGTTAGCCACTTTTCCTTTTTCTTTTCATTGTTTTTCTATTTGATTTCTCTCTTTTGTTTATTTGTTTGTTTGGACTTTTTGTTTTAAAGCTGTATCAAAACATTTTCTGTGGCATTAACATATTCAACTAAATGAAACACTGAACAACACATTTTTATATAAAAGAAAAAAGAGGAGTTACTGGCTCAGTTATGTGGCAGAAGTCACAATGAAGCTATACAATAAAAAAGATTTGTATTTATTTGCGATTTTAGAACACTTATTTCACTCAAGATTGTATTCAAACTTAATGCTGTACACATTGAAAGTTTTATTGACCTTCCTGTTTAATATGTAGACCACATGACTGTATTAATACTCAATATCTGATAAATCGTTCTCTCTCCTGTCTATGAAAAGTGAGATTTGTATCCACCATCATTTATCTACCTTTAGTTTATTTTCAAATGTTTCTAATTGTGTCTTAACAATAAAAGCAAAATTTAATCTCCTGATTTCCCAAAATCATTATAATCAAAGGCATACAGAGATTAAAGCAGAACAGAAGAAATATAGGTAAATAATTTGCAAACACAACCAGCTAACCACCATACGGCCCATATTTCTTTCAGAAGTCAACGATGTATAGCACTTTTCGTTTTAAATAATTGATAACAAATTCAATGAAGTGTTCCAAGCATTTCTGGAGCATTTATTTCAAGCTAGGTTTCTGCTCCACTACCCGAAATGTTGTTACGTATGAGAGAGATTCACCAAGAGACACCGTCTTGTACGAAATTCTCTTTCTCATAATATTATCCTATTTACACGTCATATCTCATCATTTGCCAAGTTATCAAATTGAAGAAGATTTACTCTGTAGCATCCGTGTATTGAATGTTATATAATTGATGTACCGATCGCTGGGGATCAAATCACTATGCCTTCACTTCAACGTGTTGTTTTACATTGACGAATGAAATGGACCTCTGAGTAGAGTTTGATTGATTTTACAGAATTTCACTTCAGCTCCGGAAAGAAAAGATACAGCGAATCCACCACGTATTCATGCTCAATGCTCAGAGGGAGATATGATTTAAAGTCTTTTACGAAAAAGACATTTAAGTAAAGAAAAGATCTAATTGAAGGTGTATCTTTTATCATTTTTATTGACTCTTGGATTGAGTTGAAGTACATGATGAGTATACACAACTAAGAATTTATGTGAAATTTTCCTCAATAGTTCAAAGTTGCTCCAAAATGTATTTTTTTAAATCTATTATTTCAGTTATCCTAAATATTATAAAATTGTCCTCACTTCTTCGGAACTTATATCTCGAAGATATTACTACATGTTTGATATTATAAGAGAATATTCAAGGGGCTAGAGTGAATACTTTTTTTCAACTAGCCGCAGTAAAAAGAAGCATAACTCTTGTATGATTTTTTTCATCCTGACAACGGGAAAATATTTGTACATTCAAATATGTTATTATCCTATGGTTAAAAAGGCTTTCAATTTTATCTTTGAATTAAGTAATTTGAATAGTATGTCAAACGTCACGCCTAAGGCTGCCTAGTTTATTAAAGTAGACATTGTTCGATCTTGTCCAAGCTGTAAGGCGTCCCTATCACGCGGTTATACGTGATTTCACAAACAAAATAATGATAATAAAAATCCACTGAAGCCACAAGCGTCATCAGACCGAAAAGAAGAAGTGAAGTGCACAAATTATCATAGTTCGCCGCCATGCTTGATTAAGATTGATTTGGGGGCACAGTCAGTTAAAGTGATTTCAAACTGATGATATCATAGATTAAAAACCCTTATGAATATGGTGGAAGTTGTAGTGGTGGTGGTGGTTATGATGATGATGATGATAATGATGATGATGATGATGATGATGATGATGATGATGATGATGATGATGATGATGATGATGATGATGTGATGAGTGTAAACTTTTACATCTTCATCAGCGTTGGAAATAAAATGAATATGGATATTATTACTAATATTTGTCTTGTGTCGACAGGCGAGCTTCATTTTCTTCATAATGACTGGGCATGTGCAAATGAGCTCCGCTCAGTAGACCATACTGACGACAGTGGTATGGATATCACTGCACTCTTCAACAGATGTTGCAGCGAGAAAACATAAAATGCTAGACTCTTTCATAAAAAATATACTAAACTATAAATTACATCAATAGTTGGAATGAAACACCGCCTTGTGTAATTTTAACGCTGTACACTTGGACACTTGCTAATAAGTTATCTGAGTGTCGCGGTAAAATGTAACAGCAGGTCTATTATAATTAAAAGGTGGACCTGAGACCGAACACTATTGATTTTTTCTACTTTTTCTAGCCTTTGTACGCGATGTAACTATTGGACTATGATTACCTTGATAAATTACTCTTACATGTGTTACTACAGCTTAATAATATGTGGTCGATAACATAACATGGTCATCATACGTCTCCGATTTATAAGAGCCTATCAGCATAACACTGTTCAAACTACCATATATGTATCGTAATCATATTATGTATGATTCATTCAAGACAACCATTTCCCACAGATTCTTATAAATATATTTAATAACAACAGGGGGCAAACTAAGTTCTCTCCTTATTGCATTTAACGGGCCAACAAGTGACTGCATTGAATTTTTTGTGGTGTCCGCTATATAGAACGATATTGCAAGGTTCGTCTGAATTATGACTCATTTTCATACCCCGTATTACATAACTATACAAAAATTTCAATAGCAAGTATCCTGAAGTGGTATACCCGCCTTAAAGATATTATACAACCTACAGGGATCACCTCAGCCAGAATACGCGTGATCCGAATTATAAATTCACTGCCTACAAGTTATATATTATTATGAGTCGATACGATCATAAACCAATGGCAGGCCGCCCCGATATCCTACCTGGCCAGGTCATAGGAAAGTCAGTACAGCCCAACAATGGCCTGGGGTCAATACGCTACACTGATCAGTGAGACATGTAGAGAGAACTAGTGCAAGTCAATCTGCTTACCTATGTTTCCATATTTACGCGTGGTATAAATCAGTCCTATAGTGTTCTACGTCGTTGTCCCTTTACCGAATGTTTGCGTTCCTGATAGAATATAGAATGAAACATAGATATTAAATATTGAAGTTTTTCCTTTGTTTATAAAACAGATTTATAAAGATAATTTTGTTTTAAGTCATGATCTGTAGATATACATGATTCTTCCTTTTACTCTGCGTCATTATTATTGGATATGCTTTACTAGTACCATGTTAGAACTTTAAATACAGGGAATACACGATTCGAGTATATCATTACAACAGCTTTTTTGCGAAAAGGAAGTTTAGTAGTAGTAGTAGTAGTAGTAGTATTAGCTTTTTTTGCGAAAAGGAAGTTTAGTAGTAGTAGTAGTAGTAGTAGTAGTAGTAGTAGTAGTAGTAGTAGTAGTAGTAGTAGTAGTAGTAGTAGTAGTAGTAGTAGTGAAAGGGGTAATGTAGTCCTCATTTTTGAAAAAGTACAGTTACTGCTAACAAAAACTCGAGAGAACATCCCAAACTACTTCAACCTTATACGTGAATCATTTATGACTTTCTCTATATATGATGAATCAAACAGTAAAGCTAAATATTAAATATACAAGTCTATATTGAAACATTTCTGTATTAAACATATCGTATAATAATTTATGTTTATTTCATTATGAAACATGGTCACTACACTAGGAAATAATAAAGTCAATAGGTGTATTTATAGCGAAATGTCAATACATTTCTAATACGTCATAAAACCAGGCAATGTGAGGGCAAATTTTACGAGACAGGTATACGTCACATGAAAGGCATACATTCATAATTTTGCATATTAATAACTGGAGATCAAAAAGAAATGAAATTGATGGTGTCAAAACGCAGACATTATGTGGACGGAATCCATGCATATTATATCATAGGGTAATTAGCCTATTAAATACAAAAAGCGGAACCTTAGATTGTAATGGGAAATATGGCAGCATACATTGTCTGACAGTGGTTATATGTACAGTACAATTCAATACTCTCCTTTTATGTAATATTAGATAATGATGAAACAGAATATTCGTGCACTTTCCAATTCCCAACTTTTGCGTATTTTCCTCTTCCTCTCCACGTTGGGAACGTTCGTATAAATATAGTTTCCATTGATTAATAATACAACCTCAGATAATATTGTATTTCTTGAATATTTGATAATTTATAATCTGGTGTACATGTGATTCATATATCTTTAATGTAAAGTGTATTGCTACTTTATGCATTGTAACTTTTGTTATTTCGTTTAAAAAAATACAAATTATAATTCAAAAATCAGTTTTAAATAGTTTGTAGAAGATCTATATGAAATATTTTGCATATTTAATGATTGTGTACAAATAAAAATTTCTGTCTCTAAATTCTTTATGGAAAGTGAAATAATGAAAGTATTCATTTACTTCTTTTAGTTCTTTTTATATATCATGTATATTATCAGCTTTCTTTGAGGCGATAAGAGAAATAAACTGACCCCAAAACATTCTTTTTTAAGATGAAATATATGTGAAAAGGGATTGCCGTGGATACAGTAAGAACATATTCAATTATTGACATTTTTGTCATAATCAAATTATTCTATGTGTTTATATTTTTATGACCTCTCAATTTGCGATACCTGTTGACCCTTGTTCTTTACATGGAGGATTATCTATGAAATTTTAAATGTACGTCCTCTGATTGTTCTGCTGTTACGGTGAGTGGGAAGGTGGGCCCGTAAACCGGTTAACCATACCATTTGTTTGGCTTTTGTCAAATAAATGACCGTCCTAAGTCGGTATCGTAAATGCACTACAATCAAACATTTTTGTAATGTGTTATATGTTCTAGAATATTATTTATATTCATGTATTTTATAGCTCCATGGTGACTTCTGCCACATAACTGAGCCAATGACTCCTCTTTTTTCTTTTATAACTATAAGAGATTGTTGATATTATGCCATTATGTAAAGTTAGTGTGAGAGTAGTATTAAACATTCTTTATATTAATATTTGTATATAGTATGCTTAGCAACAATAAAAATTAATGAAGAAATGTACCACATTTTCAAAACAATATAAATCATATGTAAATGTAAAGTACTTGTACTCGAAAAACTACCTCCACCTGCGTTAGAATTAAAATATGTTCTTTAGTTCATAACCAACAAACAGAAGAAGAAAAAGAATAGCTGTATGACAAAATTCGCCTGGGATAGACAGAGCAAAGATGAATTAGCACATAAACAGACATCACAAGAATATTCGATTATAACGTAATTGCGGTACCGATAAATTGAAGTGAAATTCGACACTCAATTGGTGTGGTCAACCGGTGTACGGGCCCACCTTCACATTTTTCCTCATAATGGTGTCTATAATTCCATATTTTACATTCAAATGTGTGAGTTCAACTTAGTGTATTAATAGGTTATGTATGTTGTAGTGTGTATAAAGATTAAACATGGATTCGATAATATGTACTAATTGATTATATAATATGATTGCTTTGATTACATCTTAGTATAATGCCTTTATTCCATATGTATATATATTTAAACTTTGCTTAAATCGAGTAGGAGGTGTTTTCATCATTTACATTTTTACACTACTTCCCATAGCATTGAAGCTCATGAAACTCATCTTTGATCAGAATGTGTAATTTTCTTCTAGTGCTGATGTTTGCAAAAATTCATCCTACGAACAATGTTCGTTTGTGTTTGTGTTGGTTTGGGGCATTCTTTCCTTGTATGGTGAACCAAGCAAGAGACGCTGAATTCTCCAGGTATTTTGTCTCTGATTTTCAAAATCCATAAATTCTAGTGCTGCACATTGCTGTGGGTGTCACATTGAGGTCGCATCCGTTTCTTTTATATCTTTAAAACTAGCATTTCAATATTGTATACCTTAACACAATACAGATATCAGTTTTATGTAACATCCATTTATTTGCATTTGCTCTCTTAATGCATAAATACTGCATGTAGACGTTTTCGAAAAACGGCATTACTACATAAAAGCAGATTATTTCATTAATCATGTTTACTCCTGTGAAGCACCTACTCTCACCTCTAACAGGAAACGCTTACTCCTGTGAAGCACCTACTCTCACATCTGACAGGAGACGCTTACTTCTGTGGAGCACCTTCTCTCACATCTGACAGGAGATGCTTACTCCTGTGAAGCACCTACTCTCATCTCTAACAGGAACGCTTACTCCTGTGGATCACCTTCTCTCACCTCTAACAGGAGACGCTTACTCCTTTGGAGCACCTACTCTCACCTCTAACAGGAAACGCTTACTCCTGTGAACCACCTACTCTCACCTATAACAGGAAACGCTTACTCCTGTGGAGCACCTACTCTCACATCTGACAGGAGACGCTTACTCCTGGGGAGCACCTACTCTCACCTCTAACAGGAGACGCTTACTCCTGTGGAGCACCTACTCTCACCTCTAACAGGAAACGCTTACTCCTGTGGAGCACCTACTCTCACCTCTAACAGGAAACGCTTACTCCTGTGAAGCACCTACTCTCACATCTGACAGGAGACGCTTACTCCTGTGGAGCACCTTTTCTCACCTCTAACAGGAGACGCTTACTCTTGTGGAACACCTACTCTCAGTTCTAACAGGAGACGCTTACTCCTGTGGAGCACCTATTTTTACCTCTGACAGAAGACACTACTTTGGAGCACCTGTTCTTACCTCTAACAAGAGACACTTACTCCTGTGGAACATCTGTTTTCACCTTTGATAGGGTACGTTTACCCACGTGGGGCACCTGTTCTTACTATAGACAGAAGACGCTTTCTTCTGTGGAGTATCTGTTTTTACCACTGACAGGAGACGTTTACTCCTGTGGAGCAGCTTTTCTTACCACTGTCAAGAGCACCTGGTCTTACCTTTGGTTACCAAGAGTTTATATATGTATATGTAGTTAGTGCCAAAGTGATATTGCATCAATTACGTTTGTATTTTTATGCATGGTTTATTTAGTATCTCATCTCAAATTTGTTTTCACTTCTCTTATAATTGTGTGATTATAAATATTTCAGTTAGATAGTTTGAATAATCCAGAATGCTATTCTTATTTCTCTTTTATTAGAATAACATTTCTTTTCATTGATGTAGTATCAATAGATTAATACGAAGGTGACAAAGAGTTAAATGCATTGCACAAAGATGTGTAATTTCTGAAGCTAATGTAGTAAAAACTATCGTTTCCATTAAAAAGTGAAAAATTTGTTACTATTAGGTATAAACGAGGTGTATGAAGCCCGTTGATGTGTTGTATGTTGTGTAACTATTTTATCGTTTATTATTGATTGGCAGAAATGACAAAATTAATGTACGTGATTACGTAAAATAGGGGGTAGTATTAATCTTTTGAAAATAAAGATGTTTACACATATCTTTTTCTCACCGAGTGTATTAGAAATTCTCTAAATGAATAGTATGTAATTATGTAATTGATTAATTGATTTTTTATAAATAAAGGAAAACATAGAAATATATAGCCGGGACATTTTTCACACCACACCATTTGTTTGGCTTTTGTCAAATTAAATGACTGTCCTAAGTCAGTATCGTAATTGCACTACAATCAAATATTTTTGTAATGTGTTATATGTGCTAGTATATTATTGATATTCATGTACTGTATAGCTCCATGGTGTCTTCTGCCACATAACTGAGCCAGTAACTCCTCTTATAGCTCCATGGTGACTTCTGCCACATAACTGAGCCAGTAACTCCTCTTATAGCTCCATGGTGACTTCTGCCACATAACTGAGCCAGTAACTCCTCTTTTTTCTTTCTATTAACCTAAATATTTTACTCGCCACATATTAAACAATCAAATCTTAAACTTTGAACCAAAGAGCAGGTTGGGTTTAAAGCCAATGGAGTTATTATAGTCTATAGCACAATCTAGCTATATTTGTCTTGTTTTGGATATATCTAATACATCCCGATATGACCATAGACCAGATCGGGATATACATCAATTTCCAGATCAGACTAATATAGCCCGATCGGGATATATATTCTATAGCTAGATCGGATTTGCATCCGACCTGAAGAGGGTCCATGAACAATATGAAAAAAGAACATTTTAAGACAAGGTACAATCTCTTTAATATTATCAATAGTCTTGTGAAATTCACTGTCTGATTCGTGTCAAACAATTTCGACGAGTAATTTATTCGCAACTTGAAACCCGATAAAAGTTCACTACATCAGTCAAATTTACATATATATTTCTGACACACATTGACTACTTTACTTGAATATAGTTCCTATAAGACAGTATGTAGTGAAGTCAATTCCTACTTCATGACATATTACTGATTGTAACTGAAGCTTTAAAGTTAGTTCAACTAGCTCGAATAAGCCTAGTGTCACGACGGGTGTGACCCGTTGGCAGGGAATGCTTACTTTACCAGGTCACCGCATCTTGTTCTGCCAGGGCACATGTTTCGATATTTTGTAGTGAAATTAAACTATATATATATATATATATATATATATATATATATATATATATATATATATATATATATATATATATATATATATATATATATATATATATATATATATAAAAGATAAGATAAGATAAGTTTATTGACCAAAATAGGCCCTTACAGGCATGGCATATGTAAACTTGTACATGAATGATTATACATAGGAAACATAAAACTAGATCTTAATAGTAAAGGACATAGTATTGTGAAATACATGTAGTAATTTTGACAGGGAAAACAGAATAAACATGATAAAATAGAAAAGATATTTGACAAGTGTTACAATGCATATAGATATCAATATGTATATAAGATGTCTTCTATGGAAATATATATGTATAAACTTAAAAATAAATACAGCATCAGATAGAACGTACATAGGAGTAAATAACATTTATTGTGTAAAGTAGAAAATTAAAATTTCCATCTATTTAAATCATTTCAAATAAATCCAAGACGAATAACAAAAATAACACGTTCAGATTCATTTTCGGGTTATCTTTCAACGACGTGCATAGGCTGTTAGTTTAGAAGGGAACAATAACAACGTTTTTATGAGAAAATATTTTCCGTCAGTTTGAGTCGAACATTTGCATTTGCACCCTTCTTGATATATTTGTCTACTTACTGTAGACAGTATTCGTTTACGTATTAAAACTAGTATCTTTCTTGAAGTAGTTTTACAAGCGTAAATACCCACACTGCCTATCTAACACCGAGGATCAAGTGAGAAATTCTGGTTTCCGATTGATAAGCCAAACAAAATATAAACAAAACTGTAAACAGAATAGTGGAACTTTGTTAAAAGTATGGAAAGCTAGACGGGAAGGTGTGAGACGACCCATAATTTTAGAATTTCTATCAAATTTTGATATCTGTTTATTTAGATTGCTTTTCAAATCAACCAAAAAAAAAAAAAAAGACGTAAACCGTATAAGGAAGTAGGAATTATTACTTAACACCCCAAGGCCATCAATATACCACAAATGGAATATTCCAATATTTTGGGATCTTTCGGTATTTTTCTTGTCTGTGTAAATATCGAATAACAACGCCATTGGTCCCTGAATAATATTTAAGTCTTGTTTATCTGATTTAACATAATACAAATGTTCGAAAGTCAAGTTACAAATATATTTCGATGAAAACAAACTTGATGTAACTGCTTACGCATTCACTTTAAGTACAACACTATTGTGTTTAAAGAGCAGTGATTTCAGCATTATAAAGCATTCATGTAATACCCTTGCATATTATTTCTTTAGTAATATGCACTTCGTTATCTATATTATCATTCATTTTCAGATCTATAATTTATTTTTACTATATCTGTTCATCTATAGTCCTTTCTATATCTTGAAAAAAGTAGAGTGTTTTATTTATCACGGATGACATTTTTACATACAGAATCATTTGGAATATGTTTTTGCGGTGAGTGGGTAGGTGGGCGCCCTTAAACCGGTTAATCACACGAATTGAGTGACGTTTGTTACTTCAATTGACCGTCCTAAGTCGGTATCGGAACTGCATCACAATCAAATATTTTTGTAATGTTTTTCTTTGTACATTCTCTTATTATCATGTTTTGTGTGTATGTCCTTGGTGATTTGTGTAATACAGCTTATGCCAGATGCCCTGTTTTCTCTTCAATACTATCAAAACATATACGAATACATTCATTGATCGTATAGATTGTTTTCTGCTTTTAGATGAATATCTATATGCATATTGTAAAAGTTTGCATGATTCAACGTGTCAAGATTGATAAAAAGAATTTATTCTCGGCATACTATCGAGGAAAACAGTAAATATACATAAAATTACTTTTGAAAATTTTATAGTGCAATTAATTCAGTTTATTTTTGGTGAGGACTTTATTTTCATGTTGAGTTATACTCTCGAATTCACTCGAAAATCAAGTTCTCGTATAAAAAGGATAATTTCGAATGGTTATAAGTATACAAGTATGACAGTGTCATAAAGTTTATTTCATATATGCTTTTTAAATCTAGAAAATAATACATCAAATGTGTCTTTAACTTAAAATCCAGCATAGACATTGGTTTGAAAATTATTTAAATGGTTGGGCATATGAAACAAGCAACAAAATGTTAGCAAGAATATAAATGTATGACCCCTGATTACTCTCCATTATATGAAAACATTGAACAATACATAATGCTTACATTATATTACAAATCTAGCCTGTCTTGCTCTTCTGCCATATCTCCTAACCAACCCGACACCATTCTTAATGTTAGCAATATTTTATGTTTAATTTGTGAAGTTCCTCCATATTTTGTGTTTGGAGCTTATAAATGAAAATCAATGTTAATGCCATGAAGATAATTTATATATAAATAATATTTACAGAATAATTGATACCTGCATTTACATTAAAATCTATAATACTTTCAATTGATAAAATTCGTGTTCTATATTTTATACGCACTCTGGTTACAACAGCCATTGATAGTTCTGTTGATGAGGAATTTTACACACATACCGACTTCAGTTCACTGTATTAGATAAACATTTCGACTGACTTTTTACTGGCCTAATAATTCAAATTAAATTTTGAATTGCCCATGTCTATTTCAATAACTAAGTTCTATTTTACAAATAAATGCAAATAATGCGGAATAAATTTATAAAAATCATATGTGTTCATAAATTACTAGTATATAATCCCTTTCTGTCTTCTTAACAACACCTCATTTCTTACAAACGATAGGGATGTTTCCTATAAAACAAACTAATTAGATTATAGTGATGACACCGGCCTGACGATCCCTTATCTTTTGATTCTCTGAAGACAAAATGTCTGTCAATGACTAGTCCGTAATGGCCATGAGTGGCGTTCAATTGTTTCAAACTTCTTCCTCATTTAAAATTAGTATAAATCTTACAAATTCAATATACAACGTAATGCTATTAGCGACCAGAATGCAGCTTTAGAATGCTACAAAATGACCCTGGATGCTGCATGTTGAATAAACTATTGACAGCGCAAAGGCAAGTTAAATTGAATGCAGTACATGATGGATTTGCCAAATGCACTAGTCTTGACATTTTCCCAACAAAGGTATCTTCCAAGCTATTCAGGGAGTGTGTAGTTTGCTTAAGACGATCTTATATTTTTTTCCAATTTGATTTGAATTTGCTTTACTTTGTTGAGTATAGATATTTCCTTTGATATACTCATAGATATTACGGAAATTCGATGCATACAGAATCGGCGTAGCAAAGTCGGTAACGACGTTTGTTCAGAGATCATTGGTTCAGGTCTCGCTTGTGGTCCGCCGGTGTCCTGTCTTTCGTAAAACGAAAATAAAAATAAAATCCAAGGCCCTGATTACAGTAGATGCCAAACATAAAAGCCCCTACTTTGGATGGGTCTGATGCATGCCATCACAATGTAACTGAATCAGTTCTCAAACAAACAAATCGACATTCGCACTATGTAAACAAGCACTTATGAATGATGACTACCAGAAACGTACATTTAGTGCATAGATTTTGTATACTGAAAAACAATTATATACGATGATAAGAAAGTAAAAACACAACAACATATATTATAATATGAATTTCTTAATAGCTGTAAAATTTTACTGCTTGGATGATTCTTTTTTGGCTTTATGATAATTGATAAGCGCGCTTTTCCCAAAACATGCCAGTAATTTGCTTCATATTATAAGTTTTATCTTCCTTTGTAATTCTTCACTGTAAATAATGAGATACACTTCAATACTGTTTCAATATTATGAACGGAAATTTCTGCTAGTGTTGTTTTATCTAATTAGCCTTTATTTTACGGATTATTATGAATATGGATATACCGTATAATTATTTTCATGAAAAAATATTATATTTGTCTTTCTTCTTAAACTAATACAGAAGTCTTAACTTTAAAATGTGTAGGAGTGTAAGCAGATTTGGGCTTTTCGCGAACAGATCTATTGATTTTTGACAGCGTGGTCACTGTTTTATACTATTAGATTTTAAAACAATAAATGCGCCACAATGGTCATAAGTCACGTTCACTCGTATGTATATAGGCGTTTTGGGAATTTTTACACAGGATTATCTTATTATAAATCCCTTCAGGGACATAATTGACCATTTTATGGCGATCATTCGATAAGTCGCACCAATGAAGATATAACGAGTGAACGTATAATAATGGGCAATTTATTATTTCCTAGTGAAACGGCTTTATTTTTCTTTGCGAGACGAATTTGCCTCGCCAATTAAAACAAACAAGAAGAAATTTCTTGTGTGTTGGAATACATTGCTTCATGTGATTCCAAAGAGGGATTTCCTTAATATGCTTGTTTTATAGCAGCTGTTCGCTTTTACATGCAACCAATGATTAATTTTTCTATCCTTTTGAGGAATGTATTTATTAATAATTCATTGTTCCCATATTTATATATTTTAATCGTAACAAAACTTAGTCTGATAACAATATCGACACAATTTAGTCTCCTTATGCCTGGTCTGTTAATCAAAGTTTAATGGAAGCGCATAATAAACTTTGCAATCAAATCATCAGATTTAAATATTTATAAAAGATTGCGAAGATAATCTTTTCAAACATCAGGATAAATTTCGATAATTAAGACTTGTTTTCTTGTTCTTGTTTTCCAAAAACCAAGTAGAGTCAAATTCCGTGAGGTTTTATTGCAAAATATTATAATAATTAATATAACTACTTTTACTATACCCCCGCAAACAAAGGTTGGGGGTATATAGGAATCACCCTGTCTGTCAGTCTGTCCGTCTGTTCACATTTGTCCGGGCCATAACTTCTTAGCCCCTCGTGGGAACTGGATAAAATTTCACACAATTATTGTACATGACCCAAGGGTGTGTCATGAAATTGACCCATGGTCATATTATCAATGTCAAGTTCAAAGTCCACACATAGCAAAAAATTTTCCGGGCCATAACTTCTTATCCCCTTGTTGGCTCTAGATAATATTTCACACAATTGTTGTCCATGGCCCAAGAATGTGTCATGACCTTAACCCAAGGACATATCTTTAAGGTCAAGGTCACAGTGCATACATAGCCAAAATCCTTGTCCGGGCCATAAGTTCTTGCTGCCAAGTTGGATTATTATTAGGATATTATTTTACACAATTATTGTCCATGACCCAAGGGTGTGTCGTGACCTGACTTAAGATCATATCTCCAAGGTCAAGATCACAGTACACACTTATTCGAAACCCTTGTCCAGGCCATAACTTCTTACTGCTGTGTTGATTTGGATAACATTTCATGCAATTGTTGTACATGAAACAAGGACGTGTCATGACCTCGACCCAAGGTCATATCTTCAAGGTTGAAGGCACAGTGCACACATAGCCAAAATCTTTATCTGGGCGAAGATGGATTTAGATAAATATTTCACACAATTGTTGTTCATGACCCAAGAGGCTGACATGACCTTGACGAAAGATCATGTCTCCAAGGTCAAGGTCAAAGTGCACAGTTGTCAAAATCCTTGTTAGGGCCATAACACCTTACTGTTATATTGAATCTGGATAATATTTCACACGTTTGTTGTTCATGTCCAAGGGTGTGTCACGACCTCAACTGAAGGTCATATCTTCAAGGTATAGGTCACAGTGCACAAAGTCGAAATCCTTGCACATGCCATAAGTTCTGAATAATATTTCACACAATTTTTGTTCATGACCCAAGAGTGTGTCATGACTTTGACCAAAGATCATATCTCCAAGGTCAAGGTCATAGTGCACGCATTTTCAAAATCGTTGTATGGGTCATAGCTCCTTACTGCTATGTAGGATCTGAATAATATTTTACACCATTCTTTTCCATGATCCAAAGGTGTGTATCACATTGTATGGAGCATGTTGACCTTTTGTGTGTCTGTCCATCCATGATACTTGTCCGGGCCATAACTTCTTTCTTTTACTTTGGAGGAAGATAATATTTTACTTTATTTGTCCATGGCCTAAGGGTGTGTTATTACCATGAACCAAGGTGATATTTACAATGTCAATGTCACAGTGCACACATAGCCAGAATTTTTGTCTGGGCCATAACTTCTTCCTGTTATGTTGCTGGAAGACTATAATTTACACAATTGTTTTCCATGACCCAAAGATGTGTAATGACCATGAACCAAGGTCATATCTACAAGGTCAAGGTCAGAATGCACACAAACCAGATTGTTTTCATTCATTATACCTCAAAATGTACAAGTGGGGCATCCACTACTTATACCAGGGATGTATCTTGAGATGAATTATTGCATGTTTCAACTATTTGTCCCGTTAGGACAGCTCTAGCTTCATTTTGTAACAGTGTTTATATATTTTCCCTACTTAAGGACCGTCGGTACCCCTTGATATTTAAAATACGCAGTATTCAATATCATTTAAACAAATAAACAAAGAACAAAATTCCAAGTTATCCAATTCTTAAACATATAGATACCTTAATGCAATCTATCGGTTCCTTATTTATATTGTGCATTAAGTATTGATGTTTTTTAACTTGTTGCAACTAATCTTATGTTCTTTCGGACATTCCTGGTGATGCTGACGATGGTTTCATATGCGGAATATGCATAATAGACCTTGCTTATGTTCTTGCGCCCAGTCTGAACTGTGTGAAACCATAAACAGACGGATAACGTCTACTGACTGGCTACAAACAGCAGCAAGATCTATATTTACTGTATATAAGGGAGGAGAAAGAATTTGCAAGGATTTAATACATCTGATTGAGTCATACCGTGTTCTTGTCAGGATGTTTTCACAAGGGTATACGCCACTCTAACTTTGCACTCAAAGTTCTTTATGGTGCAATTTCTTTCCGTGCCATTGATGTATTTCCTTGGGCACCTACCTGGTGCATTGCCTCGTAATTTTTACTTGAGCAACGGAAATCTCAAAGGAGGATCTTATACGTCAAACGTGCTTTCGATTTATACCGTCACACATGCCCTCATTTCATACCGCCACACGCGCCCCCTGTTTATACTGTCTCATCCGAAAGACAAATAGATATTGATTTTGTGTGTATGAAAACAATATCGACAACAGCCTGAACAGGGATCGAATCTGGGTGTTAAATTAGACATCCATTACAATAACACTCGGCCAACTTGTGCCTTCTTGGTCATGAAACATCATTCATCTACAGGCATTGTCAAGAAACAAACATTTGGTTTCAATGTAGTAAAAAACACAAAACTGACCATTGTCAACAACGTAATGCAAAGAATTCTACGTGTAGTTGTGTTCATTCATTTAGACTGCAAACAAACTTATTCTCAATCAGTACATTTTTAGTATATATACAGACAGGCAGGAAAACTTAAATGATGCAAAGATGGTATAATAGAGTAGTAGATACTGCTTGGCAATTTTAAAAGTAATTGATGGAAATTAATAGAAGCAAAAAAAAAAAATGGTTGTCAACATTGTTGCAAATATTACCAATTCTAAAAATAGTATCTTATATAGAGTATTTGATACTTTACAAGATGCCTCATTAAATATTTTGGATTATTTTGTCAGTTTGATTATGATTATCCATTTTCGCCCATGCATTTGAAAAAACAGTTTAATTATTATAAATATTGAATTGCACTGCTTAGGTCTTCAGCGTATACAAATGAAATTCACTCACTAGCACATGCACATACATACAAGCACTTAGGGATCTATAACCTACTGTCAAACATCCTGTGTACAGTCATCTAGGGATCTATAACATACATGTACTAACATCCTGTGTACAGGCACCTAAGGATCTATAACCTACTGTCAAACATTCTGTGTACAGGCATCTAGGGATCTGTAACATACTAACATCCTGTGTACAGTCACTTAGGGATCTATAACCTATTGTCAAACATCCTGTGTACAAGCATCTAGGGATCTATAACATACTAACATCCTGTGTACAGGCACTTAGGGATCTATAACCTACTGTCAAACATCCTGTGTACAAGCATCTAGGGATCTATAACATACTAACATCCTGTGTACAGGCACTTAGGGATCTATAACCTACTGTCAAACATCCTGTGTTCAAGCATCTAGGGATCTGTAACATACTAACATCCTGTGTACAGTCACTTAGGGATCTATAACCTGTTGTCAAACATCCTGTGTACAAGCATCTAGGGATCTATAACATACTAACATCCTGTGTACAGGCCCTTAGGGATCTATAACCTACTGTCAAACATCCTGTGTACAAGCATCTAGGGATCTATAACATACTAACATCCTGTGTATAGGCACTTAGTGATCTATAACCTACTGTCAAACATCCTGTGTACAAGCATCTAGGGATCTATAACATACTAACATCCTGTGTACAGGCACTTAGGGATCTATAACCTATTATCAAACATCCTGTGTACAAGCATCTAGGGATCTATAACATACTAACATCCTGTGTACAGGCACCTAGGGATCTATAACCTACTGTCAAACATCCTGTGTATAGGCACTTAGTGATCTATAACCTACTGTCAAACATCTTGTGTACAGGCATCTAGGAATCTGTAACATACTAACATCCTGTGTACAGGCACCTAGGGATCTATAACCTACTGTCAAACATCCTGTGTACAGGCATCTAGGGATCTGTAACATACTAACATCCTGTGTACAGGCACCTAGGGATCTATAACCTACTGTCAAACATCCTATGTACAGGCACTTAGGGATCTATAACCTACTGTCAAACATCCTGTGTAAAGGAGCCTAGGAATCTATACCATACTGTCAAACATCCTGTGTACACGCATGTAGGGATCTATAACCTATTGTCAAACATCCTATGTACAGGCACTTAGGGATCTATAACCTACTGTCAAACATCCTGTGTAAAGGAGCCTAGGAATCTATAACATACTGTCAAACATCCTGTGTCAGGCACTTAGGGATCTATAACCTACTGTCAAACATCCTGTGTAAAGGAGCCTAGGAATCTATAACATACTGTCATACATCCTGTGTCAGGCACTTAGGGATCTATAACTTACTGTCAAACATCCTGTGTACAAGCATCTAGGTATTTATAACATACTGTCAAACATCCTGTGTACAGGCACTTAGGGATCTATAACCTACTGTCAAACATCCTGTGTATAGGCATCTAGGGATCTATAATCTACTGTCAAACATCCTATGTACATATACAGGCATCGATGACCTACTGTCAAACATCCTGTATACAGGCATCTAGAGATTTCTAACCTACTATCAATCATCCTGTGCTCATGAATCTATAACCTAATGCTAAACATTATGTTTACAGGCATCTATGGATCTGTAATCTACTGTCAAACATCCTGTGTACAAGCATCTAAGGATTTATAACCTACTGACATACATCCTATGTACAGGCATCTAGAGTTCTATAACCTAAGCAGTCGGGGATCTCTGACTTGGAACCGAATATCTATGGCTAAAGATCCCTCCCTTAGTGTTGCGCGTCTGATGTGATGTCAGGCATCCTAAGAATATTATACCTGCTGCCTAGATTCTTATGTCTAAACAGACAGGAATCGCTAAACTAATGCCGGGCATCCGAGGTAAAAGCGGGCATCCGAGGTAAAAGCATCTGAACTCTCTGACCTGACAAAATATATATATATAGGCAACTTAAGACCCCATGATCCCTCGCCCTATTCCCGAGCATCATATTTATAGGTTAATGGAGATCTCTTACCGGTTACCAAGCATCATATGTAAAGTAACTAAAGATGACTTATGTGTTGCCGAACATCATAAGTTACTAGAGATCTCTCACCTGTTACCAAGCATCATGTATAAGTAACTAGAGATGTCTTGCCTGTTGCAGAACATCATACTGATCTCTTACCTGCTACTGAGCATCATATGTATAAGTTACCATAGATCTCTTACCTGTTGTCGAATATCATATATACAAACAGATAATATCAGTATACAACTGACCTTGATCTCTGTCATCTAGGCCTCTGTGACTATCCTTAGAGCTGCACCAGATGAAATATCCCAGGCTTCTGAGTGGATATTTTTTCCAGGAACATCTTTTTAATTAAAATGCTGTCTATGGACAAGATATAATATTACTATTTATTTCATGGTGCAGTATTTTCACAAAAGGATTAAATTTTATTTTCAGCGTACACATTTTCTGCGGACTGAGGTACTTCAAATGAGGCAAATTTTGAAAATGAAAAGTTACGGCAAGATCTAAGGGTTTTCTCTCTACAGGATTCGCTAGTTTTACTGTTCAAAATGTAAATGAAGCTTCAAATAATACTAGTATTCTATAGAAATTTCTCAGTTTGTTTACATGTAACCCTATGAAAAACTAATTTTAATTAAGGTACCACATAGGGGTGCTTGACCCAATACTGAGCACCGGGTATCATATGTACATACAATATTGGGATTCTTAAGGTTTCCATCCTGGTCACTGGTGAAGCAACACTGCGGGTTCTTTGATATTTTAACGTCTGATGTTACGTAAAATAAATGGTTTTCTTCGTCTCATAGAAAAAAAATCGAAACAACCCTGAATCCAAGTCTCAAGCACTGAGAGATGCCAGTTCCTCCGATTTCGTGAACCAACCACTGGACGTAACATGATATCACCATGTGTCTTCTGGGTGGGCTCTGTATAACTTTAGAAACACTCATCAAGAAGCAGTACATGCAATGTCTTACTCCCAACGCACAACCATCATTCAGAAATTCTAGCTTGAATAAATCTAATCTTCGGTAATTAAACAAATTACTTCCTCTCTGAGCTCTCCAATTACAGTTACGTAGGGTTTGTAATTAATTCTATTCAATTACACTGTAACTCAAAATCGACCAATGCTCTGAGAAAATGTCTATTTCATCGTAGCCGATTCAACTAGGAAATATTTCTTCATATTATTCTCAGGCCACCGCTTTTCCTGACCTCTGTTATAAATGCATTATGACCATATTAAACATAATACATTTTTTTTTTCATTTTCAGCTAACGTCATTTCATTATTTCTATTTATCATATTCGTTTTTCTTTTTTTATCATATTTAATATGTGTCAAAATCAAGTCTGCTGAAGCCACTTGCTGAAGGTGTTTTGTTATCAATAATTCTGCGAGGTTTAATGGCATGTTTTGTGTCATTTGGTAGTGCTTCAGACAGAATGTACAAAACTGACCATACATGCACGTTTTGGAGAAAAAAAAAAAAGATCATAGAATTTAAAGTTAAATAAAGCATTCACCAAATGGCAGAAATCAATAATTCAGACGAATGAACCGTTGATTGGTTGATTATTGTTTTACGTCATTCCACGATTATATCACGGTAACGGCATTCGTCTGATGTGTCGTATATCAGGAGAATGGAAGTATGTCACGATAGATGGTAGTTTTCCTACAATAATAGGAATTTCTACAAATAAAGACTTTCATACGAAGTACTAATGCATACAAGTTAATAGTCAACAAAGTATGAAACCCTTATCAGTTGACAAACGTATGATAATATATCGAAACCTTGGCATATAGTTGCTTATATATACAGTATTGATAAATAAATTAAAGTAACTCATTTTCGTCTAATCTATATATATGCCTGTATTCTATACAAAAACAATGCACGTATCTTAACAAGATATATCAGCTGACGTTTAATCCATATAGAACGCTAATAATATTACAACCTCTCCTTTTACCACCTTCGACAGGATTATATCAATATCAGTTAAAACGGTGGATTGAAGGGTATAGAAAATAAAAACTGACACTTACCTTAAATCACTTAAAATATTTAAACTTTGTTATCTAATATTGTACAGCTATGGGATTTTGGTTCACCTTATCGAATACAATTAGAATGTCATTTGATAGATTATCTAATTGGCATAGAGTACAAGTTTGGATTTTAACCACATTTTTCTAGTTGAAATAATCGTATCATAACGTTATTTTATTCCATGATAAATATACTTTAAAAAACAATTCTGATAATCAAATTCTTTTTATTATTTGATGACTTCTTATTTCATTGCAAACATTCTTCTTTTCTGTTGACGAAAGCACTGTTTGAAATAAAATTTTCTTAATCACTGTTACCGCAAAACACATTGACCTCCTAAAGACGAACAGTACGGGAGGGGTAAGAATCTCCAACAATCAGAGGCGAAACCAAGTGCACGGGAGGGGTTAGCAACTCCTACAATCAGATGCGAGACCAACGTGTACGGGAGGGGTTAGCAACTCCTACAATCAGATACGAGACCAACGTGTACGGGAGGGGTTAGCATACCATACAATCTGAGGCGAGACCAACGTGTACGGGAGGGGTTAGCAACTCCTACAATCAGATGCGAGACCAACGTGTACGGGAGGGGTTAGCATACCATACAATCTGAGGCGAGACCAACGTGTACGGGAGGGGTTAGCAACTCCTACAATCAGATGCGAGACCAACGTGTACGGGAGGGGTTAGCATACCATACAATCTGAGGCGAGACCAACGTGTACGGGAGGGGTTAGCATACCATACAATCTGAGGCGATAACAAATAGGGGTTATTATCTTCTACAGTCAGAGGCGAAACCAAGTGCACAAGAGGGTTAGCATCTCCAAACTTTAGAGGCAAGACTAGGTGGATGGGAGAGGTTAGCATTTACCACAATCAGAGGCAAGACCAAGTGCTCGCGAGGGGTCAGTATCTCCTAAAATCAGAAGCGAGACCGAGTGCACAGGTGGGGTTAGCATCTCCCAAAATCAGAAGATAAACCAAGTGTACCGGAAAGGTTAGGATCTTCTACAATCAGAGGCGAAACGAAGTTTAGCAACTCCTAAAATCTGAGGTGAGAGGCGAGACCAAATGCGCAGATAGGCTTTGTATCTCCTACACTCAGAGGTGTGACCAAGTGCACGAGAGGAGTTAGCAACCCCAAATCGGAGGCGAGAACACGTGGATACGAATGGTTTGCATCTCCTACAATCAGAGGCGAGACCAAGTGCACGGGAGGGGTTAACATCTGCAATCTGGGGCGAGACCAACTGCCCACGAGGCGTTAGCATCTCCGGTTTGGCTAGCAGTAACCACCATCACACTGACCTAGGTTCTTCTCAAATCAAAAGTACATATCAAAGTTATCTATCACGTCTGTGGTCCGTCAAAGTTCTGAAATTTTGCTTCAATGAAAACCTTGATAAGAATGTTGAAGGACATCAGTTAATAGTCCGGAATTCATTGCATTCCGGCCACAACGACGTATGCTGAATCCCTGAATACATTATAGATATATAATGGGAGACATTCTCAAAAGCTCCCGAATTTGCAGTTTCTTGCATTTTTCAGGAAAGACAATATGATCGGAGTCAAAGTAGGATTAGATACATTCCAGTTTATTCTAACATCACCGTCTATCACTGGTGTTTTGTGATATATATTGAGACTCTAATACCTCTTCAGGAACTGAGTATATGCATTTATAATTGTGGTTATGTTATCAAGCCAAGGGGTATAACTGCCTTCTGGTGAGGTAAAACTTGGGTACATGTATTTGCAATCACAGATACCCTGCTAGGTCATTCTCATTCACGTAAAACATGCACTGTACATGAATCAGTTTCCCAGGTTGAAATCCTACTACCAACTACAGCTTTCTCTTCAAATATTTAAAAAGTACAACCATTTAAGGTTAATTTGTAAAAAGGCAAGATCTGTATAAGAAATACTATTGCTCTCTATGGCAGTATTATTTTAAAGTACGATTAATTACGCCCTATGAGGTTAATATGGCAAATTGATGACCCCAAGACCTTGCACTCGAGGTGGCCTGACCTGACCGAGGCCGTAAGGCAGACGTCAGGTGAGACCATCGAGATTGCAAGGTCGAGGGTCATCAATCTGTCATAATGACATCATAGGATGTACTTAATTGTTTAATTATACCGAAATTTTATATATCAAGAATATTTAGTGAAATATTCATGTTACATGCTGACGTACAAGTAAACAAAGAAGTATTCATAGCAGCTATAATCCATTTCATAGTTACCGATGAATTAAATATATAGTCTGTATCTGAGGCGTGCAATCGCCGCCATATTAGATTTCTACGTCTGTCA
The DNA here is from genome assembly GCA_035048485.1 of Pteria penguin. NCBI lineage: Eukaryota > Metazoa > Mollusca > Bivalvia > Pterioida > Pteriidae > Pteria > Pteria penguin. The sequence goes on along the minus strand of CM068587.1, from coordinate 22,515,581 downwards.
TATTTGGCGGTCATTAATATTAATGACCCGACTATTATTTCATTTTCCGGTCAAAAGTTATCACATGGTGTATTTTTGAGTCACAAGTCATTTTTAATGGTTCATAATCAACCAAGTATCCTAGAATCTTAATAGAGGTATAATAAAATATTTTAAACGCCAAAGGTCAATAGATTATATATATATATATATATATGATGCTAATGAGGTGTTGCCTGAAGGAACACTCCTATGAATTATCAAAGCCCCATTTCTTTTTTTAGAGCAATTGTTTTACGTCACTCCATGGTTATTTCGCGTGCATGGTCAAGGTATCTATATACAAATTAATATATTTGCAACCGAACAAACTGTGAGGCAATGAGCAATGAGGGGTCTTTTACGTGCCACGGGACCTCGGATTCTACCGCCTCATCCGAAAGACAGGTCACCGGTGTACTAAAGGCGTGAGTCGAACCCAGTATCCATCGGTTACAAACCGAGCACCTCAGCCTACATCGGCTTCTGGTTGATGTTAAAGTCAGAGGATAGACAAATAGAACTAGAGTTGTCATAAGACAGTAGAGCTCTCCGGTGGCAACTAAACTGAAATAGCAATTTTTTTAAAAGTAGGTAAATCTTCAAGGTCAAGACTTAAAACATTTTGATACATAATGAAAGATCTTGTCACGAGGAATACAGACATAAAATATTTATGCCATCTCTTACTGTTCATAAATTATGACCAAAGTTATAGATTTTTAAAAGTTTGTCAATTTTAAGGTCAAGATCACAAAATCAAAAGTTTTGGTACCCAATTTAAGGACTTGGCACAAGGAATATACATGTGAAATATTTAAGCCCTGTCTCTAATGGTTCCAAAGTTATGATCCAGGTTAAAGTTTTTGTCTACGGACGACGACAACAACAACAACAATAACAACAACAAAAACAACAACGCCGGGGATATGGCAATGCCTTTCCATGCATTCGTTCCAGCGAGATAACCAAGAAAAAAACTTTCATTCCCATACTATCCAACTCATGAGTGAAAGGAAATGATATGCATGCCATTTATTGTTTTTACTGTTTTATCCTTTAAGATTTTGGCTAGATTCCAACCCAGAGGCGAGTTTCACTAAAGGTCGTAAGCCGAAACGTAGACGTAAACCTTTCTAAGAAATATTTGTCTCCCCCAAAGAACTCCAAACGTAACGTACACCTTTTACAACGTTTACCAATGTAATTATGTATGAACATTGACTTCAAGAAAAATTCATTTGACGTACACGTATATTTAGTCGCAAAGTTTACGTCTACGTTTGGGCTTACGACCTTTAGCGAAACTCCCCCCCCCCCCAGGACTTTCTGACACTTGTACTGGTTTGGTCTATGTACATATGTACAGTGATCAAACTGACAACGTAAAGTGATAAACTCCTTTATCTGTTTTCAAAATTACAAAAAGTAGCTTAATGTGATTTGCATCATAATGTATCACCTGAACTTAACCTCAAAGCCGCAAATTATCTGCTTAGAATGGCTATCACATGAAAGGGTGTGTAATACAATGCTAGAGAATTGCCATTGGAGGGAATACATCAGTCAATGTTTTCCACTTTTCTAATTTCATAAAGAGACAGCCAAATGGACCCTGGACAAAATGATAACATGCTATATTGCTTCACAGACAACATAGTTAATGATGGTCATATAAGCATGATGGTCATATATACGTATGCAAGTCAAATGCAGACAAAACAGAGTCATTCCTTTACCAACTCTCTCTTTAATCATGTAAGCAACGATTAAATAAGATAAACTTTTCACTCTTTTTAATTTATGATAACCATACTTTATTACAGTAAATTACTGATTACAGTGTCAAACTGAATCAAACCATTCTTCCTCTGGTCTCTTTCACTACCAATTACTACTGTGGAAAAAATATTTTGTAACTTTACGCAACACAGTATCTAGATGAAACATATCATAAAATAGTATTTTCTCTGCACAATTAAAATATGTAAACATGCCAAAAGGATTGCAAAGTTGTTCTTCGACCTATGCTCCCCCCCCCCTCCACACTTGTAATACATTAGCCACACATCACCACATATTCATTAAAAACAGATTTCTTCCTCTAAATTCTTCCCAAATTTACATTCCACTTTTCAACAGTAAAAGATCACTACAAAAGTTTTGTTTGGACTGGGTGTAATAATTGATATTATTTATATTTGACAGTATGTATCCAGACTAGGAAATGAATTCTGATAGGGGCCAAACAGCAGGAAATATTGTTTACTGAGTCTCAATTATGGTTATGATGACACTGGTACAGTAGAAAATGTTCTGTGAAATAAATCAGTACTCAAAATCAGTTAGGATAATAAAGTCCATGTTTACTTCAATGGGGTGAATTTACGAAGATGATTGTTACTTGTCATTTGAAAGGTATGGTGGATGTTGATTTACATCACGAGAATAGGAGTTTCAGAGCTTTACATTACAATGCTACAAACTGCATTGTAAAGATAAAGATTCTATAAGCAAGGCAGATCTGAAGCCTGATGTCCAGATTTGTTCAATCTATCAATTCTGAATCCAATGTATATATCAATAACATCACAAAATGACCATTTACATCTGATTCACATTCATATTTCAATGTATAATTCTGTATCCTTAATACGTTATGATGACTTTTGTCTTCAAATAAAAACACTGCCACTGAATATTCTTACAAAGTCTTCACATGATCTTCATGGTGTATCTTGATATATGCTGAATATTCCTTGTACAATGTCCCTGCAATAAACGGTCCAAATGTCTTTTGATACTTGTTCAAATTTCTGGAGTTCCTCAATGATCCGAATTCAATAATTCACCAAAGGTCTTCCATCAATCAAACTTTGTCCTGACTTTGATCTGTACCTGGACCTAGAGTGTAATTAACATAACACAATTTATATATAATCAAGGAAAGTAAGATTTATAGCAAGATGTCTGAAAAACATTTCACTGACCAGCTTTAAAGAATAATGATAAGGTCATAGTGACCAGTATTCTATGTAAATACACATGTATCAAGACAAAGACATGCACTATGGTTATGGCAATTATATGAGGCAACAGGTTACCCATTTCTCCTTGCAAAGATATCTCACAAGAAAATTGAGGTAAGTTCAGAAATAACCATTGAAACTTTGACCATGAAGTCATAATCTTTACTCCAAGGTGTAACAAACTACATGTACACAGCAATAAGCAGTAACAAGGAAGAGTCTTAAGCAACACAACACCACTGTATATACTATCCAACATTACTAAGACAGTTTTCAATGTATCTGTGTTGTAAATAACATGAATAAAGAGATTGTCAGAACTGTATGAGTACTTTGAGTCTCTGAAGTTTGAGTTATCACAGTTCAACTGTATGTGTTCATCAATGAATTGTGCTAGACATAAATGTTCTTTGTTGCAAATTATTTTATATCAAGATCATTGTAATTTCTATAAACCAATAAATCATTGCAAAGCTTTCATTGTATAGATATTTCAGTCTAAGAGTACAGATTTAATCTGCTTGTATCTTTGAATCTTCAAGTTGGTTACCTCATGCTTCCATGTCGCGATATAACTGAACCAGAAGTCTCTGTCGAGACTGGAGCTCTACTGTTCTCCTCTACTCAAACAACAATTTACCTTCAGAGAAGAAGGGGTAAAAATATATTTGGACCACACATGTATGTTTTGTATTGCACATGCACAACTAGACCACCTACCAAACATGATGAGATCATAATTAAGTCTCACAGACATATACAATAAGAGAAGAAGTGGGAACAAGATTTTGGGACCACGGCCCTTTGTGGGGCCCCAGGGGGTCCGAACTGGTCCAAAATTGCACATGCACAATTACACCACCTATCCAACAAAAGGAGACCATAATTAGGTCTCTAGGCTATATACTTTCAAAGAAAAAGAGGGAACAAGATTTTGGGACCACACCCCTTTGTGGGACCCAAGGGGGTCCGGACTGGACCAAACTTATACATGCACAACTACATCACATATCAATCATGATAAGACTATAATTAGGTCTCTGGGACATATACCTTCAGAAAAGAAGAGGGAACAAGATTTTGGGACCACGCCCCCTGTGGGGCCCAAGGAGGCCCAAACTGGTCCAAAATTGCACATGCACAACTACACCACCTATCCAACAAAATGAGACCATAATTAGGTCTCTAGGATATATACCTTCAGAGAAAAAGAGGGAACAAGATTTTGGGACCACGCCCGTTTGTGGGACCCCAGGGGGTCCAGACTGGACCAAAATTATACATGCACAACTAGATCACATACCAAACATGATTAGACCATAATTAGGTCTCTGGGACATATACCTTAAGAAAAGAAGAGGGAACAAGATTTTGGGACCACGCCCCTTTGTGGGGTCCCAGGGGGTCTGGACCGGACCAAAATTGCACATGCACAACTACACCACCTATCCAACAAAATGAGACCATAATTAGGTCTCTAGGATATATACCTTAAGAGAAAATGAGGGAACAAGATTTTGGGACCACGCCCCTTTTTGGGACCCCAGGGGGTCCGGACCAGACCAAAATTATACATGCACAACTACATCACATACCAAACATGATGAGACCATAATTAGGTCTCTGGGACATATACTTTCAGAAAAGAAGAGGGAACAAGATTTTGTGACCACGCCCCTTTGTGGGGTCCAAGGGGGTCCGGACTAGACCAAAATTGCACATGCACAACTAGACCACCTATCCAACAAAATGAGACCATAATTAGGTCTCTGGGACATATACCTTAAGGATAGAAGAGGGAACAAGAATTTGGGACCACGCCCTTTTGTGGGACCCCAGGGGGGACGGACCAGGCCAAAATAATAAATGCACAACTAGATCACATACCAAACATGATGAGACCATAATTAGGTCTCTGGGACATATACCTTAAGAATAGAAGAGGGAACAAGATTTTGGGACCACGCCCCTTTCTGGGAGTCCAGGGGGTCCGGACCGTACCAAAATTGCACATGCACAACTAGACCACCTATATAACAAAATGAGACCATAATTAGGTCTCTATGATATATACCTTCAGAAATGAAAAGGGAACAAGATTTTGGGACCACGCCCCTTTTGTAGGGGCCCCAGGGGGTCCGGACCAGACCAAAATTGCACATGCACAACTAGACCAGCTACAAAACATGATGAGACCATAATTAGGTCTCTGGGATATATACAATCAGAGAAGAAGAGGGAACAAGATTTTGGGACCACGCCCTTTTGTGGGCCCCCAAGGGGTCGGAACTGGACCAAAATTGCACATGCACAACTAGACCACCTACCCAATAAGAAGAACCCATAATAAGGTCTCTGGGGTATATACCTTCAGAGGAGAAGAGGGAACAAAAAATTGTTTACGGACGGACGTCCGGACGGCCGGACAACGGACGAAGGACCATCGCATGAGCTCGACTGGTCGAGACCAGTAGAGCTAAAAATTGTTGGAAGCATCGTAAAACACCAATCAACCAACCAACCAAATCAATTCATCAGATATATACAATATCATGATTATCCTCTCTAAAGAACAGTTCTAAAACAGATTTCACAAATATTGTGTAAATTTCACTTGCAAGGAATCTGCTTATAGGTCACTGAAACATTTTGGCAGAAACTTATCTGAATGCACTCAAACTTCTTCTGTATACAAAAAGTTCATATCTTTTTTCTCTTTTTGGAAAATGATGTTTTATATTACATAACATTTACGGATAGCTAACACAGACAGTAATGTCAACTGGGTATGATATGCAAATGTTGCATTTTACTACACGTTACTATAAGTGATAGCATAAAGTACAGTATTACACAGATGTATCATACTAATTTGGCATTATCTGCATTCTGCTTAATATCATCTGTATTGATGATGAAGGAAAACTAATGAAAATGACATGTACAACTTTAAGCAAGGACAGAAACAGACACTGATAATAAGAAAGACACCTCTGATCATCCTGTCTTCCTCTGTCATCTTGTCTTTCTCGGTTATCCCTTCTCCCGCGGTCATCTTGCCTCCCTCTTTCATCCTGTCTTTCTCTGTCATCATGTCTCCCTCTGTCATCTTGTCTACCTCTATCATCTGGTCTTCCTCTGCTTCTCTCATCTCCATAATCTCTCCCTCTACTATATTCTCCAGAGTAACCTCTCCCTCTTTCATCAAATCTGTTTCTATCACGATCTGAAAATCGCCCTCTGTCTCGTTCCACATATTCTACTCTTCCTTGTCCTCTCTCTGAATGACTTAGCCTTCCTCTGACATTTATATATCCTCTTCCTCCATCTGGACTCCTATCTCTTGGTCTATCTGATCCACTAGTCCTATCTCTACTTGACACTCTGTCTCTGTTATCCCCTCTACTCCTATCTGGACTTTGTCTTCGTTCTCTCCTTCTGTCTGGACTGCCTACTCGAGACCTATTGGAGTCTGCTGTTCTTGAAGGACTTGCCCTTTGCCTTGGAGGGCTTATTGTCATGCTGCTGCTTTCATCTGAGTCACTGCAGCTTGAACCTCTCCTGTCACGTTCACGGTGTCGCTTTTCTCTCTCTCTTCTTCTCATTTCAAGGGCTCGAAGTCGTAAATCTTCTTCACGATCCTTGAAAAACAAATAAAGTCTTAGACTTCAATGTTTTACAGCAGTATATGGACAGGATACTGATATGCTTTATATAATCATTAGATAATCTCTAAAGATTTGAAAGTATTTAAGTCCTTCACTACAACTAAAATCAATTTTTGTTATCTGACATGATAAAATGACAAAAGAAATAATAATTTTGCTTCAAAGCAAAGGATCACTTTATATTGTATTAATATTTGGCCATAAAGACAACACAGACAGTAGGCTAAATGTAGTAAAGTTTTCAATTCTTTATTATATAATGCCACACTATGATTAATTCACCAATTTGGTACTGTTGGCACCCAATGGTTTTTTCTTTGGAGGTAAACAGAATATCAGAACAAAAATCACCGGCCCTCTACAGGTACATTGTCAACACAACAACTAGTAACCCAAAGGGACAATTAAGAAAATGGCTACACACCAAACATAAACCAGACTAGTCCTAATGGGACAAATACCCTCTAAATATGATATTGACCTTTGAGATGAGACCTTCAGTGAAGTCATGACACACAACATCCTTGTGTCCTGGGTAATAACTTTATGAAGTATGAAGCAAATTCATGTCACCACTATGGCTTTAAGGACTACACACTATTTTGTTCAAAAGTTCACTGTGACTTTGATCTTGAAAATATGATCGTGGGTCAAGTATAAAGCAAATTCATGTTAAATCATGACTGAATTAACAGCTATGGTGAACCAAAGACACTGATGTATGAAATGTAAGTCATTGTCATGCATGCTGTGGATGAACCTAGACTGGTTCGTATACCACTACCACTTGTAGTTAATCTGAAATCTGAATTAAGTTCTAAGGTTAACTAAAATCACTTAAGCCTGAAATGTCCATTCTCAAATTAACAATTTATGCAAGTTTCAATAAAATACCACTTGTAGTTACATCAAAACTGACTTAAAACAGAGACTGACTGAAGTGTCAAAAGATGGACAGAAAGACATATAGTTTAATTCCAGTATACTCCTGCAACAATAGATAAAATTCATAGGAAGAAGTAAAATATGTTTATCAAGGCAAAAAAATGTCTACTAATTTTCTCAGCCTCTAGGGTCAACAGCGTAATGAATTATACAACAAAAGAAAAGTATGCTGTCTACTGTCAAACCTCCTCTTTTTCTCCCTAATGACCTAGACCTTTGGGTAAGGTAATGACATTACACCTGCTGCTAAGAATCATTCTTATATAAAGTAAGTATGAACTTATTCCTATGCAGTTTGTCATACTTATAGCCTGGACAAGGAAATTTAACCTTAGTTTACAGTGATCTTGACCTCAGATGTACATTGGTAAAAGTCATGATAAACAGCTATCCCATAAATTAACATTCCTATGTATGAACTATTCCAATGTGGCATGTAGAAATCACAAGCGGGAAAATATTGTTGAGGACGACATAAAAGTGAACCGATAGGACCTTTTGGCTTTTAAGAGGAGGTATTAATAATGAGTCTAATGTTAAAAAGTTTCCATCAATTAACGATAGAAAAGTACAATAAATATATCATTTAAAGAGAGGTAGACAGAGAAAGTTCCCAGATGACTATATCATCATTATTACAAATAGTGAGCAGCATGTATAACTAAAAGAATAGAAAATCAAAAATCAGAGAATTAAGTTTACTTAAAGACTTACAATACGTTCTTGCTCCATTTTTGATATTTTTTCAACCTCAGCCTTCTTGTCTGCCTTGACTATAAGAAAAACAAACAAGGAAAGTCCTTTTAAAGTCTTTTTTATATATACAAACCAAAACATACCATGCTTAAAATTATATATCTAAGAGGTTAAAGAAGGTGCAATCCTAATCACCTTCATTATACCCCATGGAAATCATATCTTAACAGATTACTGGTATATCAATATGTAATTGAGCTGACAAATCCTTATTGCAATTACCATCAATTTCATGTACGAAATTTTAATGGAGTCCAACAAACCACAAAATCACAGAATCATAAATACCCAGATATAACAATCAAGATGCCAGAAAATAAAGGTTGATGCTTACATTGCTTGCTTAATGCTGCTTGCATTTTTCTTTTCAGTTTTTCTTGTGGAGTAACTTTCACCTGAAGATATAATAAACAATTAGCATCTATGTGGATGAAAGATGAGAAATTTGGAGAACTCACCTGAAAATTCCCTTCTTTGTTCAGTTTTCAATCTTTCCTGTGGGACATACCCCATAAACAGAAAATAAACAAACATCAAGTATCTCTTCTATCTTCAATAAACAGTACACACTTCCAGCTGATCTGCTGAACATCTACATAAATACTGAACAATACCTGCACAAGATCCTGCATAAAAGCCAAAATCAAAGTAAAGTGCAGAACATACATCTTTGACCTTGACCTCCAGAATGTACATCTTTGACCTTGACCTCCAATGTAGATTTAACTTACAGAATTGGACCCATATTAACAGGCACTGATACAAAACAGGTTGAATATGTTGATTACCAATTTCGGGGAAACAACAATACTTTGTTGATAAATGTAGGTTGCTGTTATGACAGTAGTACGCAGCATATAACTTGATTTCTCAAACAAAAATTGTAAGTAAATATATCTTTTTAAGAGCCGTTGAGGTAAAGAAGTTGTTTTCAAAAAAAAAAAAACAAAAGAAAATGATCATCATATGCCCCATTAGATAGCTAAAACAGAAGTGTGACAGACGGACAAACAAATGGACAGATTGATACACAACTGACAGTGATCCCTTAGTGTTATTATACTTCAAAGGTGACACAAAACGGAGGAAATTCCATATCACCCAAACTTTATCTTTCTCAGCAGAAAAATGACACCTCCAGAAAAGGCCCCACAATTGCTTATATTTAAGGACAGAGTACAAATCCTGCTTTTATAAAAATGTTGCAAATTGTGTCATGTCATTGAAAAGTTTTTGATATGAGAATGAGATTATATAGCAGAAATAATGCAGTGATATAATTTGTACCTTTGTAATGACAAAATAGTTGAATCTCAAAATCCAAAAACTTCATCTACTTTATCCAAGCATCATGTATAAAAATTATGAAATTCCTAAGACATAAAGTCAAGTTATTGTGACTCATAGAAAGTGCTGATATTTTATTACTAGTTATATGTTCAAGGTCCCATAACTGTGTAACAACAAAATAGATGAATCTCAAAATTGAAAGGAATCTTCCTCTGTCTACTCCAAAGATCATGTGAAAATCTGTAAAAATCCATTCCCATAACCTCCAGTTTTCAGCAGACAAAGAAAGTGCTGATGTACAGACGGATGGACAGTGATTACTATAGTGCACCCAACAGATGGTGGGGCCCTAAATATATACAACACGTAGAACTTAATTTCAATCTAACACCTTAACATTAACTAGGAAATAATTCTGCACAACAGAATTTTCTCTGTGAAAAAAAAGTTTTTATGTCTTTCTAACATGGATGGATTCCAAAAGCAAACATGAACTGTATGTCTCCTAGCTTAATACTCAACAAGAGATCCACAGGCCTAATCTGTCACCTGGTGTAGAATTGAGGCTAGGTTGTAAATCGTAGATTTCAATTCTGCTAGAGGGAGTTATGATCTTGATAACTGTACATAAGATTTCTAAGCACAATAAAAAGAAGTAAAGGCACTTTTCTATCTGGTAAATAATAAGGCCTTGTTCTAGGCTCTGAACCTGGGGTCAGGATTTCCTTAACTTTGGTAGAGAACCTTTTGCTCTTCATTACCAGGCTAACAATTTATATATAAATATAAGGTATATTAATTATGAAGAAAAGTTTTTCAAGATATAATAAAGATATAATACATTTCCATCACTAGAGAGCCAGTTCTATAGATACACATGCAGAACTGAGCACAATTAAACTTGTCATGCTTATATTAACATATAAAGGTAAAATAGAATAAGTAGTCTTCCAAAGGGAAGTAAAATACACTAAAAGAAACAACACAAACACTCTTTGCCGCAAATTTTCGGCCTCCTGGCCTTTATCAAGCAATTGTTAGAAAAGTACAGAAGAACTATGTAACATCCATCTTTACATGTCTAATATAAACAAGCTTCTGTACTTTTCTAACAATTGCTTGATAAAGGCCAGGAGGCCGAAAATTTGCGGCAAAGAGTGTTTGTGTTGTTTCTTTTAGTATAAAGGTAAAATCATTAACATTTGAGAAAAAATCATGAAATGTTCTTATCAATTATGCATTCAAGATGTATGTAACTGTAATATCATAAATGATCAAGGTATGTTTATGAAACACTGATGCCCAAAGACCGCAGTCAATTCTAAAGTTTTTGAATAAAAACAAGGTCAGAGTTCAAGGACCAGGTAATACATTTTGCTGCGAACAGAAAGATCTTGTGACAAGGAATACACGTTAATATCAAAGCCTTTTCATTTGCCATTTTAAAGTTTTAGCCAAGGTTTATGGAAAAGTAGGTCAAAGTCCAAGAATAAGGTCACTAGGTCAAACATTTTAGTAGCTGTGAAAACGTCTTGTCACAAGGAATACACAAGGGAAATATCAAAGTCATATCATTTGCCATTTAAAACTTATAGCTTGTTTTGTTACTGTTTTAAGCCACTCCAAGATAACAGCACAAATATGATGATGGCACCTGCCTGGCGCAATGTGTAATCATTTTGTCCTATGCTACGGACCCATCTGTGACGCTTGGTCTTGATCATATCTTGTACATATCGCAAAACACATGGGCAATTCAAAGTGAAAGTAAAACTTTTTTAGAAGGGATTTAACCTTATTTGATAACAATTTGATTGATTATTGTTTTACGTCACTCCATGATTATTTCACATATATGGTGATGGCATCTGCCTGATGTGTTGAATAGAAATTTATACTTTAAGAATATACCCAACTGAAGCAGTGAGGAATCTTTGACATGCCATGCCAACTGTGACACTGGACCTTGGTTTTCACTGTTTCATATAATAGACAGGACACTGAAGTTGAGAATAAGTTTTTGAATGAACTCCAATTTTCTAAACACACAAGTGTTTTAACTTTCATTGTTTGGTTCTGAAGAATTTTATTATTTTTCAAAATTTTCTGGACAAAAGAAAAGGTGATCCCAGAATAATAAAATTCATGTACATGTATGTATTCTATTGCCATGTTGAGGAAACATGTTTGGTCACGTGACAGCAACTGCAAACATTGGAAAATGCAATGCAGTTGCTCTACTATTTTGAATATAAGGGAAATGCAGTCGATATGTATTTATTCTATCTTGCAAATCTGTACTCTGTTCTTTATAAAACAGGGTACCTCCCTGGACCTACTTTGCCACACTGAAGACACATTCCTGGGCAGATCCAAACGAAAAAGGAACAATACATGTAAAAGAAAGCATAAAGACATCTGACTCAGCTGTATGAAACAAGAGGCCCAAATGGGCCTATATCGCTCACCTGAGTACCTAGATTATCAGTCATGCATGAAGGAAGAATTCATTTATTTTTGCATTAATGTGACTAAGTCAACACAGATGTTGAAAATATGTCAAATTTTATTTCAGGCTAGAATAAAAAACAACAGTTTTTTGCACATCCATTCAGGTGATTTTGATATTAAGCATTTCCTTTGTCTCTGCAAGAAGTCATTCAGGGCAACAAGTTAGTCATTTTCTTTAGGTGGGGCCTTTTGTTGACTGATTTCAAGTCTGGGTCATGAACAACAATTGTTTCAAATATTGTCCAGATCTAACTTAAAATTGCCTAATTTCATATGTTGAGTGTTGAGAAACATCTAAAAACTTATTTAGATGTGTAAAGAAATGAAAAAAAATTTTGACCACAGCTGGATTTGAACCTCCATATTTCAATTACCAAGTGGTACATGTACTATTGTGAGAACTGCTTTTTAGACATGGTGGCATTATCTGTTAACCAATTTGGATGAAATTTACCAAATTGATAGAGGACTTTTAGTACTTCATGTATTCCATGTTTCATTAAAATCTTTCATGTGGTATAACAGCAGAAGTGAAAAATGTGATTGAATTGTTCCTATACACCTTCATTTGGAAGTCTTAAAAAATTCATAGAAAATCCAAAAATGAAAAAAAAAATTTTTTTGACCACAGCTGAATTTGAACCGCTACTCTCCATATTTCAATTACCAAGTGGTATATGTATCATTGTGAGACCTACTTTTTACATGGTGGCATTATCTGTTAACCAATTTGGATGAAATTTACCAAATTGATAGAGGACCTTTAGTACTTCATGTATTCCATGTTTCATTAAAATCTTTCATGTGGTATAACAGCAGAAGTGAAAAATGTGATTGAATTGTTCCTATACACCCTCATTAAAAAATTCATAGAAAATCCAAAAATTGAGATATTGACAAAATTCTTTCAAAGTAACATTCCTTACCATAATTATGATCACAATAGTCCATAAGAAATCAGCATTATCAATTAACTAGGAAATATGACACTTTTCTGCATTGAAATCACCAAGTCCAAAGAAATGTCGAAAAAAAATTCTAAAATTTGATTTTGGAAGGGAACCAAAATGACAATACATCTTCACTCATCCCTCTAGATCATTTCTATGCATTCTGTTTGTCTCTGTATACAGCCCGTATGAAAAAGAATATTGTTAAACGAGGGAACTCTTTTGTGACCTACTCTTGACTATGGTGGCGCCACCTGTAAAGAGGTCTGGACCAAAACAAGAGAATTTGAAGAGGATCATAAGTGACTTATTTCTACCAAGATTTATTAAAATCCTTCAAACAGTTTTGTAGAAAAAGTTGAAAATGTGAAAAATGGCCAAACCCCCCCCCCCCCTTTTTTTTTTGGAAGTCTTAAACATAAAATTCCTAATTTCATATGTTGAGTGTTGAGAAACATCTAAAAACTTATTTAGATGTGTAAAAAAAAAAAAATTTTTTGACCACAGCTGGATTTGAACTGCTACTCTCCATATTTCAATTACCAAGTGGTATATGTACCATTGTCAGACCTACTTTTAGACATGGTGGCATTATCTGTTAACCAATTTGGATGATCCGCACAAAAAACAAAACCTATGAAAAGGACTATGAGTACTTGCATCCTACCCAGTTTTATCACAATCCTTCAAGTTGTTCTGTAGATCAAGTTGAAGATATGAAAAATTGTCCCCCCCCCCCCCCCCCCCCCCCCCTTTTTCTTGGAAGTCTTAAAAAATTCATAAGAAATTCAAAAATCGAGATATTGAAAAAATTCCTTCGCACCAGCATTCCTTACCATAGAAATGATTAAATGAAACCAAATGAATGCATCAATGTTTACTAAAAGAAAATAATAACTCTTTAATGCATTAAAATAACAAAGTCCAAAATAAAAATGAAAAAACGTCAAAAATTTGATTTCGGAATGGAACCAAAATTATCAACACTTCTTCCCATATGCCTCTAAATCATTCCTATGCAGTCGGTTTGTCGCTGTATGCATCCGATCTGAATAAGAAGTTTGTCAAAGGAGGGTACCCTCTGTGACCTACTTTTGTCTGTGGTGGTGCCACCTGTTCATGGATCCTGACAAAGATGACCACATTTGTCGGGGACCTTGAGTATTTGATGCATGCCAAGTTTCATTGAATTCCAGCAAGTGGTTCCGAAGAAAAAGTTCAAACTGTGAAATGTTTACACCAATTATCCCACCCCCCCTTTTTCTTGAAAGTCTTAAAAAATTCATAAAAAATCCAAAACATAAAATATTGAAAAATTTTCTTCGCAGTAGTATTTCTTACCATCAAAATGATCAAATTAAACCAAATTAATGCATCAATGTTTACTAAAAGAAAAAAATACCTCTTTTCTGCATTAAAACTACCAAGTACAAAAAAAGGTCAAAAAAACGTCAAAAATTTGATTTCGGAACGGAACCAAAAATAACAACACTTCTTCACACATCCCTCTAGATCATTCCTATGCAATCGGTTTGTCTCTGTATGCCCCCGGTCTGAAGAAGAAGTTTGTCAAAGGAGGGTACCCTCTTTGACCTACTTTTGCCTGTGGTGACGCCACCTGTTGATGAATCCGGACGAAAAACAACAACACTTGTAGGGGACCATGAGTACTACATGCTTATCAAGTTTCATCAAATTCTGTTCAGTGGTTCTGGAGAAGAAGTCGAAAATGTGAAAAATTAACGACGGACGACAGACGACGGACGGACGACGGACGGCGATTGATCACAATAGCTCACTTGAGCCTTTGGCTCAGGTGAGCTAAAAAGGCATCACAGACACCAAGAGGCCCAAGTGGGCCTATATCGCTCACTTGAGCACAATTTTCTTATGACAGCTCAATTTTGGTGTAATACTTTGAGTACTTTCAATACTTACTTTTTTAAGATTTGGTGAAATTCTGTGAAGTGGTTAATGAAAAGAAGTTGAAAAATGTGTCAGCAAATCATAGCTCTTGGCAGCCATCTTGAATAACAGATTGGGTCAAAAGATACAATTTTAGTGTGGGACCTTGATAAAAACAAATAAATTATACTCCATATATATATATATATATATATATATATATATATATATAGATCAAAGACCAACAGGCTTTACAATTTGAGTGGTCTTATACATACCAACAAGGAATGTAAAATGGATAAAAAATTACTGTTTAGAATATGAAAGTGATGTCAGTTTGAGTCTACCAAGTTTTGCTCTTCTGAAGGTGAGCTAAGGTCCTAGTTCCATCGGAGTCCCAACTCATAGTCAGAGGGGACAAAGCTTAGGACCTTAACTCCTCTGAGGAGATTTAGACAAGGCTCGTCACAGAGCCCCCACCACCCTTTTAGTCAGAGTGCAATGCTCCAGAAAAAGCCTGTAAAGGGCAACACCTAACGTGGCTTAATACGCCCGTCACTTACTATGGATGGGATCAATGTGAACCTATGGTTTTATTACCCCAAACCTGGGTCTCTTTGGTAATACTTTTATGACATATTGAAATCCAAAACGAGTGATCCAAGTCGCATAACTTTGTAACAAAATGGAATTTGCTCAAAACTAAAAAGTGGCTTCCCCTACACTATTTAAGCATTTTGTTTAAGTTTCCTGAAAAACAACTGAGGTTTACTTAAGTTATCACGTTACAAATCATCTCCATAGCATCTTATCATAGTAACAAGGTTTTATTCACTTTGCATGTTGTGACCTTGACTTTTGACCTATGACCTTGGGTCAAGGTCATGACACACCTTGGGTCCTAAGTTACAATTCTATGAAATATCATTGAAATACATGCACAGGGAAAGAAGTTATGGTCTGGACAAGGTTTTACTCACTTTGCATGCTGTGACCTTGACTTTTAACCTATGACCTTGGGTCAAGGTCATGACACACCCTTGGATACTAAGTAACAATTCTGTGAGATATTATTGAAATCCATGCACAGGGGAAGAAGTTATGGTCCGAACAAGGTTTTTTAACTTTGCATGTTGTGACCTTGACCTTTGATGGTCAAGGTCATAACACACCTTTGGGTCCTAAGTAACAATTCTGTGAAATCTGTGGAAATCCATGCACAGGGGAAGAAGTTATGGCACGAACAAGGTTTTACTCACTCAGCATGTTGTGACCTTGACCTCTGACCTATGACCTTGGGTGAAGTGTAACAATTCTGTGAAATATTATTGAAATACATGCATAAGGGAAGAAGTTATGGCCCGCCCAAGGTTTCATTCACTTTGCATGTTGTGACCTTGACCTCTGACAGGTCATGACACACCCTTGGGTCCTTAGTAACAATTCTGTGAAATATTTTTGAAATCAATGCACAGGGCAAGAAGTAATGGCCCAGACAAGGTTTTACTCACTTTGCATTTTGTGATCTTGACCGTTGACAAATGACCTTGGGTCAAGGTCATGACACATCCTTGAGTCCTAAGTAACAATTCTGTGAAATATTATTGAAATCCATGCAGAGAGGAAGAAGTTATGGCCTGGACAAGGTTTTACTCACTTTGCATGTTGTGACCTTGACCTTTGACCTATGACCTTGGGTCAAGGTCACGACACTTTCTTGGGTCCTAAGTAACAATTCTGTGAAATATTGCTGAAATCTATGCAAAGGGGAAGAAGTAATAGCCCGGACAAGGTTTTACTCACTTTGCATGTTGTGACCTTGACCTTTGACTTATGACCTTGGGTCAAGGTCATGACACACCCTTGGGTCCTAAGTAACAATTCTGTGAAATATTATTGAAATCCATGTACATGAGAATGAGTAATAGCCCGGACAACCTTATCCCGGACGCTGGACGGACAACACCATAACATAATACACCCATCTTAAGATGGGTGTATAAAAACCAAAAAAATTTTCATGGTCAAGTCATGGCATATGTGTGTATAAAGTAGTGTAAAGAGAATTAAGTTAGGATCTAAAAAGCATTCCCAGTTATCTACACTCTGTGACCTTGATCTTGAGACCTCCAAATCAATAAGGAACATCCTTGACTCCCGGTGAGTCTGTGTATGAAGTTAAACTTCGGTAAGTATGCAGTGAATTAATGCAATTAATGCAGTGTCCGCGAAACTTTGTTGAACTCCACAGGACATTCGGTACTATTGGAAGACATATTTCATAGGACCGAAATCATTTCTGTCTGACCAAAAAAGAAAATTGAAGAATTTTCAATGGGGTATTTAACATCGCCTTTTTGTCGGCGTCCGTCGATGTCAATTTTCTTTTGTTTAGTGGTTTTCCGGGGATTGCCCCCTCCACATATTTTAATTTCGCCAGAAAAGACATTCATGTACACTCAGGAACGCTCAAAATATAAAGGTCGTTATTAAATAGTATAAGTGCTTACAAGACTCCGTCTTTCCGCGGTATACATAGTGTTGGAAGCAACATCGGACAAACCGGTCCGACTAGAAAACGTGCAAATCGGACCGATCGCACTTTTGTCCATTCGGTCCGACGGTCCAATGAATTTCGCGGACACTGTTAATGTCTGAGTGTCAACTTCATTTATCCGTGTTCTGTGACCCTGAACTCTGATATTTGGAAATTCAAATCAACTGGGCACATCCTAGACTCATAGTGAATCTGTGTATGAAGTTTCATATTCATCGGTATAAAGGGAATTCAGTAATGGACACCATCTACAGTTATCTATGATGTGAAAATGACCTTTGACCTTTGGACTTCCAAATCAGCAGGGCATATCCTGGACTAAACGGGAGTCAGTGTATGGAGTTTCACAATGATAAATTTCCCCAACATAAGTGTAGAGGGATTTCAGTTATGTTCTAAAAACCACATACATGGGCAGGCAACGAACAGACAGATAGGGTTCCTATATACCCCTCCCTACTTTGTTTGCAAGGGTATTATAACCTGATTAAAGTATTTAAAAAGCAAGCCAAAGTCTAAGGACAAGATCAAAAGTCATGGCACAAAATGAATGATATATAGATAGATAGATTATTGTTTTACGTCGTGCCGGGAATATTCCACCCATATGGCGACAGTCACAAAAAGAATGATCTTGTCATATTGAATCTATGTCTGAAATACGAATGTCCAATTCCTTAGACTTCAAAAGGTATAGTATGTGTCAATGTTAATGTTTTTAAAGTTTCTGAAAAAAGGTCAAAGTTCAAGGTCAAGATCACTAGCTCAAAAGCCATAGTTATAAGTAAGTCTTTGATTCTGAGGAATCATATGTGAACAAGCTGTGTTTATGCACCACTAATGCCCCGTGGCAACAAAGTCCAACAAGTTATTATTAGTGTGAAGTTCATTGTCAATGTCAAATGTCATCAACCTTGATGTCATTTGAAAGGGCTTCATTAGTTGAATATGCAAGTGAAATATGAAGTCTGTATCTCTCAAAGTTCATAAGTTACGGCCAAGGTTGAAGTTGACAACAGACAAACAAACAAGCAGACAAACAGGTCACTTGATGTCATTTGAAAGGGCTTCATTAGTTGAGTACACATGTGAAATATGAAGTCTCTATAAATCACGTTTCAAAATTTATGGCCAAGGTTAAAGTTAACAACAAACAAACAAACAAACAGACAGACAGGACAAAAACAATATGCCCCCGATCTACTGATGCAGAGGCATAAAAATGAAAGCCCTATCTCTCATGGTTCAAATAAAGCCACAATTGAAGTTTTTGAAAAATAACTAAATAGTCCAAAGTCAAAGTCATCTGGTCAAAAGCCATGATATCAAATGAAATTTCTGAGTCTGAGGAATGTCTATGTGAAATTTGAAAGCCTTCTCTATTAAAGTTTAAAAGGTACAGCCAATTTAAGTTTTTTTTTGAGAGGAAGATAACATTGCCGAGAATGCTTGGCGTCTGACATTAGCTCTTAGGGATTTTTTCACAGCAAACAAGAGACTGATAATGGACATTAGATAAATGTAGAAATATCCATGGGATCATTAGCCATTTAGAAGTCAATAATTTTTAAAGGTCAAATATATTAGCACTTTCTAAAGATAAGTCTTTACTGAAACTACTTGAAATATACACCTAGGGTAATCAAAGATTACAAAGCTCAACTAAATGGCAGCATTTGACTTTCAATAGCATGAAGCTAATTTTGCACTAATAAAGGAGGAAAATATAACGTCAAAAATTTAGTGATTTCGTCAGTTCAATTTCAAATTTATTAGTAGGATGTCTAGATAGGAATCAGACAGATTTACCCTCTACTGAGCCATCCCAAACTTCTTAACAGAGACTACTGATGCAAGTTTGTTCCCTCTAGCTAAATACCTTGCTCAATACTGGGCTACCCCAAACTTCTTAACCAGATAGGGACAGGAAAGCAGATGTGTAGGGATTAGCATAGGCTCATCTCAACTTGATGATTAACCAGATAGGGACAGGAAAGCAGATGTGCAGGGATTACCATAGGCTCATCTCAACTTGATGATTAACCAGATAGGGACAGGAAAGCAGATGTGTAGGGATTAGCATAGGCTCATCTCAACTTGATGATTAACCAGATAGGGACAGGAAAGCAGATGTGTAGGGATTAGCATAGGCTCATCTCAACTTGATGATTAAAAATCTGTTAAGATTCTTTAAATAACAAACAACAATAATGAATATAAAATGTATGTGGAGAACACTATGTAAAGACAGTAACCTTTAAATGTCAAATATTTTGGCACTTCCTAATCAAGAGTCTTTAAATATCTACACTCCAATTTCTGGCAAGAATATATAAATTCTTTACCAATCAAACTAGATCAATATAAAGTCAGGGTTGAAAGTCTGGTTAATAGAACAAATGAATTCAGAAATAACCAATGAAAGGTAAGTTTTCTATAAAACAAAAGGTTCAGATAAATAATATTTCTGCACTCTATCTTGATAACCTTGGTATAGAGATCAAGCAAGTAATGTCATCATACTCTTTAATAACTTCTTGGTTTAGTGAGGGACAGTTCTTCTGAGATTCACAGTTCCTTCAGTCATTTAAAAGTGCTGATGAAAACACCAGAGAATCGTGAAAGAAACTCATGCTCTATTGAGAACATAAATGACAATTCTACAACAAAATGATCTTTTAATTTGTAGGGGTTTTTCCTAAAGAAATTTAATAATAATTCACAATTTTTCAATTCCAATTCTGTGCAAATACAAATGTTATTATTTTAAGTTAGGGCCTCAATTTATTTCGTAGTGTACATCAGATGGGGTATCTATAACGAAAACTTCATATTAACAACCATTATGAACCTTGTATGGATCGGAGCAGGTCAGGCCATGCCCTACAACCCTATCAAGTATTGTATTCATTGGGAATAGGACTTTTATGCTTGTTTCTCACAACTTTTTATTTTTGCAATGATTATCCATGCAATAGCTTTCTTTTGTAAAGTTATAATTGGTAAAGTGATTAACTAATCCTTGATTAATTATCCTGTTGACGTCATCACCTAAAGTATTAATTTATACTTTGCGAATTAATGCACACATCCAATGCTGATACTCCTTTACGTGTTGACACCATCCAATAAATGTTTTGATTTCATATTTCTTCGGTACAACACTGATTTTCAGTCATTTTAAAAGTGAAATGAATTCAAAACAATTTATTGTGATGAGATTCAGACATTAAAAGTACTCATGGTACAATTTGTGTGATTGGATATAACTACTATGATTAGATCAAAACTACAATAACCAAGTAACAAAACAGCAAGGCATTATTTTTAACTGCAAACAACATCTCTTTTAGAAATAATATGTTTTACTTGTCCACTAGATCAATGTCAAGGTAACAAGATCAGCAATCTCAGTTTGAAAGGTTTCATGAGTGTAGCATGCATGCAAAATATGACTAGATCTGTCCTAACATGACATATGTCCCATGACAGTATATCTGAACAACAAGAACTTGTTGTTCATGGTTAAAGTGACGTTGGGTGACGGTCAAGACACATTTGTGTCAACCATTTAAAACAAAGGTCAAATTTCAAAGTCAGGTAAACCGGGTATGTACAAAGTTTCACATCAATAATTACGAAGGGAATTCAGTTATGATCCGGAAACCATTTTCACTTATCCATGCTGTGACCATGACGTGTCCTTTTGACTTCAAAATCAATAGGGAAGACAGTCGAGAAACCATTTTCAGTAATCCAAGCTATGACCTAGACACCTCCAAATCTATAGGGCACAGTCTTGACTCACGTTGAGTCTGTGTATGAAATTAAACATCGATAGGTGTAAAGAGATTCAGTTATCTTTCAGAAACCATCTTCTCTTAGACATGCTCTGATCTTGACCTCTGACCTTCAAGTCAACAGGGCACATCCGTAACTAATATCAAGTCCGTGTAAGTTTCACATCAATAGGTGAAGAGGGAATTCAGTTATGGCTTGGAAACCATTTACAATTATTCATGCTCTGTGACCTTGACCTTTGACTTCTTAATCTCCAAATCTACAGAGCACATTCTTGACTCACAGTGAGTCTGTATTATTTTTCACATTGATATGTGTAAAGGAAATTCAGTTATGGTCCAGAAAACATGTTCAGTTATCCATGCTCTGTGATATTGACCTTTGGTTTTCCAAATCAATAGGGCACATGCTTGGCTGAATGTGAGCCTGAGAATGAAGTTTCCTGTTCATAGGTAAAAAGGGGATAAAGTTATGGTCTAGAAAGCATTTACACTGACACACAAACAAACACAGTGATTCCTTTAAATCCCCCTCAAACTTTGTTTGACATTGGAGAAAATATAAATATAAGTTACAGCTTAAAAAATATGGTCAAAGTTCAAATTTTTGACAGACACACAGCTTAACTTCTTCAATACTTAAAGAACTTTTTCATTATTCCCACAACCATGTGTAATTGCTCTTGTGATATAAAGAGTTAAGTTTTCAAAACAATTATACGTAATGTGAAATCAATTGGTAAAGTAAATTGAGAATTCTTACTGACTTGAAAAGCTGTCATGGAAGATTTACCAGCCATTTTTGGCAAAGCAGCTCTGGGCCTGCAATTCAATATATCATACATATTACATATGCAACCAACTTCAATACATATGCATATTCATTCATATCAAGCCTTCTTCTCTTGTGCCCTTAATCAAACATATCTGTGAAGGATCAAATGTAAGGGAATTTTCATACGAAATACTTTTGTAAAATTCTGTAATATTTAAGAAGTAATAAACAAAGGAAAAATTCATCCCCTGAATTATCTGATGAAGTTTACTGCTGTGATTCAAAAGTTCTGAATAGATGTACCCTATCTGTTGTGAACATTTTAAAGCCTACATTCTTTGATGAAGGTCTTGTTGGGAATCGTTTGAGAAATAAATGAATAACAAAAACAAAATCTACATTGTATAGTATGTCTGTAGACTACTTTCTGATACTATCCAAAGTTCTAGTTTTCAAGGTGCAACACCTTAATGACAATCAGGATCCAGTCATTGCAATCATGACATTGCATTGTCCATTTTATGAACTTTGGACTAAAACCAGAATGAAGCTTGTGTGGTTCAATGGATGAGGTGCTTGGCTCCTGATCAATCGGTCCCTGGTTCGACTTCCAATGTGGGAACACCCGTTTCCTGTCTTTCGGATGAAACAGTAAAAACTGATTTCCCCCATGTAATTGTATGCAACGTATCTGGCAGATGCCATCATCATATATGTGAAATAATCACGGAGTGACATAAAACATATACATGTAATCAATCAAACAATCAACTAAAACCTGAGTGACAAAGAAACACAAAGATAGACAAATGCACCCACCTAAACTAGCGGAACCATCCAATGACGGACATTTAAAAATATTTTGTCAGATGTAAACCTTGTGCATTCATTTTATTGTAATGACACAGTCTGTCATGACGTGATTATATAGAGACAAGTCATATTGTGCACACTGTAAACAAAGTTATACTTCTATCGTTTTTTCACTGTCTAAACACTGGCAACATAATCCTTTTATTAGGTCACAATAGATTTAAGAAAAACAAGTGGGCCTATATCGCTCACCTGAGTACCTAGATGATCAGTCATGCAGGAAGGAAGAATTAATTTATTTTTGCATTATTGCAAATATTGTCAAGATCTAACTTAAAATTGCCTAATTTCATATGTTGAGTGTTGAGAAACATCTAAAAACTTATTTAGATGTGTAAAGAAATGGAAAAAAAATTTTGAGCACAGGTGGATTTGAACCGCTACTCTCCATATTTCAATTACCAAGTGGTATATGTACTAT
This sequence comes from Pteria penguin, assembly GCA_035048485.1. Taxonomy (NCBI): domain Eukaryota; kingdom Metazoa; phylum Mollusca; class Bivalvia; order Pterioida; family Pteriidae; genus Pteria; species Pteria penguin. Next base: position 22,492,083 of record CM068587.1, on the reverse strand, counting down.
TGTGAGACCTATTTTTTAGACATGGTAGCATTATCTGTTAACCAATTTGGATGAAATTTACCAAATTGATAGAGGACATATAGTACTTCATATATTCCATGTTTCATTAAAATCTTTCATGTGGTATAATAGCAGAAGTTAAAAATGTGAAGAATTGTTCCTTTACACCTTCATTTGGAAATCTTAAAAAATTCATAGAAAATCCAAAAATTGAGATATTGACAAAATTCTTTCAAAGTAACAATCCTTACCATAATTATGATCACAATAGTCCATAAGAAATCATCATTATCAATTAACTAGGAAATATGACACTTTTCTGCACTGAAATCACGAAGTCCACAGAAGTGTCGAAAAAAAATTCTAAAATTTGATTTTGGAAGGGAACCAAAATGACAATACGTCTTCACTCATCCCTCTAGATCATTTCTATGCATTCTGTTTGTCTCTGTATGTAGCCCCTATTAAAAAGAATATTGTTAAAGGAGGGTTCTCTTTTGTGACCTACCTTTGACTATGGTGGTGCCACCTGTAAAGAGGTCTGGACGAAAACAACAGAATTTAAAGAGGATCATAAGTGACTTATTTCTACTAAGATATATTAAAATCCTTTGAAAACTTTTGCAGAAAAAGTTGAAAATGTGAAAAATGGCCAACCCACCCCCTTCCCCCCTTTTTTATGTCTTAAAAAATTCATAAAAAATCCAAAAATTGAGATATTGACAAAATTATTTCACAATAATATTCCTTACCACAATTATGATCAAAATAGTCATTAAGAAATTATCAATATCAATTAACTGAAAAACATGACACTTTTCTGCATCGAAATGACTAAGTCCAGAAACACGTCAAAAAAGCGTAAATTTCTATTTGACGGATCTTAACCCCAAACACAATTTTTGATAACCAATCTTTATAGATTGTTGAAATGCAATTAGTTTCCCCATTTATGTACTGGTTCTGGAGGAGAAGATGTTTTAAAAGGGGTACCGTTTTGGGCACTTTTGGCCCCGCCCTGGATCCACCCCCGAGGGAATCTGGATCCTGAACACAATTTTAGTAGGGGACCTTGAGTACATCATTTATACAAAGTTTGATCCAAATCTGCAATGTAGTTCCAGAGAAGAAGTCGAAAATGTGAAAAAGTTAATGACGGATGGACGACGACTACGGACAACAGACAGCGCACTATGACCATAGCTCACTTGAGCCTTTGGCTCAGGTGAGCTAAAAAAAGATACAGAAAGCTTACTGGTCCAAAGTGGTATACTTCGTAAGTGTCCATAGAAAAAAGTATAATATATAAAGATCGTAACATAAAATTGCTCCAGGAACAGACAATGAAGGTAAGAAACAGCTTTTTACCTTTTCTGGTTGTCTCCTTGTTTTCCATTATTTTGTGATTTCTCATCTGCACTGGAATCACTAGCACTTGAATCTGATAAACTTTTACGTCGATATCGTTTAACTTCTGATTTATCTGGGCTTTGAGAACTACAAAAATGTCAAAAAAAAGTTTAAAGCTAATTATGAAAAATATTTTCCTTTAGGTGATACACCCTTCTTAAATTTATGAAGATTATTCGAAGCAAATGGCGATAACATCATGTATATATATATACAGTCAAAATTTGATAACTTGAATGCTGAAAACTCGAATACCCACTTCACCCATCATTCCCATTCAACCCACCCAACTAACTTCTTTAGCTAGTTTCGCTCTTGCCATATATTACTTTTTAAAAGACCAAACTCCAACAACATCATACACCACGTTTAAAATCACCGAAGTGTAAACAAAGCATAATTTTGTCAAGTACTGTACCCCAATCAGAAATAAGGAACTTTTTTTTGTGAAAGCATAGAAATTGTATCTACCGGAGTATTTATTATATTACTAATACCAAAGATAGTGTATGTTTCAAACCTCTTTGATTTAATTCCATTGGTAACCACAATGTAGGTACTCTTGTTTTGTATGATTTTAATTCCATTGGTAACTACAATGTATGTACTCTTGTTTTGTATGATTTTAATTCCATTGATAACTACAATGTATGTACTCTTGTTTTGTATGATTTTAATTCCATTGGTAACTACAATGTAGGTACTCTTGTTTTGTATGATTTTAATTGCATTGGTAACTACAATGTATGTACTCTTGTTTTGTATTATTTCAACGAATGAACCTCGTTATCTCGAAGTCGGAGGGACCGTGGAAAATACTTCGAGATATCCGTAGTTCGAGATATCTGTAGTTCGAGGTATCCAAATTTTGAGTTTAGGATCACAAATTTTGCAGTTGTTAATGTACGCCGATTCATTTGACATTTGTGATTATTATAGTAGATGTATGAGATATACATGTATTTATCAATAAATACGCATGAAGATGTGCATATTGTATTGTTCCTAAATAATTAATCTAAATCTCATCATACCTTTCATATTTTATGAATATATAGAGAATATACTCCAAAACTGGAAACGTCATGTTTCCTTTTCACTAACATCGTAATTTAAATCCAATACTGGATATAACTGCCTTATATTATACCTAAAACCGAGGAGGGGCTAACACTTAAGACAAGATAAAAACACACATCATAATTTGATTTAATTACTATTACTTTGCATAAAAATACATAGACATACACACGGATTGGAAATAGTAATAATTAATGAACAGTGTAAAGAAATTTCTCAAAACACGGGTATGAAAAAGCATCAATTACAGTTAATGTTAATTATCTAATTTTGTGTCGAGTTTAATAAGCTATCATCATTAATTAATATTTGGTATAAATAACAGGGTACGCACGGACGAGATCGATTATGTAATTACTGCGGCTTTGTACACCGACACGGTCAATTGATCACACCACGCAAGCAACCTGTCATTTAGGGTAAACGCCGCGGGGAATATTGTCAATAAGAAGCCAACTTCGAGATAAACCGGGTAAATAAGAACTTTGGGACTTGAAAATGTATTCGAGATAAGCATGGTATTCGACATATCAGTGTTCCACACATCCGGGGTGAATTTAATCATAATATGAAGGAATTTTCAGGACCGACGTTCGACTTCGAGATATCCCGGGTATTCGAGATATCAGTGTTCGAGATATCGAAGTTTGACTGTATGTACTCTTGTTTTATATGATTTTAATTCCATTAGTAACTACAATGTATGTACTCTTGTTTTATATGATTTTAATTCCATTGGTAACTACTATGTATGTACTCTTGTTTTATATGATTTTAATTCCATTGGTAACTACAATGTATGTACTCTTGTTTTATATGATTTTAATTCCATTGGTAACTACTATGTATGTACTCTTGTTTTATATGATTTTAATTCCATTGGTAACTACTATGTATGTACTCTTGTTTTATATGATTTTAATTCCATTGGTAACTACAATGTATGTACTCTTGTTTTATATGATTTTAATTCCATTGGTAACTACAATGTATGTACTCTTGTTTTGTATTATTTCAATGAATGAATGTCATCAAATAGAATATTGAATTTGGTAAAAATTAAATAACTTACAAACTTATCATAACAGTAAAATAATGCATAAAGTTTTTATAAATAAACTGTATATGTCATTTAAACTAGAAAAGGCTTGATGGAACATGTTTATATACATATAAGCTAGAAAAGGCTTGATGGAATATGTTTATATACATATAAGCTAGAAAATGCTTGATGGAATATGTTTACATACAAAGTTTTAGTATGCTGTGCATGGACAAGGTCAGTAACCATGATTTCATTTAAGTTGTGTATATATATCAGACATTAGGTTTATATCCTTATACTTTTAAAGTTATAAACAAAGGTATTGTTTGTGACAAACACGCAAATAGACACCTAAAAATCGATATTCCCTAAAAAAGTTGAACTTTGACACTGAGCAAGATAAACAACTGAATATCAATTTTTATAATAAGACTAGAGCAGTCAACAGACAAATACCCCCCGCAGCAACAAAGTAGAAACATGATATAATTCATCCCAATATACATCACTGGTATAAGTGTAATGGATGTCCCATTTACAAGCACATTTTGAGGCATAATTAAAGAAAACATGGTTTTACCTATTCTGTCTATTTTGACCTTAACCTTTGATCTATGATCTTGGTTCAAGGTCATGACACACCCTTGGATCCAAAGCAACAATTCTGTGAAATATTATTGAAATCTGTGCACAAGGTGAGAAGTTATGGTCTGGACCATGTTTTTCTTATTGTGTCTATTATGGCCTTGACCTTTGACCTTGGTTCAAGGTCATGACACACCCCTGGATCCTAAGCAACAATCCTGCTGGCAAAACCGACAAAATCGGCCATGACCGACGAATAAGCTATTCTAGCCAGTCCAAATGACCGGTGCAGTTGGTTGGCGCAAAGTCCGCGAATTAGCATTATAGATTATGCGCTACTGAAATATCAGCACCTCAGTCAGGAATCAAAGTCGTTTGCATGTTTAATTTATACCCATTGTATCGAAAATGTTTTCATTACACAAATCGAAAGTGTACTGGTACTGGACCAGTAGTCGGCTAGGGCCAGTAGTCGGCTACCATGTGAGTTCAGCTATGTCTGGCGTGATTTGTAATGTTTTGTTTATTGCAATCGTCTTCTGTTGGAAATCAAATTTCATGAGAAAAAAGAATATCCTTTTGTTGTAAACACCTAAGAAGAAATCGGACAAAATCCTAGTGTCTCTATCCAGCATCAGTTTTCATTGGCTGGGGGTAGTGATGTCACAAGGTTAAAAATAGATTCATCCTAGTCATTGACCCACAATATATGTGCTTACACTTTGATGTGATATAAAGTTTGAGGATCACTTAGGGGAAAAGTAAAACTTAAATGTCAGTTACTGCATTGTATATATTTAAACTAAAGGAAAGCATGTTTAATTACTATGTAGATCTACAGATAAACTGCACTGAGTATGGTATTTTCCCAATAATGCTTAGTTAATAAATTTTATTTTTTATTTAAACAATTTTTACTTTTTTAAATTTAGATTTAGAAAACCACAAACAAATTTATGTAATATGTGCCAACTCATCAGAGTTCAAATCACTCCCTACACCACTACAGCAAAGTGGTTTGAAAAAAATAAATATGTCTGAATATTATTATTATTTTTGTTTTGGTTTTTATTTCTTTTATTTTTTGGGGTTTTTTTTGTTTTTGGTTTTGGTTTTTCTTTTTGGTAGTGTTTTGGTGGGGTTTTTTCCTTCACTTTTTGTTTGTTTGGTTTTTTTCCTTTGTTTTTGATTAAAGTGTTTTTGAGGGGGTGGTGGGGGTTATTGAGTTTTTCTGTTTTTGTTTTGTTTTGTTTGGATTTATATACAGAAATTTTGTAAAAAATATTGTGTAATATCAAGATGTAGAGAGATTTTGTTTGTTTTACCAGTTATCATTAAAAGAAATGAAGAATATATATACCCCATATATAAAATATAATTATTCTAACCAGAACGCACATGTACTATAAGAGGATGAAAAGTGGTAGACAAGAGGAAACAGACGGTGCAGATACAGAACAGTTATCAAATGACAGTGTAGTGATAGTACAAGAAGATCTAAATGTTTATCAAGAGGAGAGTGAAATAGTTCTAGAGAATGAAATCGAGAGGGATAGGGAGTCACAGAATGAATGTGAGAGTGAAAGTGAGAGTGACTGTGAGCTGCAAGACAAAAGAGAGAATGACAGAATGATTAAAGAATTGGTTTATGAAAGTGAAACAGAAAATGATTCAATGTAATAAATGTAATGAAAATATTAAAATGGAGTTTATTTGATATTATCGCAGCAATTTTAGAAAAATTATCACAATATTCATATATTTTTGTTCGGACTGACAGATTTTCATCTGGACTGACTGAATGTCTGAATCCTTCAGTCCAAATGTCTGACAGGATCTAAAAGTTTTCAGTATCTCTGTTGTGCACAGGGGAAGAAGTTTTGGCCCGAACAAGGTTTAACTTATTGTGTCTATTGTAACTCTGACCTTTGACCTATGAATTTGGTTTCAAGTCGTGACAAATACTTGAATCCTAAGCAACAATTCTATGAAATATTATTGAAATCCATGCTCAGGGGAAGAAGTTATATAACCGACAAGGCTTTACTTATTATGTCTATCATGACCTTGAACTCTGACCTATGACCTTGATTCAAAGCCATAACACACCCTTAGATCATAAGCAACAATTCTGTGAAATGTTATTGAAATCTGTGCACAGGGTGAGAAGTTATGGCCCGAACAATGTTTTTCTTACTATGTCTATTATGACCTTGGCCTTTGACCTATGACCTTGGTTCAAGGTCATGACACACCCTTGGATGCTAAGCAACAATTCTGTGATATATTATTGAAATCTGTGAACAGGGTGAGAAGTTATGGTGAAGACAAAGTTTTTCTTATTGTGTCTATTATCACCTTGACCTATGACCTTGGTTCAAGATCATGACACACCCCTGGGTCATGCACAACAATATTGTGAAATATTATCAATATCCATCCACCCAATAAAAAGATATGGCCCGGACACGGTTTTAACAACCAAGTCCAGTGACCTTGACCTTTGACTTATAACCTTGGGTCAAGGTCATGACACACCCTTGTGTCACGGGCAACAATATTGTGAAATATTATCTAAATCTATCCACCCAATAAAAAGATATGGCTTGGACAGGAATCGGGACTGACAGACGTTTGCGGGGGTATGATAATGGTCAGCCTTATGAGATCACTCTATAGAACTAATGAGACTAGTAAGAATATACACACATATTACAATAAATACTATATTAGCAATACTGTGCGTTTAATATTTCATCCAGCAATAACAGTTATGCTTTCATAGATTTACTGCAAATATCTATTCTTACCTTGTTTTTCTTCTTTCCCTCGATCTTGAACGTGAATAAGAATGTGAACGACTGCGGGATTTTGAACGACTTCTCGAACGTGAACTACTAGAATATGACCTTGACCTGGATCTCGATCTGCTAGAATATGACCTTGATGATCGACTTCTTGATCTAGACATCAAAAGTAATGCAACATATCATTACTACTACATGAAAGCTGATCATCATACAGACAATGACCTATGTATTTTAATGGCTAATTGGACTTAAATTTCAGTTTAAAACATACATATAGATGGTATGTGGACTTTAACCCAATAACACCAACACAGGGCATCAAATAATCTGATTTATCATGATTAATTTATTTCCAACAAACACATGGCAAGTCATCTGCCAGGAATCTCCAGCAAATCTTTTCTTTGTCTCATTAAGTCTTAGATTATCAGACAAAATGTCTGACTATAAATTTTTCAAAATATCACAATACTTGAAAACATGAGTTTCAAATGAAAATTCAATGAGGTAAACAGATTTTAAGGTGTTTTTTGTTCAGATACCTACAAGAGACAATGCTTTGAATTAATGTAGATATGACGAAATGCACAGGAATGCAAAACTATAAAGAGACCCTATCCAAGCAGTGAGGAATCTATTGCGTACCACATCATCTGCCATGACACATGATCTTGACTTCCTCTATCTCATTCGAAAGACTGGACATTGACACCCATCAGCAGGACTCAAACCTAGGACCTCTTGGTCACAAGCTAAGTACTTAACCAACTGATTACAGTGACATCCATCAGCAAGACTCAAACCTAGGACCTCTTGGTCACAAGCTAAGTACTTAACCAACTGATTACAGTGACATCCATCAGCAGGACTCAAAGCTAGGACCTCTTGGTCACAAGCTAAGTACTTAACCAACTGATTACAGTGACATCCATCAGCAGGACTCAAAGCTAGGACCTCTTGGTCACAAGCTAAGTACTTAACCAACTGATTACAGTGACATCCATCAGCAGGACTCAAACCTAGGACCTCTAGGTCACAGGCTAAGCATCTAACCAACTGAGTTCTGTGACATTCATCAGCAGGACTCAAACCTAGGTCCTTTTACTTACAGGCTAAGTACCGTCCTAACCAACTGATTTCTGTGACACCCATCAACAGGACTCAAAACTAAGACCTCTTGGTCACAGACTAAGCACCTAACCAAGTGAGTTCTGTGATATCCATCAGCAGGGCTCAAACCTAGGTCCTCTAGGTCACAGGTTAAGCACCTAACTAATTGAGTTCTGTGACACCCATCAGCAGGACTGAAAGCTAGGACCTCTAGGTCACAGGCTAGGCACCTAACCAATTGAGTTCTGTGACAGCCATCAGTAGGACTCAAACCTAGGACCTCTTGATTACAAGCTAAGCACCTAACCAACTGATTTCTGCTGCACTGTTGATGTTTGTAAAGTTTCCATTTTTTGGACAAACAGTGTGAACAATGTAGAATGTATTAACGTCTCTCGTACAATTGTATCTTTTAGAAGTATTTGCACCAATCATCTTACATACCTTGAACTGTAGGACCTAGATCTGGATCTAGCATGGAATTTTTTTCGTGGTGATTGTGTGCTTGAATCTGATGAAACCAGCCTCTTTCTAGAAGTGTCATCCCTTTGTTTTGATGTTGATCCTCGTCCATCTTTGCTAGCTTTATGTTTTTCAACTGATGTAGTTCTTGATCTACTTCTTGATTTTGTATTAGAGTCTTCATGTGATCTTTTATCCCTATATAAATAGATTTAAATTTTAAAACATGCAATGTATATTAAATTCAAATTCATAAATTAAACATTCTCAAAATTTTCAAAACACTATATCAATGAAGCAAAATGCCTTTGATAAAAATATGTTGACTGAAATAGTCGTACTAACTAAATATCAAATCATCACAATAGACAAAAAACATACAAACTTCAATACAAGTAAACATGGCTTCCAACTAAAGGCCAAAATTCACCTTCACAACAAATCCAAGACAAAATAGGTGACTAAGTTTTGGAATGTAAATTTTCACAGGAAACAGTCTCCAACTATCACAATGATTTTCTCAGTTCACCTTATATTAAGACGATATTGCATAACACCCATGGGATATAAACCATGTAAAGTAAACACCGACCATGTATTGTCTGATCTCTGTAACGAAACACTTAAATGAGGAGGTAGAGCAGGACCCTGTACCACACCACCTTCATCATCACTGTCACCGCCAAAACTGGTGATAAACTCAAATGCTTTCTTCTTGACCTCTGGTGACCTTGATCTTGATCGTGATGATGATGAATCTCTCAGTCTGTAAAATACAAAATCATAGACTGTATTGTAGACTTAATGATGGACAAAACACTGTCTAATTATTACAAAAATATGAACTGTGTATAATATTCTGTTTGTGTACTCCTCAACAAATGTATTCCATGTTTCAATGTATTTGGGACTTATTCTAATCATTCTGTTAAATGAAAATAATAATATTATTAGTTTTAAATACCTAAACTGTAATATAAGATACATGATATAAGATCCCTAGTACAATCTATTAAAGAGCAATGAGTATCTATCTTTACCTTTTATATGGTTCATATTTAGGGCTATCTCTGGCTGCATAGCTGTAACAAAATATTGAGTCATTTGTCATGAGAAAGTAACATTTCATTGACAAATAAGTATTAAGATTAAAGTATAATGAAATTTGGGATATCACTTAATATGTGAATGGATACAGTTATGCATTGTGCCATAAAAGTTAATCATCACAAGTAAAGATTATATTATTTGCCGATTTCTTTCAAATGTCATGGTAATTTGATTTAATGATTTTCTTCACAGGTCAAATTCTTTTTATTCTACACACCAAATTTGAGGAAATAATCATCTCAGACTGATTAAATTGACAGTGAGGCCTTTGATTTATATTGATTTTGGCATTTAATGACTTCACTAAACCATGAAACTGTCATTTCAAAATTCTGCTTATTTTGTCCACTCACATAGAATATCAAACATTTTATTTTCCTTAATCTTTTATCAAGAATCTTTATCACCCCGACTATTCTGGGAAACAAAATAAAAATAGGTTTTACTATCATCATACTTTAACTTTCATTTGAAAGATTTCATACAGGACCCCCTAAAACTGTATACAGAGATAAAATAATTATATTATTCTCATTAACAACTGTCTGATATTTTTCATTACCAGAGTACATGCCTATGTCTCTATAAGTTTTGTCTAACCAATGGTGTTTGTCTCAGCATATGACCTGAGAAACTCAAGAAAAAGTCGGGACAACTGGTAACTGCTTTGATGCATAATACAGGTGATAAATCAATGTCTGATAATAACTAATAATGTGTAAGACATAATTAATATATTTTTGTTGAAATAAAACCTGAAATAAAACATTCAGATAATAAAATAATGCCTTCTTAAATTCAAACAAAATACAATAATTCAAGACTATATAAAGAAACATAACTCCTAGAGAAGAGGGCCAAGAAGCATTTATCAATGTATTTCTATAAATTCTAAATTTCTTTCTTTCTTTTTTAATATTTAAGCATGTACTTTTATTCATTACCTGAATGAATTTTTAACTACTTGTTTTCAAATATTAAACATACCTTGGTGGACTCAATTTTCGACCAGCTAATCTTTTCTCTTTATAAGCTCTCCTCTCTCTCCTTGATTTTCTACCCTACAACCACACAAACAACCTACTATAAATACAATTAAACTGGTAATGCATACTGATAGGCTGAACTAAAATAAATCTTCTGAAATGACAGACACTTATGTCCACAAATTATAAAATATTTTTCCCATTACAAAAGAAGTCTGTTTATCAATTATGCAATGAAATTGTAATCATTTAGTATCAATCTAGTATAGAAAACAAATGTCAAATACAAGTATCTTAAATGAACATTTTGATAGCATATAACAATGAAGTCTTACGGCAAATTGGGCTTTTTCTTCCTCCAACATTTTTGCTTGCCTTAACTCTTCCATTTCTTCTTTATCTTTTGAGAGCCATCTATGATTATTAATTATCTTAATTATCAAATGATTAATAAAAATCATGTTTCTATCATTAAACCTGAACTATCATCATTTCATACCTTCACTGCTTCTATTCAGTTTGATTCAAAAACAATATTCAATCAATTTTAAGCATTCAGTAAGTCAGATCCTCGATTAAGCTATAAGTACTGATAAATCTGGAGTAAACACTCAGTTTGTAGAGTGTTTAGCAAATAAGCATCATATTACCCTTGGCAAGGGGACTCCAGCAAATTGCAGGCTAACTTCTCAGCTGAATTCCATACCCATTATGGTTAGGTAAATTACAATAAGGCAGATTAAGTGCCTTATTTGAAGACAAAAAATGCAAAAATCCAAATAAAGTGATGCTGCGTTAATTCAGGCTCCGTTTATCCAGAAAATCCACAAGAAAGTGTGGGAACAGATTTTCCAAATGATATTTTGATCCGATTATCCGGAAATCCACACTCCGGATCCGGACAAGAAAATTTGGGTACGGAATTCCAAAAGTATATTAAGTTTGCTCCAATAATCCGGACAAAATCTTGCCTTCTGGACTTAGCAGACCGCGGTTTAATTAATACATAAAGCAACACTGTTTATCTCCTCTCTGCCCTTATTGATTGTTTGTTTAACAGTAAAATGACACGTTTACCTGGTCACCTATTTATAGTATATTAATTACCTATCCAATTAAGATTTGACCGTTTGGGGTGAAGTCAAACATCATGTTAGCTGTCATTGATGATTGCTTTTTAAAAGTCAGTACACGCTCACACCAGATATGGAGATTAATGTTATTTGAATAATAGTAAATAAAGTGAATTGCCGACTTCACAGCTGACATTGTTAATAAAATAAATAAATTGTAATCAAACTCTAGGTAGTGTCACTCTTCTATCAGAGATCCATCATTGATAACTTATTCTTACTTAGTGCTCTCAGTGCTCATTACATTATTTAGTAGATTACTTTTAATTTTTAGTAATTGTTCTGTTTTATAGTTACAGAAAATTTCTATATTTAAAATATGTACATGTACATTGTATAAATTTATCCAGACATAAATTCTTTTCAATGCTAAAATTGAATAACACAGCAGGATGTTAGATAAACACACCGATCGTGATCGAAGTGTAATTAGTCAAGCGTGAGGTATAGACAAAGGCGACCTTCAACATTTAGATAGAGGACAATGAGTTGAAAAAATCAAGTACCGGTAGATTTTAGAAGTTTGGCTGAAATCAATGTACAATTTACTAATTATGTTAATGTATTAAATACCTAATAAAAATATATTTCTTTGCATATAAATTAAACGCATATAATGAATGTACATTTTCTTATGATTTATTGTGAATACACCCCTTTTATCATCAGGAAATTAGATTCTTTAACATCTAATGTACTATGATCCAGTAATCCAGAAAATCTACTTATCCAGAAAAATCTGCCAGAAACGAACGTGTCCAGATAAACGGAGCATCACTGTTTTCACAATGAATGAATGATGATTATAAAATATGCACTCTTAAATTCCCAATCACACAAGTCTACAACAAAACCATACATGTACTACTTTCATAACAAAATCATTTTCTGCTTGTTATGGTATATAATGGTAGGAAATATATCTTACGCTATATAGTCATCATCCTTCATACCAAACTGCTGAGCACACTGATTCAGTAATTTCTTCTGTTCATCAGTTAATGTGCGAACATCCAAGGTAACATCTGATAAAAAAAAGGTAAAAAAAATTTTCAAGTTTACATGCCTTGCATTCACTCTTACTTTTTACCCAAGTTTTCCAAGAATCATCGCAGACTGGCATAAAATTTTTTAATAAATCACTGTTAAAGGACTTATCATTTTGCATTTTCATGAAAAACATCAAATAATTAAACAAAAAGGATAGATATCAAAAATCATCAATCTATATAAAGCTTTTTAAATTACATTTCAAAACTATAAAGCAGCATTATCATCTTTAAATTACAATTGATATATTAGCAATAACTGATTTATCTATAATAACTTGATATTCATCTTTCTAATAAAGTCCATCATACCTACCTAGATCTACAGTCTCTACATCAGTGTCACTACTGTTATCACTATCTTCTTCCTCTTCTTTCTCAAGCTCTAGTGCTGGTGTGCTATCTTCATATGTAAAAGCTATAGCTGCCTTCTTTCCAGAAAGTCTGGAACAAAGGAGTCCATAATACTCATAAATGATATTGCAAAAACAAGAAATCTGCATCTGACAAGAATGAAATATTCACACTTCAAACTTTCCATTATGCTATGACACAATGTATATCATGTCCAGATATTTACAGTATGAATTCTGTCGAGTGCTCAAATAAATGCAAGTAGTAGCCCTATATGAATAATAGGGCCACAATTCCTTACGTTACGTAAACTTCCAATTTTAATAAACAGAATGGCAGGCATTTGAAGTCTCCACACACATTTTTCCCAACCTGGGTCAAATATGAAGGTTTGTTTATATGTAGTCTGAATCTTCCAAATGTTTGATTCTGCTACCGAGATGCAATTACTGTATTTACCTGTGTATAATGTGCACCCCCAAAATCAGAAAAAAAAATCCAGGTAAAACCCTGGTTCCCGTGTATAATACACAGGTAAAAAATCAATAAATAGTGAGCGGCCGTGAATCTACCAGTAACATACCTGTGGCTAATGTAGTGTGAAATGTCCGGCACTTTAAATTGTTCAAATTACAATTGATACAAGCTGCGACCTCTTTTTGGATATATCAATTAGACAATTACCGGATTATACTATGGCGCTACTCATAATTATAGTAGTACGGTCGTTAGCACGGTAACTAATTAATTTTATCACAATTACAATTAAATATACAGTCAAACCTCGTTATCTCAAAGTCGGAGGGACCGTGGAAAATACTTCGAGATATCCGTAGTTCGAGATATCCAAATTTTGAGTTTAGGATCACAAATCTTGCAATTGTTAATGTACGCCGGTTCATTTGACACTTGTGATTAATATAGTAGATGTATGAGATATACATGTATTTATCAATAAATACGCATGAAGATGTGCATATTGTTCCTAAATAATTAATCTAAATCTCATCATACCTTTTCTATTTTATGAATAAATAGAGAATATACTCCAAAACTGAACACGTCCTGTTCCCTTTCCAGTAACATCGTAATTTAAATCCAATACTGGATATAACTCTCTTATACTATACCTAAAACCGAGGACGGGCTAACACGTAAGACAAGATAAAGACACCCGTCATAATTTGATTTAATTACTATTACTTTGCATAAAAATACATAGACATACACACGGATTGGAAATAGTAATAATTAATGAACAGTGTAAAGAAATTTCTTTAAACGCAGGTATGAAAAAGCACTAATTACAGTTAATCTTAATTATCTAATTTTGTGTCGAGTTTAATAAGCTATCATCATTGTTTTTGGTATAAATAACAGGGTACGCACGGACGCGATCGATCATGTAATTACTGCGGCTTTGTACACCGACACGGTCAATTGATCACACCACACGAGTGACTTGTCATTTAGGGTAAACGCCGCGGGGAATATTGTCAATAAGAAGCCAACTTCGATATAAACCAGGTAAATCAGAACATCAGGACTTGAAAATGTATTCGAGATAAGCATGGTATTCGACATATCAGTGTTCGACACGTCTGGGGTGAATTTAATCATAATATGAAGGATTTTTTTGGGACCGACGTTTGACTTCAAGATATCCCGGGTATTCGAGATATCAGTGTTCGAGATATCGAAGTTTGACTGTAATAATAATAATACGATATCTTTTGATGTATGCCTTTATGTCCATGATTTTGTTATTTGCTGAATAAACACTACCAATTTCAATTTCTGTCTATCTGATTGACATGTGTGTATAACGCTTCACGGTCGAATGACCAGGTGACATCTAGCGCAGCAGGTATTTAACTCTATAGGTGAAAGTTAGACAATGGGCACAATGGGCCAATTACAGATAAATGAGCGACCGTGTCACTGAACATTGAACCCACATTCAACGTAACTTATAATTATATATTTTTTAAATTGTCGTAAATACATCAATACATAGGTTGTGTGTATTATCAGAAATATGAATACGAAAGTTTGCGTATCTAAATCATAGTCAATTAACTTCCCGATGTGATTTTAGTACACGCTGATATGCTGTCATTATTCAGATCGATATCACGTAGAAATCCTTGAGGGAAAAACATGTAATTTTTTTGGTCCCGTGTATAATGCACACCCACGAAATCGACATCAAAATTTCTGAAAAAAAGTGCGCATTACACACGGGTAAATACGGTACACAAACGTAGGGATGATTCAGACCACATATAAACAAACTGGCAAGTTTAATACAGGTTGGGAATAAATGGGTGTAGAACCTTCAGACGACAGATCGAGGTTAAGTTATTATTGCCGATCCTTTGCTTAATGTTTATATATGTTAAATATTTGCTCCAATATATGCCGAAATGCATAGAATCATGCCAGCCATTCCATTTATCAAAATTGCAAGTTTACGCAACATAAGGAATTGTGGCCCTATCATTCACAATGGGCCACTACTTACAGCTACAAATAACCCTCTTGCCTATGAATGTTACAGAGGTAATTTTGAAACTTAAATGGTAACTAATAAATCAGGTAAATAAATGATTACTTTACTGAAATCTTTTTACCAAACCCATACACAGCTGATACAAAAGAGTTAAAAATGTGTAAATGTCATACTTGTTCTTTTTCTCTTTCTCTTCTTCCACATTTTGATTGATGACTCCAAATTGTTCATCCACATATATCTGATACAAGGCTTGTTCTTCACTCACTGCATTTAATGTAAGATATGGAGAGATCAAGAGAAATACATGTATAAATTTTGGATCACATTTTTATCGAAACTTATATCACTGTAGATATCACTTCTTTTAATCATTATCCTGAAATAGCTATGAAAATATCTCAACAGTTTTGCAGGTAACAATTTACTTTAAACATTTCAATAAAAACTAAAAAAATATGAAGATATTTTTCGAAGACCAAGCATTTGACAGCAATCAATTCACTTTCATAAAATTTAAGGTATTTCTGTGATGAAAATTTCATTCTTATACTCACAATGTCAAATGTTTTGTCTTTGCAGTTATGAAGATTAAGTTTCATGTATTACAAGGTCATTCATTCATTTCAAGTTCCAATATACTGAGGTATTAATTCTTTGCACAATAAGAAAGTGACCACATCAGGTGACATACAAATACAGCAAATCATTTGTAAATATAAGTGAAGTAGAGTTTGATGAAGAATGAAATGCTATGTACTTTTGACCATTTCACAAAGTACTATTTAAAATTGTTTCAAATGAAGAAATTGTGATGAAAATTATCATCAAAACAAATGAGACCACTTCCTATTGATATTACCCTTGAGATAAATCTTAAGTTCCCAAGAATGAAAAGAAAAAAGGAATTTTCAGTACGGAAAAGCAAAATAGATACCTCCAGCACATTCATTTTCTACCAGTGATCGGTATCTCTCATAATTAGACTGTCTCTCTTCCACTTCTTCTCTTCTGTTCAGACTATAAAGTAAATGTGTAATGTGATTACATGTATATACAAACATTAGAATGAAAAAATTCAAATATTTAGCTTTATCATATGTTTTACTGTTTATGCAGTGAAATATCGCTATGTCATAAATAATTTATGACATAGGTGACGTCATAGCATGGAAAAGAATGGTGTCAAGTCGGTGTTTGATGAAATATACACCTTTAAACTGAGCGTAAACATGTGATAAAAAGAAACTGAAATGAATTTTCATTTCATACAGTATTTATGAAAGTTGTGTGTTTTATATCCCCTCGCCAAGGTTGGGGGATTTAAAACAAATAACTGGTTTCATAAATACCGTATGAAATGAAAATTCACTTCAAATCCTATATTTATGCCACCCTTAGGATAATCCCCTTATACATGTATGATGACACATGTGATTAATCATAAGCAGGTATATTGGCACAAAATCTCATTGGTGTAAAACAAAAGATATAATCCAAGCTTTTCAGATCAGAAAGGCTGCAGTGAACTTCAATGCTGCAACTTTGCAAACTCAGTCCATAATTATATGGCCCCCTATACCAATATGTTTCCTTTACAAAAATTCCAAAACTGTCCGAGCACATGCTCGATGTTGGTCCTGCAGATTTTCTAAATTTACCAGACATGTTATAAATTTAAAGAATATAAACAAATGATTGACTTTTAATTCACCATACAGAGTTTACTGTGAAAAGTTTAAACTTCCATAGAACACTGCCGGAAATACCAAATAGTTGGTTCAATGGTAACAGTGTTACCACGTACATTTACTATCTTTTGTTATGTCACATAAATGCTGATCATAAATGGCATATTAATAAACATTCACAAAAAAACAGTACATTTCATTCAATTCCTGTTTATTGCACTATGTTCAATATTTACTCTAAAACATACCGGTAGTTACCATTAAATAAACAAGCACTTTGAATGTGCTTATACCCTCATTGTTACAGATACTTACATTTACTTAACCTACATGTAACTTAAACAGCATAATATGGTACAACCATAGTAAAATCTCACCTTTCACTAGTATTACTAGAAAATATTACAAGGTCTAGGCATTATCAGAGGAAATGTGTGGAAATTGAATAAATGAGTATCATTAAGAATTTTAACTGCTCATATGTAAAACAAAATGTACTCATTATGTTACTTTAATATTCCAATTAATTGCCTGAACTATATTATTAGCATCCATTGATAAATCGATGCTTTGATTAACATAAAATCATATTTTTCATATGTATTTCGGCCACTGATTAACTGCATCCCGTTACTAAATAAACAATCTTCCTTCTTTATTTGTGGAGGAACTATTAATTAAGATCCCCAATGGATACAAGTTTTGAGGTAATATCCAACAGGCCAAACAGTCAGCTAACTGAGAATTTTATGTAAATAGTGTACGAAGGATAGTTTGTCTTCTTTGTAAAAGAAAAAAGGTACTGGGTAATACAAAAGGCATGTCACTGTAACAACAAAGCAAATCACTTTCACTATAGAATTGAAAAAACTGATATTAAACTTTAAGTAGCTCACCAAAAACACAACTGTGAGTAGACAAGGGTTTATCTGTATCTCTAGGCCTAGTAAACTTCTTATCTGCACAGCAATAGGTTACGATAGATGTGAAATCACATATCACATGTCTCATGAATAATATGTATATATATATATATATATATATATATATATATAAATATATATATATATATATATATATATGTGTGGAGCTCGGGTAGCTCAGTCGGTTAGAGGGTCGGATGCATGACAGCTAGGTGATTCGGTACCATAGGTCGTGGGTTCGAGTCCCAGACGGGGAACGAATATAAGTGAAATATAGGGTGCCTTGTTAACTGTAGTGTCTTTGTGCTTTATATGTTTGTCTAATTTGTCTTTATTTTCTACAGGTATTTCTTCGGAGATCCAAGGCCCATAGTACTCCTAAGTGTTTCACTGATTCTATTTGTGCTTTATATGTTTATTTCTCTTTTAGTGTTGTATTCTCTCAGAGGATCCGCCTGCGTTTATGTCGGGTAAATTCCTTCACTTTCCGCGGCTGTGTTGTCATGCATGCGATTAGCTAATGATTGGCTATTAAAGCTCCATTTTTGTGGAGCTTGGGTAGCTCAGTCGGTTAGAGGGTCGGATGCATGACAGCTAGGTGATTCGGTACCATAGGTTGTGGGTTCGAGTCCCAGACGGGGAATGAATATAAGTGAAATATAGGGTGCCTTGTTAACTGTAGTGTCTTTGTGCTTTGTATGTTTGTCTAATTTGTCTTTATTTTCTACAGGTATTTCTTCGGAGATTCAAGGTCCATAGTACTCCCTGGTGTTTCACTGATTCTATTTGTGCTTTATATGTTTATTTCTCTTTTAGTGTTGTATTCTCTCAGAGGATCCACCTGCGTTTACATCGGGTAAATTCCTTCACTTTCCGCGGCCGTGTTGTCATGCATGCAATTAGTTAATGATTGGCTATTAAAGCTCCATTTTTGTGGAGCTCGGGTAGCTCAGTCGGTTAGAGGATGGGATGCATGACAGCTAGGTGATTCGGTACCATAGGTCGTGGGTTCGAGTGCCAGACGGGGAACGAATATAAGTGAAATATAGGGTGCCTTGTTAACTGTAATGTCTTTGTGCTTTATATGTTTGTCTTATTTGTCTTTATTTTCTACAGGTATTTCTTCGGAGATCCAAGGTCCATAGTACTCCCAGGTGTTTCACTGATTCTATTTGTGCTTTATATATATATATATATATATATATATATATATATATATGAGTTCCTTGGTACAGAAAGTATATAACCAAAATTTTAAAAATCAGAAAAGTCACATTTTCAATATATTTCCGTAAGCACTTTCGCTTTATACAAGCTCTTCAAATGGAATAACTAAGTAATAGTTGTATATGACGTCTTGTTGTTTTGACGTCATGGTGACTATGGAATGTTTTTTTCGGAATGTTATTTTAGTAAAACGATTATTTTCTATTATATTATATATATAATCAGCTCATAAATTGCTATTACAATGTAAAAGAAGGCATATCACAAAATTAAGGGATATCACATTTCCATCTTAACTTACATAGGAGGAGCAACAATTTTGAACTGTGGTAGAATATCCAGATGAGCTCTCACATCAAATCTATCAATCATGTTGTCAGTATCTCCCTGCCATGGCATCCTATGATATATCAGACACATTACAACTAACAAGAGGCCTATAACATTATGTTATATAAAACATACCTACAAAAATATAACCTAACCTAAAACATCAAATATTTATCTATACATCAATATCCTACATTTATCACCCTTAAGTTTATAAAAAGAAACTACAAAAGTCATTCATATGGTCTTACAACGAATACATGTACACATGTATCTCTTTAAGTAAGTACAAAATAGTCAAAAAGAGACAATGCTGCAATAGTATTTCATTATATACTTCTGCAATTTTTGATATGATTCAAACTAACTTTAATTACCTTTATCATAACTTACTGCAGCTCAAAGGCTTTGGTGTCCATTTCAAATGTTAATAGTATCTAGTGCTAAATTTAATGTTAAAGTTCTTAACACTTTATCTAAACCAAGTCATATAAAATTTCTGTTTACTGATACATGTATAAGAAATGAAAGAAAAATCATAAAGTTTACATTTAACATTCGTCATTCTTATACACCCATTTTATTTCATAAATTGTCATTAACTTAGACAGAATTAGTCAGATATTTATCATCAGCATATACTGTTCCCAACTCCCTTGGGCCACTTGTATATCTGATTTAGAATAAGTTTGTAGAAATGTTCAAATATGGAGCATTGTCATAACAAAAGGGGAAATAAGAGGTAAATTGAAATAATGGTAGAATGATGCTTGTACACAAAGTGAATTAGAATAAAGAATAATAATACAGTGTTTGATCTTAATCAAAATTTGACCCATGGTACTACTTTTGGAAACTCTGTAATCCTTTTTGAGTTTCTCCACTATCGTGTTGCAAGGAGAACCTTGTTTTCAAAAGTATGATTAAAGTATATTCATTAGAACCAATCAAATATTGCATGTTTATCCTCTAAAGAAATAGCCTTTATTTCAAATCAACAAAAAATAGTTTTTCTACAGCAAAGTTTCAGTAGACTGCATGAAGAAAGATCAACCATAATATTAAATAGGTTAACAAATACTCATACATGCACAACTCAGCAAATTAATAATGAATTTAATGCAGGTATAAACTTCAAAGAAGCCCCTTTATTTATAGTAGTGTATATAAGTATAGTACTGACATGCTCTGAGGAGACTCTGCCGCAAGAGCCACAGCAGGATCTAGGTTGATCTTCACAGGTCTGCCTTGTAATCGAAGAAATTGGGTGGGATCGAGTTTCTGCAAATCAATCTTGTTAACTGAAGTCATTGTGTAATAAAAGGTATTTACCATTATCAGGTAAGATATGTATCAAAATCAGAGAAGTAAATATCATCAACTTCTTATACATGTATGAAGTACATGCACTTCATGTAAATCTTATTGAATAATAATGCTTCATAGATTTGAAGAACTGATATAATTTGTCATACTTATGCTTTTATTATAAGTTAAGCTTAAAGGTACATAAGTTTATTATTATATTACACTTTTGTATAACCTACAATTTTTTCATAGAACTCTCTACGCCTTTCAGCTCTTTTCTTATAATCTACCATCAACCCACGAATCTTCTTCTCTTGTTTTCTGGCTTCATGCCACATTTTGATCCACTCTTATGATAATCTCTATCCTGTAAGTACAAATGAAAGAAATCAAAGAATACGTTAAGGGGGATTCATTAATGGTATATATCTATGTATTTCTGTAATAATTTGTCTTTTTTATCTGATAGTGAAAAGTCCAAATTTCGGTTTATCTGATAGCAAATTTACCGTTGATAAAATATTTCACCCCGAATTTAGCCTATTTTAAGGCCGGATATTGTTGTGAAACCACCCAGCTGTGACAACATAGGCATATAACAACACCTACGGCAATACGACGACGACTAAGGAATAATAATTGATTGTTTGTGTACACAACTATTGACATCTCATTGAAGTACCTGTACAGGTTTAATTAGTGATCGCTGTGGCGTCATTCGTAATTAATGAAATATGTTGATGACCGAAATTGACCAATTAAGGTTAGATTACTATATCACTTGTACACTTTGCTAATCAGGAATCATTGCTAAATAAACACAGCCCAAGTCTTCTATTGTATTCTTTTTGAATAGCACTCTGTAGACATTACTCCTGTTATCGCCTTGGTCATTTACTACGGGAAGCTGACAGTATACAGACAAAAGACATATCGTTTGATTGACGGCTTTAGGTACTTTAACACCATGTAAGCGGTCGTTTATCTCTAAATGAAAACAACCACTACCAAACGTCCATATGAGTAGACATCTATGACATGTTACACAACATAAAGCATCAACTTTCGCAAATTCGTCTAATCTGATAGCCCGCTTTATCTGATATTTTATTCCCGCAAATAGACTATCAGATTAAACGGAATCCACTGTATATATATATATATATATATATATATATATATATATATATACTGGTATATTAATTAAACTGATGAATATATTTCGCATTATATTATAATATTCACATTAATTCCTAGTATTCACATACTTATTAATCATTGTTCAATTTGTTGACAACTTCTGACAGATCCCGAGCAGTAAGGGCTCTAATAAAAAAGTTGGGAATAACATCCTAATACATCACTGTACATAACAATCACTGTTTTGATTATTGGACTTCCAAGTATCAAACAAATAATACAAGACAGGATTTTGGAATTTTGAAATGAAAATCAAAAGTGTACATCCACATGGCATACGGTAGGTACAATGAATAATGCTTACAAAGGAAGATGGCCTTTATACATATTGTTTTGGAGTTCACATCACAAATTTCGCAACTGTAAATTCCAAAATGTTACATTAGGTTAAAAACATCAAATCTTGTAGTTTGTTTATTTAATGTTATTAGGTCAAGATTATTACATTTACACAGAGACAGCATCTGCTTAATGTACTGCATACAGATTGCCTACAGGAATAGTTTCGCTTCAAAACATTTTCATCTGGGTTTTTTCGCAATAGTGAGAGGTTTTGCCCCACCTTATACAAATAATTTTTTCCGTGTTTCGTAGTAAAGCGGAAAAATATTGTATAAACGGTTTTAGGTCACGTTGTTATTTATGGGTCAAGAATTTCAGCCAATGAAATTGCTTTATTGGTTTGGAGTATTCGAATACATTAGAATGTATTCAGATGGTCGTTCTCCAGCCATCTTTTAACAAGTAAAGCCAAGTTTCACTTTTATATAGATATAATAAAGATATAACAATGATATTATAATGTTACATGTATATGCACAGCAATATATCATGCCCAGTTTTCAGAATTGTTTTGGCCCAAATATTCAAAGGGTTTCATCTCTGTTTTTCCCTGGGCTTGATATATTGCAGGGATTTATTTTGTGCTTTAATACACATCGTCACATGTTTATTTTCTGTGAATGAAGTGTATATATGTACATGTATGTCTAATGTTGACATATCATAAAAGTCTGCGTCTATTAACAATGGCGGGCTGTCGGCAAAATATAATATTTTGTTTTCTTTATATATGTGAATACAGAGTGGATACTGTAATATTACAATATTATATGGTATATGGTATTATCACATGAATTAATATCATTATTTCTCAATTTTATCATACAGACAAAAAATTAAATACAAAAAAGGGGGTGTTAAAGGTGGATTGGGTTAAAGAAGCATGAATTTTTATATTCATAAGGACCGTTGACAGAAACTGGTTTTGCACCTGACAGTTAATTAGATGGCTTCCCAAACGATAATGTAACAAAAAGTATTATAATCAAATACCCAAGTACATGTAGTGATTAGAGTTCAAGTGTCATGAACATGATATATAAATCGTTTTTACTGATAAATTGAGACATTTTTAAAAGTAAACGTTCATTTTAACTCAATCTTACAGTAAACTGATTTGCATTGCGTTTTCATGATTTTGATGTTTGAAGGAAGGACAATTATTTTCAATACATGCAGTTTTGCATGTAGGTAACGAAAGGAAGCAATATCCAATCTTTACCATCCTTATGTCAAGGAGACAAAAATCAGATATACCAGTAACTCAGTATTTCACACACTGAAAGACAGGCTGGGGCCATGTAATGTGGAGTCCAATCTGATTAAAACCATATCTTTATTCCGCTTCTCTATTTGTCCCATTGTGGATAAAGATCTGGCGAAACTCTGTAAGGGGGTCATGTTCTGATGAACTCTGATGAGGTTTCAGTTACTGAAACTCTTATTTCCCATAGCCAATGAATGACTCGTGCAAGTGATGCAATATGTAACAAACACAGTTCAAAAACTACCTTGTAGGTCACACACGTTGGGGATGTTAATATCACTCCTAGGCATTTGTACTAGTAACCAGGCGATCCACTGATTGGCTGAAAATCAGAGTTCACAAGATCATGACCTCTTATGGGGTTTCACCAAATCTTTTTATGCAATGGCACACAAAGAGAATCAGAGGAAAGAAAAGATTTTAGATTTTAATCAGATTGTGTGGAGTCCTTCAAACTAGATTTCAAGATTGATGAATCTCTCTCTCTCTCTTCTAATGCTGCATAACATATGTACATGTAAATGATGTACCCAATCTATCTCCTATGGTGATTTTTTTAGGTTTTCTTTTTTTTACAGCCGATTGGCAAGCTCTAAAAGAGGTGTTTCTCTTTCCACCAGTGTGTGGATGCATCTTTCATTGGACACAAGCCGTATGGAGGCAAGTTCAGGAATTAGACCTCAGTAAATGTCACAAAGAACAGGGTGCTACCTATCAGTTTACAAAACAAATATTAGCTTCACCATTTCCTCCTCACAATGAAATGCATGTAGCAACTGCTTATTCATTGCCTTGTGGAAAAACGGTAAGAGAACAAGCCAGTTCATTGTAGGAATTCCTGCAATATATAAAGATCCAATGGATTCAATCAAGTGTATTTCCCTCCCACTTCTTGGACTGTGCAACTATGAGGACAAACAATGATGTTGAAGGTAATCTGTGAAATTTTTTCTCATTTACATTAATTCAATAATTAAATATGAACAAAATCATAAACAAAAGATGCTAATATTATTTTTACATACAATATTATGTGTTTTATCGTATGAATAAAAAAAACCCAGCAACCCATCCTTCTTTTTACACATTACAGTGGGGGTTTTTTTTTCAAAGGTACCTTTTCATTAGGGAATTTTCTGTCCCATTTGCATAATGCTAAAAGTTCGATGTTTGGAAAAAAATTCAGAGAAATTTTGGTAAAACTCAATGAAATTTCCATCGGAAAGGGTCCTTATAACAGATTTGATTTTAAGATAAAAAAACCCCACTATATTAGTGCCAATCTTATTGCAAGAATCTGAAACAGTACATGTACAAAGACAACTCACAAGTAAAGATTTAACACTAAACAGCAGACTAATATACAACATGATAGAAACAAAGCTGATTATAGAGATGGACATATTTAAACTTCAAAGTTTGTAAAGAAAATAAGGGCAATCTATACAAGTGGAATTGATAATCTATAAAACTGATGTTACCTAACAACTTACTGTGTGAGACATTTTAGTTTTATCATGTGATGTTGCTCTTATTTTTGCATTTGCCTTACAAACATCAAATTATCTTATTTTAATTCTAAGTGGGGTAAAAACGCCCAGACAAAAATACCCAAGTACAAAAATTCTAAAATGCAAAAAGTGTTTTTACAAAAACACTCATTACCTAGAGATTTAGATCTAAGCATCAAATCTATCTAAAGCAGTAGGGGTTAATTCCTGCCACGTTTACCATGTGGTACACACAAGCACCAATAATTAACACAAAATGTTTGTCAATGGAAAATTGAGGATGGACATTAGATCCAGGTCCAGACTATCATGGACCAATTTTATATCATATATATCTAAAAGAAATTCCTAATTTTGCCCCTTTGCTTTTGAAATACTTCCTGTCACCTATTCTCGAAGTCAGCGTGACATCACACTAAGATCTAAATGAAGATAGTCCCCGAAACATTCCGAGGATGGCCTGGGGAATAAACCGGGTGTTTATCATAGACTGTAATGTAACTTTAATGAACATTATTTTGAGCACAAGAGTTACAGCACAGTCCGGGTGGAACTTTGAATGCCCACTGTCCACAGTGGGCAGTCCACCTGAAATTTCAGTGGGCATTAGGAGTGGACATTTACCTGAGCTATCAAGCTGTCCACTTACCTGTATGTTAATTCTAACTGGCTCTTACAAGAATGTCCACTGTGTCCAGTGGACATTTTTAATGGCCACTCTAAAAATGCCCACTGCAGGGCTCGAAATCAACGTATGTCTGTAAGTCTGTGACTAATAAATTATGCCACGGACTAACAGATTTCTCATTGTATAAGTCCGACAGACTAATGAAAGTTCTGTGATACCCACTCAAATCCTCTCAACCGCCCTGCAAACGATTGAAAACTTATTTTTCTGGAAATCCCGTAACCTATTTTTAGCAACAATACGGAGTATCGCAACTACTAAAATCCCTCAAGGTTTGCATTTAGTAACTTACCGAATCTATTATTTGCGATGTGGGCTCTTTTATGTGAGCAACTTACATCACAATTATATGACGTCATAACAATTACAAAATGCGTGTGTATGTTGACGTTATTTTAGTTGTGATATTCCATATTCGCCGAAAAGTACATGGAAAGTAACGAGAGTAAGAGTCGCTGGTGTGCTTAGTTGAAACAGATTATAGAGCAGCTTCAACACTTTTTCGAATGAAATTGACGTTGTTTTGCATGGTGATCGTGGGGCCACAGAGAAATGTGGCGATATATTAAGCCATCCTTCCTTTATGGACAAGAAGGAGCTAGAGGCATATGTGCCCCACAGTGTCTTCAAATGTTAAATCTGACAAATGAAATGTGTTAACCCTGAAATTAAATCAATTAAAAATGAATAAATAGTCTATTTTTCTGCAGACTAATAGATTTTTGTGAGGACTAATGGATTTTGTAACCGATTAGTCCGCCAGACTAGTGCTTGAAAAAGTTAGTTTCGAGCCCTGCACTGTGACCAGTGGGCAAATTAAGTTACACTCGAACTGTACTGTAAATGAGTCTTAAAACTTTTGAAATTCATTGAAGAATCTCACGACGATTGACTCTCTTTCCTTCTTCGAATTTTATATGACCACACTTTGCAAAAATAAGATTTAAAAATATCGGATTCTTCATAGAAAGGGATGATAAATCCCAAGACTTATCCGCAACCAAATATGATGCAAATTAATTAGGTCACATGACCAGTCTGACATCAAGAATATGCATGATCAACCGAAATACTCTAACGTAACAGTCCTGAGAAACCATTACAAGCAAATGCAAGGTAGATACATAATCTGATAATCAGACTTGTACCAGTACCTTATGGCTACATATCATTGTATGTACTCCTGGCTCCATTTTTTTTCCAGTTTTCCAGAATCAATCTGGAAACTTTACAAGAACAATACCGATGCTTTCTACTGATACTTCTTCCTTTGAATCAAATAAAGCAATATCCCAGCAAAAATAAAATTAGTATTAGTACAGTAATACTGATAGAGCTACAGAGGGATTTAGCAAGTCTGAATGATGCATGGATGTTGTGAATCAGAGGAAATTCGACAAAGATATAAATAAAAACTTATATTAGTTTAATCTATACAAACTTATAATAACCTTAATTAAACAACAGTAACAATTTTTCATTGCAACACTTTCCGTCTTAATGCCATGTTTTTGTTAAAAACATCTCATTTGCATGCCCGGAAGTAAAGCTTGATATATGTTACATAGTGCAAAGGCAATTCGTACTACGATATTTCGAATGATACATATATTGATGAAAGTAGTCTATGTCTCTGAAATCACGTCAAAAATAGCGTCAGCGCATAAAATTCATATATTGGTGACTAACATAATTGAAAACGGTAAAAGGGGGTAAAAATTGTCAGTACTTCTACTTATCGGTATCATATTATACAATTTGCCTTGAATGGTAAATGATACTAACGTTATATACCAACCAGCACTTAGCACAGATCAGTGAGATCTCACCAACCATAATGTGATAAACTCCAGTTTTCCAGTTAATGTCAACTCGGTGCAGTAGTACTTTTCATAAAAAGGACTATTTAGAAAAACAAGACTACGTCAGCTTTTTCTTTAATATCATGTCAAAATTTTTGGAAGATGTTCTAATTGATACTATTTTCCATCCTCTTTGACTGCATTCACTTCAGAGATGGCTATTAGTGACAAACTGCTCTGTTTCTATTTATAAAAAAAGACCAATGATTAACACAAGGGCCTTATGGCGATCTCATCGATCCGGTTTTCAAGCACGGAGCTGCCTCTCTCATGATTGCGGTCAGTGCTTTAGCGTTGGTTCGAAGCACAGGCTGTTCAGGCTGCAGTATGCTCCATCTGAGGAGCAGTGAGAATCTTGGCTAATCATTTTATGTATTTTCGACAACGTATCAACATTGGTTGTTTTGGATTCGCAATGCGCTAAAGAGCGTTTACACTAAAGTATATTCTATATCCATTCTCTTCGGTGTTTGTCATGTATCATGCGTAGATTTTAGCCGTAAAATTCAAACAGATTGCTAAAATAAAATGAGAGTGAAGTTGCATTTTAAAAAGTGTCTACATTGGCAAACTTGTTGAGGTAACGTGCAACAAAATGATCTGCAAAAGGTGTGGACTTAATGGGGAATTTCAATGTGACCCTTTTATCGATCTTACAACCAAGAACCAAAATCAGAATGACGCATAATTGAACGTCACAACTGAAGCACACCAATGTTCGTAAAATATGTCGTTGTTAATTATTGTAACACTGAGTGGTTTTAAATTATTCAAACACTTATGAGTATCTCCCTCATGCGCTGCTCTGTTGATAGAAAGGTTTCTTTGACTTTTAATTTAGATCAATTGGGTAATTTTTTTGCTCTCCAAATATTTAATCTGTTGCAGTTTCGATCTGGATTATTACTGAAAGGAAATGAGTTGTTGAAATGCGCATGCGGTGCACAGAATGAATCCAGGTATGTATGTTCTGATGGTAATTCGCTCTGAAGGCCTCAGGTACAAGGCTATCGCTCTTCTGTGATCTGATATTATAATAAATATAGAATATATACCTTTTAATTTTGTGCACCATATGCGCATTTCGACAACTTATGTCTCTTCAGTGATGCTCGTGTCCGAATGATTGGAATTCTCAAATATATAAATATTTGAAGAGCAGCGTTGAAACCAAAGTGACCGAAAAGTGAACCAAAGAATCTATCTAAGGACAGAGCTATGCATGAGGGAGATACTCCTTAGTTTTAGAGTGATTTACATAATTTGATGACTGAAAATTTGAAGTATATATTTCATGTCAGTACAAAAGCACTGAAAACTAGACTGATGCCCTCGGGAACTATCAGTCCACCAGCAGTGACACCGGCCTAGTGATTATAATAAATACAGAACATATATACCTTTTAATTCAACTAAGCAGAGTAAAAGAATCTTATTATTTCATTTCATTTTGGTCAAAAGAAGTAAAA
Organism: Pteria penguin; assembly: GCA_035048485.1. NCBI lineage: Eukaryota > Metazoa > Mollusca > Bivalvia > Pterioida > Pteriidae > Pteria > Pteria penguin. Next base: position 22,462,619 of record CM068587.1, on the reverse strand, counting down.
CGCCTTCGACATCACCGCTGTCATCCAGAGACCATTACAAAGACAATAAGTCTTCCAAAACTTGAATAACCTGTTGATCACTGTTCTCTATATTGAAGGATTGTTTATAAAATTTCAAATGTGTGTCCTTTAATTGTACTGCTTTTGTGGTGAGTGGGAAGGTGTATCCGTAAACCATTTAACTATACAAATTGAGTGAAAATATTTTACTTCAATTGACCATCCTAAGTCGGTATTATGACAGCATTACAATCTAATACATGTATTTATTATAATTATTTTATTTATTTATTTTTTTTTTTGCGACGGGTCTCTTTTTATGCGCTTATTCTGCATCAAAAGCTCAAAACAGACTTGCTACAATTATTCGAAATTCTTTTTTCCATAAAAATGGAAATCGTAGACATAAATATCTTGTCATTGGGCGGGAAGATACATATTTTGTAAAAGAACACTGTGATGCAAAACACAAGTATACCGGAGATCAAATAATAGACAATATTTTCGTGGTGTTTGGAGGGAACATTTTTAAGCAAATCATTAGCATTCCCATGGGAACTAACTGCGCCCCTCTTCTTGCTGACATTTTCTTATATTCGTATGAGACAGAATTTATTCAAAACATGCTCTCCACAGACAAAAAAAAGACCTTGCATCTCAGTTTAATTTTACGTATAGATATATAGACGACGTATTGTCAATCAATAATCCTAACTTTATGGATTACAAACATGAAATCTATCCCCACGAACTTGGGATAAAAAAGACAACCGAGAGCAATAATTCCGCTTCGTATCTGGATATATTTTAACTTTCGACAATAATGGTCATTTGAACACCTCTCTGTATGACAAATGTGAAGATTTTAACTTCCAAATAACTAACTTCCCGTTTCTTTGCAGCAATATCCCGTCCTCACCTGAATATGGAGTTTTTATATCTCAACTTATAAGGTACGCAAGAGCCTGTTCTCTATACGACGGTTTTATTCCAAAGGCCAAACGACTGGTCACTAAGTTGCTCATGCAAGTACATGTATATGTTAAAGAACGCCTGAAATCATCACTGAGGAAGTTGTACGGTCGCTATAGGGATGTTGTACGAAAATATGATGTGCCTCTTTTTAGAATGATTGATAATATTCTGGAATACGACTAAATGTCCTGTTCAGTGAACACCAAATATGACTTTGTATACCAGTTTTGTACTTTCGTATGTACAGTAAGGAAACCAAAACTCTCGATTTTGACATGTTGATTGAGAACTGCTGTGACGGATGATGCATGCAGACAGGAGACGCTTACTCTCCCCGGGCACCTAGTCTCACCTCGGAATTTTTCAGTATTTCGGGGTTCACAACAGTTCCTTTTTGAAACTTACACGATTTTGTATCTGCCCTTCGACTTTGAGAATGATTAAGGTTTGGTGCTTCTTCGATATTGATCTGTCTACTCTGCCGCTGAGCCAGATGTCTTTTGTCCTTTCATTTATTTGACCAGCCTTAGTCAGTATCGCATTGTTATGTTATAGTGACATAGTTTTGTGATATCTTTTCATGTTTGTTGTAACTGTAATGGTTTTTGTCCTACAGCTAAGTTATATTTTTTTCTGCAAGGAGTAACATTTGGAAATTGCTGCTTACAACTTAACGGGTAACAGATAATGAAGTGAGCTAAACATTCTAAAATATTAATACAAGTAACCGAGTACAAGAAATAAAAAAACATGCTGTGGAAATAATCCAATACAGCAGGTCAGATGTAGAAGAACATATTGTTTCCCAACTGTGATCGAATTGCTAAAACAATTCAGTGCAATAACATTTGACTAACGTGCATCTTAGAAAAAAATTATATTAGAATCTTTGTCAACAGCGATAAGTGAAACGGATTGGATTACACTTCAATGTTACAACACAAACCACTTTACAAAAAGAACCCACTTGTAAAGAAGTCCATGTACTAGCTAGATTAGATAAGAAAGGTGACTAAGTGTGATTTCATAAAAACTTTACAAGACACTTTACTCGTGTCCTCCCACATATACAAAATATGGATGATATAAATCAATCTACACGAAGAGAAAGGAATTGTTCATATGTCCATGAAAATGAAACATTACCATCTGACGTAAAACAGGAAGATGGCAATATGTATGTACAGTAAAGGTTTTGTTTTTTTCACAATAAACCCACACTCTGAAACATGAGCCAGCTATTAACATTATCACCAAATAAGCAAACCAGAAATACGTTTTCTTTAACGCCTCACCTGGAGTACTGCATTTATATGGCAGCGGCGGCACAACGGAAGCAGCAACTTATCTAAGACTTGCTAAAGAACAAGTGCATGTGTCATTTCCTAACTTTTAATTTTGAATCACAAAAGTGTGCACATGACTACTTTTTAATTTATTCTAAATGTAAACAATTAAAATGACAACATTTTAGTTATTTAAAATTAATACTTATACTTATAAATGTAATATTATTCATTTTTTTTTTGTAATACTTTTTTATTATATAAACAAGTCATTATACATTTGTTTAAAAATTTTGTCTAAATTTTCTTGTGTTTTTATTTGTTATTTGCAACGAATAAAACATGAAATATAAGGTCAGATTACCTATACCTGTAAGGTGATATGAATGTTTTTATACTTTTTCATCATGTAAACTAGTCATTATACATATGTTTATATTCTTTTAATTTTTTGTTTTATTTGCTGCATTACTATCAATAAATCATTGGTGAATTTTTATGTCAGATTCTATATATATGTAGTATGCATGTTTTTATACTTTTTCATCTTGTAAACTAGTCATTATACTGTTTTTCATAATTTTTTTCTATAAATTTTCTTATGTTTTTTATTTGCTGAATTACTATCAATAAATCAAGCGTGAAATTTTATGACAATGTAAAAATGATGGATGAATCCAAACCATAATTCCGAAAACCATGAAACCAAAGGACATACAAAATCAGTGAAAATGAAAACTAAATAGAAAACAACGAAAAATGTCTACTTGAAGAGCATATGTGAACCTCCTTGATGGAGTGAGATCAGGTGTCCGGGGAGAGTGAGCATCTCCTGCTTGATAGCAACACCCGTCACATATACCCAGTAGAAAGAATCAAATTATGTATATATGAAGTATGTATATGTTTATACTTTTTCATCTTGTAAACTAGTCATTATATACCTTAATTTTGTTTATAAATTTTGAAAAAAAAAATTTTTTTTCTTATGTTTCCAATTTTTATAAATAAATCATGAAGTTCATGAATTTTTGAGCTATATGAAAATTATTACATGTCAATTTCGTATAAATGATTGAGGTATCCATTATTTTGATCTGTCTTAGAACGCATATACAGGTTAAAGAATACATAATGGGTGTCAATAGCAAATGGTTAATGAAGAATACTGATTTGTCTTGACATGATGAGAAGAAACTGATAAAGATGAATTAAAAGCACCTGAAAATGACCTTTTATTCAACAGAAAGATCGGAAAAAGATGAAATGATTAGGCATAAAAGATGAAAAGTAGGTGGCTGAGGGTGGTATTTTGTCATACTAAAAGGCTAAAAATGGTATAAAAGATGGATAAAAGACAACCAAAAGTGATATTTTGTAATATCATTGTAAGGTAGAAACAATACAGTTTAGTTCTAAAAAATGGACAAAAGGTGTATTAAAATGTACAAAAGTTGATATTTATAATCAGGAAATACAACAATGACTTAGTTTAAATGATGTTGAAATATGTAATTTTTGAGTGGAAATATAATAAAAGACAGTATTTTTGATTACAAAATGTTCATAAAAATGGGCCATTTAGACACATTTTTAGTGCTCTAAAGTTAAAATATTATCTTTTGTAACTTTCCACGAAATACAAAAGAAGCAGTAAAGTTGTAGAAAGGCATACAAAAGTTGGCCATTCAGATAGCTTTTAGATATACAAAAGGTTGTGTTTTCGTGCAGTGATTGAAGTCAAGAAACGACACATTTATAACGTGACACATACAGAACCATAGTTTTGATAATTCACCTTTCTGACAGCTGGAATCTAAATTTAATTCCATCCATAACATGTTGTAAACTGGTTTTAAAAGTCTCCATGCTTACTTCAATACTAGCAAAGAGATATACGTGATGTCTCTTATTGGGTCACTAGAAGTGAATTTCGGTCATTGTTAAGATACATGCAGATGATGATGAAAAGTGGACTCCTTACATTCTATAGTAGTGTTAAATGAAGAGGAAAGACTCTGAACCTCTTCTTTTAAGATAATTGTCTAACATTTACTTTTTGGTTTTGTGCTTGCCCCCTCTCTCTCTCTCCGTGTGTGTGTGTCTCTCTCCCTCTGAACCGGAAAAAAGCGTCTTGTCTCAAAAAGAGTCATTTGAATTGAATAGACAGATCAATACAAGTAAGATGATTAAAATCTCAGACTTCAGCACACTGGCGAACTAAGTAAATAGAGATATTGATCTATTAACATGGAATTTTGTGTAAACTATGTAGATAAGGATACATCATGAATACAACAATATACAATAAGTTGCAACAGCAACGACTTCCTTCGCAGACAGTCATGAAATCGATCACGTTTCGCGTCCTTTGGTCTATTTATTAAACATTAACGTTCAAGTGCAATTGTCATCCTGTTCTTTAGTAATTCAACGTGTTATCTCTAATGTTAAGTTGTAATGACATAATAGAATAAATATGGGAGTATATGAAAAGCCGATGTGCATACGGCACTATTGCATGACTATTAAATACTATACAAAAAGGGGTAAATACTCAGTGAATATGAAATGATTTTATTGTCCGTCAGAAATACAGGGAAACTGACGGGTCCGAGTTTAGGATCTATAGCAATCTTAAGTCGAATACCATAACAACAGTGTCACATTGGCTTAGTGCTGTATATATCCCGTTCTATGCTGTTGTTTTTTCTCAGTACTGAAATAATTTTTATGTCACTTTAAGGTAGCGATCATTGTTTAGTGCGGTGCTTGATGATATTGCTAAAGCTAGTTCAGCTCAATGGGTACGGTACTCCAACGGAAGGTCCCGAGTTCAAGCCTCATCAATGGTTTGTCGGTGTCCTGTCATTCGAGACAGACGGTAAAACATTTACCATCGAGTTAAAAAAACCAATAAAAAAGGAAAAATCTGTACAACAATTAACCAATCATCAACAAGTAAACCGTGTTATCGCTTCATCATTTATTATGACATTATTAGGCTTTACGTACTTAAATATGCATGAACACACAAAACATAAGCAAAAATGCTATATAATTGCGCTTAATGAAATAAATAGAATATCACTCATTTTACATTAATGAGCATATTACTAGCACTACCTGAATGTTAATTATATAAGTTACAATATCATATTGACATCAACTTTTCTAAATGGACGGAAAAGATATCACTAATGCATGCAAATATCTTCACATAATAAAATATATTCCAACGGAATAAAAATGGGAATAACTTTAAATAAATTACTTATTTGAGCAAATAGAACATAAAAGACCTTGATAATGCCTTTATAAATATTCAAAAACTATAAAAAGACAAACCTTGCACGCAGTGCGGTTTTCTTTGTGAAATACATTGTATATATAACATATACAAGACATACATCTTGCACACACTGCAGCATATGTACATGTATATTGTATAAATGGCATATACAGTCAACCTACTTTAAGTTGCCACCTAAAGTAAAGATAATTGGTTTCTTAAAAGTAAGTTGATAATGTATATTAAGTTGCTGATAGGTAACAAGTAAACTGCCCGTTAAACACAGGAATCACAAGTGCTTATCTTTAAAATAACAGGAGGCAGTTGTGATAGTTTTGACAATACACTTTTTAAAATTTAGCTTACAGTTAATATACATTACATATGGATGTGATTCATTTGGCAGTATTTCCTTCAACGAGGTATTCGGATATTATAAAATATATTATCATTGCAAAACCGACACCAGAAAGCAAATTCTAGAATTATATCTTTGAATACTGGCGGGTCCAGAATTCTGACTGATGAGATATGAAATGGTTGAAATAAAAGCAAATCATATGATATCCACAAGGGTGAAAATAAGCAACGGATATGCTGTGGTGCTCCCAGTCTTGACTATGTTTTGGCGAATTTTGTTCGAGAAAGCGTAAAACATTAAACCAATATTTCTTGATTTTGGCACATGCGTGCATTGTTTTCAAAGTTAGAGACAGTTAATTCACGTTTCTTCCTCTGTCTTTTCTTGGCATCTCTTTATATGCTCCTGTACCTTTTCTTCGTCAAAAAAATTTCTGAAAACGACAATAGAACATCAGAAGATATGCTATAGTATAGTTGCAAAGTTCATAAATAATCATCTTTCACAAAATAATTGTTACTGTCATGTATAATTAGTAACGATTGATTCAACGAATTTTATTTCATTAATTTTTTTCGTGGAATTAATGTGTATAAGTTTAGTGGGTCTTGTCACTCCCCTACCCCCATCCCTTGGAATTTTAAAAGTATATATTTCTTGCTGATCAAAGCCCTGATCTGATGATTGATCCCTCATTCATTCATTGAAAAAAAAATTGTAAGTTTAATGATTCCAATATTTGAATATTTTTCCTATGATTTTTGTTTTGTTATTGTGGAATACAAGATTACTTTTTAACTTAAAGCTTGAGCATAAGTTCGCGTAAATTGAAACAGAAACCCGTTGAAAACCACTTAAACCTAGAGAAATTCGTGTATGCCTTACGTTGAGGATGAAGCACACGTCAATGATACTATATGCATGTAATTACGTGTCTTGTAAAAACAATCTGGTAACTTCATAGTTGCATGTATCTGAATTCAACGTCCTTTGTTAGAATGAATTAAGTCATATTTGTCATAGAAGCATATGCCAGTAGTCAGTAAAAATATGTTTTGTTTATTTTGTCAGTATATGTATACTGATGTATGTCAAGAATTATTTTTACTAGGTCAAATTTATGCGAGTTATCTTCCTTTGATCAAACAAAATATTGGAACACTAACCCGAAGTAGATCCTTCCTTGCTCCTCCCCGGGCTTCTGACTAACAAGTCGTTTTACTGCTTCTTCTATTTTAACACGATCAAAAGGCACAGCTAATTCCTGTAAATGTATTCAAAAGTACACGATAAGTAAACACTGTAACCGAATTCATCCAAAGAGAATGCAAACACCCAAAACTACGATATTTCCTTTATAACTGTTTATCTATTTATATTTGATACTGCTATCGTATTCCTTATGTCATTCCCTGCTTTTTAGTCCATTGAATAATAATATGTTCGATTCTATATTAAATATTTGAAAATAAAAGTTAGGAAATTACTTTTTAATCAGTCTGGATGATGTTTGCTAAAATTGTATCCATCTATCCATTTCTTACGGGAGACGTGGAAGATATGGACATGGAAGCGGGGGGGGGGGGGGCAAGAGGACGAAATAGAGAAAGAATCACATCCAATCTTCCCTCTCTCACTGTGACGGACACAACATACTTACGTCTATGGCCGCCATGAAATGTTCCGGTTCCAGCGTCATTGTTCCTTCAGGGTCGTACCTCTTAAGAATATCTAACAATCTATAGTCGTTCACTACAATGTGTTCCTTCAGCAACATGACGGGGTCTTTCTTTTTAGGGTTTAAGTCAATACCAGGTTTTCCTATGTCGTCTACAGTGTTACCCACTCTCAGGATTGGCCCGTGGGTAATTTTCATGTTTGGCCGTTTTGCTTTGATGTCCTCACAAATTCGTAAAAATTCAAATTCCACTGGTACATCCTAGGTAAATTGGTCGAGTTATGAATATTCTACATAATGTGTGGTCTAGATATTTATGATAATATAATGTTCATAAGGTATTCAAATAATATTAAAAGATAATGATCGCAATTAATCAATAAGGATGTTTTCCATTATTTTTTTAACTGGATGGTGCTAACTGTATGCATGTATGAAGTCTGGAAATTATCTATTGCATTATATACATAAGATACTGATGTAAATTTTAAAGTCTTTTTCTTCTCTTCCTATACCGCAAAGAACACATTTTTTTTGTGTGTTTTACCTACATACATCAGATTCCTGCGAAGACACAAAAAATTCGGTATATATAGAATCTATTATTTTTCAAACATTCCAGATCCAGAATATAATGTCTGAGAGAGCTGGTTTAGAATCAAGTTTTCCCATCTACTATGAATAATTAAGTTTTATCTGTCTTAAGAGAGCACTTGAACGACAAATTTAAATATTCCTCTCACCGTCAGATCCAATTCTTCCATTTCACTGCTTTCCGTGTCATTAATGGCAGTCGCTAATGCTATTGCTCCCAATGTCGTCAATAAATTATTTCCAAGCTGTAACAGTCGATTTAGTATAAGTTATTTAAATCCGACCATCATTTGTACTACATATTAACACAACAGCAATATAGAATTAATAATTGCAGATCTGGGAATTTTCATAATTCAATATTGCCATTTTGTACTTCCAATAAATAAAGAAAATTTTAAGTCATTGCGCATAATGAAAATCTAATTATGAATTCAGAATTATTTATCATTCAAACCAATACATGTATATGCATTACAGTGATGTATGCATTCTTATTCATTGTTAAATTACTATGATTGATCCAAAAATGTACACTGAGATTTTGTTTTCATACGAGGAAGATTGTGCACTAATAATCATGTGTCCTTGCCTCGATTTGTTGTTACTTTGACAACAAGTTTGAGAAAAGACACATTAATTTCAGAATAAAAAATTGATACGATGAAGAGATTTCGCCAGATAAATAGTTCCCTATTCCCATATCTCTGCCATTTTCAGTGGCGGATCCAAGATTTTCGAAAGAAAAGGGGGGATATGGGCACATGTGCTTTAGTCAAATTACTCTACCATTTTGGGTACCAGATTTGGGATTTTACTTCTAAATATGTGGCGAAAATGAGGCGGGCCCCGGCTCCCCCACTTAAGTCCGCCACTGATGTATATCTACCACTATCACTCATTGCATTTTTTATAATGGATATTTTCCCACAGTGCTCATTACCCGTAAAACTCTAATGTTGTCGTTGGTCGTTATTGCCTTGGCGACCTTTAGAGCCGTGTCGGCATTCAGACGGTTTCCACTGATGTCTATTTCTTGTAGAGAATTATTGGTTACCAAGGCATCAGCTATTGCAGCACCGCCTTCCGGACCGAATCCATTCCAAGCTAAGTTGCACTTTTTTAATCTCACGTTTTCCTGTAAAACATAACAAACCTACCTGTTTTTTTTTAAATGAAAAGAAAACGCACTACATAAAATAATATTTCAAGTGTACATGTCTTTCATTAAGATAAATGAATTAACTTAACAAGTGAATACAAAAAATAAGTAGACAAGTAACTCGCTACACTTAAATTGATTATACCTTTATGCCCTTAGCTACTGCTATAGCACCATTCTGTCGGAGGTGGTTCCAACTTAAGTCCAAAACATCGAGTATATCATTCGCACCTATAACCATAATTTGATCAAAGACATAATTATCAACGGCAATGCAAAAGGATGTTTCACTTATTTTATGAGCGACATTTGATTTCATACCACGTGAATAATTACGGTTTTGTATAGCGCTAAGTTCAATTTAAATAGTTATATCATGATGTTATTTACAATGTGTGAAATCCTATAAATTTGCAATTTCTTAAAGTTCCGCAATAGGAAACAAGAAGGAAAGACATTAATTATCATAAGATACAGTTACGTGAAGTGATTTTATGCCATTTTACTGGTGAATGTAGTTTAAAATTATTGGATGATTAAGTTCTTTTCCAGTGCACACATCGTTTACTTGACATTTATTTCATTGGATATTCCAAATAAATATTATGATTATATGTATAGAAAATTCAAAGTGCATTAAGTGCATTTTCCATCTGACACTTTTATGAATAGTCAAAAGCTAGGAAACTGTTTTGTTCGTTCGTAAGCGGCTTTGTATCTATTCTATTGTTCAGCCACGGCTCGTCAAGGTAGATGACGATGCGGTGTGTTACTACGGATTACACAATCTATGAGTTTACCTATTGCTGGTCCAAGTATTTCTCCTGCCTTTTCGCCGAAACGATTGTGACTTAAATTCAGTACTTTCAGATACTTGTTGTTCTAAAATAATAAAAATATGCATATCATTTATTTACAAAATGCAATGTATCATAAATTTTATACATACATTTTGTATATATGATATGTAAATTTATGCAGCACATACTTGTTTGTAGAATTTAGATAAAATTATTTAGAAGGAGAGAAACAAAAAGAAAAATATTCATCATCAAAAAGCCTCAAATTTTCTCAACAAATAAAAAGAATATTTGTACTTGAAATTTAAATCTTGCACAATTCTATAATTATTTTTATATAGATTTATAAAGCTCAATGTATTCACTAATACTTAAATTATGAGAAATTAGAAGAATTCGAAGGGTGGGTTCAAAATTGCAATCATTTTTAAAAACGGCTTATGTAGATTTCATTTGTTTATTTTTGTTTTGCGTCAAAGCAAGGTGAACTCACTTCTATGATGGCGACTCACGCTTGGTGCCTGACCAAGGTAATGTTTTCTATCTACGCAATGGACCCAACTAAAGCAGGGATCTTGTACGTGCCAAAATATAACAGGAAGTAGTCTTGGTTTATACCAAAACTAAAAGAACTGTGTGCTTTAAGTAAATATAATATACTATATATTACATACGTCTGTTTCGCCTAAATCACAGACAGGGAGACAGAAGTTGAGATATAATTTTTAAAAGTCCGAATCGACACCAGGAATCGAACCGGGATCGTCACATTAGAAATCCGTGTGTAATGCTACAGAACCAACATTCATATATAAAGATAGCTGGTGCAATCTGATTAAAACCATATCTTTATTCCGCTTGTCTATTTGTCCAATTGCTTTATCCGCAATGGGACAAATAGAGAAGCGGAATAAAGATATGCTTTTAAACACACTGATAGCTGGTATACAATATACAATACATATAAGCTATTATTACAATTTTTTTACAATTACATCTTCCAAAAATTTCTACCTTAAACCTTCACAGGTTGTACAAATGCATAACCCTGGTACGAAATAATCCATACGTTCGTATATACTGCCATTTCTTTATTTTGATGAAATGAAACAGTGTGCGGCTCAGTTATTTTAGATTACAGTATTTTAGTAACAGATTAATCCCTGATAAAGTCTTTACCTCTAATGCCTGGGCGATTTCCACTGCCTCTGGTAAATCAAAGCCATTATCTGAAAAAGAATATTTCTATATACAGAATAGCATGTTGTAGTTTTCAAAGAAATCCAATGCAAGTTTGATGTAGCAGTTATCTAAGAAAAAGAAAACTGAAGACATCTGACAAAGCTGTATGACAATAATCACCAAGAACATGCACACAAAACATAATAATAATAGAATATACACTGAAAAACGACATTACTAAAATACATGTATTCGATTGTGCTGCGGTTACGATACCGACTTAGGACTTAGGACTGAAGTAACAAACGTCATTCAATTGGTGTGGTTATTCGGTTTACGGACGCCCACCTTCCCACTCACCGCAAAAGCAGCACAATCAAAGGACACACATTTAAAACTTTATAAATAATCCTCCATATAAGGAACAAGGATCAACAGGTTTCTCAAGAAGAGAGATCATAAAAATTTTATTACACACCAAAAATTTATAGAATAATATGTTGCTATCAAAAATATGTAAGGCGACATCAACATAAGTAAATCATGCTCTGCCCGTCTGTTAGCTTAGCTCAGATCTTTGATCATTAGGAATCCGTGCATTGAGTTCTAGAACATTTTGAAAAACTTTCACTTTTGTTATTCTATACGCATGCATTGAATCTCACCAATGTGTCTTTCGTACGTAGTGCTGCTAGCCAACTTAAAATCTCCAAATCATAACGAAACAAACATGATACAACATAACATTCGGATTATAGTAACAAAAATTTACATTTAATGTAACAGATTTACCTGTTATTTCGTATAATATTGATTTGTTTTTCACTTACAAAAATTGTCAATCTTAAAGCATGATAAAAGTACAAAGATACCAAGTTCCTTTACAACAGAGTGGCGCCCAACTTGGCTTCTTTGCAGGACAATCTGACTACATCCTCATATTATAATCAGTACACACCGACAACGGTTTCAACAGAGCTAATCTTACAAATATATTTTCAGTGATTACTTTATCCCTTATTGACTTACATTTTCACGATTCATCTAGTGACAAAGGAAACCAGACTTATCACGCATCCATGTACTACTATACTTGCTATCTTTAACCGTTAGTGATTAACTGACAGAGCCATATCGTTAATTCTGGCACCAGTCACTAAGTCAATGAGTTATATAGCCTCGTAGTAATAATAAAAGAAAAAAACAGAAGACATATGACAAAGCTGTATGACACAAATCACCAAAGACCTGCTCACAAAAAAATGCCAATAGTAGAATATACACGGAACGACATTACATAAATATTCGATTGTGTTGTGGTTACGATACCGACTTAGGACGGTCAAATGAATTATCAAATGTCACTCAATTGGTGTGGTTAACCGGTTTACGGGCGCCCACCCTCCCACTTAATAATAATAATAATAATAACAACAACAACAACAACAACAACAACAACAATAATAATAATAATAATAATAATAATTAGTAAATAAATGAATAATGATCAGAATTTTATGTGATGGACAGCATCTTTCTATTCTTTTAACCAGCGTTTACGTGAATGTATAAGAGACATATACCTGAGAGGTCTATTCTTCGTAATCCAGCATTCACCTTTAACATGCGGCAGATTGCAGAGATACCATTATACCCTAACTGGTTATCAGCCAGACACTAAAGATCAAGGAAAAAATTAAAACTAATAAGAAAACAACACAAACGCTTAAATAGTCTTTGAAATTTTACTTTAACTGATGAACAATACACTACATGACTAAACAAATTCATCTTATTATACAACAAAAGAACATGTTATAGAGCAAATGAAATCGTCCTTGTCAGAATGAGCCAGCGAGTTTACAGATTCAATGGTTTGTATAGCTTTGATGATATCAGAGCATGCGTAATTGAAAATCGTTCCACCAATTAAATATAACACCTTAATGGTCACAGACCTCGTTCGTGTTTTATTATACAACATCTGATCTTTTGTTTATCCATAGTTATCTTTTCTTGGTCATGAAATTCTTCTTTACAAATGCAATAAACCCATCATTGTCTCTTTAACACAGGATTGATTTACATGATCTCAGGCATTATATGAAGATGAGCCGTAGTAATGTTTTGTTGACCTGTCAAATCCTTTAGTGGCAAGTAAACGAATTGATTAAGAAGGATATGTATCGTTTTTCAACATCCAATGTGACATCTCGATTTCGTATGTATAGTAAGCTGTTATATGTTATACAACATGTGTTGTCATCAAGTCACGTTAACGACGACACATTGGATAAAATAGGTCTCAGTTTTATACACTTCCTTGGAAGAGAATGTTTGCAAGCTAAAATATTGATAAAAAAAGTTTCGTCCATATATGATATAAGTAACTTAACAATATACGAAGTTTTCATATATTAAGTTTCATCATACTGTTACTATGGCTGATGGTGAAGAGCTTGATTCATGTTGGAATATCCTAAACTCGAATCAAACCTGAGTCCGACACGCATGGACACTAAATGACTAAACAAAGTGCAATCCTCTTCGATTTTATGAACATTAAAAAGATTATGCAAACAAGTAATCATATTTTGTAAAAACATAACCAGTATTAAGATTATGAAGAATCAGTGAAACTTCATGAGGGAGAATATTTATCGAAAATTATGGATCTTTCTAAGGGCGTCGATATAACACCAATACAAATTTCCTCGATAAAATCTTACTATCCACACATGTAGTTAACACCGCTAGATTCATTTTCACGGAGAGGGGACACGGTTAAATTCATGATCTTCATTTTAGATAGGTTTCTCCAGAGGGGTAGAAATACTTCCAGGGATTATTCGGTGACTCCAGCCTATGATTAACTGTTTGACATCCATGACATCGCTTCAATACATTTTTTTTCTTTTAATGAAACGATATTCGAATTTACGTTTTGTATTTCTTTTTATTTCTAAAAAATAATAAAATTGATTTGATAAGGAATAATACTTTTGTCAAACGATATATATATGTATATATATATATATATATATATATATATATATATATATATATATATATATATATATATATATATATATATATATATATATATATATATATATATATATATATATATATATATATATATATATATATTCATTTTTACTTAATTTAAACATATGCTAAATTCTATGGTTAATCGCTAAACTATAGGCTACAAGTACAGATATGTCTGAATAATGATAAAAATACTGTAATGTCTACCTATGTGTATATGTAAAGAAATTTAAAGACATATTAAACTGATCAACTTTTTTCTATCAGTTTATTAAAAGAATATTTTCTTACGTCATCCATAAGATTTAATACTTCCTGTTTCATAATATGACATACTTTCAGAACATTAAACATGCGCAGTATTACAGATCAATGAAACAATACTTCAGTTGTTTCCATTTCTTTACGTTCAAAGTCCAACAAGCCATTATCGGCTAGTAAATAAAGTCAAATAAAATCCCTTTAAACATATTGTGTCAGATTTCATTTTTTCTCTGTATGTTTTTCAATATTTCACGATAGGTGTATGCATAGGAATGAATATATGAATATAGTTAAATACGTGTGGTAATTTATATAAATCTACTGCGCTCTATACATTGCCAATAACTTTTTTGTTATCAATACATTATTCAAAGTTTAGTGATTTTAAAGTAATATACGAATTTTAAACTATAATCAATTGTATTAAGTGATAATCGTGTGGTTATAGTGCCTAGATAGATTTGTCGTTGTCATGTGATCACTTTTGATCAGAAAAATCAAAAGTTATCAAATAACAGATTGTTTTTATCCTATGCATCTGGTGTGATGCTTATATCATGTGTGTCCGATTAAGACAAAGGGATTTATAGTAAACTATTTTATACCCAAACTGTACTTGGATCCCTACATGGCGAACATAATGAGCTGACAGAAGACCCTTACTTATCCAGGTGGCCTGATTTCATAACGTTTCCACTTACTGTATTTATTTTTAGATCTTACCACTTACTATGAATAGCGTCGAATAGTGTTTTGTTGTTTGCCTATCACTATCCCTTGGATTTTGAGAGAACTAGGAGCCTGGTACATTTTCCGGGTCATGATATTGTTTAAGTACCACATACATATACGAGGCAAATGCCATCATACAGGTGTCACAATTAAGGTATAATATTACAAGTCTAAACTATTGATATCTAGTAGTATCTAGTCAAGAAATAGTTTAAAATTACTTTCTGTATGATTCCACAAGCTATAGTTACACGTACTTGATAATATTATACACGATTTACCATTCGGCAACTGTTCAATAAATGAAAGTCGTGTATTACCACTTTCGCGGTGTACGGAAAAAGTTGTCACTTAGGCTACCCATTTTTTGTTCTCGTTGTATCCCTTTATTGTGTATTTGATTATACAAAACTTGTACACACAGGTATAAAATATATGTATAGGACAGGTAGTGCCAAAATATAAAACTTAAGACAACATTTTAAGTTTATTGCCATTAGGATATAAGGAAATTCATTTCTGATATAAAATTGTATATCCATATATTGCAAAAATGTTACAATTATAAAAATCGCAAATCCATCATTGCATTATTATATTTTGAATTGTACACATATACACGTCATTTTAGGTGACAACCATTTGATTTTGCGGAGTTTGCTCTGTGTGTGTAAAGTGTGGGGTGGGGTGGCTGTTTCTTGCGGAGTTAACTGTGTGTGTGAAGTGTGGGGTGGGGTGGCTGTTTCTTGCGGAGTTTGCTCTGTGTGTGAATTGTGGGGTGGGGTGGTGGTTTCTTGCGGAGTTTGCTCTCTGTGTGTGAAGTGTGGGGTGGGGTGGCTGTTTCTTGCGGAGTTAACTGTGTGTGTGAAGTGTGGGGTGGGGTGGCTGTTTCTTGCGGAGTTAACTGTGTGTGTGAAGTGTGGGGTGGGGTGGCTGTTTCTTGCGGAGTTTGCTCTGTGTGTGTGAAGTGTGGGGTAGGGTGGCTGTTTGTTGCGGAGTTAACTGTGTGTGTGAAGTGTGGGGTGGGTGGCTGTTTCTTACAGAGTTAACTGTGTGTGTGAAGGGTGGGGTGGGGTGGCTGTTTCTTGCGGAGTTAACTGTGTGTGTGAATTGTGGGGCGGGGTGGCTGTTTCTTGCGGAGTTTGCTCTGTGTGTGTGAAGTGTGGGGTAGGGTGGCTGTTTGTTGCGGAGTTAACTGTGTGTGTGAAGTGTGGGGTGGGTGGCTGTTTCTTACAGAGTTAACTGTGTGTGTGAAGTGTGGGGTGGGGTGGCTGTTTCTTGCGGAGTTAACTGTGTGTGTGAAGTGTGGGTTGGGGTGGCTGTTTCTTGCGGAGTTTGCTCTGTGTGAGTGAAGTGTGGGGTGGGGTGGCTGTTTCTTACAGAGTTAACTGTGTGTGTGAAGTGTGGGGTGGGGTGGCTGTTTCTTGCGGAGTTTGCTCTGTGTGTGTGAAGTGTGGGGTGGGGTGGCTGTTTCTTGCGGAGTTTGCTCTGTGTGTGTGAAGTGTGGGGTGGGGTGGCTGTTTCTTGCGGAATTTGCTCTGTGTGTGTGAAGTGTGGGGTGGGGTGGTGGATTCTGTTTCTTTAAATCAGTATTCTGACTTCCCAAAAGATGTAAATAAATAATGTGGCATTGATTGAATTGAAAATAAATATTCTGATTTTCTGAACTGGTACAATCATCATGAAGTTTAAGCGTTTTCATTTCGTATATTTCTTATATTATTATAATATATTATATTTTTTAATGAATAAAAAAGTATAGTTTTTACCCCTATGCAACCCTATATCTATAGCCATGGCGGCCATGTTTACCTCCTGATGGGCACCAATGATAACTCGTTTGTAGACAGTATTCCACTTAAATTATTTATAGGCCTACAACATACCAAAACAATTTGCCTCGTAGTTTCAGAGACGAAAAATTTGAATACTGGCCAATTAGAAGAATTTCAAACAGCCCCTGGCGGCAACATTGTGCATTCAATCGCAACAAGAAGAGGATCGTTTGTAAAAGACATTTCATACACAATCTATGTCAAGTTTCTTAAAAGTTAGATAGGTGGTATCAGAAGAAAATATGAAAATTTGACAAGTTTAAGGAAGAAGGAGGCCAAATGATGGCGAAAAAAGCCTTTCGACTTACCTGGAATTAGCATCATTTGTCTGGAATTAGTGTCATTTGTCACTTGCAAACAACAATGTTTAAGACAATTTTACTAAGTTGGTAAAGTTTCCTTTTTAAGAAGAAAAAGAATATTCTGTCCCAAACGAAATATTTAACAAATTCTTTAACCAGTCCCGCTTTCAGAATCCGATGATAGTCCTTCTATACTACATAAAGACAGGCTGATGGAGTGGTATCACACATTATAATCTTACGACCAGGTCTCCAGCCCGGCTATCTGTTTCGATTGTCTCTAAGATGACTTATCATTCTCTGCCTTCCTATCTGTTCTCCAAACGAGACAGTTATATATCAAGGCTCCCTTTGTCATGGTATAAATAGGCATATGAAGGATCCTTCGTTGCTTTGGATAGGTCCTCCAGAGGAGGTAGTATATATCAAGGCCCCCTATGTCACGGTATAGGTTGACACGTGAAGGTAGGCACGTGAAGGATCCTTCACTGCTTTGGATGGATACTCCAGACGAGACAGTATATATCAAGACCCCCTTTGTCACGGTATAGGTATGCACGTGAAGGATCCTTCACTGCTTTGGGTGCATACTCCAGACGAGACAGTATATATCAAGGCCCCCTTTGTCACGGTATAGGTAGGCACGTGAAGGATCCTCACTGCTCCTGATGGGTCTTCCAGACGAGGCAGTATATATCAAGACCCCCTTTGTCACGGTATAGGTATGCACGTGAAGGATCCTTCACTGCTTTGGGTGCATACTCCAGACGAGACAGTATATATCAAGGCCCCCTTTGTCACGGTATAGGTAGGCACGTGAAGGATCCTCACTGCTCCTGATGGGTCTTCCAGACGAGGCAGTATATATCAAGGCCCCTTATGTCACGGTATAGGAAGGCACGTGAAGGATCCTTCACTGCTTTGGGTGGATACTCCAGACGAGACAGTATATATCAAGGCCCCCTATATCACGGTATAGGTAGGCACGTGAAGGATCCTTCACTGCTCCTGGTGGGTCCTCCAAACGAGACAGTATATATCAAGGCCCCCTATGTCACGGTATAGGTAGGCACGTGAAGGATCCTTTACTGCTTTGGGTGGATACTCCAGACGAGACAGTATATATCAAGGCCCCCTTTGTCACGGTATAGGAAGGCACGTGAAGGATCCTTCACTGCTCCTGGTGGGTCCTCCAAACGAGACAGTATATATCAAGGCCCCCTATGTCACGGTATAGGTAGGCACGTGAAGGATCCTTTACTGCTTTGGGTGGATACTCCAGACGAGACAGTATATATCAAGGCCCCCTATGTCACGGTATAGGTAGGCACGTGAAGGATCCTTTACTGCTTTGGGTGGATACTCCAGACGAGACAGTATATAACTAGGCCCCCTTTATCACGGTATAGGTAGGCACGTGAAGGATCCTTCACTGCTCCTGATGCGTCTTCCAGACGAGACAGTATATATCAAGGCCCCTTATGTCACGGTATAGGTAGGCACGTGAAGGATCCTTCACTGCTTTGGGTGGATCCACTGCATAGGACAAAATTATGAGGCATTGCACCAGGCAGATACTGCCATAATATAAGTGAAGGAATCTTGAAGTGACGTAAAACAATAAACAATCATGTAGTACATATGAGTATGTGATACTCCCATGTGTTTTATCATCTCTACTGACATACGTCATCAACGACCTCTGATACCTACAGCATACCATTTATTAATACAGGTATGAATAATTCATCTTGACATTCACCCTTAACTCCCCTTCCCCAAAGAAGAAAAAGAGAAGAATATGAAGAATATGTTAGCATGGTATTGAGAGTACGCTCACATTTCAGCATAGTACTACACTGAAATTGAAATAAGTAGACCTAGAATATGTTGTTATTGTCGCCAATGGTAATTGATTTCCTGATATTTCCAGCATATGACAGAACAAATCTTTCGCCCGATACAGGTTTTGAATTGAAAGAGCAGGGTCCAGGATTTTAGAAAAATAAGGAACTAGACAGACACAACAGCTGCAGGTAAAAAAAAATTTTTTGCAATATTATGCAAATTGTATGAAAGGGGGTGGGTCGGATCACAGGGGATTTTACCTGTTAATGATTTATTTTTGGCAATATGATAAATAATGACGACGCACTTTATCTGTATGCAACATGTTTCATTTAATTTTACTTTGTCTTCTATATCCAGGTCTAATATATCATATTGAGTAGATCGCCATGACGACGATGACGTTGAATCATTTTTTTCTGACATCCAATTTATCAATATTCTATTTAATTGTCGTTTTTCTAGGTCGCTATATACCTACTTCATGTTATACTTCTTATTCCGTTGTAAAATAAATAGGCTGCTTCACGGGAGAAAATCAATCGCAATTTATTTTGCAACAGATAGTATTTTAATATACACCCAGAGCTATAGGTCTATATACCTTTTTATTGATTCATGAAATAAATTGAAAAAAGTAGTTCATAGATCATTGAGCATGGTCGCTTAGTTGGATAGCTATTAATTCTGATAGGGTTTTCCGTGTCTGAAAGAAGTACTTCCGACTGGGTGAGTTAGAATAGAGTGTAATTTATAAGGTTTCAAGATGTCCTAACAGAAGAAAAATACAGACCACGGGCAGATTTCAGAAAATTGGAGGGTATGTGTATCCATCTACCTATTGTCAAAGTTGACGAGAAATTGGGGGGAAGTGGAATTTAGGGTGCAATCATCAGATTTTATGGGATGGAGAGGCAGGAAGACTTTGTAAAAAAGAATGTCCAGCTCAAAAATTATCCGGCCATCTGATAGCCGATGACAAACAAAAGAAAAAAAAAACCGAATTAGACATTCCCCCTGTGCCCACATCTGACATCTGGAATCCTATAACAATATACTTATTTAGTGTCATAAACAGAAAATAATGATAATTACATCACAGAAGCGTCGTATTTTGACTAAAATGCAAAAGATATCATATTTACGTTTTCCTTTGTTTCCTCACTTTAGAATAGAACTTTTTGACAGAGCAAATATACAACTGAATTTAGAATACGACTGAGTATGTTGCATGACAATGTCCACAAATCCAGTAAAATCTGCGACATTATCTGTTTTTAGTACGAATTTTGTAAGACGGTGAATTGAAATGAAAAATAGTCTCTATAATGATTGATTAGCTGGTAACAGGTGTAACTGCCCCTTTTCTGTGAATGTAACTGATAAAGATGCCAACACAGTCGCCTGTTGTAAGTTTGATAATGACTTGAGGTGATACGCAACTTTCCCTGGATGTTGTATTTTATAATGAATGACCTTCAGGGACACTGCAAGTTTAATAAATTGATGATAATACGTAAGAAAGTAATATACTGAAATGTGGGATTACTTGACAAATTGACAGACGCAGGACTAAGTTACATTATTCCATAAGTAATGTTCCACTAGCAACGAAACCTATTGTTATCTTAATGCATAGAAATTCAAAAACTTGCATTTAAAAATAATAATAATGTGGCCCTATATGGCCTACATTATGTTTTTTTTTTTTTTTTTTTTTTTTTTTTTTTTGCTGCTCTGAAATTTGCTCAAACATAATTCGGCTGGTAAAAGTCTCCACCCCCCTATAAAAATCAAATTGTCGCTCCTTTACAAATAGGCCAAAGAATATCATAGACGTAATATTCCATTATGACCCTGTGTCGTAGCCAGAATTAGTTTCAGGACTGGTAATGCACCCAAGATGCATGGCCGTACCTCTTGACTGCTTGCCATAAAAGTCTTTTGCGCATCGAGTATGCTTTCCGTAAACAAAGTTTTAACTACTGTGTTGTTAGGAATCATGACTTTCTGGAGGATTCTATTTACGACAGAAAAAAATGTGTAAAATGTGCAAATTCATTAATATCTGGATAATCAAACAGTAGATATGATATTGCACATAATGTATGTAAGTAAATGAAATAACTACTGGTAGATTTGTTAATTCAAACTGTATTTCCAAAGGTGAAAAAAATTAAACTCTTGGGAAAGGGTGCAAACTTGCCTAAGTTAACATTTCAAAAAATATTTTCTTTTACCTTTTCGCTGGGAAATTGATTACTCAGTTTTGGGACAACAGTACACTAAATATATAATAAGATCATACATTTCACTATCCCTCTTTTTCTATATGCCATATATACAGGACAAGTTTCACGCAATGATCACACATACCTACATAAGTATAAATGTATAAGGTTCAAGTCGGAATACGTGTTGTTTTCGACGATGAGAAATGCGTTTGCTTTCTACTAAAATCCCCTAGCTAATGCTCCATGCTAATTAATGGCGAATCAGAAATAGATATAACTTTTCTTTATTCCCAAGCTGTCTGCTCTGTGCCTATCACAGTAAGGAGGTTCAATCATTAACAATATCATGAACAGTATAAACACATTCGACGTTCCAACAAGTATTGCTAGGAGATGATCACATCATAAATATCACATGCGCAAAAAGAAAAGAGAACACCGATATGGACTGGAGCCATTGTTTGTATGAGTTTACAAAGTAATACTACAATAGAGACGGGAACGTTCAGCACGCTGAGCCCATCGTGACGGTAAGTAAAATGAAAATAAGTGTACTTCAAACCGACATATTTTCCCTCTCAATCTTATGGAATCCGGATAGGGCCATATTCACACCATCGCATTGTAAAGTTGGATAACTGAAATGCGATGGTGCGATGATGCGATGGCGATGGTGCAATAGTGCGATGGTGATGACGCAATAATGCGATGGCGATGACGCGATGGTGCGATAATACGATGGCGATGACGCGATAATGCGATGGCGATGACGCGATAGTGCCATGGCGATGGTGCGATAACGCGATGGTGCGATGATACGATGGCTATGATGCTATGGTGCGATAATACGATGGCGATGGTTCGTCGTCGCACTATCGCTTCATCGTCATTGCAATATCGCGTCATCGCCATCGCATTATCGCCTTTTCACAGTTTATTAGTTTTGCTAGACTTTCACTACAATAACACAAAACAGAAAACCTTCAAAGATAGCACACTAATGAGATAAGTAAAATATGTCTTGGGGTCATATATATATTTCCTTTCTTAGCATTTATAGATTGTGCTATATGAAAACCTATTTACTGGGGGTTGTCAGTGCCTAGTGGAGGGTCTAACTGGCTACTCGCAAAAAGCTTTCCATCTGGGTACTGGCGGTCCCTAGTATTGTAATCATGCAAATGTATGAATCTATGTAAATAGGTTTACGCCACTGGTACTGGCAGTCCCTAGCCTGTATATGTTAGTAACTATAGTATCATATACATGGCGTTTTGTTTATATGCATATATACATTGTATAAAATGTTTGATATAAGAGGCATTGTACTACGGGTTGTCAGTGCCTAGTGGAGGGTCCAACTAGCGAAACGCAAAAACCTCAAAAACCCGATGCTGACATTTTATTGCATTTAAACTTTCAATGATTGTTTATAATAACAGTTAATGATATACAAGATACCATCATTCGAATGGGCAAATAAAAACAGACATTGCAGTATGATTATTAGCTGGGCTGCACTTGTAATGCTCACAGGTTGACTCTAGAACACTTTCGGGGCCCAAAACAATTAAATTTTTTTTTTCATTTTTGTATCCAAGTTGGTACATATATGCGTATGCAATTACATTACAATGATAGCACTTATTACAAAGTAATCAATCTTAGCATACATATGTATATAATACCAATGATATATCAAAACTTGATATTTATAAGGTCCTCCTGGAATTTCATCCTATTAAAAGCATCATTCACACGCATGCTCAAATATTTGTATGAAGTTAAAAAGATATAAGTATGATTTTAAGACATGGGGAAAAACATATGGTCATACTAGAAGCTTTGATATGAAATAAAGTAAAAAAAAAGCCTGCAGAATCTATTACTAATATTGACAAGATTAGAATACTGAAATCAGCAAATAGGTAATGAAAAAAAAAAGAAAAAAACATATTGCTCTGTTTTGATAGAGGAGTGTATTTATTTTATCTGATCATTTAATATGAAGATTATATGAAGATATGAAGGATTTGGGTATTTACTTTCTAATTTATTTAAGAAATTATCCAATATCTATTTACACACATACATACATTTGCATGACTACAAGACTAGTCTTCACTATAATAACACCAAACAGAAAACCTCCAAAGATAACACACTAATGAGTGTAAAAGTAAAATCTGTCTTGGGTCATATATACTATGAAAAGGCGATAATGCGATGGCGCAATAATCCGATGGCGATGACACGATATTGCGATGACGATGATGTTCCATCGCTTCATTTCATAGTCATCGGACTATCGCGTCATCGCCATCTTATTATCGCATCATCGCCATTGCACCATCGCTTCATCGCCATCGCATTATCGCACCATCGCACCATCGCCTTCGCTTCATTGCACCATCGCACTATCGCGTCATCACCATCGCATTATTGCGTCATCACCATTGCACTATCGCACCATTGCCATCGCTCCATCGCATTATCGCGTTTTAGTTATCCAAATTTACAATGCGACGATGTGAATATGGCCCTATCCGGATTCCATACAATCTCGAGCTGTAAAGAATTCTGAACTGGCATCTTTATAAAGGGTAGTAACACGAGGTTCATAATACAACAAAACAATTACTTCTATATTGCCAAACATGAAAATAGCAATAAATCTATTTCTGTGTTCTTTTTTTATCTTTGGGGGGGGGGGGATGTTGAGAATTTAATGGTGTTTGTGAAACTGAACCTTGTTTTGGGAAGCATTACTTCTCAGAACCAGGAGACTGAAATAGGTCAAAATGTTTAATTTAATTCAAAAATGAGAAAGAACATTGCGTTATGTATATCTCAGCTCAACTATGGAGTTTCACCTAAAATGATGTCCTTTTGTCCAAGTTTTGTCCAATGAAATTTTGTCATATCCTGGAATCGTTTCTAAAAAACTATATTACATTGTGCTACGGAGAAACACTTTAACAAGACACATAATCATGCATGATCGAACAAGTTAAATTTTCATTTATTGGATTACACATTGCAAGTTCGCTGTCCAAAAGCTTATTTGTCACCAGAGGCTTGTACATCCCAATACCTAGGTATCGCTGAAATTCCAAGTCTCTGACACTCTAACACAAACCGCCGATATCAAAAGTGGGAGAAGGGCAGAGAATCTCGGACTACTTAACGGTGTTAAAAATAAACCAACCAACAAACCAAAACTACTCACCGGTATGCATAGAAATAACAAAAGAAAAACCCATACAGCTATTTAATTTGACATTGTTCTGAAAGGGACAAAACGCTAGCTAAAGCAATATACAACAATAAATTTATAATTCACATGCCTCAAGGCTAAACTTATGGAATACATACTTGAAGGAGTAATTCAAAGAATGGTCTTCTACATTTAATTCTATAAATGTGTAGCAATTGAAAAAATTCTTTTAACCGCTACATTTCAGTATTGAAATACTCAATACATATTTGTAACTATTCACACCAAAATGTTATCAGACTCTCTTTGATCTTACGTTTATGTCGCTTCTAGAAATACATGTATATAAGCAATTCATCAAAACACTAACTATGTATTTAGAAAGTTCATTCATCGTTCATTTTTTTAATATCTTGGTAAATACAAGATACAGTTATGAGGTCCAGAAGAGGGTTCCGAAATGAATTTCCAAACATGTTGCTTTTATGATAACTTATTTGGTCATCACACCCTCCTTCCACTAGTTAATAGATCATATCATTATCATCTTACAGAACTGTACACTTACAATATCTGTAATATAGTCGTTCTCTTCCAACATCCGGGCCATCGATTCACCACCCTCTCCCCCGATCCAGTTTCCTCGGAGGTCTAGTTTTTCAAGTGATATGTTATCCTTTAAAAAAGAAGTACAATGAATTCTGAGAACTCTAACTCTCTAACTTGAAAATCCACGTAATCAAAGGTTGAAAAACTGACATCATGGGAATGATAACTTAAAACTGACATCATGGAAATGATAACTTAAAGCTGACATCATGGTAATGATAACTTAAAACTGACATCATGGAAATGATAACTTAAAGCTGACATCCTGGAAATGATAACTTAAAGCTGACATCATGGAAATGATAACTTAAAACTGACATCATAGAAATGATAACAGAATTTTATGCACACCTCTATTTTCTGTTGGAGGCAGGCTTGGTGTAGTGGTTAAGCGCTTGGCTTACGGAGCCGACGATCCAGGTTCGATTCCCGGATTGCGCCACTATATTTAAGAGATTGGTTACCTCTTGCTTCCATGTCGCGATATAACTGAAAAATTGTTGAAAGCGACGTAAAACACCAATCAACCAACCAACCAACCAATTATTTTCTGTTGTTGTTGTTTTTGTTAATTGATAATGATGATGATGATGATGAGGAGGAGGAGGAGGAGGAGGAGGAGAGAGATAATGATAAGAAGGAGGACGATGATCATATTGCTGCCCCCTTTTTAAATCATGGGCTTGTCACTAGTGCAAGTATTTAGAATGTTCATGGTAGTGAATGATCGTGTTCAATCTTTTACTTACTTTGAGCACCAGTGCTATGGCTTTAGCTGCCGAGTGTCCTAGACCATGGTAACGCATGGAAATCTCTGTATCCTCTATATGACGCACGAAGTAGGAAATGGGTACCACACCCAGTTGATTACAAAATTTGCGGTAGTGTGATTTTCCTGAAGTGTCATGATGAAATATTGTCTCTGGAAAAAAGGATTGCTGTCTGTTTAGTGCACAAAAAAAAGATATTTTCATTGAAAAAAATCATATCAATTATATAAAACAAAATTGTCAAGTACGTCGTGATTTATTTTTATATTTTAGACGGGAATGGGCGATTGGTAGTCGTTTTTACCTTCAATTTCAAGATCAGTGTCATAATCTTCTTCAGTGGGAGTAGCGTCAACTGTTTCTATGGTAACGCGAGGAACATCCTCATCGTCCGAGGAGGCTGCTTCATCCTCCTCCACTGGATACTCGACCTCTCTGTACTCGCCTTGGTTGATTTCCGTGATCAGAATCTGATCATCATCTTCTCGAAGTTGTTCATTGTTCTTAACATCTTCGGTAAAAATCAAAGGTGATTCAGTTCGAGGTTTTGTTGCAGGAGTTCTCACGAGAAGTGGACGAGATTTCTGTGATGGTACACGGTAGGACCCTGGTGTCTTTGGTGTTTTTAAATCAAATCTTTTCTCATCTTCTTCCTCTGCTGGAAGTTCGGGAATCTCTTCGTCTGATTCTTCCTGCACCACTTCTAGAGCGGCAATTTCCTAACAAAATAAAACAAATGTAAATGAACTGTATATCATTTCAATCGTTTAAGCAGGGCGGGTTAGATTCAAATCAAGTTCTCCTGTGAATGTAAATGAGAGGTTCGCTTTCCCGCGCTTTCGCTCGGAACACTCGACACGTTAACACTGATTTCCGAACATCATTTTTTCAGTTTGCGTATTTAATGGTATTTTAACTGGGTAAGATGTTGATTTATTTATTTATCTATTTTACTTTATTCTGTTTGTTATTTATTTATCTATTTAATTTTATTTTAATTTCTTTTATTTTCATTACTTTATTTTATTAAATTTTGGGGTTTATTACATACTTTTGTGTACTTTCGATAATCTCTATCCATTTTACACAATTTCACGATGTACATATTATTTTGAGATGGTTTTTCATCTGCAATAGGCTGTAAAGACCTGGGTAAAGTTAGACGATTGGAAATTGAGGCACCCCAAATTTGACGATGGTGTTATACTGAAAGAATCTTAAATTTAACAATGTGATTTTTACGTACTTAATCAGAGTTTATATATTAAAGGACACATGAATATTTTTTTCTTTTGCTTATTGAAATATTCTCTCTGTCATAAAGGACCCCTGTAGTAGCGGTAAAGTGCTGAACATTTCTTAAATATGAAAACTTGATTTGCCATCCCATCCCTCCACAAATTTTCAATTTGCTTACTGTACACTACTACACAACAGTCTATATAAAGCAGTTTTTCTTCCAAAGAAATTATTTCGATACATGATATTCTGATACAACATTGTACTCGTGAGTATCTCCTGTGTACATGAAAAGTCTGGAGTAGCACGTACATATTCAGGGGAGGGGATCAAGATCTTAGTGGAAGATTCGATCTGACTACTTTTCTTTGTACTTTCCGTCGTAAAATAGGTAAATACATCTACCTGTTTGGATCACCTCTCCAGGACAAATTGTCTAGGGAATTCCCCCTCTCTAATATTTCTTGGACCTGCGCCTGATACGAGAAAAACGTAGATATGTATTACAGTACATGTGTACTCGCGTCAACATTCACGTCACAATACGCTGCACTTCCTAGCTCAGCTGTCAAGGCATTGAATCCCTTTCATCTTGCCAAAATCATCAACAGTTCCTTATGGCATACTAATGCAGTACTCATATTAACTGGCTATCGAATTCCTTGGCACTTGCCAAAATTATGCAAATGAAATTAAAGTCTTGTATATAATGTTTATAATCTGTGATAAAATCTTCAGATAATCTAAAAACGGGTATAATGTACTGAACTAATTACACGGAACATTTAATACAGAGGCAAATCCAGTAATTTTTGATAAAAAAATAGTGAAAGGGGGAAGGCGAATACTTTGCTGCTAAGGCAAGGGGATTCCATTTTCAAAAGAGTTCCAAAAAGACATTTTTGGTAAAACGTTCGGAACAAAAAGAGAACTCCAATTTATGGACCCCCTTTTTAAATCCCCTAGGTAATTGATGCTGAAAGTTGCATGGACACTAAAGACATTACATAGCGTGCATCAGGCGCAGATCTGATGTTTTGACTAGGAAAGAGGTCCACCTAAATTATCCAAAATAATCAATCATGTCGTTGATGTAAATTTATCTGTTTTACAAAAGAAGTCCTATTTTTATCGGTAGTGAAAGTGAACCTTCTCCCCTCCCTTTTTTCCTTTTGTTTATCTCCTTCACTGCATGCCTAAAATAGGAAATGCAAGGATTTATACCAGTCGGATATCAGATTCAATCTCAATATTTTGATCACGGACCACGGAAATAATCTCTTTATCTTACTTTACAATAGAGACTGGGTTTGATTCGTGTAAAAATAAAAAAAAAAACCACACACACAAATAAAAAAAATCAAACAGTATAGCCGGAGATCGGATTCAGTCTCAAGATTCTGACCGCGGAAATCATCTTTTCGAGACTGGGTCTAAATTGCGTAAATAAAAAAGATCTGAATGATATATAGCATCTTTCTATTTGGGTGTTTTTCTCACTGTAATGTAGAAAAGACTATGATAGAACCAGCGACTGACTGATTCAGTATATTACATATGAGGGAAAGCAAGAACTCATAGGAAACGTAATTTTCGAAGTGGTTGTTATTCATGTTTTATGTTAAGACTATATATCTATACTAACAGTGTGATCTAAAATCAAGAACTCATAATGAAATGATTCCGCACATGTTGTCTAAAATTGAGGGGGTACTCATTAAATACACCCTATTTACTTTATTCTTTACACATCTGTTTATTTTTGCACGTAAATGTTATTACCATCACAAAGGTGATCCACTGTTCGTATCGTTTTATCTTAAAACGTTTGTTTACTATTATTTATTGATGTTATACCAATATCATTGCTATTACATAGTGACGGCACCTGCCTGGTGCATTGTATAGAAACTGAGGCCTTTGCAACGAACCCACCTTAAGCAGTGATTCTACTCTGACACAAGACCTCGCTTTTTATTTCAGTGTTTCATCGGAAAGACAGACCATTAGCTGGACACGAACCCGGAACCTCTCGCTAAAGAGTCAAACGCCTAACCATTTCACCTACGCCGGCTTAGTATTGTTTTATAAATTGCCTATCGACTGGTATTTATGTAATGTAGGATAATAAGCAGCGGGGGCACCTGAACCCACCCACTTACCCACCATATACATGAATCAATCTTCCACATTTCTTATTATTTACATAGATATATGTTTTAAGCTATATGCAGCACAAGTAATTAGGCTATGCTGTTTACAGGAAATGTTTATTTAAAATAGAAATATGAAACGTTGCCAACGTTCTTTTATTCAAATTAATTTGTCATCTTGAACAGTATGCTGTCAGGTGTGGATCCAGAAATATTGTCGAGAAGGGGTTCGCCCCCAATGAAAGGAGGCCCATCAATGGTTTTGGTGTCTAAAATTTCTTATTTTAGAACAAAAATAACAAGGAAAGTCATTTTCACGAATCTCAGGGTGGACCAAACCTCCGGTTCATCCCACTGGATCCGCGCATGACTGTATATAGAACATACGAATTTTTCTCATAAAGCAAACACCTTTCCCTGGTTAAATCGAGATTTTATGTCTTTAATATTACCGCAATGAACAAAGAATATTTCGCAAGTCCCGTAATGCAACCGGATGTGACGTCACAACTCTAATCCAATTAATATTCTTATATTGTATATTTCTCCTTAAAGCCCTTTATGTCCTTATTTACCTATTGTATGTATCTAATAATAAAGTAAAGTGTGTTTACAGAATATATTACAATAAGCTTTTGTTGATTTAAACCCATTATGACAGGCTGAAATTATCTTACGGACGATCAAATTCACTGAAAATTTGAAAACATGACAAAGGGTTTTCCGTTACAACGTTAATAACCCTTCATATAAGTGTCAAATTCAACAAAAAGAAAGTCCAGTGTCATTATAAACCATTACTCGATTAAAAAAGACTGATAAGTTGTATACCGAAAGAGAAAGCTCTCTCTCTCTCTCTCTCAAATTGTGTTGTTTATTGATCCAAGATATTAATACTTACAGATATACATAAATATTATTCAAACAATATAGTTACATTACGTAAAGGTCAACATAAACAAACATATACGTATATTATGTTATACAATAAATAAGTTTACTGACAAAAATGCTGAGAAATAGTATAGTATAACAATGTATCATTCATGAACATAAATTTAATGTATTTCTTAATTTCAAAGCATGTTTCAAGAATATTCTAGGATTACATAGTTCTTTAGTATTATTTGAGCTGAGTAACTTAATTAATTTAAAGACAGGTCATCTATTATAATAGGGTTTCAACAATATAATTCTTATATCTAAAAAAGCAGGATATTTCAGAGTAAGATGAAACTCATCTTCAATGTCAGATTTACAGATAGTACAAATTTGTCGGATAGTTCCAATATTTAGACAATGTGAAGAAAGACGTATTCTACAAATTAATGTTTTATATTGAGTATAGATCGGTTTTGAAACGTAAGACTGCAAGACGGTATGATCAACAAAGTACCTATATAAAGCACATTTAGAAGACGTATTCAAATCAGTCATGATATTCTGTTAATAGATATCCATAAATCTTTGTTTCACTTCCAGTACAATAATTTTGTTATTTATACTACATGTGTTTAACCAAAACTCACCGAGAACATTTTCGTATTAACATTATACACATGTATAATAAATTTTACAGTTAGATTTCAGGATTATGTAAAATTCATATATGATTTCATTTCAAAATGCAGCTTTCCGAGCGCAGTGGTTTTAGCCATTATTTAATTATTAATCTGCAAGAAGTATATTTAAGTATACGTATATTCGATTCTTTATAAGCTTTGAGCCATCCGGCTCATCAGCAAAGTGTATATCATACATAAGTATAAAGCATCAAAACCAAAAAATGACAAAGGAGAATGCAAATATACATTCCTATACAAAAGCTGAATGCACATACATACATACACATACACATCCATATGCAAGCATATATGCATACATAGATATGCATATACACACACTTGAATACACATACATACGCATAAATATACCCATATACACATATAAACATATACATACACATGCATATATATGATATATGCATAAATTATATTCATTGACATAGTGACAACAAATCCTCTACACCGGACCCATCCGAGGGAGTGAGGGATATGTCAACGTGTCACGTCTACCGTGACACAGAACCTCGGTTTTTATTGTCTCATCAGGAAGACAATAGGTATATACATAAGATAAATGCATTGCTTATAATCTACCATGAGAAGTCTAAATTACATGAAAATGTGCAAAAACAAAAAGTCACAAACGACGTCAAAAATAAATAAATAAATAAATAAATAAATAATAAATAAATAAAACAAAATAAATAAAAAATAAAAAATAAATAAAAAATGATTCTCAAAAAGAATAAAAATAACAAGGCCTCTTAAGATACCCTTTTGAATCACTTAGATGCATTAGATTGATCTCTAAATCTGGTCTTAAATTACACAAATAATATAATAATAATTAATAGTTATAAGGAGTATCTCTAAATCTGGTCTTAAATTACACAAATAATATAATAATAATTAATAGTTATAAGGAGTATCGATAATAAAGGTAAATTAATGCTCAAAAATAGATTTCGGTTGGGAATGCTACTACTACTACTACTACTACTATTACTACTACTACTATTATTATTATTATTATTATTATTATTATTATTATTATTAATAATAATAATAATAATTTATTATCATTATTCATTCTATTTTGATTGTTTGTTTAGTATTTTATATATCTAATAATAATAATAATAATAATAATAATAATAATAATAATAATAATAATACTATAAAAGTAAAATAACAAGATAAAAAAGAACTTAAGTGAAAGATTTTGATAAAATTTCATGATTTCATGATTATTATTATTATTATTATTATTATTATTATTATTATCATTGTATGTGTGTTGGGGTTTTGGGGCGAGGGGGTTGGAGAGGGGTGTTTGCTTCGTTTTGTATTGGGTTTTGTTTTGTTTTGTTTTTTTTTTTTTTTTTTTTTTTTTTGTTTTTTTTGTTTTTTTTGTTTTTTTTTTTTGTTTTTTTTTTTTTTGTTTTTTTGTTTTTTTTTTATTTTGGGGGGTGGGGGGTGTTCAGTTCTTTTCATCTTGTCGAATTATTCCATTAATCTTAAAATAGATATGAAAAAATTTTGCCGACCATCGTTAGTCCATCTCCCCCCCCCCCTTTCAAAATTTACCGTAGAATAATGTATGCATACTTAATCATCATATGTCTGGATACGCGACTTCTATTGAATCAACTGATGTAAGTGACATTCGGATACTATCTGAATAGTGATCACGATCGAACTTTATGCACCAGATACTGGACCCAGGACTTGGACTACAGCCATAGGATGTAAGCTAGTGCGTGAGCAGCAACTGCGGTCGCAGCTTGTGGTATCAGAGGATACATTATTATAAACATTAGTTTTACAAAATATCTACAAGTCGATCGATTAGGCCCAATTTTGGGTTACAAATGTGAAATTATGAACAAGATAAAACTCTTTGTTGTCTTACAAGTTAGTCACCTAAGTTACACAAAAACCATCCTCGCAGGCCTACCTATTAAGGCCACCGCCCCCTTAAAAGAGTGACGAGAACGTAACTGACTGCCACGATGTCGTATGTCGTCAAAATAGTCGCTCAACCTGCCAGTACATTTCAAGAATTTCAGAAAAGGGGAGGAGAAAAAACTGAGGTAGAAGTGATCTTTATAAGAATTCATAATATTCTGTGATTTAAAAGTTTGGGTGAAAAGAAGGAACCGCCTTTCTAGACCCTTCTCATTTCGATACAAATAAACTTCCTTGCACCATCCTCAAACTTTGAACCAATATGGTGGATTAGTGTAGATTTTTTTTTTTGAATTGACATGACAGTGGGCTGTTAACTGATTAGATGAACTGTTAACTGTAAACATACCCTATGTAGGCAGGAATCGCACTACTAAACGTATGTCTCACCTGTATATACTGACGGTAGTGTGATATAATGCATTATGATAGGGTATCTGCGTTGACAAGGTTATTAAATCAGACGAACTCATTCAGGTGCCGTGCACCAATGATTATGTCACTAACGCAGGTTGTATAATAAACGAGTCTATTAAACCTGTTATGTGCAATGCGAGTAATTTTGTGAACATATGGACAATACATTTATTGGGACTAACGTAGAGACGGATTGCAGGTTTTTGCTTTAAAGGAACAGAAGCGTAGGCAGAAAATAAAAGAAGAGGGAAGGGCAGATATGGTCTATTTCGAATATTCCAATTGCTACATCTATTTGGAGGGCGTGTAAATTCACTTCCAGTCAGTCGATATTAATTAAATGAATATTAATAATGTTTATTTCAATTTTGATGGCAACAATCAATAAAATGATGACCCTGTGCTGATTAGTCCCGCCATGAAAGGATAGGTCACTGTCAATGAATTCGGTTTCACCGTTACACCAGGATTTCTGTACAGTGGTAGAGGTAGGAACCAGCCCTTTCCTCTATAATTCTGATTGAGCACTCTTCCATAACCGGTGTATTTTGATAGGAATAAATAAGGTCGGGATTGTTTGTTTGTTTGGGGGGGGGTGGGGGGTGGGGGGTGGTTTCTTGTTATAATCGTACGCTAATTCCGATTTGTTAAAAACAGACGTGATTTTTCGATCATCTAAATATATAAAACAGGACTACTTTTCTGAGGAATGAGTAAACGAAGGTCACGAGAGCAGGAAGAAATAATCCAAGGTCTGATTGAGAATTATTTTCTTGTCGTAACAATTTCATTATCTACAAAATGAAATGAAATGATAAGAAATGAGTCTTATCTTATTAACTCCTCGGCGACTTCAACACTATTTCCCGGAAATCTAGGAATGTCTTTGCTGTTTACCCGCGCAATGATAAGGCCCTGAAGCTGGAGTTCACGTCAAGCAGAACTTCAATGTTAAAGATTTTTTTCTGCTGATACCGAAAATGTTAGCCATAAAGTTGTTATTTAGTTCACGAAGCCATTACAGTAGAAACCAGCACATAGTCAGAATTAATATTGACCTCAGGGTGACATTATAGTAAAGGAGATATAGTCTGTGCACAGACACTACTCGGATACTTGCCAAAATCATACGCACAAACGTGATGAAATTATGTAAATATAACATCATTTGACGTCATCTAATTTTCACATTCTACTTTATTTCCTAGTATGTACACAAAAAGCATCGCGAACTTCCCAAATTTTTATTAGAAAGTACTTATGTAATAGGTAACACGATCTGTGATCACATCTGTGATATCACATTAATTGTCATGAGCAATACATCCCTGTAATACATTAAAATAAAACTGAATCATGCATCATTCGAATTAAATTATCGGTTGCAGTAGAATCGTTTTACATATGACGTAAAGTTACATTTGGATTTGGGAGAAAAGTCTCCTCCCCACCCCACCCCCTTTCCAACCTTTGTTCCTAAACTCTACTGTTTATACATTAGTATAAATACAATATGTAAGTCAGAATGTAAATAATAGTAACAGTACAAATATATGATATGTTAATTTTACATTGACATCGTTCATTTGAACGGTGATGTAATGGTATTTAAGCCAAGGTTGTGTACGTTGACATGAAGGAATAAAGAAGTAATGTAACTGTCATTTTTCAACTTTTGTACATTTCTATTAACGTGCTCATAAGTACATGCCTGTATATCGACGTGCACTCGAGTGCATGTTTTATACTATATAAACGAGTGAACAGCATTACATTATACGAGAGTCGGACGTCACCGCATCAATTTGCTTTAAGCATACTAATCGAAATTACATGAACAGTGTGTGTGTGTGTATGTGTGTGTGTGTTTGGGGGGGGGGGGGTTCAGTGATATCACACTGGGCGTCAGGTCAAATGGCCCGATTCCAGATGTCGACGCGGATTTTCCTAAGGTGATATGTGATCTTGGCTCACTATTTGACCTCCGGTTAAGACAGAATAAACCGAGGGTCCGTGTCACGTTGGCACAGAAACGATCTGTCACTGCATTAGGTGGGTACGTGGGACAGGACAAAATAACAAAGCAATGCACCAGGTAGTTGTTACCACCGTATTAATTCAATAGTCATGGAATGGCATTAAACAATAAAGTCCACATAAACAGTGCACAATAAATAACATCGGCGCAGGTGGTAAGTTCTGTGGGTAGTTTTATTTGTTCATAGGGTTAAAAACATTTCAGTTCCCAATTTGCTCAGAAAACTTCACCATAATAGGGTAATCTTTTTTATCGTTATTTTCAAGTGAAACCACCTCTTTCCTAATGCAAATCTACGAACAACGCATGAAATCCCTTTCAAAACTTTTTAGCCCACCTTTGCATACCTGGCTTCCTTTCAAAAGTATCTACATGTAAGAGGTAGGATAAAATAACTCTAGACCCTATGTACTAAAGAATACCCAAGATTGAAAGAATTGTCATTATATTTCAATATAAATCTCCCACAATTTCAATGCACTTTCTTTATCTCTGTTCCAATTTCTGAATCCCTTCAAAATACATGTAGAATGTTAAATTCTGGTCCCCTAAGTAATCAAATACAGATCCATGACACCCTCATTGCTTCAAAAATTCTTACCCATGTAGATAAGATTTTAGTTTTGGGAACAGATAGAAGTCAGATGGGGCTAAATCTGGAAAACATGGGAGATGAGAAAGAAGCTCGAGCGAATCTGCTTTCCGTCGCAGCCGCCATTGCAATGTGGAAAGTGTGAGCGGGTATATTATTCTGCAAGAGCAAAACACCTCTGGTTAGCTGTCCTCTCCTTTTTATCGCAATCTCCTACCGCAGTTTCTTTAACTCATCTGCATAATATGCACCGTTTATCATGCGGCCTTTCTCAAGAACATCAGTCATGATTATTCCCTGATTGCCCCCCCCCCCCTCCCAAAAAAACAATAAAGAAGCCATGACTTTCCGAGCTGAGAAAACTCTTGAGTTTTAAGTGGAGTGAGTCAGGGTGAATTCATTGCATGTTTATGGTGTTTGTTTTAGCAAGTAGACAAATCGTGAACACTCCGTTTTGTGGATCAAAATGGTAAACCCAAGGTTTCATCCTGAGTGGCAATTCGACTAATAAAATCATCGGGATCATCCTCACGCGACAAAAGATGCAAAGAAACACATCATACCTGTTTCGTTTTTGATCTTCAATCAACATTTTAGGAAACCATCTAGCAGAGACCTTACGCATGCCTAAGATGTCTGTTAAAATTGATTGAACAGCCCCATAACGTATGCCTTCTCTGGCTATATCTCGGAGGTTTCGCCTTCTGTCGGAAATAACAAGAACGTGCTCAACATCAACATTTCGTCTGTGGTAGCCTCCTTGGGACACCCAGACCGCTCTTCGATGCTCCTCCTCTCCCTTCTAAATTCAGTTACCCATTCTCAAACAGTACTTTAAAAGAAAATTTTCCTTGGGAGTCATCTCCTTCTCACATACATACTTAATCACTGCTCTTAATTCAGTTTTATCTATTATGGTGATTTGACCGACCCTTCAGCTTTTAACGGCAGATTCCGTGTATAATCAAAATCATTGAAATACTACTTTCTCTAACAAAAAAACAAAAAC
This sequence comes from Pteria penguin, assembly GCA_035048485.1. NCBI lineage: Eukaryota > Metazoa > Mollusca > Bivalvia > Pterioida > Pteriidae > Pteria > Pteria penguin. The sequence goes on along the minus strand of CM068587.1, from coordinate 22,425,446 downwards.
AAAAACAAAAACAAAAAAAAAACCCCGAAACAACAAACAAACAAAGACCGAAAAAAAAAACAACCCAAACAAAAAGAACCCCCAAAAAACAAACAAAATACCCGGTTCAATATGATTGATATGGTGAAGACACTGGTAAAACATATCTCCCAATAATAAACAAAAGAGGAATATATGCATGATGCCAATAGCAGAGAAAGATACGATAAAATTCTCTTCTGGGAGATGGGGAACCGACGGAATTCGAGCCTTAGACCTTATTATCCCGAGTCCTTTACTTAAACTCTCAGGTACATCAACAACAGATGACGTAAAGTGTTTCTTCTCCACATATTATACACTTGATGATCGTAACGTAGTTGGAATTATTTACATATTAAAGGTCTTTACCCTGAAAGATTATAATAACACTAAATATGCGATTACAGATTGAAATGATAAAATCAGGTTGTAGTGGTGTGTTAATGTTTAAAACCTAAGTATGCAAGTACATTTGTATATCATATACAACTATGCAACCGGTGTAGCACATTTAACAAGACACTCCATCAGCGACAGTACAATTCGAGGTCCCGTGACACGGTAGACAATGGCTATTCAGTGTGCTGTATGATGAGACAATAAAATCCGAGAGGTCCCATGAAAAGGTAGACGATGACTCGTCAGTGTGCTGTATGGTGAGACAGCACAATCCGAGGTCCCGTGTCGATGGCTGGTCAGTGTGCTGTATGATGGGACAATGAAATCCGAGAGGTCCCGTGACAAGGTAGACGATGACTCGTCAGTATGTTGTATGATGAGACAGTACAGTCCAAGGTCCCGTGACACAGTAGACGATGGCTGGTCAGTGTGCTGTATGATGAGACAATGAAATCCGAGAGGTCCCGTGACAAGGTAGACGATGACTCGTCAGTATGTTGTATGATGAGACAGTACAATCCAAGGTCCCGTGACACGGTAGACGATGGCTGGTCAGTGTGTTGTATGATGAGACAATAAAATCCGAGAGGTCCCGTGACAAGGTAGACGATGACTCGTCAGTATGTTGTATGATGAGACAGTACGGTCCAAGGCCCCGTGACACGGTAGACGATGGCTCGTCAGATTGTTGTATGTTGAGACAGTACAGTCCAAGGTCCCGTGTCACAGTAGACGATGGCTCGTCAGATTGTTGTATGTTGAGACAGTACAGTCCAAAGTCCCGTGACACGGTAGACGATGACTCGTCAGATTGTTGTATGATGAGACAGTAAAGTCCAAGGTCCCGTGACACGGTAGACGATGACTCGTCAGTATGTTGTATGATGAGACAATAAAATCCGAGAGGTCCCGTGACAAGGTAGACGATGACTCGTCAGTATGTTGTATGATGAGACAGTACAATCCAAGGTCCCGTGACACGGTAGACGATGGCTGGTCAGTGTGTTGTATGATGAGACAATAAAATCCGAGAGGTCCCGTGACAAGGTAGACGATGACTCGTCAGTATGTTGTATGATGAGACAGTACAGTCCAAGGTCCCGTGACACGGTAGACGATGGCTCGTCAGATTGTTGTATGTTGAGACAGTACAGTCCAAGGTCCCGTGTCACAGTAGACGATGGCTCGTCAGATTGTTGTATGTTGAGACAGTACAGTCCAAGGTCCCGTGACACAGTAGACGATGGCTCGTCAGATTTTTGTATGTTGAGACAGTACAGTCAAGTTCCCGTGACACAGTAGACGATGACTCGTCATTGTGTATGATGAGACAATAAAATCCGAGAGGTCCCGTGACAAGGTAGACGATGACTCTTCAGTATGTTGTATGATGAGACAGTACAGTTCAAGGTCCCGTGACACGTTAGATGATGACTCGTCAGTATGTTGTATGATGAGACAGTACAGTCCAAGGTCCCGTGACACGGTAGACGATGGCTCGTCAAATTGTTGTATGTTGAGACAGTACAGTCCAAGGTCCCGTGACACGGTAGACGATGGCTGGTCAGTGTGTTGTATGATGAGACAATAAAATCCGAGAGGTCCCGTGACAAGGTAGACGATGACTCGTCAGTATGTTGTATGATGAGACAGTACAGTCCAAGGTCCCGTGACACGGTAGACGATGGCTCGTCAGATTGTTGTATGTTGAGACAGTACAGTCCAAGGTCCCGTGTCACAGTAGACGATGGCTCGTCAGATTGTTGTATGTTGAGACAGTACAGTCCAAGGTCCCGTGACACAGTAGACGATGGCTCGTCAGATTTTTGTATGTTGAGACAGTACAGTCAAGTTCCCGTGACACAGTAGACGATGACTCGTCATTGTGTATGATGAGACAATAAAATCCGAGAGGTCCCGTGACAAGGTAGACGATGACTCTTCAGTATGTTGTATGATGAGACAGTACAGTTCAAGGTCCCGTGACACGTTAGATGATGACTCGTCAGTATGTTGTATGATGAGACAGTACAGTCCAAGGTCCCGTGATGCGGTAGACGATGGCTCGTCAGATTGTTGTATGTTGAGACAGTACAGTCCAAGGTCCCGTGACACGGTAGACGATGGCTCTTACAATATCCCTCATTTGCTCCGTGTGAATCTGTGCATAGGTTGAAATAATGTGCAAAGCATAGATGATATCACAACACGGTCTATGTACATGGTGTAATCCTGACGTATGGAAAAGGGTGGGGACTTCCTATAGAACAGTATGGAGTATGCTTTAAACCATTCCTATATATTAATGGGTATAATTTTCACATAAATAGATATCAGTCGGTAAAATCGAACTATTTATGATAGGATTGAAAGAGTAAAGTTGAAATTTTGACGGCATATAGCAACTGTAAACATTTGATATTTCGTACAGTAAATTAAGATGCTTATATATATATATATATATATATATATATATATATATATATATATATATATATATATATATATATATATATATATATATATATATATATATATATATATTGCCGCAAGACGTGGTAATATTTTGGTATAGCATCTTTGTTTTATGTATCTTTTATATCGAGTCTACGGACCCACCATCAGGTTAGTCACTCGGTAATCCTCGGATCATTCCGCTATACAGAACTTCACATAATACAATGAATAGTCTTACCTTATCCCGATTTTACTTTGTGGTGACGTCTATATTAGAATTAAATTTCAACAAAACACGAGAAAAAACTTTTTTATTAATATCCTGCTACGAATAAATAGTAACTTCAGCGGCTGATTTTTATACTTATAATTATAAGGAAGATTTTTTATCATATCCTTTTCCGTTTGCCCCCTTTTTATATTGACCTTGATAAAAGTCGTAATATCAAAGTAAGTAGAGCATGAAATAAGACGAGTTCTGTCTATTTATGGCATAAAATTATACAATTTAATTTATTCATATCTTTATCATCGTATAAATAATTCATCAAGATGTCTTCACGTGAATTATTTCCCAGTTTTTACAATATGTATTATTATTCTATTTTAATACATTCAATAACACTAGCTAAGGATCATATGACTTTTGGGATTTTAAAGCTTAACATTAAGATTAAAGTTTAAGATTAAAGTTCAACATTTCACATTAGTATTTTCAGTTTTCATGAGAGAGATGTGCGTAGAGCGCAGACACTCGTACTTTCAGGCCTACAGTTTCTGACTTTCAGACAAGTTATTCTAATACAGATTTGAAGAAGTCCTCCATAAAGAAGTCCGGTACATAAAAAGTAAAGGAATACAAACACTCTGTATTGCAAATTTTCGGCCTCACGACCTTTATCAAGCAATTTTTCAGATGACAAATACAAGGCTATGTAAAATCCCGTTCAGTATACATTGGTAAGTAAAATATCTCTCACCGCTTCGAATGGGTACTGTTCTATGACATAGGACAGTACGTTATATAGATAAATATTTCGAGGCCATATATATATATATAATTATATATATATATATATATATATATATATATATATATATATATATATATATATATATATATATATATATATATATATGTATATATATTTCAAGGACACAAACTTTTGTCTCAATTTAAATGGTATCAGTCATTGTGCAAGCATGCCAAATATGAATATGAATAAAATGTAGCTTAAAAGTATAACCGAGGAAAACATGGCGACAGACAAACCCAAAAACAGTATACTTTTAATCTGTCGGTCACAGCATAACATCGAGCCCAATAATGCACCAAGCACGTGCTGTCTATGATATGATTGAAATGCTCAGAAGTAGCATACAATATCAAACGAATTTTTCATTACTTTCAAGGAGGTCATGCCACATTCTGTATCCGACAGTACATCAACATTTTTGTATCCGTCAATATATATATATATATATAAACAGTGGTTTCTTCCAGCACTAAACACTGGCCGTCTATATATGACATAGATGACGTAAACCTGCAGTTACGATAAATAAGGAAACAAACAAATGTATGTATATACTATCAAAGAAATACCGCTCAAACAGGCTCCATATAAATTATATAGTCATATAAATTAATTTTGACCGCCTACTGAATTTTCGATGGCGATACAAATCTAACATCTTAGTTACGTAACATTGATCTGAAATATTCTGTTGTACTAATAGAATACGATCTTCTTATCTACCTGAGCCGAGGTTGTGACCTTCCCTGCGACAGACACAAATCCCCTTGCGGTTTGACTACCCTACCATGCCACATTGTCACGATACAGTCTACTAAAAATCAAACCTTTATTCAACTTTATCAAATTAAATCAATTTCGGAACAAAATTGCAATGTAATCCTCCTTTTCTCGTAAGAGTTTTAAATAACATAGATATAGATAAACGCGAAGGTATCCAAGAACCTGTTGAGCTTCGTTTTTTACTCGTACCTGAGATTCCTCGGGATCACATGAATGCTGGGTCGCTATTTCTACCGTCTCCCCAACCGCCGCACTCATATTTCATATACGTGGTATTCCAAAGGTATCAGCCATCAGTTAAAAAAAAAGATCACATCACAAAAATCACTCAAATTTCATCGAAGTCTAGCCACTATCGATTCCCGAACGTTAGCCATTCTCGTCCGTAACTGTGACAAACAAAACCATTAAACACAACCCGAGTAGAACACACGTCCTAAAGTCAATTCACGCACTGCGTTCAATGAAAGGTATTTAAAACATGTCCAATCAAGCACACATTGCTATTCAAACCTAAATCTGAAAGCTGTACATGTACATATTTATTACGGGGTAATTTAACCATTTCCCGATATCGTGGAATCCTACCCTATCTTCGATTTTCATTTAAAGCGTGAACATGCTATAGAAGATTATGATATCGCACACGAATCCATTTAATATGCCTGTTCGCACTATTATGACAGTATCTGTACTTTAATTAATGATTTTTACAGTAACACTTGTATAGTTAAATGCATATGTATAAAAATCATTTTTGAATACTATGTTCATTAATTTGTTACACAAGTTAACAAAAAATTTACTGCAACTTTTAATGAAATTTATGTGTTGATTAAAATACGAGGTTAAATAGATGTGTTATTTTTAATACGACGTTTCTAGTGAGCATTGATATTTTAAAACTTGGTGAGCATTGATTCTAATGGACTACGGACATTCCAAGACATACAAATACAGGGAACCTCATTTATACAAAGGCATTAAAGGACGGAAAATAATTCACTCTTTCAACATTACGAGTACATCAAATCATATCAACAAACTCATGTGAACAACTCGCCAGAATACCATGACACCCTGTGTAGTAAGAGGTCATGTTTAAATCACCGTACAAGGTAAAATGCGCATGACAACACAATAAGGAGATCAGGTACCAAGAATGAAAAGAATCCCCCGTTGGCTAGCCATGTTCGCTGAGTATGATATTACCATCAGCATCGGATGTAAACTAGTGAAGAAGTATTCTCTATATCTAAATCGGTTAAATAAAATCAGTACCAAAGTAATTATGGAAAACCATAGAAAGCTCACTTGTTATAATAAAATCAGAAACAGTCGATTTTTTAATTCCATCGCTAGGCCATGTTTGTTTCTGATGGGTTTTACATAGCTATCTATTATAATGTTTCGATCACGTGTTGAAGGCCAAGAGGCTGAAAGTTCGTGAAATTGAGTGTTTCTGTTTTTATTATGACATTGAAAGGATTCCATAGTGAAAACCACACCGTAACAAAATAAGTAGAGGCCAAAATCACGGGAGAGCATTATTGATGAAAAGTCAAAACAACATATCCTAATCTAGACATGATGCTCAGATGTAAGGAAAACAGTGCCAGTAATATATGAGACATTCGGAAATTGGTATTTGTATCTTAGACATACTGATTACATGTACATCGATGTCAGTGCAACAAGACATTATTGACGTCAACATGTGAGGGAAACTTTGACACTATAGCTGACATTATTTCTAACCATATGAAGTGATATGACCATAGCTCTGATACAACCTTGCTGAAAATCTGTAATTTATCGCACTATATAGAAATTGCTGGTATACTGTGAAACACTTTTAATCACGTTTATTCCTGAAAACTTTAACATCGTAAAATTTTCTTGACTCAGAAACATAAGTCATTGCAAATAAATAAGCTAAATTTGTTTTGACTTAACTTCTGAAGTATACAATAAGTTTTATGTTTTTGCCAAAATAATATCCCGCGAATAAAACCTTCAAAGATTTGGAGCGAAGAATTGATTTAGAGCATGATTTAAAAAGAATGTCCAAATTGCTTAGCTCTTCGTTAGAAGATGATATCCCCAAAAAATCGAATTCTGTACTAATGAGGAGAAAGACAGGATCACACATTACATCCGAAAATGAAACAAATCAAATGGTTATAAACACCAGTAACATTGGCAATACATATGAATAAATAAAATCCAAGACCTCGCACGATAAGAAGGACTATCTGCTTCGACAAAAACTATGTATAATTATTTCATTTCTCTGAGCTAGAACACAATAGTATATGTAGATAGTCTTTTATTACAACTTTTGTAACATCATTTCTATTCTCCTTAAATCTCCATCTTGGGACTTGTAATTGAGCACATCCTCCCGTTCTAAATGAAAGTCTTCTATAATTGCGCGGTCTATTGATCAACATCTGTTCACGAGCGGCTATAGGATACATTAAATCACAATAAAACAAACTGTATGGTAGCATTTTGTACTAGGTGTACGCAATATATGTATGAGATGGGATGAATCGAAAAAATATATAATAAATAGATAGTAAAATTCTGCTTTGTTCCAGAAATATCACCCAATATAGCGAGTCATTATTGATAAATAAAACATGGATAGGCGATAAATATAAGGTAGTTGAACATTACAAAGAAAAATACATTGGCGGATCCAAATTGGGGTTCGGAATTGTTCCCCTTCTCTTTGAAAGGCGAATTTTCGTATTTTTTTTTTTTTTTTAGAAATCCCTATTGGATAATTTATACAAGTGAAGTCCCATGAACTTGCAAAAATTAACCATAAATGGGTAGACACCTCCAACTGTCCTTAACAAAAATTTCCACAAAAGTATGGGATCCCAATAAAAACATCACTGGATCCACCCCTGAACACCTACGATAAATTACCATATTTAGTTTAGAATGTGCTAATATATTTTCCCTCCATGTTGATATGAAAGCATCCTAAATATGTATTAAAATGAAAATGAGAATGGTGTTCATCATTAATTCAGTTATTTATGTACATGTACATACAATACCGAAGAATCGTCATGAGATAGAAAAGGTATGGTGAGCATTAAGAACTAAGAAGGAAAACAATAGATAATGAAGAACACAAAGGGATAGTTGGTTGATTGGTGTTTTACGTCGCTTTCAACAATTTTTCAGTTATATCGCGACATGGAAGCAGGAGGTAGCCAACATCTTAAACATAGTGGCGCAACCCGGGAATCGAACCCTGATCGTCGGCGCTGCAAGCCAAGCGCCTAACCACTACACCAAGCCTGCCCCAAAAGGAATGGCAAAAGAGTTAAGTGGACGCATATAAATATATTTTTCCTTTGGTGATATTCAATATTTTCTAGTAGTGTTGTGAAAAATTTCCGGTTTCTAAGGAAATCTTTTCAGTAAATTATCAAAAAGGCGTGTTTGTGAAATGAAATCGGTTTATGGTTTCCTGTTTTACTGCTATGTTTTCTTATCGCATTCTTTACACAGTGTATATTTAATTCAAAAATTGTTTCCCTAGTACAGATACAATATAAATTCTTGATTTTCTATATGGTGTGTTTAAACCACTACCATGTTACATCTGTGTGTTCAGGAAGTGTATTTAAAAGAAGACCCCGGCTTTCTCATATAGCAGAACTTTTGTACAGCTTAAGTGATGCACTAATATTGATCAATGGTGCCTACGGCCTACGTGATGAACGGAGATTTAAGTAGGATTATCCCCCCTGACCGAGAAGAACATCCGCCGGCGCCGGAAAACCGACTTTAGTAGATTTACCCCCTAGGAGGAAACCGTTTTCTAGAATCAAGTTCCGCTGTCAAAACTTGGAGTAGAATCGTCAACATTTAAGAAAAGACCTGGCCTCGCATTTCCCCGCACACTTTCCTGTCAATTTACAGAGTATTCGGATAACTGAGCGCATTAATCTGCTCATATATTTAATTGCAAACAAGTGACGATAGTAACAATTCAAAAGCTATGATTCAAAGAAAAAAACATAGAAAAAAACCCCAAAATAATAATAATAATAATAATAATAATAATAATACTAATAATAATAATGATAATGATAATAATAATAATAATAATAATAATAATAATAATAATAATACTAATAATAATAATGATAATGATAATAATAATAATAATAATAATAATAATAATAATAATAATAATAATAATAATAATAAATAAATAAATAAATAAGTAAATAAATAGAAAATGGTAATAAAAAAAAGAGATCTACCTCTTTGTAGAATTCCAAATTCCAATAAACAAATTTCACTCAAACCCTCATCTACTGGAATTTGATGAATTAATAATTGAGTAGCCCCCTAAATTTAAAACTAATAAATACAAAATTTTAAAAGCACGGGTATGAGAATGGGGGAGGGTTCAAGTGAACAAAAGGAAAAACCAACTGAACAAACAAACCAATAAACTGAAAACCAAACAAACAAATCCAAAACACAAACGACCAATACAAAAACAACAAAATGCAGAAACAAAAAGAATAGATTACTAATATTGTGCTTTCATTCATACTCTTCATTTCCCATATTTCAGAATGTATAATTCATCGATGCATAGGCGGCTCTAGATATTTTTGAAAAGTGAAAAGGGGGGATGCAGTCTCCCATGACTAATGTTTTGGTCTGGAAAGGGGGATTGCAACCCTAAAAATGGTCAAAAATGACCTTTGTTTGGTAACATTTTTCGACCAAAAGGGGGTTGCAATCCCTGGAACACCCCCCTCTATATCTGCTAATGTGATGTAAATTCAGTGAGAACATATTATACGTCTACCCATCACAACAGATCTATTATATTCATGGAAGTGACAGGGGCATCAAAATGGAGTTTGGGTCTTGTACATTTTTATCTCTATTTTTTTTTTTATTTTTATGTCCCCGGATCGATAGATCGGGGGCATATTGTTTTTGTCCTGTTTGTTTGTTTGTCTGTCTATTGTCTGTCTTAAATTATAGGGAATCCAATCACATCATGTCTTGCATATCGGTTTCGTCATGAACCTACCAGCGCTCTGTAAGATGCATTGTCATTCGGTGCCAAGACAAATGAGCTAGAGCAAATCAGTAGCTTGGTTAATGAAGATGTATATTTTGTCATTCATTTTGGTTAATTTTTGATTATTAAAAAATGAAATTATATTTTGCCTCTTCTTCCACAAAATGTTGAAGTCCATATCAATGATGTCTTTTTATTACACAACAGGGGTTTCATTTACAATGTGAATTTTTTCCCCTTATATAAGGTTCATCATCAATCAAGTTCGACTCCCATTGGAAATCTGACCTTTCGGTGTCGGAGATGTTTCTTATTCCTTCATAATGACAGAAGCAAAGTGCCCCGATCGGGCACCATCGACCGGAAATCATCTCTCTTACTTTACCTGCCAATTAGATTTGATTTTTTAATTAACTTTGAATGTAATTTACAGCATGCATGCATTTGATTTTTGCAAAATTAAATTGGATGCAAAGGTAGAAAAATTGTCTATTGGCCCGTCCATCTTGCCGTGTTATTGTATGTTCATCATGTATTTGTACATATGTGCATGTACAGGTCCTTAATACCATCCCCTCCCCTGCCCTCTTAAATAGAAACCCCAGGGAAAATCACGTCTTTGTGAATATAATGTCAGATAGCTTAACATGAACATATGCAACAAGAATTTTGGATTTATTCAAAAGTTTGAATAAATCGTTAATTGGCCATTAATTAGTATGCGTCTTAATAAGTAATGCCAGGTATTTTAGCGTCTTAAATTCAATTTTTATTCTTTTGGAGTATAATAGCATCCATATTTCCAATCAAAATAAATGTACCCCCAACTTTAGGTAAATGCATCCTGATCATCCAGATTCCCCCAGGATTCCGAGTACCCCCCCCCCCCCCCCTTTCTTAAATAGAAACCCCAGGGAAAATCACATCTTAGGTTGTGGATATAATGTCAGATAGCTTAACATGAACATATGCAACAAGAATTTTGGATGTACTCAAAAGTTTGAATAAATCGTTTATTGGCCATTAATTAGTATATCTCTTAATTAATAATGCCACAGGTATTTTAGCGTCTTAAGTTGTGCCATTTTATTTCGGTTGGATTTCCTTATAAAGACAACTTTAAAGGAATGTTGTATTCAAAATTATGATTAAAAGTGATTTTTGGCCAAATGTTGGTCACCCTGGGGTTCAAAGCCGAGGACCAAAAAACTTAAGACGTCGGTTTTCTTTCTTGCTAGGTACTATACGATAGATTTAGGCACCCAAACCTTTTGTACTCAAGATTATGATTAAATGTCACCTGGCTCTCTAACAAGTCGGTTGTCAACTTAAACCTTGGCTATAACTTTTGAACCGTGAGGGAAAGAGACTTCGTATTTGATATGCGTACTCAATCAATGAAGCTCTTTCAAATGACGCCAAGGTCAATGACCTTTTGACCTTGATAATAACCTTCACGCTAAAAATGATTTTATTTTTACTTTGGTGCCGCCGAGAGCATTATTGTTTCACAAACACATCTTGTTTAAATGTACCCCTTATGCACAGAAATCCGATTGTTGTTATATTCGATCAGTATTTCTATGAAATATGTATGTTATCATTATTTCTCCATTCAGTTTCATCAATTTAACTAATTTTGAATTTCATACGATTTACTCTTTTCAAATTAATATACTCTCTGCCTCAAAACAGACTAGTCAAGGAGTCTAAAGTCTCTTTGTGTGAGGAATGTAACGCCAGCCAGCGGGAGACGCTTACTCCTCCCATATCAATACTCTTATCCTTATCTGGACGAGTTGTGTGAGGAATGTAACGCCAGCCAGCGGGAGACGCTTACTCCATCCATATCAATTCTCTTATCCTTACCTGGACGAGTTGTGTGAGGAATATAACGTCAGCCAGCGGGAGACGCTTACTCCTCCCATATCAATACTCTTATCCTTATCTGGACGAGTTGTGTGAGGAATGTAACGCCAGCCAGCGGGAGACGCTTACTCCTCTCATATCAATACTCTTATCCTTACCTGGACGAGTTGTGTTTTATTGACATTGATTTGATCTATATATATGAAAATGAACATATAGTCAAAAGTTGAAAATAAAAACAAACCACCAAAACCTTTCTTTATTCGCTTACAATACTAACCGAGGCGGATTCAAATTTTAGAGTTAGAGGCAACGTCTAGCGAGGGGTCTGAGAACCGCGTATGTCCTTTAGTTTGACGGTTCCAGAGCTTAAATTTGTGTAATTTTATCGTCCTTAATCAGTACCACAGCTGCTGTGTAATCGAAGCTTTTGTGATGTTACTCATATCTTTCCCATACCTTGTTTTTCTGTTTGTACCTGTGTCGGATTTTGTCATACATCTGAGTCAGATCTAATTTTCTAATAAATCTGACTCAGCTGCATCGCAAAATCCGCCATCATCGCTTGCCTTTTCTCACGTGCATTACTCCTAGTGGACAGTAGAGAAGCATCAATAGACGGATTTTGAGAAAAAGGAATTGCGACCTACCAAATATGCTTTTCAGTCAGGAAAGGGAATAGGTTGGGGTTGAAGCCGCATAGACTATCTCATATGATAGTCTCTCTATCTCTCTCTCTCTCCAGTATAAACTGTATGTCATGTCCTGTATGTCATGTCCTGAAACATTTTAAAAAATCTCCTGTTTGTCCTGTCCTGTATGTAATGTCCTGAAACATTATAAACTGTCCTGTATGTCAAATCTGGAAGCAGTATAAACTGTCCTGTATCCCATATCTTGTGTGTAATGTCCTGCAGCAGTATAGTCTGTCCTGTATGTCATGTCCTGAAACAGTATAAACTGCCCTATATGTCATGTCCTGTATGCCATGTCCTGAAGCAGTACAAAGTGGTCCGTATGTAATGTAATGTATGTATTGTCCTAAAGCAGTATGGACTGTCCAGAATGTAATGTCCTGTATATAATGTCCTGAAGCAGTACAGCCTGGTCCGTATGTCATGTCCTGTATATCATGTCCTGAAGCAGTATGGACTGTCCAGAATGTAATGTCCTGTATGTAATGTCCTGAAGCAATACAGACTGGTCCGTATGTCATGTCCTGAAGCAGTATGGACTGTCCTGAATGTAATGTCCTGAAGCAGTACAAACTGGTCCGTATGTAATGTAATGTATGTATTGTATTGAAGCAGTGCGGACTGTCCTGAATGTAATGTCCTGAAGCAGTATAAACTGTTCCGTATGTAATGTAATGTATGTATTGTCCTGAAGCAGTATGGACTGTCCTGTTTGTAATATCCTGTATGTATTGTCCTGTTGCAGTATGGATTGCCCTGTATTTGATATCCTGTAGTAGTACAGTCTTGTACGCAATGTCCTTGAAGCAGTATGAACTGTCCTGCATATAATGTCTTGTAACAGTATGGACTGTCCTGAATGTAATGTCCTGTAGCAGTATATAATGTCCTGTATCAGTATAAACTGTTCTGTATTTAATGTCCTTAAGCAGTATGTATTATCTTGTACGCGATGCCCTGAAAACAGAATGAACTGTCCTGTATGCAATGTCCTGTAGCAGTATAAACTGCGCTGTATGTAATGTCCTGTTACAATATGAACTGTCCTATATGTAATGTCCTGTGCGTAAAGTCCTGTAGCAGTATGTAATGTCCTGTATATAAAATGTCCTGTAGCAGTAGAAACTGTTCTGTACGTAATGCCCTGTGGGTGTATGAACTACTGTATCGGTAATGTCCTGTATCAATACGAATATTACCTTTATGTAATGTCCTGTACGTAATATCCTGTATGCAATGTCCTGTAGTAATATGAACTGTCCGTAAATGAATATTTATTATTTGTATTTCCAATTTCCGTAACCACAAAGCTGGTACAACTTCTCAACGAAAACTTAAAACGTATTTTCTGTACTATATTTCTGCGTAGATTTTATCAGTTAGATAATATCAGATCAACATCCCCTTTGAACGGCCCGACAATTGAAGGTATGATTCCGTCTAAAACCCAAGGTGGATAAAGTCGCTAAGACTGATGATTCTGAGAAATTCTACTATTTGTAGGATAATTTCATAAATTATTTAAATGTATCGATGGCTGGGAAATAGTTTTGCTAAATACCATCGTAATTTAACACTTTATTGTTAATAATAACAAATAATAAATTCCAGTATCAGACTTGCCAGTAACATTTACAGCTTGCCCTGTTAGGTAACGTTTAGTTTTGCATTTGCATTTGTACTTCATCCGAATTCGTATTTATTCTCCTGTCATAATTTGATAACGATTATTACAAATAACAAAATACGCAAAACCACATTGGCTTTACATACCATTATGCACGTGCAGCTGTGTACTAGTATGCGAAAACATCTCGTTATGCCTAATATTAGATATAAGAAGTATCTTCCCTACAGAAATTTTGAAGAAAAAAAGCTCAATAACTTGCATGGTGACCTTTGGTTTTGCACTTTACAACCTAAATCGTAAAAAAGGTATGGATCTCTTCAACAAGAGCCTTTTCCAAACTTTGAAAAATATACTTTGCTCATAGACTTCACTGCTAAGTTAATTAGAAAAATACGGAAGTAACTGGTGTCACATGACTATGGTACTAACAACAATGTACCACAGTGGACATTCGCGGACCCCTTACATGGAGGTGAGACCAGGTGCCCGGGAGGAGTGAGCGTCTCCTGTTCGGCTAGTCACACCCGCTGTAAATGTTGGCAAATACAGACAAACATATATAATTCAGCACTGTATATATACAAGATTGTGAACACACACTATGTAAAAAGTGCCACTGCTACATAACACCAGGAAAAAGGGTATAATGACATTAAATCATATTTATCTGTTTTAGGATAACTTTTATAAATATTTAGTCAACCTTCGTTTCTACTATATTCTATCGAGTGTAATCAGATTTTCCTTAATTTGAGTTTTACAGCGAATACTTGAGCACCACTGTTGAAATATTTTGCGTCGTCTGTAAGTTTGACTTCCATGACAAGAATGACTAGCCAAACAAGAGACACTTACTGCTCCGGGGCACCTGCTCTCATCTCTAACAGGAGACGCTTACTACTACCGGGCACCTGCTCTCATCTCTGACAGGAGACGCTTACTGCTCCCGGGCACCTCTCATTTCTGACAGGAGACGCTTACTCCTCCCGGGTTTCTGCTCTCACCTCTGACAGGAGATGCTTACTCCTCCCGGGCTACTGCTCTCGCCTTTAACAGGAGATGCTTACTCCCCCCGAGCTCCTGCTCTCACCTCTGACAGGAGATGTTACTCCTCCCGGGCTCCTGCTTTCGCCTCTAACAGGAGATGCTTATTCCTTCCCGGACACCTGCTCTCACCTCTGACAGGAGATGCTTACTCCTACCGGGCTCCTGCTCTCGCCTCTAACAGGAGATGCTTACTCCTCCCGATCTCCTGTTCTCACCTGACAGGAGATGCTTATTCCTTCCCCGGACACCTGCTCTCACCTCTGACAGGAGATGCTTACTCCTCCCGGGTTCCTGCTCTCACCTCTGACAGGAGATGCTTATTCCTTCCCCGGACACCTGCTCTCACCTCTGACAGGAGATGCTTACTCCTCCCGGGTTCCTGCTCTCACCTTTGACAGGAGATGCTTACTCCTCCCGGGTTCCTGCTCTCACCCCTGACAGGAGATGCTTACTCCTCCCGAGCTCCTGCTCTCACCTCTGACAGGAGATGCTTACTCCTCCAGGGCTCCTGCTCTCGTCTCTAACAGGAGATGCTTACTCCTCCCGATCTCCTGCTCTCACCTGACAGGAGATGCTTATTCCTTTCCCGGACACCTGCTCTCACCTCTGAGAGGATATTCCTACTCCTCCCGAGCTCCTACTCTCATCTCTGACAGGAGATGCTTACGCCTTCCGGGCACCCGCTCTAACCTCTGACTGAGACGCTTACTCCTCCCGGACACCTGCTCTCACCTCTGACAGGAGACGCTTACTCCTCCTGGGCTCCTGCTGTCCTGCTCTCATATCTTACAGGAGACGCTTACTCCTCCCGGGTCCCTGCTCTTACCTGTGACAGGAGAGCTTACGCCTTCCTAGCACCTGCTCTCACCTCCGACACGAGACGCTTACTCCTCCCAGGTTCCTGCTCTCATCTCTGACAGTAAACGCTTACTCCTTCCGGGTTCCTGCTCTCACATGACAGGAGACGCTTACTCCTCCCGGGCTCCTGCTATCCTGCTCTCATATCTTACAGGAGACGCTTACTCCTCCCGGGTTCCTGCTCTCACTTCTGACAAGAGACGCTTACTCCTCCCGGGTTCCTGCTCTCACCTCTGACAGGAGACGCTTTCTCCTCCCGGGTTCCTGCTCTCACATGACAGGAGACGCTTACTCCTTACGGGGTCCTGCTCTCACCTGTGACAGGAGAGCTTACGCCTTCCGGGCACCTGCTCTCACCTCTGACAGGAGATGCTTACTCTTAAGGTGATGTGTCATGTACCAAAATTTTGGACCTCTTTGATAGTAAAACCGGGACCACTTCGTGTTCGGAGCATAACTTTTGAACCTAGCACCTAGGTTTACCAAACCTTACATTTGGATGCATCATGGGAAAGGGATGTGTCATGTACCAAAACTAGGTCGCTGTGACCTTGACTTTGACCTTTGACATATATGATAGTAAATAGCACCTAGGATTATTTTGCCTGCTCTATGGATGCCACATGGGTTGTCATAAAGGGATGAATTATTGCATGCCTCCACTTTATTACCACGGGGGGGGGGGGTTATTTGTCCCGTTAGGACAGCTCTAGTTTAAAAGTTGCTCGTGTTACCAACCATGATGTGCGTTCATATATTAGTACACAATTCAAATATAAGAATAAAATTTTTCAAAGACAATTTTGATCTACATATTGTAGTCCTGATTTCTGAAAAAAAGCATTAATTTTCTAATTATTATTCAGGATGAAAGAAAATAGAATATATATGTTTCAGGAATTAAATTTTGCCTATCCCTTTTCTATCTCTAAACTAAAGATACATGATTATGATGATGGATTTCACAATACTCACGGACATTATTATGATTATTAGTATTAACTTCATCATCGTCGTCGTTATCATTGTTGATATGTGTATTCTATACTTCCTTATTAGAGGATAATAGCATAGAAATTGCACCCTTGAAATATTGTATTTTTGAAAATCGAATTCTTTCCATGGTTTTCCAAAAAGAGATACATGTATTTTCCAGATGATGACAAACTCGTCGACCTTAAAGACAATATCGTAGACGGACATTATGATAACAATGGTAAGATTTTATCGTTTCTGTATGTTAATAAGTAGTACAATGATATCTTCTCTTACTGTACTGACACATGTGAATCTTTTTATGTGACAGATATGGAGACTTTTCATCGTAACAGAGTTTACGCCTGTGTCGTAACTTTCTGACTGTCATTAAAATTTTAAATAATTTCCGTTTCATTCGGCATCACAAGTTAATAAAACGCACGTTAAGCACACACCTTTTACATATTCGTAAATTATTGAAATTCATAAACGAGGAATACATCAGAGACCGGCTAAGCTTCAGTACAGATGTTCTTTCGTGGGTGAAATTCAACATTTCATTTTGAGGCTGAAGGTGCAAAACTCCGGTCCCACCGTAGGGAGAATCACGTGAACCGCACCATAATCCGTTCAAGTATCCAGTATCTTAAGCTGATACCAAACCAAAATAGTTTACTTCAACTTTTTGGAGGAAGAGGACTACCAGGCGTGGTAATTTACTGAACTTGGCGGAACTGTGCGAAAGACTGGTGAATTTGATTTGTGATACAAAAATCAGTAACCTGAGCATTGTAAGCGAGTTACTACCCTGTGTACGTCTGATGATCCGTATGTCAGTGTATGTCTGTATATAACCCGTATGTGATTTACTACCTTGTGTATGTCTGTTGATGTCACGTATATATACGAGTTACTATCTAGTGTATGTATGTAGATGTCCCGTTTGCGATTTACTACCCAGTGTATGTCTGTAGATGCCCCGTATGTGATTTACTACCTAGTGTATGTCTGTAGATGCCCCGTATGTGATTTACTACCCAGTGTATGTCTGTAGATGCCCCGTATGTGATTTACTACCCAGTGTATGTCTGTTGATACCCCGTATGCGATTTACTACCCAGTGTATGTCTGTAGATGCCCCGTATGTTAGTTACTATCCAGTGTATATCTGTAGATAACCCATATGTGATTTACTACCAGTGTATGTTGATGTTTCGTATACGAGTTATTACCCATTGTACGTCTGTAGATGACCCGTATGTCAGTGTATGCCTGTATGTAACCCGTATGTGATTTACTACCCTGTATACGTCTGTTAATGTCCCGTATACGAGTTACTTCCCAGTGTATGCCTGTAGATGGCCTGTATGTGATTTACTACCCAGTGTACGTCTATAGATGACTTGAATGTGATTTACTATCCAGTGTACGTCTGTAGATACCCCGTATGTGAGTTACTATCCTGCGTATGTTTGTAGATGCCCCGTATGTGAGTTACTATCCAGTGTACGTCTGTAGATACCCCGTATGTGAGTTACTATCCAGTGTATGTCTGTAGATGCCCCGTATGTGAGTTACTATCCAGTGTATGTCTGTAGATGCCCCGTATGTGAGTTACTATCCAGTGTATGTCTGTAGATGCCCCGTATGTGAGTTACTATCCAGCGTATTTCTGTAGATACCCCGTATGTGAGTTACTATCCAGTGCATGTCTGTAGATGCCCCGTATGTGAGTTACTATCCAGTGTATGTCTGTAGATACCCCGTATGTTAGTGTATGCTTGTATGTAATCCGTATGTGGTTTACTAAACTGTGTATGTCTGTTAATGTCCCGTATACGAGTTACTTCCCAGTGTATGTCTGTAGATGGCCTATATGTGAGTTACTACCCATTGTAGGTCTGTAGATGGCCTGAATGTGATTTACTACGCAGGGTTTGTTTGTAGATCACCCGAATGTGAGTTAATATCCAGCGTATGTCTGTAGATGCCCCGTATGTGAGTTACTACCCAGTGTATGTCTGTAGATGGCCTGTATGTGAGTTACTACCAATTGTACGTCTATAGATGGTCTGAATGTGAGTTACTTCGCAGTGTTTGTCTGTAGATGCCCCGTATGTGAGTTACTATCCAGTGTATGTCTGTAGATGCCCCGTATGTGAGTTACTATCCAGTGTATGTTTGTAGATGCCCCTAATGTGAGTTACTTGCCAGTGTATGTCTGTTGATGCCCGTATGTGAGTTACTCTCCAGTGTATGTCTGTAGATGCCCGTTATGTGATTTACTACCCAGTGTATGTTTGTAGATGCCCCGTATGTGAGTTACTATCCAGTGTATGTCTGTAGATGCCCCGTATGTGATTTACTACCCAGTGTATGTCTGTAGATGCCCCGTATGTGAGTTACTTGCCAGTGCATGTCTGTAGATGCCCCGTATGTGAATTACTACCCAGTGTATGTCTTTAAATGCCCCGTATGTGAGTTACTATCCAGTGTATGTCTGTAGATACCCCGTATGTGAGTTACTATTCAGTGTATGTCTGTAGATGCCCCGTATGTGATTTACTACCCAGTGTACGTCTATAGATGACCTGAATGTGAGTTACTACCCATTGTACGTCTGTAGATGGCCTGAATGTGATTTACTACGCAGTGTTTGTCTGTAGATCACCCGTATGTGAGTTACTATCCAGCGTATGTCTGTAGATACCCATGTGTGAGTTACTACCCAAGTGCATGTCTGTAGATGCCCGTATGTGATTTACTACCTAGTGCATGTCTGTAGATACCCCGTATGTGAGTTACTATCCAGTGTATGTCTGTAGATGCCCCGTATGTGATTTACTACCCAGTGTATGTTTGTAGGTGCCCCGTATGTGAGTTACCATCCAGTGTATGTCTGTAGATGACCCGTATGTGAGTTACTATCCAGTGTATGTTTTTAGATGCCCCGTATGTGAGTTACTTGCCAGTGTATGTCTGTAGATGCCCGTATGTGAGTTACTATAAAGTGTATGTCTGTAGATGCCCGTTATGTGAGGTACTACGCAGTGCATGTCTGTAGATGCCCCGTATGTGAGTTACCATCCAGTGTATGTCTGTAGATGCCCCGTATGTGAGTTACTATCCAGTGTATGTCTGTAGATGCCCCGTATGTGAGTTACTATCCAGTGTATGTCTGTAGATGACCCGTATGTGAGTTACTATCCAGTGTATGTCTGTAGATGCCCCGTATGTGAGTTACTACTCTGTACGTCTATAAATGGATACATACAATCAGAGCACAAACGTTCTTCTCAAAGGGTGATGTGATCTTATTGGGGGACATTTAACTGGCGCACGTGTCAAGGAAGACTTGGCACGACAAAGGTGATGTCGATACGTAGTTACCTACAATAAGGATGCTTGGCAGCACGTCAAATAGTTGAAGCATATAAAGCTCGTGTAAGCTCGTGCTTGCTTTGTAGGAGTGAAAAGACCTGAGCAGAGTGATAACACTATTAAACAGACACACGAGCAATATATTTAAACAATTTCAATAAGATATTTAACACATTTATAAAGATTTACTGAATACATATAAATAAAATGTAATATGAACTTGGCCTACATAGCAGTTTTTCTGAAAGATAAAAGTTGAATTTCGTCCGACATTTTGTCACATTGGATATCCAAGGACGTTTACAGCTGATGCACGTGTTTATTAAAAACTGATATATTTTGTTAAAATCAGTGATTGTCTATAAATCAGTGGCGTAGTTACAATACATGCTTGCCCTTCATCTTGAAAAAAAAAGAAAATATGAAAGTAAATTAATTTTTTACAGATTGCCGCGATTTAATCTATAATTTTTACTCTAGCATGTACAGTAATGCCGCTCATAAATTTTATCCTGTTTTATGAAATTTGGATGCAGACCCTCCACATCCATCGAAATTCGCTTTTTGTTAATGATTGGAGTGATAGCAAGAAATAATTAAGAACTATACAGCTAATCCTGACATCATTAAACAGAAGCCAGGTTAGACACAAAAGGTAAAACATGACATAAGGGGCATCGATTTGCTAAGTACATTTCGGTCGATAACGACATATCTATTCTATTGTTATCGAACATAATCTAGACTGCCTCGTTCCAACCTCGACTCTGTATCCAGCCATCTGGGGGATTAATATTACTCCGTGCAAATATGCTTAAAGTCGTTTTCTGATAGGTGCCATTGAAGTTTCTTGTTGCTGAATGCGCTTCAAAGTCTAAGTTATATGGCACGATTTCAACATTATAACGACGTAAATATGATTGAAATGACGATCGTCATTAGTAGTCATTCCAGTTGATGGAAATTTATCGTCTCGAGGAGTTTTCTATCTAGCTGTCTGTTTCATGTCATTGCTTCATATTCCCTTGATCTCTTTTTCATTGTTACCGTAACATCAACCAATTGTCGGACGGCGTTGACTGAAATGTGTCTGTCCCAGATATACCATGGACCAATGCTCCTTCATATTCTTAATTTTAAATTTACCCCACCAAAACCTACGGTACATCCTTGGGTATTTATCAAAGAAGACTGTTGCCAATTGTCATGTGATACATTTTTTCGATCGCTATTTTTCGTTAATTTTCAACGGAGAACTCAATCGGAACTCCCCATATATTTCATTGAACACAAGTGTTTGTAGACACACGAGAAGTTCCGATTGCTGAGGCCCGCTTCGTTACTTGTTGAAAGACGACGACGCCATATTGGAACAACTTTATGATATTTACTTGGTGATACGTAGGCTTTTACAAGGTAATGCATGTACTTATTGAACACAACAATCAAAACAAATATAGAAATACTCTATATGTATATACTTTTCTTTGTCTCAGAATTCACTATCATTCTTAAAAACCTGTTGTTGGATTAAATAAGACGTGTTTTCTTCATTGCATTTCCGCAAAACCATGTAAAGTCGAACGTGGATCGTCCTTTACTAAAATTTTATTTTCTTTTCCAATATTTTAAAATTTATATTTTATGAGTAGATAGAACGTGATTCACTTACCAGGTACTGACAAATTATATTTACATGTATATTGTGCTCTCAGTAAAGTAGTAACTGATAGATGTAGTTCGTGATCAAACAATGCATTCATTTTACATGTATCATGTTTATTTAAATCTACATTGATATTTGGAACATTCAAAGAAAATGAAAACCTTAATATTCTCCATGAAATCTTGCATGACTTTCTTGTGACGCCAAGAGTTTGAAACTAATTAAAGTTAGTTTTACAGTCGCAAATATTTCCCAATAGTTTATAGAATTCACCGTTTTAGATTTATTGCAATTAGATTTGATTGACCTCTTTCACGTCATTTTCAGTTATCTAGAGGAAATGCTGACCATATGCACCCAAACTTGACATGAAAAATCAAATGATAGGATAAATTACAGCTGGCATTTCATTGTTTCGCTTTCTCTCTAATCCAGAGACTATACTCCATAACATAAAGTTTAGTTTTACTGTAAAAAATTTTCATATATCATTCATTTTATATAAAATATCGTCGTAGATATTTTGTCAGAATAGTTTTTCAGTACAATATATGAGTTACTGGAATTTCCGTACATAAAGGGTTAGACTTTAGTGTTATTAGAACCTTGCTTCTCTTCATGTGTGACTGAGGCATTTCTAAACAGTGTTTATCTCAACTGTATAATGTCAAACTGTTTTGTGCCGTCTTTATGTTTCGAGCATTTATGGCAGGTGTGGATAGAGGCACTTACTTGATCACATGACCTTATTCTATGTGTCCTGTGGTTCATAAAGTGCACTGTTGAACACCGTTGTGAATGTCAAGGTACATAGAGACATTGACCTTCGTATTTGACATAACTGCATCGGTGATGCCGATACACCGATATCAGGGATAACGAATGCCGATATTTCGACGTCGGTGATAGAAAATGCTGACACTTCGACATCAGTGATGGAAAATACGGATACACCGATATCGGTGATAGAGAATTCCGATACTTCGACATCGGTGATAGAATGTGCCAATATTCAGACATCACTGACGGAAAATACCAATACACTGACATCGGTGATAGAAAATGTCGATACACCGACATCAGAGATAGAGAATGCCGATGCTTCGACATCAGTGATAGAATATGCCGATATTCCGACATCATTGATGGAAAATACCAATACACCGACATCGCTGAAAGAGGATGTCATTACACCGACATCAGAGATAGAGAATGCCGATACATAAAAAACAGTAAAAAAAGAATGACGATATATCGACCGTCTTCAGCATTTCTTCAACGAAAAGATGGACACTGACCCACTTGCATTCCAATTGCTACTAAATGTTTTTTGTACTATTACCACTCCGTTCGCCAGTTATCCAGAATAGCACACTATACAATGACTCAGTAGTACGGATCATCGTATGAAATACTATCTATCGTCTCTAGACACTGGGAAGATTTGAACTCACATTCTTCTGCCTGCAGTCAAACGAATTTTATGACAAGTGATAGGAACTCGCACGTCATTACTTTGTCATGTCTAAAGAAAAATGGTAAGGCAATATCGAATGATGCACGTAGATGTAGGTCAACAATAAATCATATCCTTTTGTACATATATAAGGTTGATGTATAAAACATGGGGCCGGTTTAGAAAAAAAAAGCGGGCGCCAGAAAATTCTTTTTTTTTTTAATTTATCATAATTCAACATAATCAAAAATCATCACTTATTTCTCAATTTATGTACTTGTGGTCACCCATTCTAGAATCCTGAATCCGCCACATTGTTTTGACCTGCTATGTCAGACCAGTATTAAATGTTTTAGTATATTTCCTTCAACTGCGTAAAACAGTCGCATGTTTATATCATTTTTCCAAGCACGCGCATTGTGGTATAAAGCTGCGTAAGAAAGCACCTGTTTCTTCACGCATATCTAAATGATAATCAAAATTTATACAGTAGTGACATTTTTCTTCTTCGAACAACTGTGGCTGAGTTGACATTGTCATGCAATACTTATTATATGTATATTCATGCAAATCTCCTACGCAAAACAAACAAATCTACATATACTACATATACTGCCAAAATATCTGATTCCAGACAGCCGAGGACTTCTATGAGGTAGGTAAAGGCTAATTATCCTATCTTAATTATTGTCACGATAAACCCCTTTGCAGTGTGGAGCTGGTTGCTCATAGATGGCTGATCATTTACCTCTGTTGTATGACTGTGACACTTTTTCGTGGGTATAATGGTAAAGAACTACTTTATGGACATTGTCTTTTACGCGTTGGTGGGTATAGCTATTCAGTGGGTGATTCTCACTCCTCCTGGTTCTTGGTTTGAGTAACATGCAGTTATAATTCAGTTTCAGTAACTTGCAACTGCCCTATAAATGATTTTTTTTCAATTATGTGTTGTTGACAGTCTTCCTAGTATATATAATAATATTTATTTATTATTAAGCAGAATACAATTAATTATAAGTTGATTAAGAAAGGGGGTTGAAACCTGGAAAACACCAAATATACTTATATAATGTATATGTAGGTAGAAATATCATAACTCTGTTTACATGAATACCATAGGAGCCTGATGTAGGAGTATGTAAGAAATGTGAACTTCGCATAAAACAAGCGCCTATGATTTATGTGAAGAACAGTAATTTTATGAAGCTGAGCTGTAGTGAATATCAAAACTGAGTTTTATAACTGAACGTCACTTTACGTAATTAAGATATCAATTGCTATCACATTCAAAAATAAATATTCTTGTGAAATCAAACCTTTACGAAGTTGATTACATTTTAAGAGCTGTGCAATTTGGGACTGTGTGACATCAGCCAACAAGTGCTTTTAAATCACATTTCGTTTTGGAGATTTAATATATTCAATGTATAAATAACCCTAATTACATCTCAGTAAATACAATTTTGGACTTTAAAATGAATATATCACTTTGAAGCATTTTACAAAAGAAGACATTTCACCAAAGATTTTTTTTTTTCAAAATGATGACTTCCAGTGAAATAGGGGTAATTATTGAAATTTATATTGAACCCTATGGGAATTATCTGATTTTTTTATTTTAATTTGAAAAAAATACAAAATTCATTGAAAACTCATGGTAAAAAAAAATTGTAATGTTTATTTTCATCAAGTTTCATAATCTAAAGCAGAAGTTTTTCATATATCTTATTTAATAAGGAAGATAACCCCTAGGGTACAATCCCAAATTCCACAACCACTGACATCAGTATCATCTAAAACAAAATAGGTATCACTATTACACACAACCACAATGCGAAGCAACCATGTTTATGTCTTATACAGTCATCTGAACCTCTTTATACATACAAAAACTTCAGTTTTGATGTTAACACAATAGGTTATATAAATACATACACAAAAATAATCCAAAATCTCTCTCTCTCTCTCATCTTTTTAAAATGTTGAGTGTGCAACAAACAATTTCACAGTGGCGACCAAATACGTTATCAGACAAATTAGACCTCAATATAAAGTACTATATATGTGTTTCCCGTATACAACAGCCGTAACGTTATGGCCACAAACGAGTATTTTTATAGTTAAGTTATAATACAGAGATCTCTTAAAGTTTTGAAGAAGACTGTAAAATGGCAGAATTTACAGTATGTATGACACTGAGATATTATAAAAAGTTGAACAATCCACAATAATCGGGGTTGTTATGGCGTAACCTGTTACACCACACTTTTTTTGTGAAGACATAAGTTGCCATGATGTCCAATTATATTGAATGAACTCGTGATGATTAATTCCCATTTATATTTCAAAAGCATTTAATCAAATAAAACCAAAAGCGAATCATCTTAAAAGCATCGGAAACAACGAATACTCCGCTTTATCAATATTGTATGATAATTTTGATTGCACAGGTCATGGGTAATAACCTTATATAAATGCAATATTCCGAAAAAATGGTTCAACGACCTTATCGTAAAGCCGATTACCATCAAGAATATAGCATCGTTAATGTTACCTATTCAGATGAGGGGTATAATCTGTTGTCGATTATATATCCCCGGGGGGAGTGTCAACAAAGAGCACACAGATGCGCACATAGATAAATACTTTCCGAAATCCTTGTTAATTAATCAGGTAAAGTTATTACTCACCTGATAAGATTATTTAGTTCTTTAATACAGGTGATCAGCCCCACTAGAGCCTTTATACCCCTTGGGCTTCAGGCACAAGATAATTATTGAAATAAATACAAGTATAGTTCTATTAAGTACGTATACTATATGAACTTCACGTTTGATTATTTTTGCACCAGATCAACACAGTGACAATATGGCTCCAATGAGCATTAATATAACAAAGAAAACCAAATAGATTTACTAAAATTGAACACTTTCCAATTCTTCTGAGGGACGTTTATGCACCAAGAAGTGTCGGCATACTTTTTTGATTTACACATCAAAGCATTCGTATTCACTTCATTTCCTCCATTAGATACAATGGCATCAATACTTTCATATACTTCATCATATCCTTTAATTATAAAAAGCATACAGAAACTGATAGTAGTCAATGATCATTTGATATATACAGTCTTTGTCCATCAGTAATTGTGTGTGATTACTGCGGTTGACATGGTACTCAGATGGTCGGTAGCAATCAGCGGTTCCTTGTGCAGATGATCAAAAGGTTTGAAATCAATTTGTCCTATATAAAACACTGATACTGAATAACTGGGATGACTATGAAATTCATTCGTGCTTAGTCATTTACTCGAACTGAATTAGGTTTTATATCAGTTTTTAACATCAGAGAAATATTACTTAATTTAGTGGAAGTGGTTGGAAGGAATATTCTACATCTTGTAATGTATGATGGCGGCACCTGGCTACCGCAGAAAATAATATATTTTCTGGGTGGAGTTATATCTTTACGCTATGCTGTAACAAAGATGGCGGTCAAACTAAATTGGAGAAGGACTCCGGAGAATTCCGATTAACTTTATCCTGGTAACACTGACAGCTCTCCCGACTTGTGTCAACTAAGGATCAAACCTCGGCCTGATTAAGGTGAGAATGTACCATGAATGGGAGGGGGTGTCTGTTTTCGAGGAATGATTCACACATGTCAATGACAGGGTCTGATACAGTGCTGAGTAACAAGGCAGTTACATTACACCAACATTGAGTTTGCCGCCATTTTAGCTAATACGAAGTTTTAGCGAATCTACCGAGCAAAACAACATTCACCATAGGTTTAATCATTAAGAAAATTGTTTTGTCATGACCTATATAATGAAAAAATATATGTATTGACCTTTGCAAACCTAGAATCCAGCCGTTACAGTGAAATATCTATGTCAACAAGGCATTTCAATACCCCTAACAATACACGTTGTTACTGCTAATGAATCTATCGCCACATGCAGGTATTACTCTGCTTTATATATTACTCATTTATAAAAATCAATTTCCATTGTATACCTACAGCACGCTACATATTTCGAGCCTTCGTGTTTTATGATATTATTTCACCTTGGTATATGATTACATTTATCGTTATATTTTGTAAATGCACAAGATTTCACCGACAAATATTTATTATCAATCAGCAATTTTACAATTTTATGTTGAAAAAGGTATTTTCATTCTTATTCTAAATTCTCTATAGAACATAGAAAGACAAATTAATTTTATCTATTTTCATGAAATATTAACTTATCTGCATTTTCCCTTACAATATAAATGAATGAATAAATAACATTTAACCCCCCCCCTCTCCAAAAAAAAAAGAAGACTGAAAAAAGAAAGAAAAAGAACCCAAAGCAAAGTAAAAAAAATTAGAAAACAACAACAAAAGATATAAAATAAAATACATGTACAAAGAATGAAGGGATTTCAAACTGCTTTCTGTTTTTACTAGTTTACGTGGCTGGTACTATAAACGCGTGATACATCATCAAGCTATCCACTGACACATCAGATGTGAGGAATTGAACCCCATCTCCCTTTCTTGTGACATTTTTTTCAAACAGAGGGGTTTCTAATGTCATTTATCCTAACAATGTACGACTCCTGCGATTTACATTGTCAGGCCGTTATTGTCACATGACGGCTATCACTTTAGATCTCATTACACCCTCACCCTTGTTATAAAATTGTTATAAATATAAAAAAAAATGTTTGTGACAATTGGGGAAACTGGTAAAAACATCAAGAAAATCCGTAGTAAACTTGTATGTTCGAGAGTATAATGAGACAGAAAATACATGTATCTGAAAACAATGGTTAAATATTATGTACTATAAATCTGAATCTATCGATACAAAATATTATAATATGTTAACATTGAAGACACTTCAAAATGTCTTCAATATTAATATTCAATATATAATATTTTGAATTAAATTAAAGAATTTACTAAAGATTTTTGTTTTACTTTAAGTCATATATTTATTCTTTTATAAAAAAAAAAAACTTCATGTACTGAAATTGTGACACCGTGAACTTCTTTGTAAACTAGAGCAGGAAGAGGATTCTAAATAACTATGTTACATTTTACTTAAAGAGGAATAAATATTATGTAAATTAAGTTTGACTCGATCTGCTAGGAAGGGATATATGTTAGATTGACATCTACAACAATGACAGCAAGGTTATTTAAATACATTATAATAATATGCATAAATGGGATATATGCCTTTATAATAAAAATTAATTTAATGATATGCAAACTTATCCACCCCAATGTCGATCACACGGCTTGTTTATAATGTGTCACGAGACACTAAAAACAAAGCAGTGATGATCTACGCCGTGTGTGTACTATATCATCATAATGTGTTAGAATTTACTCTGTCGTCAGATTTAACGAAGAAAGGATATTGTGTTAAGAGTAAGAATAACCAACCAAAGTAAGTCAGTGTTGGCATTGATGTACGTTGTACTTGTGCGTAAGGATAACAAACGCGTTCCTATGAGATTATTAGTAAATCCTTGCCATTCTAGCTATATTCGTGAATCATTAACCTTAGCAGCTTTGTTCGGGAACCAATGAATTTATTCAGGTATTACTAACCTCTCCACATTTATTCCAGAATCAATAAATGTATTCAGGAATCGGTATCATCTCTACATGTTTTCATTATCGCTAACATTTTTACAATTATTCATAAATAGTTAAACTATCGACATGCAGCTTTATTCTTTAATCGCTAATACATGTATATCTAACTTTATTCATGAAACGTTAACCTATCTAACTTTGTTCGTGAATCGTGAATCTATGAATAGCTAAGCTAGATATTCCTGGCTCCCTAATCTCTCTAACTATAATGTATATATTTATCATTGAGTTGCTAAACTCTGTCTTTACTACCGAATCATTAACCTCTATAAATGTGTGTTTTCATCACTCATCACTCTAGTTGTATACTTTTTCTCTCTATCCTTATTTTAATCGGGAAACGGGATGTATAAAGTACGTAAATTAAAATATAACATAATTATTTGAAAAATATGTTCTATTTCCAATGGTGAAATTGGGAACAATGCATATATCTAATGAACTTCATCTACAATAAAATTGTATTCTGTTCATCTGATATTGTGCATTGAAAAAAGTGAAGTAAACCAAAACAAAAATCATAGTTAGAACGTTTTGACTTTTTATTCTACAGTACGGAAAAATTAAATATAAATATACCGTTGATTTTAATATCTAAAGAATTAACGAAATAAACCACGGGATTTTAAAAATCCGAAGGTATTGACTGATTTTATTGACCCATGATGATACAAGAAATGACAAATATGTCACTTAGTAAGATATTCGATAAAATAAAAATAAACAGTTGTGAAAAGTACATTTCTCGGATAATGCAATGATTACATTAATTGTTTCGTGGAGAGGAATGGCAGATGAACTCTTAATAACAGAGATTTTTATTAATTAGTGTAGACAGGGGTAAAACATGATGTCAAAAAGATAACGATATTATTGGGCCAACCTACATCAGTACTGACAGGGGGAGATGTGAGAATCAATGATGACAAATGCTCAGATGTCGACATCGCACAGTCATCTCACCTGGGTCACGTGATCAACTAGGGCGGAAATAGAAGGATTTGTCATAATGACTTCCCCGACTCAGTCTGGGAAAATCAGAACAAGTCATATGGGTTAGCGCGGTGAAAATCTAGGTCAGAAAGGCTAGTGCCTCCTTCTCCCCAAATCAAGCTCAATAAGAAATAATTTCACACTAACCTAATATTCATTTCACAAAATATGTCTTTAAAAGAAACAATCCCCATCACTCTTTTAGGAAACCCTGTTTATGATGTGTTTTGATATTTGGGGGGGGGGAGGGGGGGGGGGAGTGAGTAGGAGTGGAGGGAGTTGGATTTTTACTTATAATTAGATAAATGTGTACAATGTCAGGGACACACTGAGTCACATGTACACTTTATTGAACGGTTAGGTTCCGTCGAATCGTCGCCTACACTGCAAAGACATGAAATCCATATCTGCGTCTGCATATTAATTTCAAAAGATCGATTCTGCCGATTTTTATAATGTCTGTTTTGTAATATGTCTATAAATAATAAATATGTAGATAAATATGTTTATTGTACTAACAAGAGTGCAAAATATTCACAGATAGTGTTTTGTAAAATATTTATTTATTTATTTATCTATCTATTCATTTTATTTAAGCTCAGAATAGAACTTTTATTTATCTTTTCGGCTGAGTTACTTTTTTCAAATTGAACGCGGATAACTACGCTAAACTGGATCATGTAGTCCTAAAAAGAACAGTGTGTATTTCTGATCGTTTGTTTTTGTTCATGATTGAGTAAAACTGAAAAAAAAAAAATCCTTGAAAATTTTGTCATACTAATTTTGTCATATTAGTTTAAGAAAAAGGATAATAAGTGTTATAGAACTTTATTTCTGCTTACAGAACGGTAATAATACATTAATTCATATAAAATTTGTTTGTGGGAATATTACAATTATAACCAATTGTATGAACCTTTCGAGACAGGTGAACTTAAAAAAACAAAACAAAACAAAGACAAAAATATAAACAAAATAACCAAAAACAAACCCAAAAAATAAAAAACACAAAAACCAAAAAAAAAAAAAACCCACTACAGCTGGTACGTAAATTTGTCTGTTGAAGATGTTCCTATAAGGTGTCTTGTTTTTCTTTATTTATATCTATTTCTCAGGATTATTCATTATGTCTCAACAGATTTTAAAGTTTTCAAGAGCTGGAAACCATATTGACAATTTCAATATTCCTTAAATATTTGCGTATACATTGAATTTTAAACAAATAATCAGTCCTATTTTTCTTAATCTAATTAAAATCAGATCTTTTCATATCGCAACGATACTCTCCGCCTTTTCTAACTATATGAAAAGATCTGATTTTAATTAGATTATATTTTTCTGTTTTGAAAATTGTAAAAATTCTACCGAAATTTTACAAGTAAAGGATTCCGAGGAAAATTTGATTACGGATGGTCCTTCTGTACATTTGCAATGTGTATATATATTGTATTCCGAGCAGTATATAAATAGTAAACTCGATTTAATTTAATTTCTAAATTCAAGAAGGTTATTGTTTTTATCTATTTAAATTACTGGGAAACTTTGAGATATAGTCAACATTAATGCAGATTCATTTTGAATAAGTTTATAATTAAAAAAAAACTAAATAAAAGAAGCACTAAATTTATCTATTTATATAAGAACATTTTTATAGTTAGCCACAAGATAATTGATATTTAAAATATATTAATCATACTGAATAAATAAGACGCGGTATTTTTTATCATACCAACTTGAGTTCATTGAAATAAATTTCAGATAACACAAGAAACTTGTGTTCTTTATCGGACTTCTCACAGGGTTCAGGGTCTAATTACATATTCTGCCGAAACCTATGATTTGTCGAGATAAATATTAGCATGGTGCTCGTCTTCTGTAAGAACAAGAACAGACAAATCAAAAATAAAAATAGGTCAGTATTTTAGTACCAAAGAATAATACTTGCTTCAAAATATACATATTCATATGGTTATTTATTGGAAAGAATAATAAAAATACATAAAAAAAACCCCAATATTGTTTTTACACCACAAGCTGCATTAGAAATCATTTCTTCCGTTCCCTGAATTTCATCAATTTATGATGGAAAAATGAATTAATAAAGCGTGTCAGTTATTATTGTATAAATAATGACTACGACTGAAAAAATATGAACTTTCCTTTGTCAGATACTCAGAACGTATATGTTTTTAGAGTAAAAGATTTCAGCGATGTTTGCTTTTAGAAATTAAAAAAATATTCTGATTCTATTTCTGTTGGATAAGTTGTGCCACATGATCATTCATCATGCGGTAAAAATAGAAAAATATAAATAAAATCCATGTCATTTAGTAGTAAAGTGCCGCCCTAATCCTTTATTAAAGACAGGTAAACTGTAAATCCCAGTTTACCGGTAATGTTGTAGCCGAGTTTTCTGGCAGTATACATTATTTTCAATTTGTGTTTTCAAATTTTATTTATTTCAAATATTCGAAGAAAGGGATAGAGAGATTAAACTAATTACACGACTTTCATCATTGATATAAGAAGTTATATATCTAAAAAGAAAACCAAAACAAAAGAAACAATTTTTTTGTTCAAATCGTTACGATGAAAGAGACCAATGTAGTGTCAATCTTCATTTTTTGTTCAATTTTCTTAACATACACTTTTTTAATTACATCAGTTACATCCAATTTCAGACAATTTTTGTTTTTCCTAACAAAATAAATCATTAGGACATCGTAAATGCTAATTTTGCACTTAAAACTTTGTGAACTTTTGTTTTGACTTGACACTATACATGATAGGTAACGTTTACTACATGTCCGCCATGGGCTTTATACCTGTACAGTGATAAATGTGTTGGCAAATTAACTACGAAGTCTCAATGAACTCGAATGTTAGCGTATTAATGATTTGAAAGTATATGGGCTTTATAATTAGGTTGAAGTTTTGTAAACGTTCAGAAAGTTTCCATCAGTGGCCTATCATTAAAAGCAGGGAAAATCAGCATTGCCTGTGATATGTTTTGTTATATTCAAATTAAGGTATAAATATATTCTGGATTAAATTTTATTCATAAACTCCCATTCTTTGGTTTAGTGTTTTGGTGTTGGATAAAAAAGCATTGGCTTATACGATATGCCGAAAATTAGTCAAATTGATGTATTCCAAATACAAAACATGCACCAAATTCAAAATTAAAATTCTTGAAATTGTAATATTGAAAAAAGAAATTAATGTTTGCATATTCAATAGACGTTTTTCCAGTTTAACATAATATAGGAGACCTTAGGCCAGACATGCTACTTTTTGCTGGGATTTTCATTATGACGTTAATACTAGCATAGTGGCATCGGGAGTAAAATGATGCACAATTTTACAGCAAATTATCATATGTCTGGCATGGAATGAAATATAAGATCAATATGAAAAAAGGTGTCTTTTTGCAAGAAAAATAAAGTAATCGTTGTGATGAAATGTAGAATTTCATGTGTGTAGTCCGCACTTTTTAAAACTGGTGTTGTTTAAATACAGTATGTATGAATTAAATTTGGTTTAATATTCAGTGCTTTCAATATTGAATCCTACTGTAAAGAATCTATAAACTGGAATAAAATGGTATATTAAAGTTAGAGTATTTATTTTGATTTTTAGAGTGGGATAATTAGGTTGAATGGAAATGCCCGAGGTCAAGACAGGGTTATGATAGAAATGGTCAAGTAACGGACAAATGGTCATAATCCTGTTAGTACATAATGTCTGGCTGTATATGTGAATAACGTCCAAGATGAACGAACGTTCAAATGCCTTGAAATGGACACGTAAATTCATATTGTGTGTGAAACAATTATTATCATATGGATCTTAGAATTTACTCGTAAGTATAGATATGTAAATATGTATCTATTGTGTATGGAGTGTTCGTCGAATACACAGACAGTGTCAAATTTTGGACATGTCATGACAAGCACTCCGGTACACCAGATGTTTGTTTTGTCTTTCATCTTAACCTAAAATAAAATTCTATTGTGGAAAATTAATACGCAGTTAAATATATATACATTTAATACTATTAACATAAAATTCTGACTTCCGGGGATGTATGCCAAAATGAATAACTTCTAAGTGTCAACGGTCGCAGTTGTAAGCAATAACTACAAAACGTGCAATCAAGAAATTCGTATGTAAATAGGTTTCATTTGTGATTCATCAACCTCTGTCGCTAGGCCCTTAGCACTGCGCGCGCTTACTCGGCCACGTACACCGAGCAACAAGAGAAACAAAGTTTATTTATATCCGAAACCTTCTGCTAATGCCGTAGATGTATATCCTTAAGTGCAATCATCATGCAAATGAGTCTCTCAATTATTCACGGTCGTCTAACTTTTTGTCTGCGCTCTGTTTTGGTCGTTCCGCTCCGTTTGTGTCTGAAGTCTGTCTGACGACAAAGAGGTAATTTCATATGCTTTGGAGTAGTGTCCCCTACCTCGTAGATCATGACAGGGACATACACTATCATACAGAGATCATCTGATAGGGGCTCGTCTCTCGTGTTAAGGTGTTATTCAGTCTCTAGTTCAGATAGTGTTATCGATACATCAGATCTTTCTAGGTCACTAGGCTTTTGATTATACGTTGTCATACTAGTTTTAAAAATAGATTGTGTATTGGGCTTTACTTATTCGGGATTCCCCTTTTTCATAAATCTATTTTTAATGCTGGTGCAATACCTCGTCTGCATGTGAAACAATTGTTTACTTTGCCTTCAGTGGTTTCTATGATGGCAAGTAAATACAAGACGCTACGTAAATGATATAAAATTATATCTTATATATAAACATATGTTCTAGAACTTGTGGGAAAAGTTATAAATACACCTAAGAAGTGCACCAATCAGTTTAAAAGGACACGCCCCCAGCTCGCGTGTCATCGCGCAGATAAAGTGTTGCTGTAGTAAAAACATATAGTAAATGCGCAACGGAGCCTTTGTTTATATCAGAGTACATCGTGTATCGAAACGGGACACTTTCTTGTCTATCAAGGTGCAAAACGAACTTTCGATGTCCAGGTATGGAAATACATACATTAGATAATAATATTGTTAATTTATTTTCATTATATGTTAACGTTGTGCATAGATTTTAAACTTTTTATAACTGCGTAGATATTACGTAATAGTTTAAAGAGTCATGCAGAATACAGGTTACGAAAGTAGCACATGGATAGGTAATGCCAAATCAAAATAAGGTCACGTGGTCAGAGAACTTTTTCCCCAGTGTATTGCTCAAAGTGGTGTCATAGTACAACGCCCTGTCGACGACTAAGGTACGAACGACTCAGGTGCGAATCAGCTGATGTGTAAGTGATTTCATATGAATAGTAATAAGTATGAGCAATGCAGTACATTGATTAGTTTTATTATGTATTGATTACCATGCTGCATCGGTCATACATGTTTTTCACTTAGTGTTGCTGTTCGGCGATGTAAGACAATGACCTGTTTTTCAGCGGGGGACCTTCTTTCTGGAAATCTCTATAGCCTCGACTTTTGTATTTCATCATGCGAATATTAGTATGTACATATTATTTCGATATGTATGTGGATAAACAGAGATGTGGCTATTGAATTTTACCTTATGCAAAGGGGATATTGACACTTGAAAATTTTCACGCTTAGTTCTATATGGCGGTCTGTGATGAGTCAGCGGTGCGGATGGTGAACGATGTCGAAAGTCTGAATGTGGTTAAACTCTCTCGTCCACGTGCGGCTGTCATTTCCGATATGATTGCCGTGTATTATTATTGTGCAATTCCATTTGAAAAACAGCAATTTCAAAATATTTGTGGGTTAGAATTATTTCTGAAGTTTTTAATCGTAAACAAGATATGTTCATAAGCTGCGGACAGTGGTTTACTAAATGTTATTGATGGTACATGTTTATGAATTTTGAGTTCAGGAGCACTTTTAAAGTAGGATACGAGTAGAATTAAAAGTTATATGCACTTGTGAAAATTTAAAATCCTCGTTGTTGAACAATCGAAGAAACTTTGTCTGGATTCTCATTTTAAAATACAATTCTAATTTGAAATTAAGATACCCAGCTTCCAATGAAAATCATTTAAAATTGATCACAATATTGATAGATCTAATTTAGTGTTTTATAGCACATGTCATATTTACAAAGAAATATTAAATCACAGACACAAAGAAATGCAACTCCGTCGTAGTTATATTTTACGCTTTCTCCGATGGCATTCTTCCAAGTGAATTTTAAATGTTTAGATCTCGGAGCTACGGAAGTACAAAACGACGGATATACACTCTAATATAACGACATGCACTAAGCATCAAAACAACTTAAAACTCTTACATAGTTCCATCTGTGACCTTGCCGCCCTGGAGTATATAGATACAAACACTACGACTATAACTGCCGCGCCCCTTTTCGTGCGGAACTTGTAGATATTGAAAAGAGTGCTACATTTCGACAAAGTGATATTTCGTCGGTTTGTTTTTAAGCTCTTTAAACAAAAACTCTATAATCATATGTCAACATTTTAAGCTATTCTTATTATTATTATAAGACCTTACAAAAGATCCTATAAACAGTTGTACGAGGGAAAAATAAGGAAACATTAATTAAATATATGAACATAGATTGATAGGCGCTTTGTAACGACAATATGTTTAAATGTATCATTTAAACTCATCTGCGATAAGCGTGCGAGATAATGATTGCACAATTCTTATTGTTTATGTTGATTTGCTAATTTGGAATTTACCTATGTATTTATACAAGTGATGAAAACAAGAGCGGATTTTAAAAGAATAGAATAGATAATTTTGTAAATATGTTGATGTACACGAAATCATAAAAAGGGAAATAAAAACATGATTTGCAAACATTTTCAGTACACATCTTAACCTATCTTAGATATTCTTTTTATGCGTAAATTTCGTAAGAAGTCATATGCGTACTTTTATAAAAAGATAATTAAATAGATGAAAACGTATCTATGTAAATATAAAGTTTCACTAGGAACACATACTTACTCGCATACATGCTAGTTTGCAAATATTTTGAATCTAAATACACATGTATAATCCCAAGGAAAAGTATTTTGAAATAAATGTAGAATATTATAACTAAATCTTAACTGATAAAATGAGGCACATACCTTTCCCGAGATCGATTCGTATGAATCATTGGAGCGCGCGGGAGTGGAATCCCACTCACTGACCTTCCTCTGTGGTTTCTAAATTTGCTTAATGCAGTTACTTCCTCTGCGGTACCCTAGGATATAAAGCCATGAAATTCCTATGTTAACAAAGTCTTATGCATGAAACATGAATCATCCTACAACCATGATAAGTGTACATGCAGTTATAGCTATAACTTCTTAACCTTACTTACTGAATTGGAAAATATTTCAGATTTTTATTATTTAAGTACCGTTATATATATTTTTGGAAAATAATAATAATAAAATAAGTAATATTTATTTATTATTTTATACCATTATTATTTGTTTGTTTATATATTTATTTATTTATCTATAATAATAATAATATATTATTATTATTATTATTATTATTATTACTATTATTATTGTTATTGTTATTATTATTATTATTATTATTATTATTATTATTATTATTATTATTATTATTATTATTATTATGTCGCATGGGGGAACTTAAACGTCATTCGTGCAGATAAAACTGTCTATGGATTTCAATATGGAAATTTGTTTATTATTGAAAATCCCGTTTTAACACGAGCAATAAATGTCGGCCGACTCAATTCTGTAAAGTATAAAATATATCATTATAAATAAGTAATGAATGTTAACAATTTTTATGTATTCATTTCTCCATTTAATTTATTTAATTTATTTATTTATCGTATTGACGTAGGCTGTTAAGTTATAGGTATAAAGAAAAATGTAGCACCGCTAGGAAAATGTCATTTTACTTTCAATTATGTCAGATAAGCTAGTCTCAGAGTAACTCAAATATATCATGCTTTAGCAATGCCGAAATACAAATATTAAATTACTTGATGCAAAAGTATTTCTTAAATAACTTATGTACACCTGATTCACACTTATAATATTTTTGTATAATTATATTAAAACAAAGGAACCTATGAAACAAAAGTTTCATACAAAAATTCAATCCGAAAAAAATAAGTGTAAGAAAAGAGAGGAAAAACAATATTTTTCATGTTATGAATCAATAGTCTATTGCATCGTTAAAATTCCATGGCAAATAAAGATTTTATAATTCCATATCATATCAATTTGATAGATTTCTTGAGATACCTTAATGACTCCTGTATATTTCTCAATTATTTGAATAAGTATTTCAAAGAACTAATCTTGTAATTTGTGATTTATCGATATTCATTTTCGATATCGACGTATGTACATGTTTAAACTGCATTTAAAATAAAGAAGTCACGTGATATTAAGGTACCCTTTACCTGGACACATCCTTCTTTCTCTAGCGTAATTCGTTGAAAGAACTGATTATGAAATATATTCTGAGCTATAACTTCCTGGTAACAGTGCATAGGTAATAACAAGTATATGTACATCATAGGTAAAAATAAAGATAACATGTAAATATAGACATAGGAAACACAATACCTGTTACTACGAATATTTCTGGGACGCTATATTTAAATTTCCGCTAATATATACTATAATTTCCATGAAAGATGGTTTTTAAGAAACGTTTCCCTAAACTAAAATTTTGAATGATAGTTAATGTACTCTCTTTCATTTTGTTTTAAACTTTTCAAACATTGTTTACATGCCTGTCCATTTCTTATAGTCAACAAGGAAAATTCTTTAAAGTTTTCTTTAATTATATATTTTCAACATACATGTTTCATTTTGTTAAATTCTAATGTTTAATCACAATTAGTCATGTTTAATTCCTTCATTAATAAGAATAGAAGAAACAACTTAAAAGATATAAACAAAACAAATAATAACGCTCCAATTTGGTACAAAACAAGTTGTTTAGCGCGTGTTACACTTGATGCCGCTCTTCGCGCGGTAGAGCATCCCCCGCGGGCACGGTGAGGTGCAGAACACGCTACCTTCCCTGCCAGAGTTACATGTACTGTCCACGTTTATCGGGATGTTATTGCTTGTCTTAACTATAATCATTACACCCGTGGCATCGCAAGTCCTGTCAATCAAGGTGTCAGGTATAGACATTGTATCATATATAAATATAGGTAAATAGGTAAAACCGATATTTTTATTTTGTCATATTTAATAATAGTGATTATTTTTGCAGAAGATCACTTCCTTTATATCAGTTGGTTTTTCATAATTCTATCATCAATTGTTAATTTGAGATGTTTTCTCAACTAATAACGTCATCTGTGTAATTTAAAATCTGGCGATGCATTCTCTCTGTTTTTGAGGTAAATTTCATAAATCTTATTATTAAGACGAATTAACAATGTTTTCATGAAACTTGAATTATATTTAAAACTTGCATCGGATTTCTCATTAGAAGTAATAGGTGTTTATTGCGTCGTTAATATATGTAAGTAGTTTATCTTTACATCCAAGGTCACTCCGACGACAGTCGTTTGTAGTTACCATTCAAAAATAGATAAGTTCTTATTCTGTGCGAACAATACAATCACAAAAGTTACACGTCAATTTCAAAAGGACGCGCCGTCCAGTATTGTTTCATAATAAATCTTTTGGGGGGACACGTGGGCTGTAAACAATGAATTTTTATTTTAATAGATACTATAGCCGATAATGATATAACAAGTTTTGCGAGATCAGAGATTTCATTTAAAAAGACCCTCTCAGATCAATGTATGATTTAAAGCTTTCATAAACTCTACGTATACCCAATGACTCACGGCTGTCAAAAGAAGCATTATAAAAATTAAAAACCACATCAACGATCTCTGGACTGATCGGCTAATCGACTGCATAAAACAACATGCTAATCTCTGTCAACTGAGCAGACAAATCGCTCGAAAGTCCCTCTCAAAAACTTTTATCAAACAATGATTAGATTACAATTAAAGAATTGATTTAACTTAACACCAGAGTAGATTATCTAGTTGACAACATGGGAAAACAAATTTTGGGTAGTGAAAGGGGACTGAAGTTCAAATCCGATTAAGGACAATTTATGGAGAGAGTGCTCTTCTTTGTTTGTTTTGGCAATATGCCAACATGATATCTGTTGCGGCCATGCATTAGTCATGAATTGGTCAGTATCCAGTCCGGTTCCTTTCTGCATGTTCTGAATGAAGTACAGTGTGTAAACAAAACGAAAAAGGGTTCTATTGTACCATCTTCCTACACAGTTCTTGTGAATAATAGAACAGTTTAGCAATGGTCTATTTATTACGTAAGACAGTAGCATAAATTTAGTAGCGCACAACATATACAGATAAGCGTACTTTTTTCATTTAACATTGTGTATTTTTCATTCATGTTCTAAATTAATACACAAAGGGACAAAACGGAATCCTTCGTGGTTACTTTAAATAACTGAGGGAGGGCCGATGCAATAAATCCATTTATTTACCTATTTCTTATTTATTATTTGAAGCCGGTGTAGCCTAGTGGTTGAGGTGCCCAGCTCGTGATCGAGAGGTCCCGGGTTTGACTCTCGCCCTGGGCGCACCGGATGAGACAATAAAAATCGAATTCCCGTATCACGATAGGCGTGGCACGTAAAAGATCCCTCATTGCTTCGGGTGGGTCTGTTGCAAGGGTTTAAATTTGTATGCAATGCATCAGGTAGATGCCGTCACCATATACGTGAAATAATCGTGGAGTGACGTAAAACAATAATCAATCAATCAATTTATAATTTGTTTATTAATTATTCATTTATTTATTCATTTATTTATTTATTCATTTATTTATTCATTTATTTATCATTATTATTATTATTATTATTATTATTATTATTATTATTATTATTATTATTATTATTATTATTATTCGGTTACATATATATGAATACGTCTTTAAGATTTGTCTATTTTAATGTGTTTACTGATCGTTGTGAATTCTATGAATATGAATTTGTTCCATGAAAATGTATTTCGTAAGTATAAGGTATCTACATCTGTAAAATGATAACAAAACTTTTACATTAAGGTATACTAAAACTGAAGATAATAAGGGTATAAAGCACCGGTATATTCTCAATACAAAACATGGATAAGTTTATGCCTTTAGCAAAATCTTTTTTGTTCACAGATTGAATAATAGGCAATGATAATTAAAATTTTGGTTATTTATTAAATTTTTATGTATGTGCCTATTTATTCACCGATTTATTTATTAATATATTATTATATATTTATTTATTTATTTCTTCATTTATTTATTTATCATTTATTCATTCATTATGAAATTGATTTATTATTATTTTGTAAAGATCGGGT
This sequence comes from Pteria penguin, assembly GCA_035048485.1. Lineage (NCBI taxonomy): Eukaryota > Metazoa > Mollusca > Bivalvia > Pterioida > Pteriidae > Pteria > Pteria penguin. The sequence continues at coordinate 22,384,000 of CM068587.1, read as the reverse complement.
GTTGGACAAGGACATTCACTATTCTTTTCCAATATAATGCCTTTAAAGAGAAACGACACGTGTTTGTGCATATTTCTTTCGTGTATATTTCCCTACATTTACATCATAAGGTACACGCGACTTTTAGCGATCAATATCATGTATAAAGTCTGGGTTACTTTCAAACAGCTGTTTATTATTTCTTTAAATACGTTCAACCAATAGAGAAGCTCTAACTAAAGACTTCTAGATCTACACCGCAAATTTACACCAACAAGATTGTTATAGATATGTATGAATGTTAAGGTATGAAAATATACTGCTATATATAAATACTTAAGTAATATTCCTCTTAATTTATCGATATGCAGACTTATTTGCACAGAATTAAGTTCTCAAAATAATAAGTAAAATGATACTAGTATCAATGTTATCCTTAAATTCATTTTGGCCTTCGATCCTTTAATAAAATTGAAAATATCATTTTCGTAATTTTAGTCATATAAGAATATTTTCACTGAGCATTTGTTTTATATGTTGCGCCTTTTTATGTACCGGATGGATAGATCGGGGGCATATTGTTTTTGCCCTGTCTGTTTGTCTGTCTATCAACTTTAACCTTGGCTGTAACTTTTGAACCGTGAGGGATAGAGACTTCATATTCGACATGCGTACTCAACTAATGAAGCCTTTTCAATGACTTTTCAAAGTCGACGACCCTTTGACCTTTACAGTGACCTTCACGCTAAAAATAACTTTTTGGACTTTGGTGCCGCCGGGGGCATTAGTGTTTAACAAACACAGCTTGTTCGGAATTTGTGAACATCCGTACTTCGTGTCACGCTATAGCCCGATGTTCTTTTAAAGGGCATTGGGAGTAGTGTAGTAGCGGATGATTTCTTACGAAGTGGCTTTTTCGGAGTTTTAACTATCCGTACATTGTCACAGCTATGGGCCAATTCTCGTTTAAAAGGCCCATGGTTTAACATTGTGACTAGTAGAGTTCCTCTTTTCTTTTGTTCTTTATATCTATATTCATACTGATTACAATAGTTACGTGGTAAAGATTGAATTATAACAAGAATACATTACAAATCATAACCGCAAGCGTAATCTCCTTTTCAAAATATATTGACCCCTTATTTGACTAACCAATAGTACCTTACACTTCAAGTGACCAATTGCGGTTCGACCTTTATTGTGACGCACAGTAAGCTTAAAGGCCTGCGTTTGTATCATTGTCAACGCATAACATTTTGTCAGCTCACAAAGTAAGATGTAAATATATAAATTCAGAATTCCATACAAGTGCTTGACCGGGTACGGAAAATTATTGAATTCCATGCATAATAATTATTGGAGTTTTTTTTCTTCTAGAAAATCATACATGCAACAACTACATCCCAGCCATGCAACATCGAGACCATAAACAAGTGTCGCGCGAACGGCTTTCTTCATCTGGCGGTTCCATAAGCGAGTTTAGTGACGATGAGGCAGTTCTGGATACCAAGGATGTGAACGATCCTCGCTTGCTGAAGGCGGCTTCGGCCGCCGTCCAGGAGAAGAGTATAACACCGCTTATCAAGGAAGAGCTCAGATTATCCATATTAAATCGAAGAAGCAAGGAAGGACTTGAAGATATCAAGATAGACCAAGAGAAGAAAGTTTATCCGAAAAAGGTATGAACATACAAAAATATTCATTGCTGTGGACACCTGTTTCCATAACTGTTTATATTAGTTTTCATTCCTCAAATAAAGTTTGGGTTTCATCAGTTATAGTTAATTTCTAATAAGGTATGTCATACTCTTAAGGGATTTTCTTTTCGAATTTTAATACACTGTTGTATTTGCTTATCATTATTTATGTAATTTAACTTTCCTTCATCTGTTGTGAATTCTGAAGCCGGCGTGGCTTAGTGGTATCGCGCTTGTCTTCTGATCGGGAGGCCGGGGTTCGAGTCCCGCTCTGGTCATGCCGGTGTCCTGTTTTTCGGATGAGACAGTAAAAACTGAGGCCCCGTGTCGTGATATGCATGACACGTTAAAGATCCCTCACTGCTTTGGGTGGATCCGTTGCAAAGGTCAAAATTTGTATGCCCCGTATCAGGCAGATGCCGTCGCCATATACGTGAAATATTCGTGGTGTGACGTTAAACAAAAATCAATCAATCAGTCATTTGTGAATTCTGAACTTTCTCCTTGTACAGATGTTAAATGTACACTTTTACTTTTCCTTGTACAGATGTTAGATGTACACTTTTACTTTTTCAGCCACTCACTCCGCAAGAGCACGAACGCAAGATGCGCAGGCAAGAGCAGAATCGGAGAGCAGCTAGAAAATGCAGGAAGAAGAAAAAAGACAATGAGACTCTCTTGCTAGAAGTAAGACACGTAATATACTTCAAAAGATCCCTATACTTCAAAAGATCCCTTTAGATTGTAAATTGTTCCGGCAATATTGTTTTAAAATTATTAAAATTAAAATTATCTTTATAAACGAGAAATATTGATACATCGAATTTGTATTTTAGGCGTACAAGTCTGAAAAAGAAAAGAAGATATCTCTTGCACAACAAGTCGATGACCTGAAGAAAGAGAAAGCAAAGCTGCTAGAAGAATATAACAAACACCTAGAAATTTGTAGTATGGGTCATAATAATTCACAACTACTTCAAACTCTTCCACAGAAGTGCAAAGCGCCCAGCACTGTCACAAAGGCTGACGACGAAGAATGTAACACGCCTGTGCTTCCCGACTGCATAGATCATATACCGTTTACCTACAATGAGGTTATTTCCCCTGGACTCTCTGAACCGTTCACGCCAAACACTGACAATGATCAAAGATACTTCATGTACCCCGATAATATTCAGACCGGTAGCAACAACGATTGCAAGACATCTACTGAACAGATGGATTTTCCACAGGACTGCATGGATATATCCATGGATGAATGTTTCCATGTCAGCGGTGGTACAGCGGAACAGTCTGTAGACATTCAAAGCTATCTCGCAAATGAGCGCCTCGTCGGCGACCACGATGTACCTGGACATCATCAGCTTCTCCCAGCGAGTAACATTGACACGCACAATGATCACACAATGAACCCGACAACTGACTCTGATCTACTACGATTTTTTTCTGAAATTGATACTACGGATCTGTTGTCAGAGGAAATGCAGGATATGAATGGTGCGCGCCATTGATGTGACATTGAATTTAGGTTAGTGGATGATGGGCCAGTCTGTTACATTCGGATTATGGTAGAGGATGTTGTGCTAGTGAATCCTTTAACATAGTTGATTGGTGAATAGGCTGCCAGAGATATTTGACTGTGGATAGAGAATGTTGTACTAGTGAATCCTTGAACCAAGTGGGTGGGGGATGGGCAGCCTGAAATATTTGGCTTAGGGTAGGGAATGCTGTGGCAGTGAATCCTTTGACCTTTTGGGTAGGGGAATGGGCCGCCAGAAATACTTGGCATAGGGCAAGGGATGTTGTACTAGTGAATCTTTTAACCTAATGGGTAGGGGATGGGCAGCCTGAATTACTTGGCTTAAGGTAAGGGATGTTGTGGTAGTGAATCCTTTAACCTAATGGGTAGGGGAATAGGCAACCAGAAATATTTGGCTTATGGTCAGGGATGTTGTGCTAGTGAATCCTTTAAACTTGTGGGTAGGGGATGGGAAATCTGAAATACTTGGCTTAGGGTAGAAGATGCTGTGCTATTGAATCCTTTAACCTTGTGGGTAGGGGAATGGGCAACCAGAAATATTTGGTTTATGGTAGAGGATTTTGTGCTAGTAAATCCTTTAACCTAGTGGATGACGGGCCAGTCTGTGTACAGTTCATTTTGAAGCATTAGTGTAAAATCTCCACACTGCTCAAAACTATATGTGTTTTAGTGTGGTGTAACTTACATATACTGTAAGTGAAAATATCAGTCCTGATGATCTCTTGTACATAGTTTCTGTATCTTATTTTTCAAATCATTAGTTCAATGTTTGTACCATTTTATTGTATTCATTGTTGACAATGCTTACGACGTTTTATGGAGGTGCAGGGTAAGCTTTCAGTAAACACGTGATTGCTTTCATTGTTCACGATGGCGTGCCATGGGGAGATGCTTACTATCCACATCCCTCCCGTCTCCTCCGGATTTCCTGGAGAGTGGATGCTCGCCTCTATAAAGTCCACTGTATATAATATTTAGTCTGAATATTACGAACAAATCTTCGAACATTTCTCGATATTTGAAATGACTGTTAAATGTAAATCGAGAAATAGTCGTAAGTTTTTTGGAAATATTCTGTCATTATGTCGATTGATTTTAAGGAGGTATGGACCTGGGCAAGAGGTAATGAAATATAAATTGAAGGTTTGAATTATAAATCTGTATGTCATGGGTTTTTGTCTTATTCTATGGAATTAAACGTGAATATTATATTGTATAAGTTCCTACGGATAGATATTTTTTCGGATGCAGTTGAAAATCATAAAAGGAAATATTCGAAATAGATGTATGTATGACAAATTTCATTTTTTAAACACGAAAGAATTTTTTTCTGCATCTGAAAAAAAAAATCTAAATCTTGAACCCAGAAACATGCCTCCTTAAGGACAATTTGTAAATACTAATTTTTGGTTTTCTTTATTGTTGTTTGACTTTGCATATTTTGGAGACATATATATTATTTAAACAACAGGAGATTCTTCAGCAAAGCTGAGATTTGAGTTGTCCTGGGTTTTTAGATACTGACAAGGACGATGAATGGTGCAACACTGCAGTTAGTACATAAAAAGTCAGAAATAATGATTAGTATATTCCCCCAGTCGTTTTACCAAACTGTGATGTATTTGATGTCTAGAATAGAAATAATCAATTGAAAACAAACGGCATAAAATGCCTGTATGTCAGTCATATTATATAATTAAATACATCAACATATAAGTGTATTCAATAAACATAATTATAACACACCCCACCCCTTCCGCCCCCTCCTCCCCAATGATTTTTTTCTTCTATTTTGTTTTTGTGGGGGGTTGTATAGGAATCACCCTGTCTGTCCGTCTGTTCGATTAAGAAGTTTAACACAGCAAGTTTCTCAAAATGTACAAGTGGAACATCAAATACATTTATACCGGTAATATATCTACGGATGAATTATTTAATGTTTCAGCTTGGTTGCCACGTGGGGTATTTGTCCCGTTAGGACAGCTCTAGTTAATTCATGATTTAACCATTTTCAGTGATCTTTCGAAATTTGACTTGCCTTAAATTAAAATCAATATCTTTAATCACACATGAGCGATCAAAACCTACATGGATTGCTGCTATGAAGCCCCCCCCCCCCCTTTCCGTAGTGAAACTATTCCGTATGTGAACAAGGACGTGGAATGAATGACATATTGTTGTACATTTTGTATCATAAAATAGTGTCCCTAGTATTAAATATCACCTTAAATTTGATCTGAACTGATCTGAGTAGAATTTCCTTTATCTGCTTTGACATTTCATTATATACTTTGAATATACATGTTTACTATGTATCTACCCAGGAAGTAAAACCTCCCGGTTAACAGGCTTACGTGGGTGGGGTTTTTTTTCGGTTTTCGGTGGAAGATTCCGGTAATGTCTGCAGGGACTTTATGACTTTGAAAAAGCCACCCCTTTCCTTTCTTCAGGCCTGTATAGTTCTAGGTTGCATCGTTGATGTGCGCAAGTTCAAATAATTAAGAAGTGTTCAATACATATGATCATTTCACCATTTTCTTCCTGCAAGTTGTTATTATGATGCAATCATATTGTGTAGATTAGATGATGTTTTGATTTCCTTTTTATGCAATGTAATTGTAATGGATCTTTTTATTTTTTAACGACGAAATCGCATTAGAAATGATTAAGTTCGTCGACTGTGTTGTTATTGACGCTGAAGATCTTGTGATAGGTTTTTGATGCAGAGCTTTGTTGATATCGATACACTGTTATTTTAAAAAGAGAGAGAGAGCGAGGGGAGTGCCAAATTAATATGATCTCAAAACATATAGTATATAGTTACAGATTATATATAATATAAGATATATGAGTAGATATTTTACAATATATAAAACCAGTGCTTTCTTTATCAGTTAGTTATTCCATGGCAGAGACATAACGATATGTTATTGTCTGTGGCGAATACACCTACTTCTTTTGGTGTAAAAATGCTAGAGTTACTTCCCTCTCTAATAAAACTTGAAGTTATATATTGTCTCCGTTTGTACAACACTTTACAGTGTTTATTCATCTAGAATAAAGAACAAGTTCGATACAGCGATAATATATGTGGTATCATATTTGTTTTGTTGTTCTAACTTGGTTAATTCATGCATGTCTGCAAAGAAAAAGTTCATTATGAACTGTAACGTATACTTTAATTTTTCAAATTTCCAAATTATGTTGAAACCGGTGGTCCCATGCTCAACTTCTCTTTCGTTCTTTTTCTTTTTTATTTGTTTATATTTCAATTGAAACTTTTGTGTCAATTTTCTTTTTTTTTTCTTTTTTTTTTTTTCCTTCTTTTCTTTCTTTTTTTTTTTCTTTTCTTTTTTTTTTATTCATTAGTATCTTCTTGACCTTCATTTAATTCGACTAGATAATTTGTATATTTACTTGTTTTTTCATGAATACATTATTTTTTGTTTTCACCTCTATCGGTAAAATCGAAGTTAAATATTTTAAAAAATAACATTTTCTTTGTCTTTTGATATTATTCAATAACGATACCTCTATGGCTTATTCTAACCTCAAAAGTTGAAATGCACATTGATTTTGTCCATGGCCACAAACGATAAGAGCGATTCGACATCGTGTATTCAGGAGATTGACGGGTATGAAGTAATGTTTATTTGAGATGAATTTTGATATTTTTTCCTTAATTGATTTCAATAAATATTTTATCTCATTTGTTCTTAGAGTTATCTTTCTTTGCATAGCTGTCACAACTTGATCGTGATCGAAAGTCACGTGTTGTTGGTGGAATTTGATACATCTTTTTACCACGTGTTTTATCTGGTCTATTGGTCTGATGTAACGAATTGAAACCAAATTGTATGTATAAAACAAGTAGATTGAACTTAAATATGAATTTCCATGGCCATTTGGTAGTCTATTATTACGAAAATGAAATCTAGTACTATATGTTATGTTGATGAACTTGATAGACCCGTAGTAGTACGCTGACAGCTAGGTAACGGTCTCGAGTAGAGTTCCGTTTGTGGCAGGTTTCTCTACGGATCCTTTCGGGATCTTGCTACGAACTCGGAGTCCCTTCTACAGGCCTACAGGTTTCTGATCACAAATATTTATCACAATACTAGAAAGATCTATTAATTTACCATGAGAATTCAATTTTTATAAGAAAATGAACTGAAATAATGTTGTGACTAGTCAGAATGATTTGCTGAAACCAAGTTTCATGTCGACTTCAAAACATTTATAAATATTAAAGTAAACAGTAGTATAAATGTGACATGAAACATCTTACGACAAATTCATTCGTATTTTTACTATAAATCTATAAGTCGACAATACAGAGAAGTCCGATGTAAATAATGTGTACCATTCAATACTATAAATAGCATTTTGAACGCTTTTCTAAATTGGCATTCCAGAGGCGTTAGGAATCCGATAAACTGGTGACATTAACATGTCGGCACTTTAAAAATAAATACATGTTGGTATTCTACATCTTTAGAATAAATAAATTCATGAATACAAACATACTGACCTAATGGTACATGTTTGAACCTCCGTCGAGCTGGGTAATGTAGAAAGCAGTTAGTTCATATATATTTCTTCCTTTCCTAGCCACGAAAAATAACACTCCCAATTTAAATCCGTTTTCATGATATTAAGCGGATGAGAGGAAGGATCCTTGCACTAGGAACAAAAACTACACAGCATCTTAACATCTATGTCACTAACTATTCAGTAGGTGTACGGAGACGATGTCACTATTCATTCTCTAGATACAGTATACCGAGATAATGTTGCTACCCATTCACTGGCTATTATAGAGATAATGTTACTAAACATCACTAGCTATACCGAGATGATGTTACTACCTATTCATTAGCTATACCAAACCGATATTACTATCATCATAAGCTCTACTGAGACGATGTTACTATCTATTCACTAGCTGTACCGAGATGATGTAACTATCCATTCACTAACTGTACCGAGATGATGTAACTATCCATTCACTAGCTGCATTTTCTGAGATGATGTTTCTACTCATTCATTAGCTGTCCTGAGACGATGTTACTTCCCATTCACTAACTGTGTCAAGATCACTCACTAGTTGTACCGAAGTGATGTTACTACCTATCCATTAGCTGTACCGAAATGACAGTATACCCATTCCCTAGTTGTATGGAGGCAATGTCACTTCCTATTCACTAGCTGCACCGAGATGCATGATGTTTACTTCCATTCACTAGCTCTACCGAGACAATGGCATTAGCTATTCACGATAAATGTACTGAGACGATGTTATTACCTATTTTATAACTTTACCGAGATGATTTTACTGCATTTACAATTACTGTACCTAAACGACGCCAGTAATCATTCACTAAATGTACGGAGAAGATTTTAGTACATATTTACTAGCTGTACCGAGACTATGTTACTACCCATTCACTAGCTGTGCCGAGACGATGTTACTACCCATTCATACCCAGTCATTAGCTGTACGAAGGCCATGCGGATTACGTGCATTGATTAAGACACAACACGAAAATTCAGTGTGTAATTTCGGGACCGAACCGGCAACTTTCATATTGATAGTCTGTAACTAGCTCTTCAACCCATTGAACCATGCGTGGTAAAGCGTGGTAAAAATGGAATTACGTTTAGTCATATACTTCCTGTAGATTGGGAAGGATAAATGCATCCTGCTTTAACGATTTTCATTCGTGGAAACGGGGAAGAGGAAACAGAAACTTCACGCCAGTGAAATTCCATGTACCTACGAGTCTTTGTATTAGCATTGAGCATTGTGTTCAGATGGAGTGGGGATGGGTCACTCAAAAAGTCCACTTCAGCATTTCAACACCTTTGGTGTACATAAAATATTACATTTCACTTGTCATATCTTGACGAAAAATAAATCTAGGAATGGAAAGCTTATTGGTGTACTTTACTACTTTATAGAATTTACCATTTCTACTGAATTAAATGCTGTCACATGTTAACCCCCCCCCCTCCCCTTCCCGTTCAGGGGTCCGGGCCATTACTCGGATCGTTCCGGATGATCCGATCGATTCTGCACATGAAAGGCGTCGATTTTGGGAATCGCCCCGGATAAAATTAGTGTCCATGTGTTCCAACCTTACATCGAAATCGACCTGGAGATATATTCGGGTAATGTAACACACACCCGTGTCGCTTAATACTATCTTAATATTATCTCAGAAAGATTTTTCCTTTTGTCCTTTATTCATTATAGAATCTTTGAGTATTTATTTCAAGTGATCTGTTGTAATGTCATCTGTTCTGAAAAGGTGACTGAATACTGATATGCAAACACTTTTTCTGGTGACCTTGCCAAGTTGTTATTAAATATAATGAGAATAATATCTGACCTAAAGACTTGGCGAACACGTTCATTGTGACGTGGGTGTAATTTGAATAAAATATGATATAAATAAATAATAAACTGACCCGTAGGACTTGCAAACATTTGTCTGGTCTGCACCCCCCTACCTTTCCACTTGCACACCCAATTTTGCCTGCTCCTACGCAAAAATCGAAAGGTTGATCTTGTAGGCCCCTTGAGTTACTCGTTGACTTTTGGGTTGATACAGTGATACAGAATGGCGCATGCGTTCTCAGCCCAATTATCATGGGCCCATTTATTGACCAAGGGTTGTTTCATTTATGACGTACGTATTGTCTGCCAACATCTCGTAGTTCCAATGACTGAATTATTGACTGACCTACATTGATATAATGTGTCATACAGATTGTAAGCCTAATACATAAGCCAACTAAGCACGTCAAAAGGGGACAGTCAGACCTATCGTTTTTGATGGCCAGACCGGAAGTTATTAAATGTACTATCATTTTGTTTTTATTTGGTAGTGTTTTTAAAGGTTTTATTTCGCGTTCAATAAGTTTTCGTTTAAATATGACGACATGGAAGCAAAAGGTAAAAAACCCTGGAAAACATGGTAGTACAATCTGGGATTCGAACTCGGATCCTCTGCATCGTAAGCCACTTCACCACTTCTAAAAGACATTTACAACTTTTACACATCAAAGGCCAATGTCAGAGTATGCCAATTACATTCATATTTCTTACATTGATATAACAGTTTTTTGCATTCCCAATCTTAGCGAATATATGCCCTATACAGAGACTGTACGGTGAGAGGTCAAAGGGTATAAACTGCAGGGTCACATCATGTATTGTGCTATCATTTTCCGCTATAATACCTGTATACCTCATAGCGCTTAGACTGTCCCAGTAGACTTCCTATAAATTAAAATGGAAATTTTCAGTGTTGTCCTCCGACATGGTTTTGGAGAAGGCTTGAATTCATCTTCGGGTATCTGGTTCCCATCCAAATGGAATTTTAAAGTTCTAAACAAGTCATATCACTGAAGACCAGATCTGGATAGAAGGGTGGGTAATTAAGTGTTGCCTATGCAATTCATGACTCGTGCACAGGAACATTGATGACCTTTCCCATCATTTTTGTATCGTTTGCACAGCGATTTACGGCAATAGCTTTACATGGCATCAGGTTGGATAGATTCGAAGTTCAATCAATATGCATTTAAACGAAGCGCCGTCACGATATCCTTTTTTAATGCAGAGAATGGAAACGAAAAGAATAAAACCCAATTTTATTTCAATTAGATTTTTTTTATTGGCTCGATTTGATTGAGGCATTTGAACCCCAAGTTTCTAGAGACAGATCTTGTGTAATTCTGTGACATCCCTTGAATTACATGAACTATATTGCAATAACTTCAGTGTTACTCTCTCAGCTCTATCATCAAAGTTTATTCAAAGATCATTCAACAAGAATGTTTCCACAGAAGTGATCATTTCCTGTATGATAAAATTCAAGCATTGCGACATATCAAAGGTAAATCGGTTGTCTGGTACTGAAGATATGGTGTAACTAAGATACAGAATAGGTAACACTGAACCATGAATATTTCAATTCGTCAATTGAATTCAGATGACCATATGCATGATCATTACAAACAAACAATAATGTAACTTAGTATGCAAAACGGATTTCTTGATCCGGATTAAAAGTTTACACGTCCGGGTCTGACTTGCGAGGAAACCGATCCCTGTGATCCGGACGCCACAATGGTTTATGATCCGGGGGAAGGAGGAGGGATAGTACATGTATAAAGCTGTGACAAGTAATCTTGATCCTTTTAGACAGTTGATTGGTTGGTTGATTGGTGTTTTACGTCGCTTTCAACAATATTTCAGTTATATCGCGACATGGAAGCAGGAGGTTACCAACCTCTTAAACATAGTGGCGCAACCCGGGAATCGAACCCGGATCGTCGGCGCCGCAAGCCAAGCGCTTAACCACTACACCAAGCCTGCCCCTTTTAGACAGTTGAAATTCATTGTTGTGTGTATATATATATATATATCTATATATATATATATATATATATATATATATATATATATATATATATATATATATATATATATATATATATATATTATATATATATATAATACAGCCAAATGCAGCTATATATACATGCATATAAATATGTATGTACACACACATATATATATATATTTATACGTATGTATATATAGCTGCGTTTGGCTGTATTCTGCACTATAGACTTTGTGATATTCCTCCCTTATACATACTGCATCAGTCTGTATACACGTCACGCGGAGCAAACATTTCGAGTTGTTTGTCGAGTAGGTCTGTCTCTCATCAATGTGGATGCCATATTTGAATAGTTACGTAGTTGTTGTTATTATTCATCTAAAACGATTTTCTATCTAACCATAGGTCTTAGTGGTGGAGTAATTCTTTGTCAAGACAAATAAAAAGGCCTCTCTGTGTTTTTCCCGCAGGTCTCTTCGGGCTTTCTCTAGGTACTACGGTATCCTTTATCAATAGACATTGACCTCCACGATATACATGTAGAAGAAATTATCCACAAGTGACGCTAAACAAATCATTTTGATAAATATATTTCCAGAAATATATCGCCTGTAATGTTAATTTTGATCTACTGATTTGCATGGTTTTTTAGTTAATAATCAATGACAAATCTCGTTATTTCATTATTTACGCAAGGAAGAAATCGATATGACGATTTTTGAAAATGTTAATAAAGAAACAGCTATTATCCTTGAAAAAATTGTCCGGGCGGAAGTTATCGTTGATAGGGGGATAGTAAAATGAGGGATATTTTTTCCTTGCCGGAATTTAATATGACATTCTTCCTTCATTGATTAAACGATAATAATAAGTACGAACAAAAATTATGCACAAGATTTATTACCAGGGGAGAATTTGTTATAAACGTCAATTTCAGTGGAGTCACTTGATTTGAACTACTGCAACCGGGATCCATGCGAGGCCGAACTTAAGTACAAGAGAAACAAACTCCTTTGCCGAATATGAAATTACTCTGTACCGAGTATGACCTCGAAAGTTTAACGACTGTGGCAAAACCAATTAAATGCAGAGTGTAATTTTAACATTCAAAGAATAACCACACAGCTAAAACTCCTAAGAAGTTCTATGTTAACTTTCAAATCATCATCACTGCCACAACCATTAGAATTCTATAAAGTTATGTGCTATCCTTTAAACATGACAACTTGAAATCTGTAAAGTGGTAAGCTAACCTTAACAGTATAGTCAACGTGCCAGCCACTGGGAATTTATAAAATGATATGCGATCCTCCAAAGCAGCATCACTGCTTCGGCAAATGGATAAACATGAGGCAGTGTGCTAACCTTTAGAGTACAACCAAATGGGCCAACTCATCGGAATCAAGGAAATGGTTTGCTGTCTATGAAATCAACACTTGAACGAAACCACTGGAATCTAGAAAGTAATGAGCTAACTTTAAAATATACAAAGCTTTTAAAAATGCCTGGAATTTAAGGTCCTAATCACCATTACCTAAATTAGCCTATGGTGATGTGATCGGAGATCCTTGTTATTAATCTTTTACATACACGTCATGCAGTGTGATGTTCTAAACATTCTCAGTTTATTTATATTTCTCAACTCAAAGGGAGTGAGTACCGTGCGAACGCTTAGTACTCGGTGAGATGTGAACGTAGTCGCCGTGAACGTATATTCAAAACATCGCGGGAAGCCTCATCGAAAATTTCACAAGAATTAATTTCTCGATAACAACACTTCGTTAATCATAACAACTGGCATTTAGTTATACATTCAACTGACTGCCAAAGCTGAAAGGTGCGTTCACATTCCGGCCAAATAAGGCATAAGTGCCACAAGTAGTAATTATATAGCATTATGATCATATACCACAGTATGAGGAAGAGGTCTATGGACATATACATCTATTAAATCTTTAAATTCTTAGATCCTTGGATAACACATCTGGTATTGTGTACCATATGTCCTTGCCCGTTTCTGTGCCATGCATGGTGCTGAAGATCGTGGTGGGTTCTCCATGCAGTTTCAGAGTAGTACCGAGAATTTTGGTGTTTTGTTCGGGATTGTGTGTGTGGGGTGGGGGGAGGGGGGTATGTTTGTAGCATGCTAGATATTTAAATACACTTTTCTTTTTTCACACTTTTTGAGAAGGGTACATACGGAAGAACAACTCCTAACATTCAATTAAAGATCTTAATTCCCAAAATACACAGAAACGTAGAATGCAAATCAAAAGTAGGGGGCCAAAACCTGTATGTTTTCTCTTCTCGGTGAGCAGTGCGGGGGTAAAATAGATTTGAGCAACATTATTTTTCTGAACAGCACAAAACAGCCAAACACTGAGGACCATAGCCCTCCCCTCCCCTCCCCAACTCTCTCTCTCTCTCTCTCTCTCTCTCTCTCTCTCTCTCTCTCTCTCTCTCTCTCTGATGTATACCACAAAATAGGTTGAAGAGGTTTCATCTTTCAAATGACGGAATGAAATTTTATTGCAAATTATTTTACAAAAAAAAGGGATGCTTTCGGAAAATTCAGTAAATATCAAGGCCATTGTTGCCAAAAGTAGAAACTAATGTCTTGTTTCCGTTTCATAACTGAAATTTCCTCTCACATAATGGTATAACTTATGGTTGCGTTACACACATCACATTAACATCGTTTTCCGAAAATTTAAAATTAAAATCCTACTAATTGTCACTCAAACCAATTAGGAATAAGGCTCTCGTTCAAATTTCTATGCGAAGCGATGAGCTCCATCTTATAAAAATGGATATGGTTGTTAATTTTTCTTTGGAAAACTAGTAGAGGAAAAGCCATTATTGTCCAAATATCACATGACTGAGCAACCCCGGCTCTTGGCGTTCTTGGTCCCTGTCACACCTACACGTTCTTGATCCCTGACATACCCATAAGTTCTTGGTCCCTGTCACATCCACACATTCTTGGTCCCTGTCACACTCACACGTTCTTGGCCCCTGTCACACCCATACGTTCATGGTCCCTGTCACAACCACACATTCTCGGTCCCTGTAACACCCACACGTTCTTGGTCCCTGTCACACCCACACGTTCTTGGTCCCTGTCAAACCCACACGTTCTTGGTCCCTGTCACACCCACACGTTCTTGGTCCCTGTCACACCCACACGTTCTTGGTCCCTGTCACACCCACACGTTCTTGGTCCCTGTCACACCTACACGTTCTTGGTCCCTGTCACACCCACACGTTCTTGGTACTTGTCACACCCACACGTTCTTGTTCCCTGCCACACCTGCACGTTCTCGGTCCCTGTCACACCTACACGTTCTTGGTCCCTGTCACACCTACACGTTCATGGTCCCTGTCACACCCACACCTTCTTGGTCCCTGACACACCCACACGTTCATGGTCCTTGTCATACCCACACGGTCTTGGTCCCTGATATATCCACACGTTCTTGGTCCCTGTCACACCTACACGTTCTTGGTCCCTGTCACACCTACACGTTCTGGTCCCTGTCACCCCTACACGTTCTTGGTGTTTTGGGACCTGTCATACCTACATGATCTTGATGTTCTTGGGCCCTTCACACCTACACGTTCTTGGTGTTCTTGGGACCTGTCATTACGTTCTTGGTCCCTTCACATCGACACGTTCTTGGTCCTGTCACACCTGCACGTTCTTTGGTCCTGTCACACCTACACGTTCTCGATGTTCTTGGGACCTGTCACACTCATACGATCTTGATGTTCTTGAGGCCCTTTACACCTACATGTTCTTGGTGTTCTTTGGCTCTGTCACACCTACAAGATCTTGATGTTTTTGGGCCCGTTACACCTACACG
The DNA here is from genome assembly GCA_035048485.1 of Pteria penguin. Lineage (NCBI taxonomy): Eukaryota > Metazoa > Mollusca > Bivalvia > Pterioida > Pteriidae > Pteria > Pteria penguin. The sequence goes on along the minus strand of CM068587.1, from coordinate 22,368,504 downwards.
TTCTCGATGTTCTTGGGACTTATCACACTCATATGATCTTGATGTTCTTGGGGCCCTTTACACCTACATTTTCTTGGTGTTCTTTGGCCCTGGCATACATATAAGTTTTTGGCGTTCTTAGGTCGTGCCAAGCCTACACGTTCTTGAAAATTCACTTGAACGTGACGGGAAATTTCATGTCCTGACTGGCTTGCTGGTCACCCATCCCCGATTCATCGACTATCACAATACATCTATGTTACGTTAGGTTTACATTATGCTTCCTGCAGCTACGGAAGTCACGTTTTAGGCTAATGTGGAAATAACGGGATGGACGTGAGACAACGACAGGAACTGAAAGGGCAGACGTGACCGGCCGTGACTGCCGTATATGTGCCAGACTTATTAACTGTCAGAACATTTGCCTTGGCAGTAGTCACAGTACGGATAAGAAATCTGGTAAGCCGTAGTAGAGCGGGATGAACGTAATTGGTCATAATATAACATAAGATAACATCACATGACATGACATACCAGGCAGTCTGTCATCTTACGGTCCTTTCAAGTTTTGTCACCTTCTGTCGCGCTTAGTGCCCGTTCTTTCACGGTTGGTTCACAGTTGTTGTGCGTTTTGTTCCATTTTAACAAACCAAGGTGCACGATGGCCTTTTTGTCGCGCTCAGTTTCAGTGTGTGACGATTTGCGTATTCGGCAAGTTGCGTTCCACTACTGTCTGACACGTCGCACGCGGTTTGGGAGGAGTTTATGAAAGCCAGGCACAGAGCTTTATCCGACAAAATATCTTTGATAGATTACTGTATTGTAGATAACTTCCTTCTGTGTAGCTGCCCTTCCTCCTTAACGCAAAGACTGGATGTACGCACCTAGTAAACTAGCAAACACATCATCTTCTTCGTCTCGGGTATTCATGATATTATCTTGTCGAAGTGTCAGGATACAGTGTTCCCTTTTCCTTGGGAGACTTTCGGAAAAAAAACGTGTACCGAAGCATTTCGGCTCCATGTATCATTCGCCTTGATAGAATGTGTGAAAACGTGTGAGACCTTCGTCAGAACGTGCAAAAATGAAAGGTTCAATCAGAGAGCTACGAGCCTAGAGGGAACGTACCTGCATATGTTGTGGACCGCGGGACAAACGGCGATGCGCCTTTGATTCAACAGCACCATATCGCATGGCCAATCATGAATACGATGACAGATTGAGAGAAAACTTGCAAAAATCTTAATACAAAAAATCATGACCAGAATCCCACGGCGCACTACGTTTCAGGCAAACGGGGCTGCCGAGAACATAATGTAAACCTTACTTAACGTTCTTAGCCCGTTCCTGAACAGTACATCCTGTTTTACCCCGCTCTCTGCAAATTCATGTCAAGACAATCTAAAAGTGTGCATTTCAAGGAAGTCATAGAGTTTGTACAACGATCTTGAAGTCGTTATCAAGTTCGTACTTCGGCCTTTACACGTCTGTGTGAGACGTAATATTTTCGTTCACATTTTGCATTTTCAACAAAGCATTACGTCCCACTGCATTAGTAGGAAACGAACTGCCAGGGAGCACATGGGAAAGCCTCAACTTGTAGTGGTGTTGCATTCTGCATTTTCATCCTATCAGTCATTGTGAACTGCATGAGAGCTCGTGAATGAATAATTGTGAAACTGAAAGGGGATGGGCTACTGTAAATCATTTATTTTTCAAGAGACTTTTTTCTCAAGATGGTCTCACTTTGGATATATGCTTGCTAGACATAATTTTCCAGGCCCGTCGGAAGCGGGAGGTGGGGTCCAGCAGCCCCCCCCCCCCCCCCCCCAATAATTTCACAGGGCGTGTTTTGCCAGAAGTTATATGCTTGTTATATTTAAAAGTCAAATGAAGGATGAAAAAGACTTTGTTTTAGCATGGATTCGTTCTCGGAATATAATGCTAATATAATGTTTTCGTATGTTCTGAATTTTATACTTATATCTGAAAAAAAAACCTGGCCATATCATACCATGGACCTTGTGGTAACACATTGTATACTTAGTACTTAAGGATTTAATATGGACACTGACCTAGATAAAATTCATAGATGGGCTCAATGAAGGTTATTAGATAAAAACGAAGAACTTATCATTTCCAAAAAGTCAATATATCGTCCAAAACTTGCCGTGGACAACGTAGAGATTCACCACGTAAACGAACATAAAAATTTAGGCAGTTTTTATTCGTATATGGTCTTGAAGAAAACACTTACCAGAAATAAAAAGCATAGCAACTTTTGATCAAGAGTATCAAAAGTTATCAAATGACAAAACTATGCGCATTTCTTTGCCTAGACCCTTGTTAGAGTATGCTGATGCACTATAGGAAAATTTTTACGATTATGGGTTAGAAATTCTTTTTAAAATCGATATTAAAGCGGAGAGGTGATAAAGGTTGCTAATAGATTCTGTTCGACTTCTGAAATTCTAAACTTTGACGATCTTCATTGGTAATCTTTAAAACAGTGAGCAAAAAGCAACTTTTTTAAACATATAACAATCTCATTCCCCAATATAATTTTGTAATTTAGATCCCCCACGAGTACATTAGATCAACAACAGAGCACTCATACACAATAGACTATTTTCAAGTAACCGGAAAGGACCGTAAAAATCCTAGATTTAACTCGTCAGACTACGGACAACTGATTGTGACGTTATATTTTGGTAGCTTTTTTTAAATCAGTTAAAATATTCCAAAGGGAATGCAATAAATTCTGTTCTTGTTGTTCTGTTTTAACGTTTCGGCCGATGGCCCTTTTCAAGAAAACATGAACTTAAAAATATATCACATCTTGGCTCTATGTCAATTTTATAAAAAAAAATCTCGTTCGAAAGAGAAAATATCATATATCAAAGTCGGCAGTGTAAGTGTTATTAAAGGATAAAAAGAAATGAAATATATATGGTACATCAAGAAATCTTTTAACATTTTCCAACAGTTTCTTTAGTAGCGAATGCTTGATCGTATAAATAATTACATGAAGCAAGCGCTACGCTTGATCGTACCCTTTTGTTTGGCCTGAATGTGGTTAAAATAAATTAAACAGATTATTTCAGTCTATCAATATATCATATGTTAGATCTAAAGTTTGTTTGTAACATTTTATTTGGACCCCCCATGATCTCCCTTTTTGCATTTATGTTCTAAGCCACTGGAATTAACCTCAGCAATCTCATTAATATTAATTATCCATGAAATTACAATGCATGATTATTAGTTTTTTACTGTATATCAGTAAGTACCATACAGTATATATTGCACTACTGCAAATAAATTGCACTAAATGTGAGACTATCACAGCGCTGTGTGGTAGTGGAGAATCCTTTGTGAAGCTACCACACTGACATTTTTCATCATCATCATCATCATCATCATCATCATCATCATCATCATCATCATCATCGTCGTCGTCGTCGTCGTCATCAAATACTTATGAAGACAAATAGGAAAGCTCGGTGGATTAGGTCAGTGACGTACTGATCATGCTGGTATGTATGAAATTCTTGAGCCATACATCGAGCTAGTATTCAACGCTTTTCAAATTCAAATTTAATTTGTTATTTTAGTTTTTTGTTCATTTTATTTTGTTTTACCAAGGACTCTTGTTTATAAGTCCTTGGTTTTACTGATTTTGAAATATTTTATTTTCTTTAATTTAAACTCAACTTAATTTGTTTGTTTATAATTATCTTTTTTTTTTTTAACATTTTACTTATTTTACTATTGTTTATTTGTAAATTACTGCCATCGATGACGAAGCACCGGCTTTGCAGTACTAGTCATTATCTGAAATTGCGTCTAAATCTACGACAGTAAAATCAATAATGAGCCATCAGTGAGTAGACAAGTATATTTAGACTTTGGTCATAGCTTCTTTATGAATAAACTTACTCAATGTACATTATGGCATTCTTAACTGCGAAAAGCGTGTTTCACTTTAAACTGGACATTTTATCACAGTGTAAAATAAAACGCGACACCTAAAAGGGGGAAATCACTCGTATTGGCGTTCTGCCAATAAATGGTTGCATCAAGGACATAAATACACTACAATTGATGCACAAATTCAAATATTTGAAGATAGCATGCATCAATAAAACTGCATGGAGCTTTAAAATTAATTTATATAATGAGTTCAGAAAGTGAGTGCAAGAAGATTTATGGAGAAGGAACTGCATATGGAGGAAAAGAATTTGGGCCACTCAACTTGTCTCGATCTCTGACCATCGTCGTCGACAACCACGAAGAGCAACCAGACGTCAAACAAACGCTCAAATGCATGATCCGAGCGCGTAGACTGGCTGAGGGCAAAGCAGACCTTAATGTAGACCTGTCACAAGAAAAGCCGAGGTCACAGGTTTGTATACTGGCTAAAATGCGAAGTTCGTTTGAAAGAGCGGTGAAAACTAGGTCAGCGTTCAATGGGGTCACCACGCCGTAGTTCATCCAAAAAAAATATCGGTGCAGTTGTAAAAGTTGTGTCTAGGGAATGATAATGATGAAAACGATTTATTTTGATTCAGATGTTAATGCATTTTCTTAGTTAGTCTTTATAGAAAAACACGTCACAATACACTGTATTTTACAGAAACTAAATCAAGGTAATTTAGATTTACTTTTAAAATAATTTACCGTAATAATATTAAATAGAGTCATGTACTGTTTATCTGTAAAATCAGGAAATGCTACTCGGTACTATTGAATTTATTCTCATACAATACATTGAACCCTGTACTCTTTAGTTTATGTATATTTGTATGTAAGGTCTAAAGAACAGAGAGTTCAATTATTGTAAAACTCTGAAATTTAGACCAAAGGACAAAGTTCACACAGCTAACCCTTAAATCAACCTAAATGTGAAAACTTATCAGAATTAATTATTTGTTTGTTAGATAATAATTCTATACATGCCTTATCACTAGTATCAGAATAAAGAGTTGATATATAAATTTCACCAGAGACCCCTGAAAATTGGTACCATTAAAGACCCAGAACATTGGTACATTTTAAAGCCGGTGTGGCCTAGTGGATAAGGTGCTCAGCTCCTGATCGAGAGGTCCCGGGTTCGACTCCCGCCCTGGGCACACTGGTGTTCTTTTGGATGAGACAGTAAAAACCGACTCCCGCCCTGGGCACACTGGTGGTCTTTTGGATGAGACAGTAAAAACTGAGGTCCCATGTCACGATAGGCATGGCACGTAAAAGATCCCTCACTGCTTTGGGTGGGTCCGTTGCAAAGGTCTAAATTTGTATGCAATGCATCAGGCAGATGCCATCACCATATACATGAAATAATCGTGGAGTGACTTAAAACCATAATCAATGGTACATTTTATCGTAGACAAAATCAGCATAATTAGAAACATATTTTTCAAAGCATTATAAACTTTAACTTTTAAGCAGTTTGTTTTTCTCAAGTATTTACCAAATGGGTTTACCATGCTAAAATTAAGATCATTACATGTGAAAAAATTCGTCAATATGAATCACTTACAGGCCCATAAAAGATGTACTATTTTAATTCATGTCACGATTCTGAATGCCTGCTACACAAGGTTTTCTTTTCGGGAAGGAAATAGCCCCTTTCGCTGTTAACTGCAGGACTAACATTTTGGTTGGCAAAATGATAAATGTTCCCGCAAAATGACATTAGATACAATCAGTTTTTTGTTATGACATCTACAATTCAGGAAGCAATAACTATTATTTGCCGACCAAAATGTTAGTCCGGCAGTAACAATGAAATTGCGTATAAGTCAGAGAGAAAAGATAATGGCATGTTATATAGCTTATAAAACCGAAGTTCGCAAAATTCTCTCTCCAATACTTAATTATTTTCAGTAAATATCAGATTTATGGATGAAAATGGTATCTACATATTTTAAGTAGTCTAGTAACAAACTAGTATTGCTCTAAATTTGGATATGAATACATGCAAAACCAAATATGATATTTCTGTCACAAGCACTCTGAAGTAGCTTACTAACCAATAAGCATAAAATTAGCATAAAATAAGCATAAAATTAGCTTAAGCTGGAGCTCTATGCTACATTTATTTTAAACTTTATTTTTTGCCATTTTCAATCAAAGTCCATAATAACTAGTGCATGGGGAAGGCTTGTAATAATTACCAGTAAGTACATGGCTTGCGATGTGGGTGATCCGAGTTAGATTCCCGAATTGCACCACTATGTATAGGAAGTTGGTTATACCTCCTGTTTCCATGTTGCAGTATGACTGAACTATTGTTGTAATGATGTAAGACACCAGTCCACCAACTAGCCATCAAAATATACTGCATTCCCTTTCTTTTTTTCACTTTAAAAATCCTAAAACACATTTTTGCATTCCAATTCTTCACAAAGAAAGAGTTTTATCACATGTACCTTGAATTCAGGTAACACAAAATTAATGTATTGTGTATGATCAAAGCAATGTAATATTAGAAAATCAAAGAAATTAGAAGAAAATGTTCATAAATTACTCAACAGAGCAAGAAAAGACTGCAAAATTTCATACATTTGAGTTTGGAGTGGAACCAAAAATAACGAAACCTTTTAAGACTCCATACAAGATCACTCTGAAGCATTTGGTTTGTTGGTCTATTCATCTGGTCCAATGAGAAGTTTGTCAAAGGACAGTACCTCTTTCCTGGATCCACTCCTCACTGGTTCTGGTCATAGAACAACACTAGTAGTAGTAGGGGACCTTGAGTAATTTCTCCTTCCATTATTTCTGAAGTAGAACTTGACCTTTCATTTTGTATCAAAGTTTTTTGTTTTGGCCTTGACTGGCTTGACCTTGAAGATTGACCAACATACAAAAACTTTTGCTGTTTACATTTAGTTGCCACTGGCAAGCTTTTTTGTCTTCTGACATCTTTTCCTAATGAAAGATTTGTGATTGGTATGATTGATTTTCAAAAACCTTACTGTTACATGTAAATTAAGGTCACCACAATTTAGATATTTTGAATATGAAGACTGAAGTAATTAAGTCCATAAAGTGGATTTAAAATGGAGAATGGATAAAGAAATGAGTGTAAAAGTGCTCTCTGTGGCTGACGTCTTATATTAAAGTTATAATGCAATGAAATTGTAAAATGTAAAGGGAGATAACTCTAATAGACAAAATCATTTATTGAATGCTATCTTTAATTTGACTTGTGTATCAATGAATTATATTACAAGCCATTTGATATTATACACACACATATACATGTAGAATCATTTCCCCATTACTCCTCTGAAAATCTTCTGTAGGTGGACTGTATAGAATGAAGAACAAAATTCAGAGAGAGTGAGCTAGAATGATGTGTCATTGTAGTTTGTGGGGGTTTTTTTTAAACAAAATCAAGTTTTTTAAGCATTTCTTTATTATGTATTTTAGCTCACCTGAACTGAAAACTAAAATTAGCTATACTGATCACCCATTGTCTGTTGTCCGTCATTCGTCGATCTGTCTGTAAATTTTTAACATTTTCAACTTCTTTTTCAAAACCACTTAAAGGATTTTGATGAAACTTGGTATACATGAAGTACTAACTATAGGTCCTCTACCAAGTTTGTTCATATTGTCCAAATCCGTTGACAGGTGGCATCAACATGTAAATAGTTTTCAGAGGTTACCCCTCTTTGAAAAGTTTCTTCTCTGAAAACACTGTCTGGATCATAAAACTAATGGCATCTGAGTAGTCTAGAATAATGTATGTTTGAAGTTTGTTCATTTTATTGAAGTGGGATGAAAAATATATAACGTTTTTGACATTTTTTGGACTTTAACATTTTCATGCGACATAGCATGGTTTTCATCAATATTTTCCCTGTGGTTGACTTTTGATGCACTGAAATGCTTTTAGCCAGAATATAGTAATTAAATGTTCTTTTGAAAGAATTTTGACAAAATTTGAATTTTTTCATGAATTTTTTATGATTGCAAAAAAGGAGTGGGAGATATATTTTATGTGCAATGTTTTCAATGTCTCGCGTTCGCAATATAGCCCCAGTAGGGCCTTTTATCTTTAAAATTAATAAAAACAGCCTATTATCTTATTATCTTAGAAACAACTGAAGTCTCCACCCTCAAACCAGGTAGTCTTTTGCTCTTTGTGTCAAGAAAATTTCATTGACACCTATGCGGAGAATCCCAAGGTCATGCCTGATTCACCCTTTTATAAATGATCTAATATCTTTAAAAGTATTGAGATATCCACCCTTATTCCAAACAATAATCTTAGACATTTTTCATTTCCTTCATGAATATTTAAATTGAACGATCAAAGAAATTTATAGATACTTTTGCTTTTTTTCATTTGGCAGTTACATCCTCATGTGAGCAATGTGGCATTTTAATTATTGTACATTTTCCAGTATCATATGGCAAAATGAAATTTTACTGCAGAGGGCTACATACAATGAAAATTTGAATGTTTGAGTACATATTTTCTATTAAATTATAAAATAAAATGTTTGATTTGTATATAATTTGACTCATCATCTTGGCCAGGTGTGATAACTCATCAAAGACATTTGAATGCTATATATGATCTTCTGCACTTTTGTTCATGCTTGTGTCACTCAGGTAAATGATAAAGGATATAGGTGCACTTTCGTGTCTTGGTTTTTTTTTATGTTTTTATTGTTGTGGTTTTTTTTTGTTTGGATTTTTTTTTGGGGGGGGGGGGGGGAGGTGGGAGGGAATTGATTTTGCTTTTGGGTTATTTTTTTGTTTTGTGTTTGTTAGGTGGGGTTGTTTTGGGGTGGATTTTTTGGGTTTTTTAGCTCACCTGAGCCAAAGGCTCAAGTGAGCTATTGTGATCAATCACCGTCCGTCGTCCGTCCGTCGTTAACTTTTCACATTTTCGACTTCTTCTCCAGAACCGCTGAACAGAATTTGATGAAACTTGATAAGCATGTAGTACTCATGGTCCCCTACAAGTGTTGTTGTTTTTCGTCCAGATTCATCAACAGGTGGCGCCACCACAGGCAAAAGTAGGTCAAAGAGGGTACCCTCCTTTGACAAACTTCTTCTTCAGACCGGGGGCATACCGAGACAAACCAAATGCATAGGAATGATCTAGAGGGATGTGTGAAGAAGTGTTGTTATTTTTGGTTCCATTCTGAAATCAAATTTTTGACGTTTTTTTGTACTTGGTAATTTTAATGCAGAAAAGAGGTATTTTTTTCTTTTAGTAAACATTGATGCATTAATTTGGTTTAATTTGATCATTTTGATGGTAAGAAATACTACTGCGAAGAAAATTTTTCAATATTTTATGTTTTGGATTTTTTATGAATTTTTTGAGACTTTCAAGAAAAGGGGGGGGGGGGGGTGGGATAATTGGTGTAAACATTTCACAGTTTGAACTTTTTCTTCGGAACCACTTGCTGGAATTCAATGAAACTTGGCATGCATCAAATACTCAAGGTCCCCGACAAATGTGGTCATCTTTGTCAGGATCCATGAACAGGTGGCACCACCACAGACAAAAGTAGGTCACAGAGGGTACCCTCCTTTGACAAACTTCTTATTCAGATCTGGTGCATACAGCGACAAACCGACTGCATAGGAATGAGATAGAGGCATATGGGAAGAAGTGTTGATATTTTTGGTTCCATTCCGAAATCAAATTTTTGACGTCTTTTCATTTTTATTTTGGACTTTGTTATTTTAATGCATTAAAGAGTTATTATTTTCTTTTAGTAAACATTGATGCATTCATTTGGTTTCATTTAATCATTTCTATGGTAAGGAATGCTGGTGTGAAGGAATTTTTTCAATATCTGGATTTTTGAATTTTTTATGAATTTTTTAAGACTTCCAAGAAAAGGGGGGGGGGGACAATTTTTCATATCTTCAACTTGATCTACAGAACAACTTGAAGGATTGTGATAAAACTGGGTAGGATGCAAGTACTCATAGTCCTTTTCAAAGGTTTTGTTTTTTGTGCGGATCATCCAAATTGGTTAACAGATAATGCCACCATGTCTAAAAGTAGGTCTCACAATGGTACATATACCACTTGGTAATTGAAATATGGAGAGTAGCGGTTCAAATCCAGCTGTGGTCAAAAAAATTTTTTTTTATTTTTACACATCTAAATAAGTTTTTAGATGTTTCTCAACACTCAAAATATGAAATTAGGAATTTTACGTTTAAGACTTCCAAAAAAAAAGGGGGGGGGGGGGGGGGGTTGGCCATTTTTCACATTTTCAACTTTTTCTACAAAACTGTTTGAAGGATTTTAATAAATCTTGGTAGAAATAAGTCACTTATGATCCTCTTCAAATTCTGTTGTTTTCGTCCAGACCTCTTTACAGGTGGCGCCACCATAGTCAAGAGTAGGTCACAAAAGAGTTCCCTCGTTTAACAATATTCTTTTTCATACGGGCTGTATACAGAGACAAACAGAATGCATAGAAATGATCTAGAGGGATGAGTGAAGATGTATTGTCATTTTGGTTCCCTTCCAAAATCAAATTTTAGAATTTTTTTCGACATTTCTTTGGACTTGGTGATTCAATGCAGGAAAAAGTGTCATATTTCCTAGTAAATTGATAATGATGATTTCTTATGGACTATTGTGATCATAATTATGGTAAGGATTGTTACTTTGAAAGAATTTTGTCAATATCTCAATTTTTGGATTTTCTATGAATTTTTTAAGACTTCCAAATGAGGGTGTATAGGAACAATTCAATCACATTTTTCACTTCTGCTGTTATACCACATGAAAGATTTTAATGAAACATGGAATACATGAAGTACTAAAAGTCCTCTATCAATTTGGTAAATTTCATCCAAATTGGTTAACAGATAATGCCACCATGTCTAAAAAGCAGTTCTCACAATAGTACATATACCACTTGGTAATTGACATATGGAGAGTAGCGGTTCAAATCCAGCTGTGGTCAAAATTTTTTTTTCATTTCTTTACACATCTAAATAAGTTTTTAGATGTTTCTCAACACTCAACATATGAAATTAGGCAATTTTAAGTTAGATCTGGACAATATTTGAAACAATTGTTGTTCATGACCCAGACTTGAAATCAGTCAACAAAAGGCGCCACCTAAAGAAAATGACTAACTTGTTGCCCTGAATGACTTCTTGCAGAGACAAAGGAAATACTTAATATCAAAATCACCTGAATGGATGTGCAAAAAAGTGTTGTTTTTTTATTCTAGCCTGAAATAAAATTTGACATATTTTCAACATCTGTGTTGACTTAGTCACATTAATGCAAAAATAAATGAATTCTTCCTTCATGCATGACTGATAATATAGGTACTCAGGTGAGCGATATAGGCCCACTTGGGCCTCTTGTTTTGTTTGTTTGATTTTTTTAGTTCACTTGAGCCAAAGGCTCATGTGAGCTATAGTCATAGCCCGCCATCCATCATCTGTCTGTCTGTGGTAAACTTTTCACATTTTCAACTTCTTCTCAAGAACCGCTGAACAGATTTCTATGAAACTTGATAGGAATAAAGTACTTATGGTCTCCTACAAGTGTTTTTGTTTTCTGTCCCAATCCGTCAACAGGTGGCACTACCACAGGCAAAAGTAGGTCGCAGAGGATATTCTCCTTTGACAAACTTCTTCCAAATGCACTGCGTTACATAAAGAGTGCCTTTCTTAAAACTAACCTCTCCCCCTCTTTATATATTGTCTCATTCCCCTTTCAAAGGCACTCTCCAGGAAACGCAGTGCCTGTGCTTGTTCTTCAGACTTGGTGCATACAGAGACAAACTTAATACATAGAAATGATCTAGAGGGATGCATGAAGAAGTGTTGTTATTTTTGGTTCTGTTTCGAAATCAAATTTCTGACGTTTTTGCAACATTTTTTTGGACTTCATAATTTCAATGCAGAAAAGTGTCATGTTTTTAATTTAATTGATAATGATGATTTCTTATGGACTATTTTGATCATAATTATGGTAAGGAAATTTAATTATGAAAGAATTTTATCAATATCTCAATTTTTATATTTTTTATGAATTTTTTAAGACTTCCAAAAAAAAAGGGGGGGGGGGGGTTGTGGGGTTGGCCATTTGTCACATTTTCAACTTTTTCTGCAAAACTGTCTGAAGGATTTTGATAAAACTTGGTAGAAAGAAATAACTTTTGACCCACTTCAAATTTTGTGGTTTTCATCCAGATGTGGTACCACCACAGTCAAAAGTAGGTCATAAAAGAGTACTCTCCTTTGACAATCTTCTTCTTCATACTGGCTGTATACAGAGACAAACAGAATGCATAGAAATAATCTAGAGGGATGAGTGAAGAAGTACTGTCATTTTGGTTCCCCTTCAAAATCAAATTTTAGAAGTTATTCGTCATTTTTTTTTGACTTGATGATTTCAGTGCAGAGCTTGTGTAGTTCCTGTTGTTGTTTTTGATTCTGGTCTGAAATAAAATTTGACATATTTTCAACATTTGTGTTGACTTTGTCACAGTAATGCAAAAATAAATGACTTCTTCCTTCCTGCATGACTGATCATCTAGGTAATCAGGTGAGCAAGATAGGCCCACTTGGGCCTCTTAGGTTTTTAGCTCACCTGAGCCAAAGGCTCAAGTGAGCTATTGTGATCAATCACCGTCCGTCGTCTGTCGTCCGTCCGTCGTCTGTCGTCCGTCGTTAACTTTTCACATTTTCGACTTCTTCTCCAGAACCACTGAACAGAATTTGATGAAACTTGATAAGCATGTAGTACTCATGGTCCCCTACAAGTGTCATTGTTTTTCGTCCGGGTTCATCAACAGGTGGCGCCACCACAGGCAAAAGTAGGTCAAAGAGGGTACCCTCCTTTGACAAACTTCTTCTTCAGACCGGGGGCATACAGAGACAAACCGAATGCATAGGAATGATCTAGAGGGATGTGTGAAGAAGTGTTGTTATTTTTGGTTCCGTTCCGAAATCAAATTTTGGACGTTTTTTTGTACTTGGTAGTTTTAATGCAGAAAAGAGGTTATTTTTTTCTTTTAGTAAACATTGATGCATTAATTTGGTTTAATTTGATCATTTTGATGGTAAGAAATACAACTGGGAAGAAAATTTTTCAATATTTTATGTTTTGGATTTTTTATGAATTTTTTAAGACTTTCAAGAAAAAGGGGGGTCGGATAATTGGTGTAAACATTTCACAGTTTGAACTTTTTCTTCGGAACCACTTGCTTGAATTCAATGAAACTTGGCTTGGCATGCATCAAATACTCAAGGTCCCTGACAAATGTGGTCATCTTTGTCAGGATCCATGAACAGGTGGCACCACCACAGACAAAAGTAGGTCACAGAGGGTACCCTCCTTTGACAAACTTCTTATTCAGATCGGGTGCATACAGCGACAAACCGACTGCATAGGAATGATTTAGAGGCATATGGGAAGAAGTGTTGATATTTTTGGTTCCATTCCAAAATCAAATTTTTGACGTTTTTTCATTTTTATTTTGGACTTTGTTATTTTAATGCATTAAAGAGTTATTATTTTCTTTTAGTAAACATTGATGCATTCATTTGGTTTCATTTAATCATTTCTATGGTAAGGAATGCTGGTGCGAAGGAATTTTTTCAATATCTCGATTTTTGAATTTTTTATGAATTTTTTAAGACTTCCAAGAAAAGGGGGGGGGGGGACAATTTTTCATATCTTCAACTTGATCTACAGAACAACTTGAAGGATTGTGATAAAACTGAGGAGGATGCAAGTACTCATAGTCCTTTTCAAAGGTTTTGTTTTTTGTGTGGATCATCCAAATTGGTTAACAGATAATGCCACCATGTCTAAAAGTAGGTCTCACAATGGTACATATACCACTTGGTAATTGAAATATGGAGAGTAGCGGTTCAAATCCAGCTGTGGTCAAAAAATAAAGTCACTTATGATTTTCTTCAAATTCTGTACGGGCTGTATACAGAGACAAACAGAATGCATAGAAATGATCTAGAGGGATGAGTGAAGATGTATTGTCATTTTGGTTCCCTTCCAAAATCAAATTTTAGAATTTTTTTCGACATTTCTTTGGACTTGGTGATTCAATGCAGGAAAAAGTGTCATATTTCCTAGTTAATTGATAATGATGATTTCTTATGGACTATTGTGATCATAATTATGGTAAGGATTGTTACTTTGAAAGAATTTTGTCAATATCTCAATTTTTGGATTTTCTATGAATTTTTTAAGACTTCCAAATGAGGGTGTATAGGAACAATTCAATCACATTTTTCACTTCTGCTGTTATACCACATGAAAGATTTTAATGAAACATGGAATACATGAAGTACTAAAAGTCCTCTATCAATTTGGTAAATTTCATCCAAATTGGTTAACAGATAATGCCACCATGTCTAAAAAGCAGTTCTCACAATAGTACATATACCACTGGGTAATTGAAATATGGAGAGTAGCGGTTCAAATCCAGCTGTGGTCAAAATTTTTTTTTCATTTCTTTACACATCTAAATAAGTTTTTAGATGTTTCTCAACACTCAACATATGAAATTAGGCAATTTTAAGTTAGATCTGGACAATATTTGAAACAATTGTTGTTCATGACCCAGACTTGAAATCAGTCAACAAAAGGCGCCACCTAAAGAAAATGACTAACTTGTTGCCCTGAATGACTTCTTGCAGAGACAAAGGAAATGCTTAATATCAAAATCACCTGAATGGATGTGCAAAAAAGTGTTGTTTTTTATTCTAGCCTGAAATAAAATTTGACATATTTTCAACATCTGTGTTGACTTAGTCACATTAATGCAAAAATAAATGAATTCTTCCTTCATGCATGACTGATAATCTAGGTACTCAGGTGAGCGATATAGGCCCACTTGGGCCTCTTGTTTTTGTTTGGTTGGGTTTTTTTTAAATTGATTATGTAATATTTCCCATTAAAGTATATGTACATGCAGATATAAATCTACATACATGTGCATTTATTTCGTATTGGAATTTAAGCCAGTGTGGCTCAGTGGATAAGGTGCTCGGTTTCTGACTGAGAGGGACCGGGTTCGACTCTTACTGTAGGCACACAAATGATCTGCCTTTGGGATGAGACAGTACAAACCGGTCCTCCGTGTCACGGTAGTTGTGGCAAGTAAAAAGATCCCTCACTGCTTCGGGTGAGTCCGTTACATAGGTATGAATTTCTATGCAGTGCATCAGGCAGATGTCGTTACCATATACATGAAATTAACATTGACTTAATAAAAATCCAGAGAGAGTTGATAGAGTTATGTTTCTTTGTTTATTTTGCCGAATGTATAAATGTATGCAGGCGATGGATATTGTGTTATTTCAGGTATTTATAATGGCTGATGTGTAGATTAATGGATGGGGACTAGGGTTGCACCTAGGTACGACTGCAACGGAAGAGCTGGGACAAAATAGCTCTTCCATTGCAGTCGTAACTAGGGTTGCACCCACCCAGTCATACGACTAACATATTTTTCTTGGTACTTTATTGTTTTGAAATAGGTAAATTCGGACTTAAGTCCCCTCACAACAAAATTTCTGTATCCGCTCCTGCTATAATGGAAGTGTTAACCTACAATTGAAAAATAATTCTAACAAGATCTTGTTGATACGTGTATGAAGCTAGTTTTTCACTATTAAGAAATTTCGTTGCATCTATTTTCTTCCTAATCCCAAACTTTATAATTGTAGTTTTCTAATTTTCAAATTTTATGACAAATTTTAGCATATGACTACTGTCTCACTTTAAAATTTGTCAAATTCTGTCTGTTAGAAAAAGGTTATGTAAAACATCGTCAGTGCTCGCAAAAGAAGAAAATGAAATGGAAGTGCATTTTTTCCCCATCATCATCATTATTGTACACAATGTTCTTCTGTTTTCAGCTAACCCCTGAAGAACTCATGAAGCAAAAAGATAGGAAAGAACAAAATAGGAAAGCTGCAATCCGGTGTAGGGAAAAGAAGAGAAAATGGCAAATGATAGCAGATAAGGTGTGTTAAATTACAAGAGTCTATTTTATTGCTTTTGTTGATGGTAAAACTGTGTGACAAATTAAAGGGCTCAATTGTGGGTCAACATTGCATCATTGCAATTAACTGTTTCTCATTTGTAGGTGAGTAAAGCGTGTTAAAAGTTCGATTAACACAATATCATATTTCTTCCCATATACATTATGCTTTTGCGAATTTTAACAGTTTTAACCCCGAAACCTGACTTTATCCACCCGATCACTTGCAGTGTTCGATTTACCTGCGGAATTCCATAGTGTGTCCGGTTCAGGAAACAGCGAATTTATTATCTAATACCTTGCAAACATTTGCACCTGATTCATTAGCTGCGTTAAGTGATGTAAAAGCTGCAGTCGTCAATTTATCATTCAAGCATGTCCACCTTCACGCTTAATATGATTGCCGTACCAAAATGGGCAGCGGACTGATTTTCAACATCACGTAGTGCATTCTGGCATTGAATTACCAGAAATATGTTACATTCATTTGACATTTGTATTACATGTAGGTAATAACTTTCGTTATCTTTAACCATGTTTAAATTCTGAAACAAATAAGTTGAATTCAAAAATTTCCGTGTTAATTACCTCTGATAAAATGAGCATTTGAAAATAATATATCGCGCGTCTTCGCTCTGTCTGAATTTCGGCATCGTGCACGTGACGTTTGATTAAATTGCAAAACAGGTTCGCTGAACTATACATTTAATCATCTACATATTCTTGTTACAATCGGGTGTATTTGGTTGAAGTAAAGTGTTACTTCATTTTCCTCAAATCTGCCTTTGACTGACGTCTATGTCGCTGTAAATGTTCTCATCACATTATAGCCATCGAATATTAACACGATACCTCACTTTTACTACTGAATACGTCATTTAATTAAAACACTTTTGCAACTTCCAACATAGAAATAATATTGTGTTAAACAAAATTCTTTAACTTGTAAGCAACAAAATTTGCTTTCAGTGCGTGATCATGGGTGATCTTGTTGTGACATGTCCAGGTCTTTTGCTGTGCTGTACATGTAAGCTTTTAGTTCCCTGGCTTCTTACTAGCTACGTCTATACTGATGAACCTAAATGAGTTGATCTTTATCATTTATTACTTTTAGTTCTTAGACCTCCTATATATTGACAAAGATCCTACATTGTCAACTCGTTAGAATTTATAGTTTTTGAAAGCAGAATTGAAGACAAACTTTCCAGAAAGTTTAACATAGACATTAATAGCTGCGTGTCCGTATTTTCAGATCATTTGTTGGTAAAGAGGGTAAAAATTGCTTATTTTTCGTAAACTTTTTTGATAAACTAGTTGACTTGATTCAGTGCATTCCAGCAGCAGATCCCATCATCTTGAATTATTTAGCACGAGAACAGCAATAATCACGAATCACGCTTAAATGCATGCATATCACTACATTATCGTCTGAGTCTCATCCAAAACCACCGTGTCATACACACAGCTTTTCACTCCTTCTCTCGTTTATCAGTGAAAAGCCATGGATATGGCATGAGGATCCAGAACACGGAGTCGGGTTTTTTTTATACGCCCTTAAGACGGGGCGTATTATGTTATGGCGTTGTCCGTCCGGTGAAAGCTTGTCCGGGCCATAACTTCTTCTCCTGTGCATGGATTTCAATAATATTTCCCAGAATTGTTACTTAGGACCCAAGGGTGTATCATGACCTTGACCCAAGGTCAAAGATCAAGGTCACAACATGCAAAGTGAGTAAAACCTTGTCCAGGCAATTTTTCTTCACCTGTGCATGGAACTCAATAATGTTTCACAGAATTGTAACTTAGGACCCAAGGGTGTGCCATGACCTTGACCCAAGGTCTTAGGTCAAAGGTCAAGGTCACAACATGCGAAGTGAGTAAAACTTTGTTCGGACCATTACTTTTTGCCCTGTGCATGGATTTCAATAATATTTCACAGAATTGTTACTTAAGACCCA
Source organism: Pteria penguin (assembly GCA_035048485.1). Lineage (NCBI taxonomy): Eukaryota > Metazoa > Mollusca > Bivalvia > Pterioida > Pteriidae > Pteria > Pteria penguin. The sequence goes on along the minus strand of CM068587.1, from coordinate 22,350,539 downwards.
AGGGTTTGTCATGACCTTGACCCAAGGTCAAAGGTCAAGGTCACAACATGCAAAGTGAATAAAACCTTGTTACTATGATAAGATGCTATGGAGATGCCATGTAACGCGATAACTTAAGTAAGCGTTAGTTGTTTTTCATGAAACTTATACAGAATGCTTAAATAGTGTAGAAGAATCCACTTTTGAGCAAATTCCATTTTGTTGTTACAGAGTTATGGGACTTGGATCCCTCTTTTTGGATTTCAATATTTCATAAAAGTATTATCAAAGAGACCCATGTTTGGGGGTAATAAAACCATATGTTCACATTGATCCCGTCCAAAGTAAGCGACGGGCTGTGACCAGCAGGCAAATTAAGTTCCACCCGGACTGTACTTTATTAAACCACGCTAGGTGTTGCTCTTGTTATACTTACCAATTATTAGTTCTCTACCAATGAAGCCAGGAGCAGAGGTTCAGCTCCTAGGGATTGACCAATGTAGCCATATAATAATTGATATGCAGAGTTTTAGAAAACCTTCTGCTCTTCTACTTTATATCATAAGAAGAACGAAAGCTTTTGTCTCTTAGTGCATACATGAAAGTCGTAAAAAAGGCAGATTAGCGAAAGAAAATTAAATAAGTATAATTTCCCATCTGATCATACATTATGTAGCTTATAGCTAACTTTTCTATTAAGGAACATCTAAATGTGTGATTTTTCAGGAGTTGCGACAATTACGAGTTATAAATAAAGAACTGAAAACCAAGTATCAGGAGCTTGTCAGAGAAAAAGAAAAGTTGATAAATAACGCTAAACAAGCAAGTGGACCATTATATGATCAGTTTGTGCCAAATGATTCCCCCAAAATGGAAGGACATACGGCAGAGAGTTACACGTGTATGACTGAGAGTAGTAACAGTGGCCTTTCCAACATAGACTCAAACTCGGACTCAGATGAAGATTATCTTACCATGGATCTTTCCAGCTCAGACGAAACCTCAAGAGATAGTCAATCACTAGATTTACAGAACTCCAGAGGTAGAGAAAGTGAGAATTCATTAAGCTGGCAAACATCAGGAAGAGCTGCAAATGAGATGATAACTTTGTGTAATGAAAATGAAGCTTTGGATTTAAGTGTGAGGAGGACAGCAAACAATCTGCCTGTAACTATTGAAATCGAGGATTCTGATGATGAAAATCAACCTGCTAGTTCTCAAAACAGCTCATGTTATGACAGTGGCTATCCCAGCAGTTCTCTGGAAAGTGATATTCATAGTTCTCAAGATGCCTAGTGCACATGCTTCTAAAGATATATCTAATATAGCTCGCACACACATTTTTGATTATGTATTTTGACATCAAGGTGTAAGTATCAAAGACAAACTTACTAGCATAATGCTTTACTGTGTAGTTCTAACATCAGAACAGATGTTTAAAGTAAATGCATCCATGTGCTGTTTATTTGCTACAAAAGGAATATTTGAATTTCAAGTTGAGCGTACCATTTTCTACATTTTCATTCCACACAAGAGAATACTATATATTCCATATGTCAAGAGATTTTTTACTTTTAGTATTTGTAAGATCAGTATAACATACTACATGTATATGACAGTTCATTTTAGGATAAACATTTACAGTGCAGTGCAGGAAATGTAGAGTCTGAATGAGGGGAGGTGTATACAGTATATGTACTTCATACTGTGACTGAATGCTTTACTTCAATTTCACTATCAATTTAATTTTATGACCAACATAAATTACAAAATGTAGGTTGCCCTGGTAACTGAATAGACTAAAACACCACAGTGGAACCGTAGAGGTTTATGACTATCTGAACTCTACTTTGTCCTGATTCAGTCCTCGGGTCATACAAGTACATGTAGAATACTGTGTTCATTGTACTTGTCAGAAGTTGTTACTTTTCTCCTGTTACTGCAGATTTCTTTTCCACTAGATACCATCCAGATACCATCCAGTGTTGTATTAATAACAAAACTAGTCTATATCACTTGCTTTTTTAAATGTCAAAAACATTTCAAATTTTTTTGTATTTTGTGAGAATTCAAGTGATACACTGCAATCTTTTAATTTTCATATGTCATAAATTTCCAAGAAAAGGATACAATGTACGTATGTGTACAGTTGTCTCTCGAATACACAAACAGGAATAAGGTGAACTCCCATTCAAGTCCTACCAATTTTGGAAGTCTGTATTTAAGTATGCTGTAGTTTTATTATATTGTATAATTTAGTATTATTAATAATATTATTTTATATTATTTATTGTATAACTTTTGGTATCTCCAAATGTTAATATTGATTCCTCATAATTAGAAGTATGGCAAGAAAACTGTATGCATTTTATTGTACATTGAATTGATACTACAGAATGCGTACACATTATTTATAAGTAATATATTATATGAATTAATCAGAATTATCATTGTCATTATATATGTACTTAATTAGGTATATGATGAAAAAGGCAACATTGCTGAGAGATATGTCAATTTTGTTGATAAATATATAACATGGACATGACAGAAAATATCTATGTGTGTATTGTGAATCTAATCCCTATCTCCTACAAACCTCATCAGTGTACAAATTCTACTATAAATCGACACGAATAACACAATCAAGTTTATCAAAAATGTATTGATGTGAAAAGTAAGAAAATACCAGAACTTCAGTTCACTTATAGAATAAGCATGTACAGTCTGTATATACATGTACTGATACCACAGTTTATAATGCAGGCACTTGGTATGTTATTTGCTAGTATTTTGAGCATTGCTAAAGTGAAAATTTGTCTTTTACCATTTTATTTATTTGCACAAACCATATTTGGTGGTTTCGATCAGAATGATTTACATCCCTGTTTTTTTAAAATGTGAGTGCTGCTGTACTGCTAGCCATATCATTAACAACATTTCTAGATGAAACTTCAAATGTAAAGATAAGTAGTTGTGTAAATGTTTGGACTAAATACACATACTTGTGTCTTCTTACTTTATCACTAATATTGTACCAGAGGTTGCTACTACATGTACTTTCTCTAATGTGCAGTGACACAGAACAATTTCATCACAAATATACACTCTTCCAATTGCACATAATGTAGGAGATATTATGCCTGGCATACCGTATTATAGAGGATTATTATTACAACAATTTCAAACTCCCCCAAAAAAGTTTTTATCAGAGAGAGAGAGAGAGAAATCTTTTCAAACGTGCTTGAATAATTACATTTACATTTTTACTTTAACATAGTATTTTTATTTTGAGAGACCAGAACAGCAGGGCATAATTGTTTGTTGAAATTATTTCATTTTCTATGACAATCCTTCTTTTCCTTAAATAGCCATGTAATTTAGAGAAAAAAATATGTGGTACCTTGTATTAAGAATTTGATCAGTACCTGATGGTATTCAGTCATAATTATCAGCGGTATTGTTGATATGGCTGGCTGAACATGCACACCGGAAAGCACCTTGTATGAAATAAATTGTTTTGACAGACCTATTCCAATTTGTGGGATTTGGACAAAATTTGTCACTATAGAAATGTAGATATATATATATATATACATATTGCCTTTAATTTATATTATCATATCTTGCTGATACATAGGGCTAAAATACATTCAGAGACGAATCTGGTGCTGTCCGTCCACTGTTGACTTGATGAGCTTTAAATAAAGGATTTGTCTCACTTTGACTAATTTTGTTGCTTGATTTGGAAAACAAAACATGTTTGTAAGTTACCTGCATAGCTGCAATAAATAGTTTTCGAATGCATAAAATTTGATTGGAGTTACTTCCCTTTTCCGCCATTTTGGAGGTGAAGCTGGAGTTTTTGCTTTATATTCATACCAATTACATTGAATTATTATCCTCTGAAAACATTTTGACTTTGTTCAATGGTTTAATTATTGCATAATAATTGCCAAAATTCAAGATCATCTTTAGTTTGGAGAAATTCCTTACACAATTTGGTTGATTTATGAACGAATATACAGTCATTTACCTCTACTATGGCGGAAAAGGGAAGTAACTCCTTTTTAATTTTATGCATTTGAAAGCTATCTATTCTCTTTTCAGAGTTGTAGTTCTTTACACTCACTTATATCTCTGTCAGCGTCTATGGAAATAGCAAGACATGTCACAGTTCTATGTTGTTCTCTCATAGTTTCCAATTACCATACTTACATGTTTTGCTGTACACTGTACACATTGTCATTTTTTACTTCGTTGGCAGAAGTGCAGATGTAACATATTAAAATGAAAATAATATTGTGATTACGGGAAACGATGCATACATTCCTATAGATAAGATAATTGTCTAGTGACAGAGTAGCCACAGACCTCGGTAAAACGGAAAATGCCAGGGGGATCCTGCAGGGAATTTGAAAAAAAAATGTGAAACTCGGAGGAAATTTATTGCTTATCCTTAATAAGTTGAGTACTGGTGGTTTCCTTTTCATTATTTTTTTAAGTTTTAAGGAAGACTCATCATTTTCACAGATTGAAACTCTAATGATATGTATATGATTTTGTATCAAGCTTTGAAACATTATTTCAGAAAGAACAATCCTTGAAAAAAATCAGTTTCGGGTGTGATGCCTTTGTTGGTATTTGTTGAACAATCACACCTTTGACTTGCCTTTTTCTATCGGAACTCAAAGCAGTAATATATTTGATCAGTTTTATCCGAAAGGCATGCCACTAGCACTCATATATCAACAATCGGATTCGAACCCAGTACTTTGGCTTCAAGCTACCCCTTTGAATACAAGTCTGTATTATACTTTGTACATTAAGACAAGAAACGCAGGAGGGTAAGCGATTTTCCCTGAACCATCGGCTCAATCTCTTGTATTGGTTATATCATATGAATATGAAATAGGACATTTCCCGTGCTCTGTGTATCAACGTTATCTATGTATTGAAGTGCTCTGTGTATTGACGTACTTAATGCATTGACGTGCTCTGTGTGTCGACGTGCTCTATGAGTATCGACGTGCTCTGTGTATCGACATGTTCTATGTATCGACGTGATCTGTGTATCGACGTGCTTTGTGTATCGCCGTTTTCTATGTATTGACATGCTTTATATATCTGCATGCTCAGTGTATCGACATGCTCTATGTATCGACATGCTCTATGTGTATCATGCTCTATGTATTCCCTTGCTCGGTGTATCAACGTGCCCTGTGTATTGCTTTGTATCGACGTGCTCTATGTATCGCTGTGTTCTATTTATTGATGTGCTCTGTGTATTGGTTTGCTCTGTTTATTGACGTGCTCTGGCCGTGCTCTGTGTATAAGCGTGCTCTGTGTGTTGCCATGCTCTGTGTATTGGCTTGCACTGTGCATCGACATCCTCTTTGTATTGCCGTGCTATTGTATCGGCGTGCCCCGCGTATTGCTGTGCACTTTGTATCGCCGTGTTCTGTGTATTGGCTTGCTCTGCGTATTGACGTGCCTTGTGTATTGATGTGCTCTGTGTGTTGCCGTGCTCTTTGTATCGACATGCTCCGTGTATTGCTGTGTTATTTGTATCGCCGTGCTCAGTGTATCGACGTGCTCTGTGTATCGACGTGCTCTGTGTATTGGCGTGCTCTGTGTATCGACGTGCTGTGTATTGGCGTACTCTTTGTATTGACGTGCCTTATGCATTGATGTGCTCTGGGTGTTGCCGTGCTCCGTGTATCGACGTGCTCTATGCATTGGAGTGTTCTGTGTTTCGACGTGCTCTGTTTATCGACGTGCTCTGTGTACTGACGTGTTCTGCTTATTGGCGTGCTCTGTATTGAAGTGCTCTATTTATTGGCGTGCTCTGTGTGTCGACGTGCTCTGTGTATCGACGTGTTCTGTGTACTGAAGTGTTCTGTTTATTGGCGTGCTCTGAGTATTGACGTGCCATGTGCTCTGCGTGTAACCGTATTCTATGTTGCTGTGCTCTGTGTATCGACGTGCTCTGTGTATTGGCGTGCTCTGTGTATTGACGTGCCTTGTGTATTGATGTGCTCTGTGTATCGACGTGCTCTGTGAATCGACGTGCTCTGTGTATCGACGTACTCTGTGTTCTGACGTGTTCTGCTTATTGGCGTGCTATGTGTATTGACGTGCTCTATGTATTGGCGTGCTCTGTGTATCGACGTGCTCTGTGTATCGACGTACTCTGTGTTCTGACGTGTTCTGCTTATTGGCGTGCTACCGGTATGTGTATTGGCGTGCTCTGTGTATCGACGTGCTCTGTGTATCGACGTGCTCTGTGTATCGACGTGTCGACGTGCTCTGTGTATCGACGTGCTCTGTGTATCGACGTGCTCTGTGTACTGACCTGTTCTGTGCATTGGCGTGCTCTGTGTATCGACGTGCTCTGTGTAGCGACGTGCTCCGTGTGTTGCCGAGCTCTGTGTATTGCCATGTTCTGTGTATTGACTTGCTGTGTATTGACGTGCTCTGTGTATCTACGTGTTCTGTGTATTTAACTCAGAAAGTGAAACGTATTCCCTATATTTAGAGCACAGCAAATGAAAATGTATATGTTCCTATTCTTTAAATGCAAGATACTGATTATACACAGTTTGAGTTACAAATTGGTAATAATAAATTGTTTCTCCAATCGAATCCAAAATATATCTTTCATTCTCACTCCGTTGTCACATGCGTATGAAAATGTAAGTTCAAATTTTAAAATTTGATTGTTGTTCCTGCAATCTTATTGAAATTCTTTTGTCCTATCCATACGATAATCAGTTACATTTACAGAAGCTAACTATCGCATATGCGATAACCAACGCTTCTCTCATTTTGTTATCGCATGGCTTTCGACCCAATGATAAAGGGTTCGTTAATTGCACCGAGTGCAAAGTATGTGACAAGTATGTAACTTCATACTGTCCGTGTAGTAACTGTCTTATCAATAGAGTAGACGTGGTTGCACGTTTGGGTGCTCCGCGCCCTCATGTTGAATGCTACACCTACCCCATTGAAAAGACAATTACTACTCGGACAGTAAGAAATAACCAGTACTTATATGTCATGTGCTTCTCCTCATTTTAACACAAATTACAATGAAACTTTACAGAAATGGTATATTCAAGATATCTTGCCAACTTTACGTAAAAAAGGTGTCATGTAATTCAATATGGTAGCCATCTTACAAATCTTAAATCTCGATTTACTCCTTTATATTCACACCAGTTATGATCAAAATTCATTTATCTACTTAAGGTATAGCTGGAGCCAGTTGTTCAAAACTTTTCAGTGGTTAAGATAAGTGATAGTTAAGCTTCATCTTACTGTGTCATTGAAATGAATTCGCTTTCTTGCTCTCTATTTTTACCTGAAGCACACGTAACAGTAAATTGATATGATTGAAATATTCATACAGTCACTTCACAAAATTACCTTATTGTTACTCAAACTTTTATCACTGTGCAGCTTATACAGTGATAAAAGGTTTGAACAGCTGGATCACAAAGTTTTGAACAGCTGGACTGCTTTTCAATCAGTAAAGTGGAAGGGTTGGGACTGAAGCCCTAAATCTAGCCAAAATGAATTCTTATTACAATTTTGTTTTCCTCCATTTTTTCTTTTTTTTTTAGGAGGGGGGGGGGGAGGGAGGGCCAACGTCTTCTCTGCCCCCCCCCCCCCCCTTATTTTGAAACAAGATTCAATTTAAAGAAAATCTTGAAAGAGAAATCGATAAAATGCAATTTGAAATTTTCCTTTCATAATATGAAACTTGCAAAAACAAAATAGATAGTAATTCAATTGATAATGCACATTGGCCGTTCGAAACAAGGTCAAGGTCACAAGGTCAAAATTCATAATCTCAATTGAAAGCATTTGTCATAAAGAATTTATGTGTTAAGTATCAAAGCCCAATCCCTAATCATTCAGAAGATATAGCCCATGTTAAAGTTTCTTGAAAGTAGGTCAAAGGTCAAGGTCACAAAGTCAAATGTCATGGTATCAACTGAAAGTTCTCGTCAAAAAGTAACTATGTGTGAAGTATCAAATCCCAATCCCTAATGATTCACAAGATATCGCCAAAGTTAAAGTTTCTTAAAAGTAGGTCAAAGTCCAAGGTCACCAGGTCAAAGTCATGGCATAATTTGAAAGCTCTGACCATAAGGAACTTATGTATGAAGTATTATATACTCATTTTAGTTGCTGAAATTTTCTTCAACCAGAAACTTTAACCAAACTTGACAGACAGACAGGCGGACGGACGCGTTGACAGACAGTCGGACATCGCCAATATATAAACCTGAATTGTTTTGCAATGTGGCCATTAACTTTGTACGATAGAACGAGTAAATTGCTCGATCGCATGACTGATTGATTGATTGATTTAACAAAACGTTTTAATACACATAGTATCACAACGAGATGTGGGAATGCACTGTGAGATATATTAAATCCCTTTGCTCAAGATGTCACCGAAACTATGAAACTACCGGGTAGTCGTTTGTATACTTTATCCTTTCAGACCGAAAAGGATTAGATTCCCGTCGTTAGAATTGATTTGATTTTCTTCAGTATATGATTGAATTATATAGTTTATTGTTGGTTTAACCTAATGCACTTGAACAATGGCTGGTCATTTCACTTCTTGTACAATTTAAGCTACTGTTCATATTCATGAGTTCAAGTCTCAAGACAACGGTGTTGTGGCATGACGTACTCGATCATCAGTATCGGGAGTCGGTGCCACTCTGTTCAATCTCCTCGGAATAATGACGACAATGACGCTTACCACAGCCACTATGCACGCCAGCGTCCCTAAGCCGATCAATCCTCCACACGATGCGTCCAAAATACTAATAATCTGAAACATATCAATGTTCATTTTCAACACAAAGTTTCAGAAATACAATGAAGAGGCCTCATTCACTTATTTGTTTTGCAAATCATTTCCTGACGTAGATATAGCAAGGTATCACCAACTAGTGAAACTCATGAGTAGAAATCGGATGGTTTGTATATCATAGCCCAGTTGTTCAAATATTGATTGTCTTAATAATAGGATTAAGAGGCATTGTTATTCTGGTTTATGTTTATAATTAACTGAATAATTATCGCAAGATAAATGAAAAGGCATAAATATTATATGATTTAAAACTTTTTGCACCATACAATTATCAGAACGAATTTTACTCGAAATTTAAACATTTCACAAACTAAATGGTTATGCTAATTTTGCTTTGAATGCCCAAATTCATAAGGAATACGGGAATATCATCATCATCATCACCATCATCATCATCATCATATGCAAGACATTTATCAGTGTATATACTATGTCATAAGAAATCGAGTACTACATGAAGTTCTATTTGGAAGAGATAACGATTTTCTCTTTACATAAAAATACACCACATAACACAAACTTAATTTTAAAAAATACATATAAGTATGCCGTACTCTGTCCTCAAAGAGGCACACCTCCCCTGATGTAATCGCCACTTCTTCGTCTATCCAGTACATAGGTAGTACAATATCAGTAACGACATTGTCCTCATACGACGACTCCGAACTCAATTCATACATTGCCGGAAAGTATGTCCCGCTTTGAAGTTTTATAGAGCTTTTCCAAATTCGACCAGAAATTGGCTCGATCAGAATCTAAAATTGTCCAGAACGGACATGAAGAGAAATCAGTACATTATAATCAGAATTTGGTATCTGTTAAAAGGAAGCACAGTAAAGTATTAGTAAAAAAAAAAACAAAACCAAAAACAAAAAAACAATACAGACATTTACTTATACAATGTACTAATTTCCTACTGGCATGCCACACCCGACAGTCAAGAATATGTGTTTCAGAATCAGGAGGTGTAATTGTATGATAACGACAATCATATTATGATTATGTTAATTATCAATAACAAAGCTTTCTAGACTGATTAATTAACATAGACAATGCCGGCAAGGAATTTCGTTAGTTTTTACGCACTATTACGTATTTTAGAGTATGTGAGCTTTTGTGCTAATAGTAAAACGTACGTAAAAGCAAGCATGTAGCCAAACTTTTGTTTATTATTCTGTATTTTTCTGCTTCAGTACCAGTCATTAATAAATCGATAAGATAATAAAATCATCACCTTGCAGATTGGTTATCGATATTGGTAATGGTTGGTAATGTGTTCGTTAAATTAGACTAAATGTGAGCAATGTCCTTACAGATCTCATGAATAAGATTTAATCAAGGGCAGATAATTTCATGGATTAGAGGATGTAGGCACGAAACTTGTCACTCATCATCATAGGAAATACCAACTTTCTGCTAATGCATTGTTTTGAGAAAAACAAAGATAGAAAATGAAATTGTTGCTTTTGATGCTCTGTCATAAAACCAAGAAATTGATAGCCATTTATTTTGTCTACATAACATATGGTTACAGTGAATAAAGTAATAATTATTTTCTGAGCCAAATGCAATTGCTATAAATCATTTGGTGAAATGTATTGTACATCTCCTTGGTGACTTCTGCCTTACAGCTGAGTCAGATGTCTTTCGACCTTCTATATACATGTACTTCAAGGTAAAATGCAGCGTTAGCTGTTTTATTGAATTTATTGAGAGTTATTTGATATTCTGTTTAAAAATTGATTTCCACATTGATCCATTGTTTATTTTGGAGTATCTTCTAATTTCAATGTCAATCCTAAACATGGCATAATGTGCAGTATTAATGATCGCTATGTGACCTAATACTCACGATAAAAACCAATTTAGCTAGAACCGTACCTCGTTTATGGATATGGGTGTCGTATGACAGAGGCCTGTTGTATATATGTACGGCAAAGTGGATCAGGTAATCAAGATTTCCTTCATTATTCATAAGGTATATAGACATCATTGAATACTATTACGTATATGGGAAAAACTACGAAAGAAAGTACGATGATATAAGGTGCTATGTAAGTGTATCGCTAACAACAATGTACCAAGAAGGTCATTCCTCATTCATTGAAAAATTAGAAATGACGCCAGCCATGGAGAAGTTACGGTCTCCTGTTTTGATGGATGCTCCCGCCACCAACATCTCAAATATACGGCTAGCATAATGATATTTCATCATCACGGCATATAATTACGATAAATGTGAACAAACACTGCATAAAATACACATCAGAATAATGATATTATAACCAGTTTGAAATTAAACTACATGTACTTTCTCGAGCTCCATAATGCATATTATATTGTAAATTCTGACCTTATCTGTTATATACAGCCGGCGTGGCCTTGTGGTATCGCGTCGGACTCCTGATCGGGAGGCCGGGGTTCGAGTCCCGCTCTGGTCATGCCGGTGTCATGTCTTTCGGATGAGACAGTAAAAACCGAGGCCCCGTGTCGTGGTATGCATGGCACGTTAAAGATCCCTCACTGCTTCGGGTGGGTCTGTTGCAAAGGTCAAAATTTGTATGTCCCGCATCAGGCAGATGCCGTCACCATATACGTGAAATATTCGTGGTGTGACGTAAAAGAAAATCAATCAATCAATCAATATCTGTTATATAAACAACGAAGAAGTTCCGATCAGTTATCCAGTGTCGAAGTCTAAAAGGTGAGGCTAAATTCTGAAATTGTCTCATACAAACCGTTGCGAACCCTGGAATATACAACAATCCGGAGTGAGACCAGGTGCCCAGGGAGAGTGAAAGTCTCCTGTTTGCATGCAGCACCCGTCGCAACAGTTATATGGAAATATGTCACATTCGATGAAGGTTCCAATGCATAAATAGAAAGTCACAGAATAACAAACCTTCATGTTATGTCATTGAAAAAGTTTTGCAATTGATACCAACAACATGACACACATTATTTTATATAAAACCTTTACCAGGAATGCTGATAATATGTTCAATAATAACATTATTCTATATGTTCTTTGTACTCGTGTAGACACAAAATCCTCATCAGCAATGTTGATAAAAATATACTATTATACCGTTATTTTATATGCTCTGTGTAGGCATGTAGACATAAAGCTCACACCAGCAACATCAATAAGAACGTACAATTATAACATTTTGTATGTTCTTTTACACATATAGACATAAAACCCTCACTAAAACCGGTATTGAGTCTAGCACAATGCCAGTGACATTCATGTAGTGTGCTACAATACTAGTAATCTCATTTATGTCAAATTCAACAAAATTGGCCTCTTACTTATTTTATATTAGATTAGTTACTCTTTCGTTGTATACTGTAAAAGTATTGGACTCTGGAATGCTTTGCTAATATATAAGCCATTAATTTTTTCCTTCTGAAATATAAGTGACCTCTTTTTAGTCGTCTTAAAATCTACTGGCATCTTACATTCTACTACAATAAAAATGATCATATTTTAGTCTACTACAATCTTTGTGAGCTCTTTCTATCCACTACAATGCATGTACTGACACTCGTTATGTCTATCACACTGCATGTACTAAACACTTTATGGACAACTATAATGCATGTACTAAAACCCTTTATGGTCTACTATGATACAAATGATCTCTTTCTATTTTACTACAACAAATATGGCCTCATTCCTGTCAAAACAATATACATAAAATCATGAGTTGTCGAAATGCGCATATGGTGCACTGAATTTGTACACTTACATATGGTGCACTAAATTTGTACACTTACATATGGTGCACTAAATTTGTACACTTAGATATGGTGCACTAAATTTGTACACTTAGATATGTTCTGATATCCATCACAATTACAATACTAGTGACCTGATTCAGTCTACTACAATACTAGTGACCTGATTCAGTCTACTACAATACAAGTGACCTGATTCAGTCTACTACAATACTAGTGACCTGATTCAGTCTACTACAACCCTTGTGGTCTTTTCCTTTTCTGCTGCAATACTGGTTATTGACTTCTTTCTAGTCATTACAACACTAGTGGCCTCTTTTCAGTCAACTACAGTTTTAGACCACAGAAATGCCAGGTACTTTATTCTAATCTTGATTTAATTTTAGTCTCCTACAATACTGGCGTTTTCTTTCTTTTCTTAATAGCATTGACCTTTTTTCTCTACTGCAATACAAGTGACCTCCTTTTAGCCTGTTATAATATTGATGAATTCCTCGTTTTCTACATGCGTATTTCTCATCGAATACAAGTGGCTTGCCTAATGTAGTTTGCTGTCCTGTTCAAGTCTAAACAATATATCGGTTTCGAATAATGAAAGTGATGATAAATTTGAAACCAAGATAATCAAGCCTCTTAAAATGGTGTAATCTGGCGCTATTATGTCAATTATAGGAGATTGAAACACCTCCGGTAGAGGAATGCTCCAGCCGTGTGATAAGGATACGCCGTCACAACAGCCGGTGTGGCTGTGGTTAACCAACGTATAAAGATGTAATAATATCGTTCATGAGTATCTGTCAGCTAGCAGTGATCATAGCTATATAAATTCTAATGCCTTCTTTTTCATGTCATGTTACAAGGATTGTTTATATCTGCTGCATAAAGAAGAAAACGAAGATAGAGAATAGTTTCATGATATCACTTCTGTTTTTGAAAAAGTGCCAGATATATTATGAATTATCAATAGCCAAATATAACATTTTAAAGGTGCCAGAAGTGGAACATATACCAATGTATAATGTGAAGTACAGTGTATAATTAATAGCAATTCTACAAGAGTTATCAGACAACAAAAGCAGTTTATATATCAGAAAGAAATTGTTTTTATATGATGCTTATCAATTATGCATGCTATGATTGTAATCAATGTAAAGCATTGAATAATTTTACCATAGATTGTAACAAGTCATATAAAATAAAATACCACTACAAACACAAATGCACTGGCGAACATTGATATAAAGCAAAATGAATAAACAAATATAGAAATATAAATTAATAAATGAATATTGTGAAATGATTCAGAATCCAGAATATTTTACATCGTCATTTATATATGTCCCATACCCATTATCTCAAATGAAAATCATTTTATGCCTTTCATTTCCATTAACGTTAGGAGCAACAATGTAGATCATGCAGGTATAAATGAGTCCTTTGTTATGGTAAATGGTTATCAAGTCTTTTTGTTTCAAATTGTCCATTTGATTATCTATATATTACTTAGACACTCTAATCAGAATAATGAACTAAAAGATAGACTCTTAAGTATCATTGATATCTGCCTCGTCATTAAGAAAGTTAATCGCAGATGTAAATAAACTGCGGTATCTATGCACACATTTCGTTACACAATGATATGAAGTTTAAGTACTCTAAAGATCAAATAAAGAACATGCTAGGCTTGACAGTATGTTATATGCGGTAACCAAGTATTTCAAACAATTCCTACTATAGCTTCATTACATAATATCACAAACCATGTATATTTTTACTTGTAGTTATATTACTCTATTATTCATTCACTAGCTTTGTTCCTTTATTTTACGAAGCTGTATATATGCAAAAAGCCGTGCAAATTAAAAACGAAATGGTAAAGACACATATTCAACATTCAGATATATTGATAATGTATTGTCTATAATAAATAAAACATATATACCTTCTAATTTTGCGCATTTCGACAACTTATAAATAATATAAACTATGATACATATGTACCCGCAATATATCCAACCGAAATTGAAATTAAAGCTATAGCAGAGCCCAGTTCCTGCGCTTTCTCCATAGATTTTCTACTGAATAACAGAGATGATAATCTATTTCACTATCAGATAAATGTGATTTTCCTATTGTTATCTTTTCGTAGTCAGGTTCTTTATCACCTACGTGATGATGCCTATATGTCTCAATTGACCCGACCTACTACGGCTTCTTCAGCCTATGGTTCTTTAGTTTACCGAGACAGGCTACTGATTGAAAAATTATTATCACAAGGAAACAATAGACCACGTTTGAAGTTTACATTCTGCAAATTTTTACTTCTTTGCACATATTGGGAATCATGTCTGGCATATGGACTTCCTTATTTGAAGAATACAACAGACCACGTTTGAAGTTTACATTATGCAAATTTTACTTCTTTGCACATATTGGGAATCATGTCTGACATATGGACTTCCTTATTTGAAAAAAGTCCTTCTTAAACGGTTCGTATCTTGATCAAAGTAAACAAGGAAAAAGTACCAATGGGTTAATCATATCTCGAAATCCATTGAATAAAATGACAATATCGTGTATAATGTCATATTCAGACAAATGCAACCCCCAGTATAAATCGAGGTGAGACCAGGTTCCCGGAATGAGTAAGCGTTCTATTTGCATGCAACACCCGCCGCAAAAGTCCTGCGCAACAACTGTTGAAGTCCAGAAAATAAATACATATATATCACCTTTATTCTTAGCGTCTTGTTACCGATTTTTAGTACGGTTAAGCCGCTTCCAATTGATGTGACTACGAGTTTTATTGCTTTGCACGATCCTATGGCGTCACGGCGAGCATTATTCTAATCCCAATTCTGGTTCTCCCAACGATCCATGATAGCCAATGTACCTATTTAAACTTGTATAGTCGATGTTCCTTATTGACTGCTGCTCGGTATGTTAGTCTTTACTTACTTGTAACCAATGATGAAATCAAAACATTTCATATTATATATTATTTCACAAGTACTCATGTACATAATTTAATAATGCAAATAATAAACAAAAGCAAAAACTAGAGCAGTCCTACCTGGACAAATACCCCCGCGGCAACAAAGTAGAAACATGCAATAACACATCCCAATACACATCACTGGTATAAGTGTAATGGATGTCCCACTTACAAGCACATTTTGAGGTTTAAACAATGAAAACAAGGTTTTAACCATTGTGTCTATTGTGACCTTGACCTTTGACCTATAATCTTTGTTCAAGGTCATGACACACCCTTAGATCCTAAGCAACAATTATGTGAAATATTATTGAAATCCGTGCTCAGGGTAAGAAGTTATGGCCCGGACAAGATAATACCATTTGTGTCTATTGTGACCTTGACCTACGACTACGGTTCAAGGTCATGACACATCCTTGGATCCAAAGCAACAATTCCTTGAAATATAATTGAAATCTGTGCACAGGATGAGACGTTATGGCCCAGACAAAGTTTTAATTATTGTATCTATTATGGCCTTGACCTTTGACCTATGACCTTGATTCAAGGTCATGACACACCCTTGAATCCTAAGCAACAATTCTGTGAGATATTCTTGAATTCCATGCTCAGGGGAAGGTGTTATGGCCGGGACAAGGTTTTATTGTGTCTATCATGACCTTGACCTTTGGCACTGCTTCAAAGACATGACACACACTCTTGGATCCTAAGCAACATTTCTGTGAAATATTCTTGAATTCCGTGCTCAGGGGAAGAAGTTATGGCCCGGACAAGGTTTTATTGTGTCTATCATGACCTTGACCTTTGACCTATGACCTTGGTTCAAGTCATGACACACTCTTGGATCCTAAGCAACAATTCTGTGAAATATTATTGAAATCTGTGCTTAGAGTGAGAAGTTATCGCCCGGACAAAGTTTTTCTTATTGTGTTTATTATGACCTTGACCTTCGATCTATGACCTTGGTTTAAGGTCATGATACACTCTTGGATCCTAAGCAACAATTCTGTGAAGTATTATTTAAATCCATCCACCCAATAAAAAGGTATGGCCCGGACACCATTTTAACAACCAAGTCCACAGTGACGTTGACCTTTGACTTATGACCTTGGGTCTAGGTTATGACATACCCTTGGGTCATGGGCAACAATATTGTGAAATGTTATCTACCATTCACCCAATAAAAAGATATGGCCCGGACACGAATCGGGACGGACGGACAGACGGACATACAGACATGGTGATTCCTATATACCCCTTAACTTTCGTTTGCGGGGGTATAAAATCAAAACGACTTCCAGAAACTCAAAGCAACGGACGAAAGAGGATACATGGAACCCACGGAGGTCAGAAAGCTGCGAAGGAGGAATACGTGTTTGTGCGGATCACCGCGTATAATGATGTGGACTAATACTGAATAGGATCTATGTAACGTGTACATATTGGTAGATCTGTTTAACAGTTAACAGATCTTTACGGTAACTCTTTTTCTTCCTATGCAATCAGCTTTTATTGGCCCTAAAATTATTATTTGACATTGGAAATGATAAAATTTAATTTAAATATGATTTGAGAAAGCACACAGGAACATGTATTTTGTTAACAAACCAATGGAAAACTGGACAACGGGAAACGGTTTTTTAGTATCGCCCCCTCCCTTGCGTGAAAGGAATTGCCTGTTTTCTTAACATCTCATACAATTTATGTTTATTAACACAATGAGCAGGAGTATAGAAGATCTAATATTAGATATATTTCACTATGTAGCAGCTTGGTACCCGCTCTAAGGCATGAATTTCTGTGTAAAGTGTAATCAATTTTACAATTTTGGAAGATGACCTAAGCTGTTTTTGAAAATGCATATAATTTTTCGTAACAAGACACATAATAAAAGGAGATTTTCCACGATGAAATATATTTCACTGCTAGCAATGGATTCTACGTTCCAGCATGGTCCATTGCTCCTGTCGTCATGATCGTCCAATTTAATGGACTTGCAATGTGCAATGTAATGCATTTATCTTTCTGATTAACAACATTTATTTGCATTTTAACGGCAAGATCTATTAAAGTTGTACTAGCTGTCATTTTCCGTATTAAAAACGAAAGCTGTAACTTTTAACCCAGGACTCTCATCTGAAGTTAAACCTTTATACGAAATTACAATGTTATACAAGTTCGGTTAGTAGTGGAAAAAATCATTAAAATGTAATTAAATAATTACGACCTACCCGCATAAAGTCGGTAATTTTTTTCACCTGGCATGCTCAGTGTATCAATGACTTAGCCAACTAATGCGAGATTAGGAAACTTTCACTAATAACAACAACACTGGTGACGTAGACAAAGCTATCGGGGATGAGACGTCCTCGATTAAAGACAGAATTCGATAACATCAGGTATGAAAAAGTCTGTGACGTGGTCACGTGATTTTTTGATCCGATCTACATACGTGTCAAATGTTGTGTAAATGGTGAATGTAACGGGCAATTCTCAATTTTTCCGGTTTATAAAAACGTGTCAAAGTCGTCAAAAGAGTTGACTTTGGATGTAGTATAACTTTGTTTTGTATTTTGATTGTATGTAATTTCAAATAATTAAATGAAACATTACATTCATGTTATACCAATTTTGACAGCTAATGCAACTTTAGACAATAATTGGGATTTAATGGGCAATAACTGCTCTCGCTTTATAGCAGACCATGTTCTTGACTAAACCGTTTCAGGTTAGATAAGGTCCTGAACCTCGTCCCCTCTGACTGTAGATAGGAACTAGTGCAGATCAGTTACCTTAGTCGCCTTCATACGAGCAGAGCACGTTGACTCATTTTAATGTCACTCATATTTTTTATATTCATTCCATACTAATAATCGTGTTCCTATTTCCTATGTCCTTTAACTTGAGTAACTGTTCATATTCTCTTCATGATGCATTATTCATTAAATCTATATTTTTGCACTGCTTTTGTGGTGAGTGGGAAGGTGGGTCCTTTAGATTGGGTTAACCACACCAATTAAGTGACGATTTTCGTATCGTTTGTCCGTCCGAAGTTGCCATTACAATTGCATTGCAATCCAATGTTTTTGTGGGGCAATTTCGTTGGCTTAATTTTGTATCATCTGCATGTCCCTGGTACAATTATCTTACCACTGAAACAAATGTCATCTTTCTTTCATTTGGTAGAGGATTTCATGCTCCTGATAACAAGGTACTGAGATCATGAAATTCGCAAAGTATGCTTTTCTTTTCCTAAAATTGGTGCAATTGGAATTTGGTGACAAATTACCTTATGTTTAAAAACCTAGAATCTGACAATGTTTAAGAATTATCGCACGACGGATTGACTCATACATATTATTCCCAAGTGAATCATCACAAGCGTGCATTTTAACGGAGACATATACACAAATCAGTCATTAAGAATGTGATATGATCATACATATCTGTGAATTTATCAAAGACTAGTCGTGCTTTCCCTTAGTCTGAGTGTAATTTGTGCTAACATAAAAAGAATAAATATCATGGCATTGTCCCTTTTAAACAAATTGAGACAACATTTATTAACTAAAACGTAGCTATCATGAACTTTTATTGCAGTTCACAACCGTTATTCAAAGTTCTTACTTTTCTACGTTTTGTGTATCTTTAACTGTAAAAAGAGATGAATTGCAATTTGTAGATTTTTCAAAAGAAAAAAAGGAAATCTGAAAAGGAATAAAATCAGCTATGCCAGTTCACTAAAATTATGATATAATATGACTGAATTCACCGAAACTATGATATACTATGACTGAATTCCAATCTATGAGTTTTGCATTTAGATATTTAGGACTGAAACCCATTCTTTTACTCTCACATCTTTCACACACTTACTTAAGAACAACTTACATAGGAAACGTGCTTTGCGCTGTTTGGTTTGAAACCGTAAATTGTTGATACTTTTGATGGCGATGAGCAACCAAAGTGATGGGGAAGACTGTATAATATTTCCTCTGACTCAAACGGATATGTTTCCCGTCTTCTGTGGCAATTCGATATGCTGTAAAAATTATCTGTAATAAAAATGGTATATGTGTAATTTCTTTATGCGGAATAAGATAATAGATAATAATGTAAGATATATTGTTTAGATGAATAGCATGTTCTATGTATATTCTAAGTTTGTGTTTCTATTTAGTTGTGAGAGTTTTCATTTATTGGTTTTAAATGCAGTACAATAAACAGGACATTCTTACTTTTCTTTTCTAGGGCACATAAAATATGAAACTCAGTACGTCGTTGATATAGTAAAAACGATATTTTGATTTTCAATTGCATTATTTACGTTTGAAATTTGTATCGCAGTTGTCACAACAGTTTTTTCACCAATGATGTGAATGACCTCTGAAGTGTACAATCGTCATCTACACATTCTCAACATGCCATGACTATTCATCATTCTGATCTATCAATTTCCTCTCGAGACGGTTTAATGCATACTTTGTTCAACATCCTAATTAACTCTGTTGGATAATCATATACCTTGCTCGAAGACACAATAGTGCATCACTTTGTCCGTTATCAGAATGAGTATCAACAATAACCTATCCGTATTCAGAGCCACTGTAGATTATTTACTGCTTATACCATATACAGCATTTGTTGTGTGTGTAATAAACTAACAGTATCTAAAGATTTACATATTCAGGTTTTACAGCATGATATTTATATATGGCATTTTCGACTTTGAATATTTAAGGACCCTTGGAAATTATATAAGGAAGAAAAAGTAAACATGTCCTGTTTTGGACGTGAATAAGAGAATACTACGAAGCCGTTTTCGTGCCATTTTTAAGAAGAAAACAATTTTTTTTTATCTCGTTCGAACGAAAAACTTTCTCGTTTTAACGAGAAAAATTCTCGTTCGAACGAGAAAAACTCTCGTTCAAACGAGAAACTATTGTATATGAATTAAGGTGTTTTGTTATTTAAATATGGAAAATATATACCTTTTGATTTTGTGCACCACACGCGTACCTTGACAACCCATGTCCCCCCAACGATGCCCATGGCCAAATGACCGGAATTCTCAAAACATACAAATATTCGAAGAGCAGTGCTGAAACCAAAATGACCGAAAAGTGAACCAAAGAATCCATCTAAAAACAGAGCCATGCATGAGGGAGACACCCGCCAGCTCTAGAGTGATTTATTAATTTGATGACTGCAAATTTGAAGTATATATCCCACGTCAGTACAAAAGCACTGAAAACCAGACCCACGATGCCCTCGGAGACTATCAGTCCATCAGCAGCGACACTCGCAAAAAAGTATGATCAGGAGTTATTTCAATTGATACATACAGTGATACATTTATATATGCATATATTTCAACTTAAAATTCACTTAACAATTCACTTAAAAATCCACTACAAACCTACAAACACAATGTACATATGCATGTTTATTCTAAAACACACAGCTTATCAATTGAAAAGAAATACTTGAGTCGAAGTATAATTTATTACATTGCAAAGAAGATGAATGCAAGGGAAAAAAAGGAGGGGGGGGTATATTATGCCATCAGAGATATCTGCCCTCCTCTTGTAATCAAAAGTAATAGTATTATAATCTATAAATTTCAGAATGGAAATATAAACTAAATGGAACTTACTGATATACAGTAAAACACTTATAATCATGCATTATTATTTCATTAATGACTAATAAATATAGAACATATATATACCTTTTAATATACTGCACCATATGCGCATTTCGACAACTCATTTCTCTTCAGTGATGCTCGAGGCTAAATGATTGGAATTCTCAAAATATATAAATATTTGAAGAGCAGCGTTGAAACCAAAATACCGAAAAGTGAACCAAAGAATCTATCTAAGGACAGAGCTATGCATGAGGGAGATACTCCTTAGTTTTATAGTGATTTACTTAATTTTATGACAGAAAATTTGAAGTATATATTTCATGTCAGTACAAAAGCACTGAAAACTAGACTTCTGACGCCCTCGGGACTATGAGTCCACCAGCAGTGACACTGGCCTAGTGGCTATAATAGATATAGAACATATATACCTTTTAATTTACTGCACCATATGCGCATTTCGATAAGAATTGGTGAGGTTACTGTGCCAAGTTAGGTTGACTCCAGTGGCTTGAAGCATAAATATAAAAGGGAGGAGATGAGGTTCCAAATCAAATATTAAAAACATACTTTAGATCTGTCATTTGATTGACTGAAATAATACGTATAATGTGTTTCTACTAAATAAAGGCCAAACACGACCAAATAGAGCTCTTGCTTATGTAATTATTTAAACGATCAAACATCCGCTACTAAAGAAATTGTTCGAAAATATCAAAAGATTTATTGATGTACGACATTCCATTTCTTTTTATCGGTTAATAACTCTTACACTGCAGACTATGGTATATGATAGTTTCTCGTTCGAACGAAAAAAGTCATCTCTTTCGAACGAGAAAATTTTCACGTTCGAACGAGATAATTTCTCGTTTGAACGAGATTTTTTTCTCGTTCGAAGGAGATAAAAAATATTATTTCTTCTTTAAAATGGCACGAAAACGGCTTCGTAGAATACAGCTCGTATACGGTTAATTGTGGGTTACGACGTTATCAGAAATAAGGTTATATCGCTATTCATTAAGTCGGAGCTAATGTCGGGGATAGCCCAGGCGTTTTTCAGAATCTTAGCTGCCCATAATGAGTTAATAACAAGAGGTCAAAAGGAAAACCGTTATTTCATTTTTGTTTTTATATACATGTATCTTTCAATCAGCTTCGCTACCCATATAAATGAGTCATCAACAAAACGGCAATAGGAAAACTGTTATTTCATTACTTTTTCTTTCATTTTTTATGTTTTCATTTGTATTAAAATTTTCCGCAAAATATTAACGATAAAATTTTATCGAATACAAAAATACTTAAGATTAAAAAATCTTTTCTTATACCGCATGCAAATTAAATATGTCGAAGAGACCACTTTTTCAAAATGAAATCAAATAAATGTCACAATAAAAATCATCTTCATGTTCACGAAAGCAGTTATTGACACAAACGAGACTTTAGAATATAGTAACTATAATTATAATTGCTTGGGCTTGATGAACACTTCCATTATAGAGTTACTTCGAGCAACTGGCAGTGTCATTATCATTATATTAAACACTTTAGAATTCATTACTTCATGAAAGATCAGGGTGAATGTACAATGTAAAGATGATGGATAAATCTAAACCAAAAGATGTTCTTACATTTATGGATGAACGACATTAACAATTTCATTAAATATATAAAATACGAAAGAAACTGATGCAAAAAAGTGATGTCAATCAAGTTTGACATGAAAATATGTCTTATATTTAAAAGTGGTTTTACCTAAAAAATAATTAACGAATTTTCTTAGAAACATATTCTCAACAGCACTAACGCATTTTCTTCCAAGTAAACTGACAATTAAATGTGATATGTTTCTATCTTAGTTTGGCTTCTAATAGATTTGAAACATTTTATGCTATATTTGATTCTGCATTACCAAAGGTCAATTATAAGATTGTTTTTACCAGATAAAATTTTAATATAATAGGAAGACCATATTGCATTTTTGGGATATTAAAAACATCATATTAACTTTGCAAAACTTATAAAAACAAAACTCGATACTTAATAGATTTTAATAACGTTGTTTAAATGGGAATACAAATAAGATGTCCATATGAAGGAAAATTTAATTCACAGTAAAATTATCTAAATTTTTCATTAATTGAAATTTCCACCGAGGCTAATTAAATCTAACTTATATTTAATTTATAGGTTGACTCCACAATACCATATTGTATAAGAATGTAAAAAGAAATACTACCAAAAAATCCATAGATTTGAAATCAGCAACTCCAACTCAATATTCAACAATTTGTTTAATTGGTCTCCTCTATAATCTGGAGCAAGACCAAATAGTTTCTCTTAATTCAGAATTACATAAAAAAATCTTCGGTACCTATTACTATATTTAATAGTAATAAAAATAAATCATTATTTCTTCTTACCTGCGGACAGGTTATAACGTATAACTATATGATTTTGAAACTTTCTTTCATCCATTTTCGTAAATTTAAATGCTTTCCTAATGGTTTCTAAAGTGATGTAAACAATGTCTTCTGGTGATGGTACATCTTCACATCCCTTACTTAACTCGGCTAATTTCACATATGACGTATGACCTGGAGTATTTATCCATTTATCGCCAAATCGTACTCCTGTAATATATCAAGAAACTTGAAATATTGCAACTTAATAATATATATAATATAATATAATATATAATATAAGTGTTATATTTACTCACTATATCTTCTTTTACATCTTTATATTTATTGTAATGTAAAATACGATAGTTATTCTATGCTTTGTCTTTGAGGCACTCACTATGATCTACCAAGGTGGAATAGACCACTGAAATCAGTAGTCACCTCCTTTGTTATTCACGCCTGCCACGACTTTCCGAAACATACGTCCAACAAAAAATAATTGAGCACTGAATAGTTGATGAATACGCATTAAACATGTAAATAAACATAATACTTAATTGTGTAAGTAAAATCCCCAAGGAGATGCAGATAATACCAGATTTAACGCACAAAAATACATCACACAGATATTCGATTCAATTATCACAGTGCATTTATATATATTTCAATTCGGTACCTAAGCAATGAGAATGAACTAGTAATAACCCCCACCCCATTCCGAGAACTGACAGTCAACCCAGCTATAACATCGTTTATACCAAGGTAATTTGGTGCATGGGATGCACATTTTGACATTTCGACTAAGCAGCTAATTTTCAAAGAAATAATATCGTTTATGTTTATTGTCATCGACTCATTTAAATCATACAGTCTAGTTAAACCTGTAAATACTAGGTTAAATATTTACAGAAGGATATACCAAAGGAATTCATATTCGTATCCGTGTGCCCACGATGTAAACACGATAAAAGCGTCCACGTTACATCATTTCGTTTTCCTTCTTCAATGACAGTATTTTGTGAAGAAGCGATGGCACCATGTATGATATCATGAATGGACTTTGCTTGAAATATAACGGTTTTAAACCAGTTTATTGTGTCTTCCAAAGCGATCTGCCAAAGATGCACCATACAAAATGTGCGAATAAGTTTTGCAAATCTTATTTCGTTTTCGTCATCCGTGAAAAAAGAACAGTTCGTGAGACAAATATGCGACAGGACCAATCGTGAAAAATTTAGCAGGCAATGTGAGGTCGTATTACTTAGTCTATTAAGTACTGACAATAACCCACACTGAGAAATAAAATCAGACGTGTTGTGTATTGAAATATTGGACAATGTGATATTTCCTTGATTTTCGATTGTGCAAACATTCCTCGAGATATAGTGTCGACATTCTTCTGCAAGTTTGCTCTGCGTCAAGTGTTCTCGAGTCACTCCAAATAGTCTTTTATGGCGTAATATTTCATAGAAAGAATCTATAACCGATGATGTAAATGTCAAAGCATCATTTCTCTCCAGAAAAATTGACTTGTCTTCTGTATCATTCCGATAAATCCAGGAAACAAATGAAATATCGTGTACTTCAGATACATTAAGTCCTTGAAAGTTTTCATAAGTTAGACTCCAATCACAAGGCGAAGAAGAACAATTTGTAAATTGTAGCAAATTTCTTATTTGTTGAGCACTTAAATTTCCAAGGGTACTGTTAACAATGTCTGGGACTTTTGCAACAATAAAGTCGTTGATGTTTTTAAAATTTTGAAATTGAAAATATTTTCTTGAATCCAAAAGATAAATCTGAAAATATAAAATAATGTTATCATAAATGCTATAATAATACAGATGGGGTTAATATATGTGTAACACATGTACTTTACATCATATTTATACTTAAATAGTTCATATCATACATGAGCAAATCTTTTGGAATTCTCAAATGTTATAATTATTTTGTTGCAACACACTCCAGATGGGACCAACCCGCAAGGAATGCCTATTCCATGGTACCGAAGTCTACAGCTGATGCTTCAAGAGGACCGTAACCTCTCCTTTTGTCCCGTAGTTTGTATGACTCTACAGACTTTCCCATCTTTTCTGGAGAGCATACATTTTATGTGTAGCTAGCGACCTCAGTGTGGTTTGTATGACTCTTTATTTATGTGCTCCATTATAACTTTCAGATCGGATTGATTTTTATATGTTCTAGCCACAACATAAGGTGACCATAGACGAAGTGAAACCAGATGATCGGGCCCGCGAAGAGCTGGACACTTTCACCCTATATGATTCTTCCAACATCGTTTATTATATTGATATTTCGTAAATGTGAGCAAATATGAGACGTAATGAATATTGACAACTAATGCATGATATGAATTTTTATTCTATTATTTGAAAAAAAAAATAAGATAAAATGAATACTTATTAAAATCAAAATCGTATGTATATTTAATTAATGTAGTTTATATTAAAATCTTTTACTTCACACGTTGACAATTTATTAATAAGATTTCTTCATTAAGGTTAAGATTAATAGGGTTGAATACTAAACTGATGATCGAGAAAATATTCATCTCTCTTCAGTATTCCACATACATCTATTATTATTAGAAATATGATCTAGGAGTTAACGATAAGAACGATTATAATAATTGGAACTTTAGACGTGTTTTATTTAAGCTATTTCTGAAGATGTTCAAAGATCTGCATTGCATAATATGTATGGGAGAGCGATTAAGTGATAAGGCCATCTCTGTTATTTGTTTAAATTGATATACACATATTTGCCTGCGTATCGTATTCATTGTTATATTTCCAATTTTGACCTTACTTCCCTACTACACTTACATGAACAGTCTGCTTTAAAAGCAAAATCTTCTTTAAAATCGATGTCAGATTTATGCCAACCTCCTCAGTTTCCTTTGTACTACATCAAGGCAGAAATTTTCTAGGGTACCTTCATCTGGGACCCGTTTTGTACATGTGGACAGATAATTTGGATGTCGGATCGTCTTGTTGCCAATAACTTTACATTGTAGGTATTCTAATGACGAAAACCATTCCAGGTAAACCAGAACTGCATAGAACACACAATTTTTTTTCTCAAGAAAGTTTAAACAGCTGAATAGATAATGTGACTTTTTGTTCCCAACCAAATTTGACCTTTTCATTCACTTATCACTTCGCTCCAACATTCATATTGACATGTATAGCGACATAAAAAAGAAGAATCTAGTTCTTAATTCGAAACGTTGAGCTAAACATTTATATTATGATGACTCTTAAATATATTGTACTAATTCCTTATTTTTTAGTAAGAATTATACTTCGTGAAAAGAGTTATGACATTAAATGGGCACTGGCATATTTGAGTGCACGGTATGATTAAAAGAAAATTAAATGTGGTATAACATTTAAAACTGATTTATTCCGCTGTTTCAGCAAACAGGAAAAATAAAAACAGAAAAGGAAAGGAAGAGAAATATTCTATCCTGCACTTTAGGTCACATCGGAGAAGATCTCAAAGATAAGTACACATCGGACATTTAAAAAGTGTTTATCAATAAAATAACACCACAATTTCTATTTATTTAAAAAGTGTTTTTCAATAAAATAACACCACAATTTACTCTATTTTTAAATATCACATATTATAATATGTTCATTCAGTAATGTGGTTGATATCAGTTTTTAAGATGCGAACATTGATGTGGTATTGATAAGGCAAATTATGATAAATGTAAACCACATCGGGTCTGTCGGTAGCATGTTTGGCTTTGGGAGCTCGGTGTACTGACTTTGCGAGGACAGAGACAACCCTGGAATTCTAGAAGAACAAACACCGAGATTTGGCTTCAGGTAGGAGTAACCATCCCTTGCAAACCGGCCACACTCGTCGTAAAATCTTGATCAGAGTGAAGATCTAATATCTAAATTTTGTAGTTTTTAATGTCAAAGAAAATTTTATTTCCATTTGTAATTTTGTTATTGGATATTAAGAAAACAATAAATTTCATCCCTTGATGAGAGCTACATATTTACGATATTAGAATAGCATTGGAAAGAGATTAAACCAGAGTCCGTGATATAGAGATCTCCAATAATTGGATATCCACAGGCAATAATTCTCACCTAAAACGATGCTATCTTGTATCTAAATCGCTCATTAACGTGAATTATTACAGATGTTATCTACTGAAATCCTATCAATATCATAGGGTAGTACATATAGCAAAGATAGTGTCTTTACTTGGAATCATGGTTGCTTGTCCTTCAAAATACATAAATCGTGCTTCTACACTGATTATATGATTATACTTTACGTATGGGACTATCTTCTAGCAGTAAGCATTAGCTGAACTCGAGTGACATTGCAATTAAGTAAAGAATGACGCGTTATTCGTGAAGACATTGATGTGCAAAATATCGACTTAATGTTACGACGACTTGAATATAGATTACATGTAACGACTGAAGTCAAGATTATGAGTCGGTCAAAGGATATCTTGATACGATATAATCATGTTAATATATTAACGTACTATTATATAACTGTTGATTATTTTGAGATCTTTTTGAAAAAAAATCTGTATCCCACTAGTGATAGAACATAATTTGAATTACTTATATAGATAAGCATGTTCAAATAGATTTTTATCAGTACTGACAGCAAATAAATTTATTTTTTATTGTAAGATGTAGTTCGTAGCCATAAGTGCTCTCTAGCAAAACGGAACATAAAAGTTCTTAAATGTTTATTTAAATGACACATATTTCTATAATGAAAATTTAACATTAACGGAATAATTCTATATTCACCTTATCATTCTCGTTGCAATGGGGTCCGCAAAACCTTTTGGTCATTAAAGGATCAAATATTTGTGATTTCTTGTAGTAGAACGATATCGTTTCTCCTGAAAATATTACTTTTTCTTTTGTCCGAATCTCTCTGTAGATATATGGACCCAATTCCTGAAACTGAATTCAGAAGTGTTATATTATATTATATTATATTATATTATATTATATTATATTATATTATATTATATTATATTATATTATATTATATTATATTATATTATATTATATTATATTATATTATATTATATTATATTATATTATATTATATTGATGCTAATGTCTCAGAAGCTTTAACAAAGAGTTTGCGATATCTTTATATATCTAGAAAAAAAAATTCTTTCTATATTTGAAAATCAATCATTCTGAGAGAACAAAACTTATAGTCCCATCGGTTTTACCAGAATAAAATCTCTGAATAAAAAAGAAAGCTTATGACCAATTTTGCGCCGTTACGTAATTGATTTTGTATGCAAACTATTCAAACTGTTGCGTAATATCCTATCCATTAACGTAGTTACACAAAAGGAATCAAATTCTATAAAACAAATAAGGTTATTGATTAGATTATGCTATTCGTTTTATATCATTGTACGATACATACATACATACATACATACATACATACATACATACATACATACATGCATACATGCATACATGCATACATACATAATTGCTTTAAACCGGTTAACCACACCAAGTAAGTAACGATTGTCTTGACCGTCTTAAATCGTAATCGCAAATACTTTAAAATTATATATTTTGTGATATCATTTAATGTGCTCATTCTTCTTCACTGTACATGTCCGTGGCGACTTTTGTCATACAGTCAGATATCTGCTTTCCTTTATATCATACAACATGCATGTTATACCAGCTGTAGGACTGTCTAAATGTCTTCATAGCTTCCCTTTATTTCATACAACATGCATGTTATACCAACTGTAGGACTGTCTTAATGTCTTCATAGCTTTCCTTTATTTCATACAACATGCATGTTATACCAGCTGTAGGACTGTCTAAATGTCTTCATAGCTTCCCTTTATTTCATACAACATGCATGTTATACCAACTGTAGGACCTCCTTAATATCTTCATAGCTTTCCTTTATTTCATACAACATGCATGTTATACCAACTGTAGGACTGCCTTAATGTCTTCATAGCTTCCCTTTATTTCATACAACATGCATGTTATACCAACTGTAGGACTGCCTTAATATCTTCATAGCTTCCCTTTATTTCATACAACATGCATGTTATACCAACTGTAGGACTGCCTTAATGTCTTCATAGCTTTTTACTAATAGTATTCATTATTTTGTATCATGACGTATATTCGATATCTAACAAATAAAAACAGAGCGAAAAAAATATTTCCATTGAATACCTATACTTACAACTGGATAATGCTGTCCCTCTAAAAAGTCATCTAAATTTGTCACATTCCAAAAATAGATTTTGTTATATCTGCTAAAATCACTCTCCTGAACCTGTAAACATAGATAGAATACGACAACATTGCAAATGTACTGTTAAAAAATCTGTGAACTATTGTAAATCCAAGGAGTATCTATTTCAAGCAC
The DNA here is from genome assembly GCA_035048485.1 of Pteria penguin. NCBI lineage: Eukaryota > Metazoa > Mollusca > Bivalvia > Pterioida > Pteriidae > Pteria > Pteria penguin. Next base: position 22,320,429 of record CM068587.1, on the reverse strand, counting down.
AGCTTTGTGTTTGGCTCTTCGATGAACAGTTTGTTTTTTATATATTTATACTCTGGATTTCATCACTGTAGGGGCATAATTTATCGAATTGCGCGCATATGGTGCACTTAACTGATGTATGCTCTCTATTTATTAAATAAACCCTATAAGCAATGTGTTGAATCGGCTCCTAATATTCAATAATGTTTCTTTAACAAATCAAATCCTGATTTTAGTTCTTAGGGAAATAACTATTTTGAATTAAAACGTACGGTTTTGCCCAACCTTATCCAACCAATCGCTTATTCAAACATTCATATATAAGTAATGCTTATTTGTTTTTCAAGTGTATTATTGATAGGCATTTTTCTTTTTACCAAATATTTACTAACACGTGGGATACAATATCATTCTAAAGGGTTTTTTTTTACATTATCGTTAAATTAACATCAGCATTTTAAAATACATTGAAAGTGTTGGTTTTATTAGTGGCAAACTTCCCGGCACCTGGAGGCACCTCTGGTGTTCAGGAGACCATTTATGTTTACTATAGTATATTTTTGAATGGTTTTCGCATTTTACTATAGTATCAATGATAGTGTTAATAACATCGATCGTTTGTTGCATTTGTTTATCAGTATCATTCAAGAAGGTTTTTTACTGTAAGAGGACTTGTGTGTTGAAATTTAACCTGTAAAACTGACGGATCTTCTAAAGCAACGAGAATACCGTACTTACCGTAATGTTTCACTGTACAGAAATACATCACTTACTGAATCATACAGTAAACTAATACTAGCAGTTACTTCAAGATTATATTTCGTTATCTTTCTTTACACCATCTTCACTTGCAACATCTTATTCAATGTTACCAGCATTTCGTAATGATGTAATTAGTTCAGTTTTTAGTAGTAAAGACACTCATCATTTTCTATGATGTCCACATGATTAGGTATCACAGGTCGACGGTTCGAAACCTGACTAGTCGTGCTCTGTATATTGAAAGAGTCTCGATTCAATGATAACGCTATTTAGATACTCTTGCTCAAATCTGTGATAGGAATGACACAAAACTTCAAATGCTTTAAACATATATCTTTCGTGTTTCAACATTGATCAAGTATCATCTTTGTTCAGAATTTGTAGATTTACTCAAGTAACTTAGTTACCAAATAAAACATTTATTTATCAACAAATTTCTAAGGTTTGTATATATGGAGAATTTGTTTATTGCCTTATATGAACATTTAACTTTTCTTATTTCATGATAATGAAATTTCTTATTTTCTTCACATGTGTCGCTATAAGATTTTTTTTGATACGGTATAGCTTTCTGATTCAGCATAGATTATTCGACACACTTGTTCTTTACATTGGCGTTTATTACCTATATCTTGTCATTGTTCAATTCCTTGTCGGACTACTTGTAAATTTATCAGTGTATAAATGGAAAGTATCCTGATACTCCGGTGTTATCCATCTCAAAATGCAGTGTGCCATACTTTAAAGGTACAATTTCATAATGGAACAAAACAGGAAAACAAATATTAGTACCTTTGGGAATGCGAATAATGATGTTTTTATTTCCACGCTTGGTTACTTCTACATAAAATCTATAGATATTTGTAATGAATTTCTTCCCATGATAATTATTTTGCTTGTTAGTGTTTTTACAAAACATTTTATTGTCCAAAGGAGACGAAGTATATTCCATCTTATATTTCTATTCATATTAACAGAGCATTAATCAATAATAGTTTAGCAAAAAGATTTAATAAATATTCTAATAAAAATTGTTACAATGAAACACCATAGATATACATTAGGTAGGCTCCCCTCTTTGAATATGACTGGAATTTCCACTTTGTATTAGCAACAATATATGTCTATACAAAGAGATGCTGAATCTTTGTAGAACAGACAAACCATTTTACCCTGTGGATAAACAGCGATATTAATAATAATCAAATATCATACATGCTAATATTAATTTTGTGTAAATGTGCAGTTCGTCAAATGAAGTATCTTCAGTGATATTCAAGACCGACATAATGAAATTAAAATTATTTTTATAACAAAGTAATTTTCAAAATGAAATTATATAAAAAAAATATATGAAAATATATCAGTTTAGTGAACTATATGCGCATTTCGACAACTTAAGTTTCTTCAGTGTTTCTCAAGGCCCAAATTGTGAGAATCCAAAGTACAAATATTTGGAAAGCAACTAATTATCAAACTGTACTGAAAGTAGGAGCCAGAGAACCGATCTCAGGACAGAGCTATGCATATGGGAGGTACTACTCAGATATAGAATAATTAACAAAAATTTGTCATTGTAAATTTAAATTTATAGAGGAATAACAAATAGAAATAAAACTACAAGACGAAAACCTTACACAACTTACCCATTTTGTATAATACTTATGACTAGAATCTACTATACACTGGTCATCTACAATTCTTTTGCGAGCGAATTTCGGAAAATCTAATCCAATAATTAAAGCTACCGTTAGGATCAGGATCGCAACCATGAATATTCCCAAACCCAAAATATGTGTTGACATCTTTCTTTTATTCATGTTTACTTCCTCGTTCCTGGTATTGTAAGAGGTAGTCATTTGGTTTCACTATCGTGGCACCTTTCGCTGTAGCTGCTGCTGCATTTGTTGAGTCATTGACATAGTTTTAAGTTCATTAAGACACTTGCCTAACGAGGTGACAATGTGATCGTTAGTGTCCGTGCCGTCGAGATCCATAGCAGATACTTCTAATGATCGGTATACACAACGCCAAAGCTATCGATGTAAAGACTACTGGAATGGTTCAATGCCTTTCGGGTATATATGATTTTCTGGCATCGAATTTTTGTTACGAGAGGTTGTAATAATAGCTATTTCTTCCAACTTTATAATAATTTCCATATAAATCATTGTCAAATTTTAGGGTAAAAACATTTGAATGGAAATACAATATTCTGGTCTTGTTATTTATTGTGTAAGATATTATCATGATTATTTCTAGCTAACTGATTACTTCAGAATGTATCATGCTTTCCCGACCAGTAATAATTATTAACTAATAATCTAGAATGAACTCTTTGGGAAAACTTTCTATAGAAAAATGCATATCGTCGTATGATATTGATAGCAGTAGCGGATTTAGAGGGGACGGGGGCCTTGCGCCCCCCCCCCTCTTTTTTTAACATATTTACCAATAAAAATCCAGATTTTGCACCAAAACTGACTGAGTAGTTTGGCTAATACACACGCGGGCCCCCTTTTCGGAAATCCTGGATCTACCACATTGTACATTGTATATATTTTCAATGAACATATTGATTAGTCATGTTCTTTCTCAACTTTTTAAATTATTCATTAGGAATATAATACTTCTCGATTTGTAACATGATATGTATCTTATTGTAAAATGTAATGGGATATAGAAGAAATTCTTTATTTGTTTCCTTAGACTGCACACCATACAAAGATATATACAACACAATTTTATAACCTTGTGACTTATCATATATATATCTATGTATGTTCGTGTGTGTAGTGTGTGTTTTCTTATGAATTTCGTCACTTAGCCTAGTAAACAACAAAATGATAATGGTTTGGGGGTATCCATAAATGTATCCCTCGATACATTACTGTAGGCCACACAATCCGGTTTTAATTGTATATTTTACATTGTATTAGATATAGTTAGATATCATCTGCCTATATTTTTTAAGCCTAGGAATCCTACTTTGATATTGCATGCAAGTCAATTACGCATATGTATTTCTATAGACAGAATACCTTTGAAAAGAAACATAAATTAACAAAAAGGAAGGAGTACTTAAGGGTTAACGATTTTTACTGTGTTCATGACATTGTTACATTATGCAAGGAAGACGTCACTATTACATCTAGAAACTGTAATCGCTGTGTATATCAAAACAAGTTTATTGAAGATTTCAAATGTTTTTCTTTATTCCCATACAAATCGATAGTATTATCATTGAAATCCTAAAAGTCAGTTGATTTAATATCACATGAAGATGTATAGACAGGTAAGAATACACGACATACAATTCTTATTGTATTGTAACAATTTGTTTTACAAAACATATCTAGTTTTTCAGTTATTTGTTACGTATAGAGACATATTTCTATTTTTCCGTTTTGCTGCACAAAAAAATTCTTCATTTAACAATAGCGATTACTTTTTATACATTAGAGACAGTCTGAAATCTAGCGTATTCTTGGGTTTAATTTACTTATTAACTTCATGCAAAAGACTGTTTTGCTGTCTTTAAAAACACATTAAATATATGATATAACTGCCTTTCATTTTTATCATTTTGTAGCGATATATCTTTTATCATGGGGTTTTGATATATACTATGAATTATAGTTGACTTTTCAACACATCAAATGCCACGATATCCATATCCCATGATCTCAACGTGACATCGGAATGAAATTTGATGGTTTAAGGTCTTTTGCTTGATTACAAGGGATTAGACATAGATCGAATTGGTTTCAGACAACATAGCAATGTTTGACGACACTAATGATTTATTGATTAGAATCGTGCAGCGAGAACTTCATGTTTATGAAATCCAGATAAGAGACAACTCTTTGAATATTATCTACACAGGTGAATTATTACCCAAACAACCATATAATTTAACAAGCTTGTTTAACTCCATCAGTAAATGAGATCTTTTATCTAATTGGAATTATTTTTCCGAAACATTAAAATGAAGGTTATGAAGATATTACTTCAGACACCAAAGTTAGGTTGCCTATTCTGTTATAGCGCTCTGGTAGATCTAGAAAGCTTCGGAAAAATTAGACCAACTACATCGTTCAAACTATCATAGAAAATTCAATTTACAAACCAAAAAACTAACTTTATAGATCTGTATAAATATAAACATGGTGGATATGCAGTGTGCAGGTGATTCGGATGCAAGTTTCTTATCAGAACATATGGTAAAGGTTACTATTAAAATATCAGAACATATATACGAGTGTCAATGTCAGAACATATATACGTGTGTTAATATCAAAACATATATACGTGTATTAATATCAGAACATATATACGAGTATTAGTATCAGAACATATATACGTGTATTAATATCAGAACACACATACATGTGTTAATATCAAAGCATATATACGTGTATTAATATCAGAACACACATGCATGTGTTAATATCAGAACATATACACGTGTATTAATATCAGAACATATGTACGTGTATTAATATCAGAACATATGTACGTGTATTAGTATCAGATGATATGTACGTGTGTTAATATCAGAACATATATACATGTGTTAATATCAGAACATATATACGTGTATTAATATCAGAACACACATACATGTGTTAATATCAAAGCATATATACGTGTATTAATATCAGAACACACATGCATGTGTTAATATCAGAACATATACACGTGTATTAATATCAGAACATATGTACGTGTATTTAATATCAAATGATATATACGTGTGTTAATATCAGAACATATATACGTGTATTAATATCAGAACACATATACATATGTTAATATCAGAACAGATATACGTGTATTAATATCAGTACACACATACATGTGTTAATATCAAAGCATATATACGTGTATTAATATCAGAACACACATGCATGTGTTAATATCAGAACATATACACGTGTATTACTATCAGAACATATGTACGTGTATTAATATCAGATGATATTACGTGTGTTAATATCAGAACATATATACGTGTATTAATATCAGAACATATATACGTGTATTAATATCAGAACATATGTACGTGTGTTAATATCAGACATATATACGTGTATTAATATTGGAACATATATACGTGTAATAATATCAGAACATATATACGCGTATTAATGTCAGATGATATGTATGTGTGTTAATATCAGAACATATATACGTGTATAAATATCAGAACATATATACGTGCATGCGCGGATACAGAGGGGGGGGGGGGGGTTAGGGGGGTCTGGACCCAACCCCCCCCCCCTGGAATCCGAAAATTTTACCAAAAAAAGGTAATATTTGGGCATTTTTGGGGTTGGACCCCCCTCGTCTAAAAGAAAAAATTACCTTTTTTGGTTGGACCCCTCTGACAAAAAATTCTGGATCCGCGCATGACGTGTATAAATATCAGAACATATATACGTGTGTTAATATCGGAACATATATACGTGTATTAATATCAGAACATATATACGTGTATTAATATTGGAACATATATACGTGTAATAATATCAGAACATATATACGTGTATTAATGTCAGATCATATATACGTGTATCAATATCAGAACATATATATGTGTATTAATATTGGAACATATATACGTGTAATGATATCAGAACATATGTACGTGTTATAATATCAGAACATGTATACGTGTGTTAATGTCAGACCATGTATACGTGTATAAATATCAGAACATATATATGTGTATTAATATCAGAACATATATACAGGTGTTAATATCAGAACATATATACGAGTATTAATATCAGAACATATATACGTGTGTTAATATCGGAACATATATACGAGTATTAATATCAGACATATATACGTGTGTTAATATCAGACATATATACGTGTGTTAATATCAGACATATATACGTGTGTTAATATCAGACATATATACGTGTATGAATGTCAGAACATACATACTTGTATTAATATCGAAACATACATACGTATAATAATATCAGAACATATATACGTGTGTTAATGTCAGAGCATATATACGTGTGTTAATAACAGAGCATATATACGTGTGTTAATAACAGAACATATGTACGTGTATTAATTTGGTGCACTATTGCTCATTTCGACAAGTTATGTCTGCTCAAGGCCGAAATTTTGGAAATCTAAATTATGAATATATGATTGATTGATTGATTGATTGATTGATTGATTGATTGCTTGATTGATTATTGTTTTACGTCACTCCACGATTATTTCACATATATGGTGACGGCATCTGCCAGATACATTGCATACAAATTTAGACCTTTGCAACGGACCCACCCGAAGCAGTGAGGGATCTTTTACGTACTATGCCTACCGTGACACGGGACCTCGGGTTTTACTGTCTCATCCAAAAGACAGAACACCGGTGTGCCCAGGGCGGGAGTCGAACTTGGGACCGGCTTATGAAAATATGAAGAATGAACTCATTACCGATATATGAATATGTGTACAAATAATGAAACTTATATGATAATGAATATTTGGAAGGGTGTCTAAACAGAATGATTTTTCGAATTTGCATTTAAGATTGTGTTAAAATGATCAATTTTGCAAAACTCGCTCTTATTACTCTACCTCAACAGAATTTGTGGCATCAGAATTTGTCCAACCTATCTTATATAAAGTAAACTAGGGGTTTTTATTACATTGATACAATACCTACCCACTTAAAACAGCTACAGATTCTCTTACGTGAATTTCTGTGTGCGAGTGGGTATGAACAATAAATCTGAAATTAATGTAATCATTTTAAACTGCCTATGAAAAAAGGAATGAAAGTTTTTGTTTGCAAATAAGACACATCATGTATACGTACTACCACGACTTCACCATGCTTTTACATCTACTTTTATATCACTACGTGTTTGCATTTTGCGATGTTTGATAGGGTTCATTATCAAACGCTGACATTATTCAGACAAGTGACTTTGCGTGTATACCGCGGTATACCACTCGAGATTTATCTTCATTTTCTAAGTAAAACTATTATTTTTCGATCTTTTGTTTTACAATGATTATTACGAAGCCGTTATCGTGCCTGAAAAATATTTCTTGTCTCGTTCGAAAAATTTCGTTAGAACGAAATTATATATCCTAGTCGACAGTATAAGTGTTATTAACCGATAAAAAATGGTATATAGTACGTACATCAATAAATCTTTTGACATTTTCCAACAATTTCTTTAGTATCGGATGTTTGATCGTTTAAATAATTACATAAGCAAGAGCTACACTTGAGCTACTCGTGCCTCTGAGCTTGATCTGAATTTGGTTGAAATACATTATACAGGTTATTTCAGTCTATCCGTATATGAAATGGTAGATCTAAAATCCCTTTTCATATTTAGGCTTTAAACCACTGGAATCAATCTAACTTGTTTCAGTAACCTCACCAATTAATATTAATCATCAATGAAGTTATAATGCATGATTATGAGTGTTTTACTGTATATCAGTATGTACCATTAATCAGTTTATATTTCAATTCTGAAATTTATAAATCATAATTAATACATGTATATATTTTATAATACTTCTATTTCAAGAGGTGGGCATGATAGCATAATACGCACTTCCCCATTTTCCCCTCGCATTCCTCTTCTTCTTCTTCTTTTCTTCTTCTTCTCCTTCTTCTTCTTCCTTTTTTCTTCTTCCTTTTTTCTTCTTCTTCCTTTTCTTCTTCTTCTTCACGTTGTAATAATCTATACTTCAGCTTAAGTGTTTCCTTTCTATTTCTAAGTTGTATGTTTTAAATAAACGAGCATATGTGCATTATGTTTGTAAATTTGAAGGGGATCTAGATTTATATGAATTTTAAGTTGAAATATATGCAATTATGCATAAATAAATGTATCATTGCATGTATCAATTGAAATAATTTATTTCTAATCATACTTTTTTAAATAAAGACCTTAATTCATATACATAATATATATAATATTTCCTCGTTCGAACAAGATAATTTTTTTCTTTAAAATGTCACGAAAACGGCTTCGTAGATTATTGTTCAAAGTGAGAAACTGATAAACAACATTTCATCTATATATATATTTCTTCAGTGAATCCAAGTGGTGTTATTCATATATCTATGATCATATCGCTAATATATAGATGGAAATTCTCAAGACAGCTTACGATACAACCAAAGGCATACTCTTTAATACATTCTGAATATTCTGAATCTCTTCTTATCGAAGAATTGGTTGTTATGTAAAACTTGAAACCTACGCGTGTGGCTAGTGAACACCATTAGTTTTATTACATCGAAAAAAATGAATATGATACTCCGAACATTACTCTCGGCCTGCATTGTCTCAAGTACTAAATTAATCTACTCAAACGTTAATGGTATGTCGGTACTGTTTTTGAAGTGAAATTTTAACAATAGACAAGAAGGCCGTTATTGTTCTTGGAGAAAAAGGACATTTTAAATGTGGGACAAAAATAGTAATCTAAAATCTCAAACTCATAGTGGAGATTTTCATAATTTGTACGTGGTTCCCTAGCTCGCTTTGCGAATTTCTATGGTTGAATACAGTTTGGTAGTTTTTTTATTATTTGATGTGAATTTGTATTTGTACATATAACATATAGAAATAGATACTACACTTGCTTTATCTTCGAGAAATCAAGGATTCTTTTGGATATGCAAGGCAATGCATTCAAACATGATATCGCAAAGCAACATTACGGTATAGTAATTTCAATTTTAAGATAATATTATTATGCTATTGTTATTATTATCATCATTACTGTAGTCATATTTCGCTTTGTACATTCTGTTTACTTCGATGATGTACTGTGCATTAATGTTTTCTTTATATCCATGTTGTCGATTTCTGGTTCTGAAAATAATTTGAGAGGGTACGTCTTTGTAGATCAGATGAAAATCAACAACCTGAAGTTATGTTCAAAGTGACAATTATCATACGCGCAGATATTTTTTCATTTACACTCATCTCCATTTTCTGTTTCCTATCATAATACATTGTACATGTATGTCCCGAATGATTGTTTCGTACCTTATTAATGCATACGATATTAGAAAGAAAATACGTTACTTCCTAAGTTGAATACATGAAGAGGAAAATCACAAAATATTCTAAATCGTGATCGGCAGTAATATCAAACGACAAAATACTACTGAAAATTGTCATTCAAACATGAACCCAGAGAGAACCATAGTGTGAATAGGTGGTGAGAATAAAATAATCAAAGTATTTTCTTTGATTATGTCAGGGTTGCTGGTCTCCCTCGGTGAAATAATTGTAAGCGCAGAGGAGATTGGATGCGTGATTTAGTACAGTTATTGTTATAAACCGTCCATATCAGTATACGCTCTAATTTATAAGGGTCAAATGTTTGTTCATGTTTTGCTCGAATCAAAAGTTTCACGTTAGCGTCATGCTATAGATATTACTTCTTGTAATTCATAAATTCATAAATGTATTGCAATGCTTGATTACAAAATATATGTTTACAAAGCTTTACTGTTATACATGTTTATAATCTCAGTAGAGAATACATTCAAAATTGTGGAAAGTTTGTTGAATTTAGTACCAAAACAACCACAGCTAATTTTCATCTGCAAACTGAGAAATAAAAAACATGGATATACATGTGAAATGATATCGATATTAAAGTTTACAATAACTTTTGGTTAAACGTTCTTTATTTAGTCCTAATAATTTTAGATTAACTAGTTTCAATTGTACATACATAGTTTGATGATATGAGTGCCGTGTATGGATATAATATGATTAATGACATTTCACAGACTTCACCTGTAGCCTGGAACAGACGTGTCGCCTCCAGTCCATCAGGAACGGTACATCGTACGAAATCCAGAAACAACATCGAGAAGGACGCGGAAGAAGAGTTACTGTTCCTTACAGATATATCACGTACCCAAACTACCTTGAAGTCCACGTGTGCAGAAGATTTGGATCGGGCGTTAGATAAAAGTACATATATTTACGTGTCTCATTATGAATTTTTTACACAATTTTTTCTAAACCTGTTAGAAAGTCATAAAATTTTACACGGGATTTGCCACATTTTAGAAATTCGTCAAGTTAAAGAAAACTGAACAGTTGATTGAACAATAATAAACGTGTGAGGATGTGGATAGTGCAAAGATAATAACCTATTTATTGGCGGCTGCGGTTTTTATGTATTAGGCTTCTTGTCTTTCATACGAAACGTTATTTATTTTACATATTAATAAAAAAAAACAGCACCGTTGGAAACATTTAACAAGGAACTCATTAGATTTTTATTATCTTGTGATTTCACTTCATTACTTCATTGATTTCTTTCTCTGAAAATACCTACTAAATTACAGTACATTTGTTTTCTTTTCCTCGTGATTTTAAAAATGATAACATCAAACGCTCGTCTATTATAACGTAAATTTAAAGTTAAAAGAATAATAGACCGATTACTTTTATTATCAATAATTATGGCACTAGACTGAACATTTATTTTTACGAAAATAGAACTCTTTTGTTGTTAATTAATATAGTATGTATGAAATTGTTGTTTATGAACTGTGATGAATAAACTTTAATATCTAGTACATTTTGGTGTCATATTAAACTATCGATGAAAACATGCCTTTATTATTCTAAATGTAGATCTTAAATGTAAGTACATAAAATAAGATATGATAGTGACATTTCATAAAAGTACTACAGAATCCATAAAATTAAGTATGATATCAACATTCCGTTCGTTCTTTTAACTGTCTGAGACAGCCATGAGATAAAGTGGTCAAGGATAATACCACGATTAAGATGAAATCGTAACGAATACAATTGACTATATCACTATGTCTATAAAACTTCTAAAATTTCTGTATAACAGCATGAGATGACAGATTGTTGCAGTAAAATACCTCATTGTTACGGTTGTAATCTGACCAAGATTATGTTACATATACTGTATCACTTTTACATTTAACTTATTTCAGCACCATGTAGATTTCTACAGCCACATGAAGTACGGACAGAGATTTACAGAAGAGAGTGCCAACGTTTAAATGTTGTTCCATTAAGTACATATATCAAAATACCAATCAGGCCCTCATTGGTTGTACAACACTGTTCGATAGGTCCCAGAGGAGCACTTGCTCTCTCAGCACCTCTACTGGTTAGTATCTAGAATCGTTCTTATACTACAAAGTTTATTTCATGCTTGTTCAAATTAACAAGAATACCAGGGTTTTTAGAACTTCCAAATAAATTAGATAAATGTAGGCAGAGTTTTAAACAGATTCTGATAGGAAGCAATGTTTAGCACTGTATAGACTGTGAAAGAGTTTTTTTTTGTGTGTGTTAAGACAATGGGCTCTTCATTGCATCTAATGAGACACGTCGTTTACACGAGAAATGCAAATAAAACATGTAGGTTCATTAAGTGTTCTCTTAAACGTTATTGTAAATTACGAATTATACGATAACCAACTTATTTTAGAAATGCAACTTTCACAAACATGAACATAATTAAGAACGAGTATCACGACCACTGTTACAATATTAACAAGATACAAGAAAAGTTCAAATCAGGTGCAAATAATATACATATCCGGCCAGTGCTGTTATATATTTGAACTTTTCTTATTCCAATCGGTATCTACTGTTTTGCAGTCTGGGGTTAGAGTTATTATTCCACTGTTCTGATAATAAATGTAGAAAATATATACCTTTTGAATTTGTGCACCAGATGCGCATTTCGACAACTTATGTCTCGTGGCCGAATGGTCGGAATTCTCATATTATAGAAATATTTGAAGAGCAATATTGAAACCAAAATGACAGAAAAAGTGAACCAAAGAATCAATCTAAGGACAGAGCTATGCATGAGGGAGATACCCCTTAGTTTTAGGGTGATTTACATAATTTCATGACAGAAAATTTAAGTATATATTTCAAATCAGTACAAAAGCACTGAAAAGTAGTCCATCAGTACAAAAGCATTGAAACCTAGACATGATACCCTCGGGAACTATCAGTCCACCAGCAGTGACACCGGCCTAGTGGTTATAATAAATATAGAACATATATACCTTTCAATTTTGTGCACCATATGCGCATTTCGACAACTTGTGTCTCTTCAGTGATGCTCGTGGCCGAATGGTTGGAATTCTCATATTATATAAATATTTTAAGAGCTGTATGTTTGTAACAGAAAGGGGGGATATATCGTTTTTTTAGTCCTCATTCCTCCTATATGCGCATTGTTTGAATATCTTTTGTGTTCTATGTTTGTTTTTTGGACAATCGTGGCAAATGCTAGCAAGAAATTCGTACACCTCCCAGGCACCTGGTCGAAACTCTTTTATTTCCAGTAGTCAATGAATATCCTACGTAGTACATTATTGTGACAATTTGTCATAACAACAGTAACTTGTTGTATCTCTGTGTTTACACTCTTGACAAGTATGCTTAATGAGCTTTACAACATGAATTGTACACTAATGATCTTGGTTTGTAAACGATAAATTCTGGTCTGGTAGTAATATTCTTCCTTTGGATTCAGTCTTTATACAGATGCATTAGGTAATTGGGATATACTATATTGATGACTGTTACCTATGGTAATGGAAGCTCTCTGAGGCAGAAATGCTGATCGGATCAAGTTTATCTTAGGCTATTAAAACAGTGTTGAATCATCATATTAATATGATGTGCTGCCCTCCATTACATGAAAAACCTCTATCAGCAATGGATGTTCCATCATAAGTCAAATTTAACAACAGTAGGAGATCTCCAAAGTATTATAAGTAATTTTTTGTCAACAGCGGCATATCCAGAAAGATAATTAACCAAGCTTCTAGGTGCTATGCTAAATCCAGAAGAGTTATAAATAAAGTCTCTGTCATTAGTGAAGTTTTACAAGAGTCTGTCGGCAGTAGCAAATCCACAAGAATTACAAGTAAATATTGAGTCTATTTGACAGCGGCAGGTCAAGAAACATAATAAATAAAGCTATTATCACGTGAGAAAACTGATATCACCGGTGTATGCTCCTCCTTATAGTACATACGATACCCTTATTATACCCCCTGCAAAGATTGGGGGGGGTGTTTATTTAGAAATCACTCTGTCTCTCTGTCTATCTGTCCATCTGACAGTCTGTCCGTCTGTTCATATCTTTCCGGGCCATAACTTCTTCCCCCTTTGTCGGATCTGAATAACATTTCACACAATTGTTGTCCATGACTAAAATAACCTTGAGCCAACATCATATTATCAAGGTCAAGGTCACAGTGCATACATAACCAAACTCCTTGGCCATAACTTCTTACTGCTAAGTTGGATTATTATCCAAGATAATATTTCACACAATTGTTGTCCATGACCTAAGGCTGCGTAATGACTTTGACTCAAGATCATATTCCAAGGTCAATGTCACAGTGCACACATGGTCAAAAACATTGTCAGGGTCATTACTCCTTACTGTTATGTTGTATCTGGATAACATTTTACACAATTGTTGTTCATGACCCAAGGGTGTGTCACGACCTAAGGTGATATCTACAAGGTCGTCACGGTGCATACATAGCCAGAATTCTTGTCTGGGCCATAATTTCTTCCTGTTGCGTTGTTGGAAGATTATATTTTACACAAATGTTGTCCATGATCAATGGATTTGTAATGACTTTGAACCAAGGTCATATCTACAAGGTCAAGGTCAGAGTGCACACAAACCAGATTGTTTTCATTGATTATACCTCAAAATGTACAAGTGGGACATCCATTACGCCTATACCAGAGATGTATCTTGGGATGAATTATTGCATGTTTCAACTTTTTTGCCGTTGGGAGTATTTGTCCCGTTAGGACAGCTCTAGTATTGGTGATTTATATTGTCAATGTTGTGAGCAATGTTTTACTGTACACAGTGTTTATGACATTCTGTCGTGAAAGGTGCTACATAGTACACGGTGTATATGCGTCCATAATTTAAAATCTTTCATTATAATTACTTATCATTTAATCGTCATTTCTACAAACCAGCTTGATAACAACATCACTCATCTTGACTTGACCGGAAATTTCATTGGTGCAGGCGGACTCCGGGCTCTATTGACAGCTTTAGATGAAACTATGAGGGTTACACATTTGGTATGTAGATAAAATTAGTGTTTTTCAGTTATGTGTAAATATTATACCCGTCCCTCGTTGCAAACGAGGTAGTATGATAGTACTTGCCGATTATTTGCTACAGTAAGCTCGTCCTCTCCAATAACGAGAGATACTGAGATGTGGTGAATTAGCAACAAAATATCAGTAAATTACTATGTATATTTATACCCCCGCAAACAAAGTTTGGATGTTATATAGGAATCACCCTGTCTGTCTATCTGTCCGTCTGTTCAAATGACCGAACCGTAACTTCTTACCCCGTTGTCTGATCTGGATAATATATTACACAATTGTTGTCCATGGCCAAAAAGTGTGTCATGATCTTGACCCAATGTCATATCTTCAAGGCCAAGGTCACAGTGCACACATAGCAAAACACCTTCTCCGGGCCTTAACTTCTTACAGCATGATTGGATATGGATAATATATCACACATTTGTTGTCCATGGCTCAAAGGTGTGTCATGACGTTGAACCAAAGTCATATCTCTAAGTACTCACACAGCCAGAATTCTTGTCCGGGCCATAACTTCTTTCTGTTACATGGGAGGGAGATTATAATTCACACAATTGTTGTCTACGACCCAAGAGTATGCCATAACCTTGAACTAAGGTCATATCTCCAAGGTTAAGGTCACAGTGCACACACAGCCAGAATTATTGTCTGGGCCGTAACTTCTTTCTGTTTAGTTGCAGGGAGATTATATTTTACATAACTGTTGTCCGTAACCAAAGGATGTGTTCTTACCTAAACCAAGATCATATCTTCAAAGTCAAAGTCACAGTGCACAAAAAAATAATATGGAATTCCTGTTCCGGCCAGAGCTTCTTCCTTGTAAGTTGGAGGGAGACTATATTTTACACAATTGTTGTCCATGACCCATGGGTGAGTTATGACCTTAAACCAAGGTCATATCTGCAAGGTCAAGGCCAGAAAGCACAAAACACCAGAATTGCTTTTCGGGTTATAGTTTCTTCCTTGTATGTTGGGAGGAGATAATATTTCACGTAAGTGCTCTCTATGACCCAAAGATGTGTGATGACCTTGAATCAAGGTCATATCTACAAGGTCAAGGTAAGAGTGCACACATACCGGAATTTTTGTTTTCATTGATTATACCAAAGAATATACAAGCGGGATATCCATTACACTTGTACCAGTGATGTATCTTGGATCTTGAATTATTGCATTTTTCAACTTTTTTGCCGCAGGGGTGGGGAAGGGGGGTAATTATTCCGTAAGGACAGCTCTAGTTATATTTTTGGCATGTTTTAGTATCATGCAAAACTGCTTTTTGAAATTCATTGATGCCTGATGTATCCAACCACACAGGAAATGCTTGCTTTTTTATCATTACATGGTCTCACTTAAACATGTCCTTGAAAGTCCTCGCTCCAAATTAATGAAGTTAAGTTACTTTTTCTTGACTGTATTGTATATGGTGAGTGGGAAGGTGGGCTTACAGGAATGTTAACCACGTCAATTAGTGACGATTGTCATTTGAATAGGCCGTCCTAGGTCGGCACCACAACTGCATTACAGTCGAATATGTTTGTGATGTCTTTTTGTTTACTTACTATTTTCTTCTCTGCATACCCGTGACGACTTTTTTTCATACAACTAATTCTTTCACATAAGATCTTAGTTTCATCAAACTTTTCAGTATCGTGCAAAAATGCTTTGGAAATGATTTTAATTTTACTGTTTTCACTGTCCTCTTTATTAATCTAGTAAGTTCCATTGTAGAATCTGTCTGAAAACAACCTCGGCAGCCAAGGAGCATCACTGCTTTGTGATTCCGTATTAAAAAGTTGTGTATTT
This sequence comes from Pteria penguin, assembly GCA_035048485.1. Lineage (NCBI taxonomy): Eukaryota > Metazoa > Mollusca > Bivalvia > Pterioida > Pteriidae > Pteria > Pteria penguin. Next base: position 22,303,678 of record CM068587.1, on the reverse strand, counting down.
GAATACCTTTCGTTATCAGGTATGAAATGCCTTTTTATCATGTAAAAACTTCACAGTTTTGGCATTTTGTTTTCTCTGTTTCTTTTGATTTAAGACCATAATATTTCTTGGTACTTTTCTGCGTTTTAACTTTTGTCAAGTTTTGATTTTCATATCTGCTACACAAACTGACATTGTGGAGATGGACGTCATTGAGTAAGTTGTTGACAATTATGTTGTACTTGTAGGACATAACCCTATGACTCACTGATATCCATCCATATCCTTCCACAAAAATCCTTGAAAAAAAGTTCCTATTTAAAAGCAAGTAATATTTTTGTTTAGTTCCAAGTGGGACACATAGAAGCGATCAGAGAGCTGTTTTCAGTAAAACAACACGTTGAGACAGAAGACATTCTATAACGACAGTCTCTTACAGCATGTAAAGTTGTTGATGGGGAAATTGTTGTGGCATAGTTTTATTTCAAATACAATATCTAGCCATACCACATTTGGTTACCTAGCGGTTTCATTGGATAACATGTATTATAAGTTAGATAGTCACTTAATGGCTTCGCCTCGCCGATATGAGATGTACTGACCCTGTCTCATCCCGCCGTGCATCCCCATAATATGACCATATAATGAATTTACACCACTTTCAGTCTCTTACTTTATCAAAAACTTTATTTAGGGAATATTTTGATAAGACATAGCATCTCGTTTGAACGAGAAAGTTTCTTGTATTTGATCTTCTTTAAAATGGCACGAAAACGGTTTCGTACTTTCGGGTGCAAAAAAAACATGAAAAAGTTTACGGTAACTCATTGTAAATGACCAATATTTCACACGCCATTATTTTTGTATGAGCTGATCTCGAAGTATTCACGTGACATAATTTTTGCAAGAAGTAGACGCTAACTAATATTCATTTTATAGATTGATATCGAAGTTAAGGCTATCAAATCATTCGTGAGCATTTTTTTCGGTATGCAATGAATGATGCTCGCGTAAGTCCATTAAATCTGATTTCTCGCCGATAAATTGAGAATTATAGTAATATTTCACGTTGTACTATTTTACAGACAACCAATTCAAAGACGAAGATGCAGTAAAGTTCGCACAGGTTTTAGAGGTAAAACTTAGAATGACTGAGATGAATTAATTTCGGAGGACACAACTTTGAAATTGATGTATTCTGTTTAAACGATGCCGATTAACAAGCTTGTATTGTCTTTTAATACACAGGCTTCCAAATGCTTGCGTGAACTTGTGTTGTCTCATAATCATTTCGAGGACATAGCTGGACCAGCTTTGGGGAACGCTTTAGGTAAAAGTTTACAACACTGAATAATCCCATATAATACTCATGTAAGTTCATGCTGATAAACGGTGTCGCACTAGGTTTCTGATTTGGTACCCGGGATAATAGCATAGATTATTCCATGGATATACCGACCCACTATAGATTTTCATTCAGACATTACCGGAAAAATCCGAGATTGCATGTTGGAGTAAACTTCGGATCATAAAAATCCCTCACTGCTAAGGTATGTTTTCCGATCTTCATTAAGATAAAAGTTTTAATGCCATGTACCATAAAGGTACCGACACCATATATTTGACGTCAGAAAAAGGTTATTGCACATGCTTGCGTCTGATGGAACTTCCGATGTTTATGCCATCCATAATTACTAACTACCCATACCCTACATACCAAGAGCGCCAGTTTACATCTATGAATAAAATCTGTTTGTAAGAATTTGCTTTAGCCATTCTGTATTTTATGGCTAAAACCAGAAATATTGATATTTGATATTGATAGTTCATTCACAATATAAAACAACAGTGATGATTATCTGCATGGTTCTAAATGATATAAATCATTGGCGGATTTAGAGGGGGGGGGGAGTTGCAGGGTTTGTAACCTCCCCCCCCCCCCCCTATTGGTCGGAAAATTATACCCAAGAAAATGTCATTTTCGACCATTTTCAGAGCTCCACCCCAACCCCACCCCTGTCCAGACCAAATAGTGCAAAACATTAGTCATGGGAGACTGCAACACCCCCTTCAAAATTTCTAGATCCGCCTATGTAAATGCCTAGATTAGCAAGCATTTCTAAACTTCTCACCTACTAGATAAATATATAATGTTTCTTTCTCTCTCCCTCAAATTCTAGGAAACAATGATCGATTGGAAGCATTAGATATCAGCTGGAACCACATAAGGAAAAAGTCGGCCGTTGAATTTTCAAGGGGTGTCAAGGCATGTGGTATATAAGTGCTGATCGAAGCGGGACGTTCTCTTTGTTGTTCGTGATTTGTGTTTTATTGTATAGCTCTATGGTGACTTCTGCCACATAACTGAGCCAGTAACTCCTCTTTTTTCCTTCTCCTTTTATGCTTTATAATAACATGCTTCTTGAGAAATGAAAAAAGAATATATATATATATTTGTTGTAATCATATAATTTGATATGCTTAACAAGAAACACGCTAGAAGGAATATTCCAAATTTTAACCAAAACGCCAAACTGAAAGACTGGATCAATGATTGATAAAAAAAAATTACTGCAAAAGTGTGATGAGAAATAATTGATCTTGAATCAAGGGAATCTCATTTTGACCAGTTACACTTGCCACTCTGAAAATAAGTAAACTGGTTATGGGACAATATATCGAAACACAAAATATTATATAACCTGTTTTAAAATACCACTACTTATATCCTATAAGACATCGCTAGAGTTTTAAGTTGGATGAGTTCAAGAAAGAATTTAACAATGTTTAAAGATGACGCAGACGACTGAATGATCGACCGGACCAGAAACGTGAAGTCGCTCAGACTTCACTCGGCTAGTGAAAAAAATTAAGGTTAACCTGGTTGTGCATCATTTTAAATGAATCGTTTAAGTTATACAGCACATATGCCGAATTATGCCTTTGTTTTTGTAGCACAATGTTGGATTAAAGAAACTTGACATCCGTTTTAATGGTCTTGGAACAGAGGGCGCATTTGGTTTTGCTGATGCCCTGAGGAAAAATAGAACATTAACGGAATTGGATCTATCTCATAACAGAATCATAGACATGGACGCGGCTGTATTAAAGAACAGTATAACTGTTAACGACACTCTGAAAGTACTGAGGGTAGGCATAAGTATCTCTCTTTATTATTATTACCTACAAATGATGAAAAAAAATCTGTCCCATTCCTGATTTGGCCACTACATTTTGTTCAAATGACTGTTTTATTGATTAATGAAAATTCCTGTTTTATTGATTACTGAAAACCCGAAGTTATGCTGAAGGAAAATGTTGAAAGTATTCTACATAAAGTGTTTGTAACTCATACATGGCCTGTATCCTTCTACAAATATGACGAACGGCTATCATGTAATTTAACCACATGTTATATTTGAATTTTGTCTGAGCACAGAGAGTAGATTTGATAAAGTAACTCATATCATTATACGGTTTTGACATGTTAAACCATAGTTACCAGTATTGATATCTTATTCGGAGGAATAGGAATACGCATGTTGGAGCATGTAAGTTATATCCAGTGCACAGCCGGTTGTGACCAAAAGGTCCCGGTTTCGATTCCCGCCGTGGGCACACCAGGTCCCGTGTCACTGTAGGCGTAGCACGTAAAAGATCCCCCATTGCTTCGGGTGGGTCCGTGCAAAGGTACAAATTTCTATGTTATGCATCAGGCAGATGCCGTCACCATATACGTGAAATGACCGTAAAGTGACGTAGAACAATAATCAATCAATCAATATACTTCATGCACTAACATTTATCTTATGTCATGAGAGACAACTCTTATGAATTGGCCATCCTTAAAAACTGTAACCTGGGTTTCGAAAAGTGTAATTGCTATTTTCTTTACCACTTATTCTTGGACTTCAAAAAGTGTAATTGAAATTTTTCTCGAGTCATTATACTGGAATTGTGATTTTTTTTTCAATTGATGAAAGGAATGATTACTTCTTTTACTATACACATCGTACCAAAATGAGCTTGCTCCATATGATTCATGTACTTTACCAAGAGAATACTTACATTATTGTTATCACCTAAGCCACACTGCTTTTTCATAGACGGTAGTCATGTAGTCTCTATTCTTCTATCAAATCTCAAAAGCAATAAAATACGAAAGTAACTACTGCTATGTGACTGTAGCACTAGAAACACTCTATGGACCCTGAATATCAGAAGTGAGGCCAGATGTCCAAGAGGAGTAAGCTTCTATTGTCAGAGGTAAGACCAGGTGTCCGGGAGAAGTAAGCCTCTACTGTAAGAGATAAGACCAGGTACCCAGGAGGAGTAAGCGTCTCCTGCCAGAGGTGAGACCAGGTACCCAAGAGGAGTAAGCGTCTCCTGTCAGAGGTGAGACCAGGTATCCAAAAAGGAGTAAGCGTCTCCTGTCAGAGTGTAAAGATGATGGATAAATCCAAACCATAAGTCTAAAAATCATGAAACCAGAGGACATACAAAAATCAGTGAAAATGAAAAACAAGTGGAAAATAACAAAATATGTCTACTTTAAAAGCATATGTGAACCCCTGTGATGGAGTGAGATCAGGTGCCCGGGGAGAGTGAGCAGCTCCTGCTTGCTAGCAACACCCGTCACATATACCCAGTAAAAAGAGTCAAATCGTGTAAATTCCATATGTGTTTATATATGGAGAAGTCAAAGTAGGTAACCTTCTAGTATAGAAGGTGTCAAATCTGTGTAAAATGATCGGAATCGGTCTCAGTCCAGAATATCATTTAAAAGTCTGAATAATGAGATATCATAAGGGGTAATAAGAGCCTCGTAACGACCGTAGAACTTCCTCAGTGACGTTGCTAGTCTAGCACATATATAACCCTGGTTGAGCAGCTTAACTGAAAGTCGCCTAGCCCTCAAAACAAAGTCATTGTAATTTGAACATGCTCTGGAATAACGGATTAACTGAGATATGAATACGCCGTATGCGGGCGATGATGGAATGTTGCTACTTATGAAAGGAAAGTTTGTGATAGCGAAATTGAAATCGTCACGTTTGTCAAAGAGTGAGGTGTTCAATTGACCATTAATGTCTAAAGACAACATGATATCTAAATACGAAGTAGAATTGATACTTTCTGTGGTTTCTTTGACCTTCAGTTCACTTGGATAGATCATGCTAAGGTAATCCGCGAATGAAGGATTATTAATTGAAAGCAAGTCATCTATATATCTGTAAGTAAAATTGAAACCAAGAGCCAATTGTTTTTTCCTTGCGAAACCAAAGACTGAATGAATTCAGCTTCGTATGAATAAAGGAATATGTCAGCCAGAAGCGGAGCACAGTTAGTGCCCATTGGAATGCCGACAATTTGTTGAAAAACCTTTTCTCCAAACACCACAAAAATGTTATCGATAAGAAAAATCAATATCTGGATGACAGCTGTTTCAGTATTTACTGGTGAGACCAGTTATTCAGGAGGAGTAAGCCTGTCGTGTCAGAGGTGAGACCAGGTACCCAAGAGGAGTAAGCCTCTCGTGTCAGAGGTGAGACCAGGTACCGAAGAGGAATAAGCGTCTCTGTCTGACTGAATGCCCAAAGCATAGAGATAACACAAAACTATCAAAACACTGAACTCATAAGATGAATGTGATCTTACATTGTATAGAAAGTGTCACAGCCAATACCAAAGGTAAAATCGATATACCACAGAATTTTCTATTTCTATGGTTTATAGAGACAAAACACTATTAAGTACATTTACCATCGTACTCCCTTGACTTCTGGAAATATCAAACACGTAATATATTTAAATTATTCAAATGGTAAATCCAATGTGCCCTTTCCTGATTTCAGATAGGAGATAACCAGTTAACCCAGGATGGTGCATATTTCCTACTTCAGAGTCTCGAAAATCAAGAGTCTGGAAATGTTGTGGATACTTTGGATCTCAAGGTACTTCTAAATATATGTAATATGAAGTTCTAATACCCAAGAGCAAAATGCCATGAAACAATAGTTGAATAAAATTGTGCCCCAGAATCGATAGATGGGGGCATATTGTTTTATGCTTTGTGTCGCTCTGTGGTTTTTCTTTTTGAAACTTTAACATTGGACATATATTTTCAACCATATCATCCAGTGCTCCTTCCATATTCCACGTGTGTTCCTAGTATAGCGAGACCTTTCCATTGGTACCTTAATTTATGACTTTGTGACTTCCTTGTCATGTTAATTAGCGTTTAATTAAACATGTTTATATCTAGCCGTAACTTTTTAACCATGAGAGCTAGAGTTTTCATAATTTATATCACATGGTTTTCCTTCTGACAAGACCATTCCATTGATGACCTTGTGACCTTGATCTTACTGTTTGATCTGAATTTTAAAAATACTTGTCCCGGTTAGAAATTTTGAAATTGGCACTCAGTATTACACTTAGAGTCTAAATATATAAAACGACTGTAGTAAGATCAGTTTTATTTTAAAGATTCTAAGTAGTCCTCCATAGGGAAGTCCGGTAGAACACAAACACACTATACTGCATGTGTTTTATTGTCTTGACACGTCATCGCTTACATTATATATTAATCCTTAAAGGATCATTTTGTAATTGCTCATCATTGTCTCATATTGTCGAAAGAGTCTAACTGGTCGGAATAATCATGTGGTTTACTGTCTTGACACGCTGTTGCTTACATTATATATTCATTCTTACAGTTACGGCTAAATATAAACATGTCTCATTAAAGAAACATTCTATATATGCAGTACAGAGTGCTTGTGTTCTTTTAGTTTTAATTAGTTATTTTAAGTGTACAGACAAACCTGTCTTGGCGACCAAACAACCAACCAAAACCATCTGAGGTAATGAGAGACAAATGAACCAAAGCCATCTAAAGTAAGAAGAGACCTTCCACGTGCTACTTCTACCTTGGCATAGGACCTCCGTTTTCACATTATCGTCCGAAAGACACCAACAAGTCACCTGCAGGACTCAAATTCGAGTCAAGCATCTAACCGATTGAGATACGTCTTTAGTCAATCGGAACATCTCGGCCTTTTGCAGGCAAAGTCACAAGTCTCTGGTGATCCTTTAAGGATGAATATATAATATAAGCGATAACGTGTCAAGACAATAAACCACACTTTCGACTATATGAGACGATGATAAGCAAATAAAAAAAAATACTCGTCTCATCATCACAAGGGGTTGATTGGCCTGATTACAGATGTGGTGTTGTATGTTTTGTATTGTTTTGGGTCGTTTTTCAGAATACATGCGTTGATCAAGATTTTGTTTACCTTGCTGAGAAAATACAGCAAATGAGAAATGTACAAATCATTCACGGTAAAGTAGTCACTACAGGACGACTCCCACAAAATGGAAAGAAACGGAAGCTGAAACAGATAACGGAAGAAACAGGAAGTTGACAAGAAGATTGCTAATATGGCAGGAAATTAGTTGTTGATGATGGCTCAGATAAAGACAATGCTTTGAATGGAAAAATATATGATTTATCGGCTTTACTGAAAATACAATGATTTATAGATTTAGAAGTTTGTAGAAGAAGCTGCTTTAGATGAATTTTAAAATATTTAAAAGATTATTTTTCATTCCAAATTGACATTTTGACATCTTTCCTTACTTTTTCATTTCCCCCTTTTCAGATAATTTTAGTTTTTCGTTGTAAATTTCTTATAACACATTAATTCTGTGTAAATTATCTGATTACAAAGAAGTAAATGTTGTTGTGAATAACTACATGAAAATTTTACAAGAAGTTTTATTATTTTTATTATTTTTATAATTATTTTCTATTTTTATTTTTCATTTTATTTTCCCTCATATTTTAAGATCAAAAAGTGAAGAGATGTGCCTTTTCTATGTTACATTAAGCTCTGATTGACGTAACCTCTAAATTAATATTTAGCTAATAGCTATATTTGGGGTTTTTCTATATGGCATTTACAACAAAACTTTTGAAAGATTTGTAACAAAAGAAGACTTCTTTTGTCAATTTGACTTAACAAGTAAACAGTACTGATTATATACAATGCTTAACTTTTGCATAAAAGTGTGATTTTATAGTATGCATATGCATATACTGTGTATAAAAGTGTCTGTACTAACAGTACTCAAATTTACCCCCAAAAACGAAATCAAACATTTTGCAGTAAAACTGAAAAGTTTGGGGAAATATACGTGCTTGATCGCATCATCCACAAACAAAACAACAATACGAAAAAATTATATCATTCAAACTATATAATTAGATCTATATGAACATCTTTTATTTCAGGTCCAATGTGGGTTTTCGTGACCTTGCACGTTTGGCATGTAATTGATAGCATTTTATGTTAATGGATAGAGAGATCGAGCATATTGTTCTACCCTGTCTTTCTGTCTGTTTGTCTGTCTATCAGTAAATTTAACCTTGATTGTCCATGACTTTTGAACCATAAAAGATGAAAACTTCAATTTCGGTTACCGTACTCATGATGTATATGAATGTTGTGAATATAAAAACAGATCTCGGCATGGTTCCTGATTCATATTTATAAGCACAGCGTGAGGCATGAATTGACGCGTACATCTGCGGCTGGCATTATAACAATATATCATTATCACCTTTGATCCACGCGAGGACATACAGAGGGGGTCCAATCCTCCGAAATCTCACGTTATGGGCTATCCGTACAAGAGTTGCATTTGGCGCAGCATTTCATTATGATGATGACGTAATCTGACGCACTATAAACATCTACGATAATGTAATCGTATATTGCATCCAGGGCACAGCCAGCACGTCATGCATATCGGTAGGAAAAATTAAGTCTATCTCAGTCGTTAAGAGAGAGAGAGAAAGAGAGAGAGAGAGAATTTCCGAAGGGGGAGCACATGTGAAAGTCAAATATTAGCCAAATTCTCAGTCATTTAGAAATCCAAGTCTGGAATTATACTCATATTACTTTTTATTTCTCATAATATTTATTTATCGGTTTTATTTCTATTGAGTATAGATATAGATCGAATTTTAATGAGATTGTTCCGAGGTTTTCATAATTTTGCACTAAAAATGACAATGACGTCCACATATCTATTGGATTGTAAACTTGCCTTGTAAAGCTGTCGCGAAGAAGGGGGTCCGGGCCTCCGCTCCGCTTCCTCTAAATCCCCCACTGGTGAGAGAGAGAGAGAGAGAGAGATCCTGTATGGCGTGGATGTGTGCCGATATTTAAGATTATGTAGATTCGTTCTGTTTAAAGGGAATGCATTCATGCTTGTATTCTGCATTCACTTTGAATCTAAAGACACATAAATTGGCACTTTTAATATTATACAAACGTTGTAGTCGGAAGTTATAGCCACAAAAGAAACACGTCAGACTTTAAGAATCAAAATGCCACCCACCCCCTCCCAAAAACAATATTTGAATATAAACTTACAATTAATAAAAGCTTAGTATTTTTATTCAATGTTTCAAAACTCGTTACACCATTCATCAGAATTGTCTCATATTTCACACAAATATTCCATGGGACAGGGTCTTTTGGACAATAGTCACCCAAGGACATTTCTACAAGGTCAAGGCCACTCTGTATATATCCTATAAATATTGAGAATGACTTCATCTCTTTTTAACTATTTATCAAAATTGTATCATTTCACACAAATATTCCAAAGAACGGGGACTTCTGGACAAATGTCACTCAATGTCATTTCAGCAAGATCACTTATCACATATCTCTTTGCAAAAACATTAAGAAAGACCTTAAAGTTTATTCCAACGTATGTCATTTACCGTTAATAGAATAGTATACTACCGGGTACTTCACATTTGCGAAATATTTTGCTTGGGACAAGGGTTCCTTGGGCCAGGTATTTTGGACAATATTCATTGATGGTCAAAGCTGACTTTAAATACTTGAAATGTCTCAATTTCGGGGATTTCCCAACATTTCAAAATAATTCTAAAAAAAATTGTCATCGGTTTGATGCAGTTCGGGAGGAAATCCATCAGTCTGACTAATATTCTTGTTTTTTCTCGGAAATTATTTTATCACATAAACAAACAAAATAACAAATACAAAAATAATTTAACAATAATGATTTGACTTGCATAGAATTTTAAGTAGGTTTCCCGTTTAATCTGTTTTTATACGCCCATTTATCACAAATGCCCTGCAACGCCCACCACAGCGCAAAATAAAGTGAATTCTTTGTCAACGAACATTTATCACAAATACCCCTTTTGTGTACAGCGTTTTCACAAAATGATATCAGTATCGTAATTTGAGTTTCGCAAGGGTCATGCTAGAATAAGTGAATAACTGACAAACATATGTTTACTGAAAATATACATGATGCATTTTATCAATAACTTGGGTTAGCAAGCACGAGATTTGTCAAGTTTGTATTAATGAAATTTATACCAGAAAGTGGAGCAAAGGTTTAATTTTATGAGGATTGTGCTTATCTAAAATTCTTCTATAAACAACAATATATGATCTGGTCTTAGTATATGATAATATCATCATGCAGACCCGTTGGAACAATGCAAGTGTGTGTGTTGGATGGTGGGGGGATACTTGTAAACTCAAAACAAAATTTGCAATATGATACCACTGTTTCAAGTCAGATTTTGTGCCAAGGAGTCCAGCTTGAATCGCATAGAGCTATACACTGACCATAGGCGGATCCAGAAATTTTTGAAAGGGGGTTGCAGCCTGCCATGACTACTAATTTTCCACTATTCAGTCTGAAAAGGGTGGAGATGTTTCAGCCTTGATAATAACCGAAAATAACCTTTTTTGGTAAAACGGAGGTTGCAATCCTCCCATCAAAATCCGCCAATGCTGACAGTTAATAATAAACTTATTTCCACCTCTCAGACATTGATAATCAGTGGCAGATTTAGAGGGGACCCCGGGGGCCCGGACCCCCCTTTTTGTCACATATTTATTACTAAAAATCCAGATTTAGCACCAAAATGGATGAGTAGTTTGGATAATACAGATGTGCCCCCCCCCCCTTTTTTCGGAAATCCTGGATCCGCCACTGATAATAGGTGTTCAGGGGCTGTCATTTCAACTTAGAGGCACTAAGAGGAACGGGAAATTGCGCATGTGTTTGCTCGAGTAAATGTTTTCCAGAGCCTGAACACTTTTCATCTTTGTATGATAAAAATAACTTGTAGTATTAACGTTCAGAGAGAAAAGAACGAATTTATACATACTGCTGCAATACAAGTTATAAAATTGCAAATCAATTGCATGTTAAGAATAATTCAATGAAAACAGTTCAGTAAATTAGATAATAACCTATTAAACAATTTTGATCGGCCAAAAAGGGGGTTCCTATGTACGGTCATGTCATGGAAACCACTACTGGGTGTCGTAAATTTCAAAACAGAAGTGAAATTATACAACTAAAGCTACTGATAACGTCTACATTAAAGTAATCCATAGTGATGGACAATCAAAAACAAAATCATGCTGTGTATTACAACATTGATAAGGCATGTCACTCCATAAAGCACGACAATGAACAGCTGACATGAAAACTTACTGAATTAACGATTCAAATCTAAGAGACAAAATATTCAGCAAATTACTTACAATCTCAGTATCTAAGTATCATAGTTTCTTGTTTGTTTGGTTGGTTGGGGTTTTTTTTTTTCTTTTTTTTTTGGGGGGGGGGGGGTGTTAACCTTTTATCTTACAAGGTATTAACATAAAATACAAATATCATCCTGTACACAGAACAACAGCTTGAAGAATTTAAAAACTTTTGTTTTAATCCAAAAGGAAGCGATGTTATTGGCGTCTATAGAACTTTCAATTTAGGTTCTGTGTTTTTGCAAGGACTTCTATATATGTGTCCATGATTTTTGACTGATAGTTTATCAATACGTAAAGCAACACACATTGCCCCTATCATCCTGGGACCGTGCTACATGCACTGGAACGGTAGCTACAACACATACTATTGCTTCTTCAGCCACCTCCAGAGAAAACTATCCGGAGACGTGCACGTGGATTCTCTCGAGTTGGGTGGCGACAACCTGATTTTAGGCAGCGACAAAGAGCAGTGCTTTCCAGATGCTACTCACGTGCTCTATCGACACCGCATTGTAGAATTATCAGGGACATATATATGAGTCCCTGAATATATCAGACATAAGCTGCAACAAGCTTAAGTGGAGTCGTCGGAAACAATGACATTTTTGGATTGCTCACTGCCAAATCAGAATATGAATTTGATTTACTCAAAATGAAAGTAGGAGACAAAATCGGAACCGAACTTCCTCCATTTCTAGAGTACTTTGAGATAGCAGAGATCCTGAAAGACAACCTCTGGAGACCTCACCTTAAAAAATTTTAAACCTCTTAACTGGCAATCTGAGTAAAACCATATCTTTATTCCGCTTCTATATACGCAATGGAACAAATAGAGAAGCGGAATAAAGATATTGTTTTAGTGAGATTGCTTAACTGGAAGCGAGAACAATGCATGTGATTCGATGAATCACATTATAAAATTTCGACAGAACTGGACAACACTAAAATTGCCACAACTGTGCACGACTAGTGCAGTTGCAGTACAGGGATGTCCGAGCAGCAGTCCTTGGACAGGGCTCCGTGAACACGAAAGTTCCAGGTCACTCGGATGTGCTGAGAATCAAAGTCTGAAGAAGAGAAGAAGACGCTAACATGGCTTCTCCGCTTCAAAACATGAACGAGAAGACTAAATTATCTCATCAGATGGGAATCTCAAGATCCCCAAAACTCCAATGACAGCAAAGAAACCTAGACAATGTAAACGAGCGACGAAAGCAAAAGCTACAACCTTGAAATTTTGATGTTTACGCTATATCTACGAGATTGTATAGTGCCTTCGTGCCTCTGTCGTGTCGACTGTTCATTTGATTATGATATGAAAGAGAAGGATATTATTTATCTATTTTAAAATTATTTATGTGAAATAAATTAGATTTTTTTTATATTTTGACTTACGAAGAAATTTTACATAGGAAGAGATATGTTCCCAAGCTCTGGCAGTTGTGTTGAGTAGATATATATGAAATGCTACATAGATTATAAATAGTAATGATACACGGGAGCATCATAAAGAGCACACATATAGTTGAAGCATTGCATATTGTTGTATTACCACAACATGGCCTGCTCATCAGAAAGCACAAGGAGAATGGTTGGCTGTTGCTGCCTAACGTCACGCTCAGTAATATTTCAGTTATATGATGACGAATTCAATTGACCTTCATAGGGCACACACGCACGTGTACTTTCTTTGACATGCTAAGATTACTTTGACATGGGCATCATGAAGTCCGAAGACGTCTTTAACTTCACAAGGGCATGCTTCGACTGAACAGGGCTTGCAACAAAATTTGACGTGTGAAATATGAAAGCCCATGGCGTTCCATAAAAGCCCTAGCGGTTGTAATGGTTCAAACGTTATGGCCAAGGTTTTAAAAAGTAACGCAACAGTGAAAAGGTTATATAGGGGCATTTCTTTGATAAACATGTATCTCAGAACTTTGAAAGAAAAGGTCTCGCAAAAAATCTTCGTTGTATGACACATAATTTATCTCAAAGCTTGGGAAGAATGTTTCACAAAAATATCTTTGGTGTATTACACCTGCCAGATTCTAACGTGCACTTATAGCTAAATTATTTGACTAATTTTATCAGATGAAAATTTCCAGACCTCTACCAAACAAATCAGTTTATTTGCCGTATTTAAGATATGTATATTGCCGCTCACTATATTCATTGGCGGATCTAGAGGTTGCAACCCCCCCCTCCTCCTCAGTGGAAAAATTTTACCAAAAAAGGTCATTTTCCACCATTTTAGGGCTGCAACCCCCTTTCCAAAGAGTGCAAAACATTAGTCATGGGAGACTCCAACCCCCTTTCAAAAATTTCTCAGTAGAATCGCTTATGAATATGATACTATAACAAGAACACCAGATATCAGGTCAACTCCATGTACATGAGGAGGGGGAGGGTCAGGCTTGGTGTAGTGGTTAAACGCTTAGCTTACGGTGCCGACGATCCGGGTTCGATTTCCGGGTTGCGCCACTATGTCTAAGACGTTGGTTACCTCCTGCTTCCATGTCGCGATATAACTTGACTGAAAAATTGTTGAAAGCGACGTATAAATGACACCAATCACCGAACCAACAACCAACCATTTACATGTGTAAAGGCCTATTTACATGTCATATTCGGATCCAGAAATTTTTGAAAGAGCAAGGCTCGAAATTAACGTATGTCCGTAAGTCCGTGACTAATAAATTATGCCACGGACTAACAGATTTCTCATTGTATAAGTCCAACAGACTAATGAAAACTGTGATACCCACTCAAATCCTCTCACCCGCCCTGCAAACGACTGAAAACTTATTTTTCCGGAAATCCCGTAACCTATTTTTAGTAACAGTACGGAGAATCGCAACTTCAAAACTCCGACACGGTTTGCATTTAGTAACTTACTAAAACTATTATTCGCGATGTGGGCTCTTTTATGTGGGCAACTTACATCACAATTATATGACGTGATAACAATTACAAAATGCGTGTGTATATTGACGTTATTTAAGTTGCGATATTCCGTATTCGCCGAAAAGTACATGGAAAGTCACGAGAGTCAGAGTCGCTGGTGCACTTCGTTGAAACAGATTATATAGAGCAGTTTCAACAGGTTTTCGAAATACATTGACGTTGTTTTGCATGGTGATCGCGGGGCCACAGAGAAATGTGGCGATATATTTAGCCATCCTTCTTTTATGGACGAGAAGGAGCTAGAGGCGTATGTGCCCCACAGTGTCTTGAAATGTTAAATCTGACAAATGAAATTTGTTTACCCTGAAATTAAATCAATTCAAAATGAATAAATTGTCTATTTTTCTGCGGACTAATAGATTTTGGTGCGGACTAATGGATTTTGCAACCGACTAGTCCGCCAGACTAATGCTTGAAAAAGTTAGTTTCGAGCCCTGAAGAGGGGTTGCAGTCTCCATTGACAAAAGTTTTGCAATATCAGTTTGGAAAGGGGGAGGGGGGGTTGCAGCCCTAAAAAGGGTCGAAAATGACCTTTTTTGGGGTAAGATTTTCCGACCAAAGGCTGGTTGCAACCCCCCTTTTCCCTCTGAATCCGCCAATGCATCTTTTTCTACACATGTACATCTACTGGTATACTTTCTGCATTTCAAACAACGTCAGTTAATTGCTTTTTAAGGCCATCACATATAGATTAATAGAATCTACCGCTATTGTCCGGTGGTGACAGAGAAATCAACTAACCCGAGTGTCAAATTAGCTTAGTCCGAGTCATGGACTAAGCTAATTTGACACGAGGGTTAGTTGATTCCTTTGTCACCATCGGACAATAGCGGTAGATTATTTTTCTCCCATTCAATAATTTACCCCTAAATTTGTCATTTTCCCTTCCGTTTTGTTGGAAAATGAACAAAAATTAGGTTGCTTGACGTTGACGTAAGTCATGTTTGCTTATGACGTCATGATAACTTTGACCGCGAAATAGGTCGTGTAGCTTATCTTCCCCCCCCCCCCCCCGCCCCTTGTGGGAGATAGGCTGATCATTTTGCAGTAAATATGAGAATAACTCTGTGAATTTCGGAGAAATATAGATCTAGTTAAAAGTTCAACACCCCAATATCCAGTAACGGTTCATGTGTAGCGGTTTCACGTGAACGAACAAGTCCTATCATAATATATGACCTTGGCCTTCTTTAAATTTGGTTGATATCAATGAATCAAATACGATCAAAGATGCAAATATTCTTAAAATTCACACCAAATAGGATACAAAATGAAATACTGTTAAGAAAGTTACCAAAATATCTATGAAAAACAACACACACCCCCGGACGCACCTTTCATAGACCTAAATTTGAATGCATATGTCTTTCCCCGGGCTGTGTTCACCATGACCCCAACCGTCAAACAGACAAACGGAACAACTCCCCCCCCCCCCCTTCCCATTTCTAGACCTTTCTATTTCAGAAACAACTTCCTGGTGCGCGTATCGAGAATATTCCAGAATTGATGTCATATCCGTAGAATATTCCAGAAAAATACACACATAAACAATGAATCCGCTTTTCAAAAAATAGTTCATTATTTAACTGATGATTAAAACTATCAGTTTAGGGTTTTAAGCAAATTAAATAGCATTTTTGTGGAAAAGTTTTCGTGATTATACTTACTGATGTTACATAATCAAAATTCACACGTAATAGATAAATATTTAAAAATTTAGTTTCCACGATAAATAGATCAAGATATTCTTCCGCGATTTCCTATAAGTCGGTCTTTTTCCAGCGTGGTCGAGAAACGCCGGCACGAAGAAAGAACACGTCGGGGAGTAACAACAGTTTCTTACCAAGAACAAAGGTAAGACATGTTTTTGTATGTCAAATAATGGCAAGGAATGAAAATTATCATTTGTACAGTAAAGTTTGTAAATGTATCATTGTCGTGTGATTTTCATTTTCGGAGGAAATTCTAAAACTACAGTAGGGTAAAACTAAGTAAAAATAATATGATAAGGTACATGTTGAATCGCAATTAAATAATAAAGCTTATTATATTTAATTGCAAAATAAAACTAGCGATCTTGTACTAATCTCCTTGTAAACACGGTGTTCACGTGTGGTGAAAAAGAACTCCAGCACCAAGGGACCTTTTTACAATGACACTTAGGGTAAAACTCGGGGTTTATCGTTAGTGTTAATACAACTTAAAGCTTTTCTGTTTTAATTTTAAAATGGTTCTCTTCTAAAATATGACTGGAAACATTTTAAAAGGGTTCTCTTATAAAATATGACTGGAGACATGTAAAACATGTTTTCAAAATTTACTTGTTTGAATGACAAAATATTTCAATTCCTTTTAACCAAAATTCCTCCCAGAATATGCATTGCTCTCTACGATAAAGTCTGATGCTTTCCCCCAAATGTTCTGAATGCTTGTTATCAAATACCCAGATGTCCGACTTTGAAAAAATTAACTTACACATTGTGCAGATAGTTTGACCTATACAGCAGCCATAGCTCAAGCAATGAGGAATATTGCATGCCATTATCTGCCATGGGGCAGTCTTGGTGTAGTGGTCCAGAGGTTGACTTGTGGGACTGACGATCTGGGTTTGAGTCCCGGGTTGTGCCACTTGGTTTAAGAGGTTAGTTACCTCCTGCTTCCATGTCGCGATGTAACAAAATTTGTTGAAAGCAACTAAAACAAAAATCAACCAATCACTTGCATGTACCTACCATGACACAGGACCTTGGTTGTTGTCTCGTCTGACAGATTGAAGACCCGATTGAGCCACCAGAGAGGTTCGAGTCAGGGACGTAATGGCTCTGAGCCAAGCTTACCTCAGCCCGAGCTCAAATAGCTTGAGTAAGAATGGAGGAGTACAGAGAATGATCTTGATATTCCCATGATCTTTTTGTTCCAAACCATAGGGGAAAGATTGGGATTTATCAAATTTTGCCTCACTATTTTCTCCTCGTACAAAAATATAAATTTGGGCTCCCTATATACATGAAATTAAAAGATCCATGCTGCTGCAAGTGGGTTTGTTGCATATACAGGGCAAAATTGGGAATCCATGCTCCAGGCAGATGCTGCCACTGAATATAAATAATACCAATTGAGTAAAATGATAATACAAACAAACCAATCAAAATCACTTGCAGAATTTAGTAAGGGAGTAAGCAAATTTTATTTCGGTAGTGATAATTGAAGTATTCATTGATGGTTCTTTGGAAGTCGCAATGTCTGTAAAGATTGAAAGTATGAATACCGTATTTACTCGAATATAATATGCACTTTTTTTTCGCCAGTTTGACCCCTCATTTTCTCACTGCTTATTATACATGGGGTTAGAAATCTGAAACTTTTTTTCCACGCTTTTAAGCTTCAGTGGCAGATTTAGAGGGGTGTGTGTGTCTGTTAAAGTATCTAAAGTCGTCAATCATACCCACGAGGCGCGAGATATATCTTTCGTTTGTATACTGTCCGTTTCCCGTAGTAAATGCCCGAAGCGACAACAGGAGTAATATCTACAGTGTGCCATTCAATGAAAGGAGCAGGCGTGGTGTAGTGGTTAAGCGCTTGGCTTGCGGCGCCGACGATCCGGGTTCGATTCCCGGGTTGTGCCACTATGTTTAAGAGGTTGGTAACCTCCAGCTTCCATGTCGCGATATAACTGAAATATTGTTGAAAGCGACATAAAACACCAATCAACCAACCAACCATTCAATGAACACGATAGAATACTTGTGTTGTGTTTCTGATTAGCAGATTGTACGGGTGATATAATGATTAATCGATAGTTACGCAACAGGTGAAACTACTTGACCTTAACGGCACGAGCATTGACAGTGTGGATAATACTCATTCATTCATTCTTTATATATTTTGTCTTCACAAACAATTGCGATCTCTGCGTAAAGTTCACATAGTATAGTAGACAAGCACGTTCATTCTAACGAGAGAGAAAAAATGCAGCGATGGTTTAGGACGAGGGTATTAGTTAAGACATTTGAAGTCTATGCAAGTTTGATTGTTAATGAAATGAAAGAGAGAAAAGCATTGATATCACGTGATTACACTGTAAAAGGTATAGGCCTACGGCAAAGCAAATTCAGCTTGCGGTCTTGCTGTTTCAACACAAAATTGACATCTTGTTTTGGATTTTTCCCCTGCGTATTATACACAGAGCTAGACGTTTTTTCATGATTTTCGAGGTCATTTTTAGGGGGTGTGTATTATATTCCGAGTAAATACGGTATACCTGTTCACTTGACACTGATGGGTGTCATGCTTTTTTTTTTTACATGTAAATAATCAACACAGACTCTTAGTCACATTTGACAACTGAAATGCTATGCGCTACAATATTGTTTCATACAAGAATGTACATGTAGGTTGAAAATTGTGAAAAATTACGTATTGCGCCAAAGGACTAACAGTTTAGCTATAATTTGTCAATACATGTAATGTTGTGGAAGGGATAGGGAGTCCAGGATTAAAACACTGATATTTATGTAAAGTATGTCACAATATGTGTCCACTAAGTTTGGAAGAGATAGATGGAGCTTTGGGTATTTACAGATTATATTTGTTTATTTAAGATGCCTGAACCAGAACAAAACATGGAGGAAGCAGAGGTTGAGACCTTTGCATTTCAAGCTGAAATTGCCCAACTGATGAGCTTGATCATCAACACCTTCTACTCTAACAAAGAAATTTTCTTGAGAGAGTTGATTTCCAATTGTTCTGATGCTTTAGACAAGATTCGATATGAAAGCCTTACAGATCCTTCAAAATTGGACTCCGGGAAAGATTTACAGATCAGAATTGTGCCAGACAAAGAAAACAAGACCTTGACCATCGAAGACACTGGTATTGGAATGACAAAAGCTGATCTGGTCAACAACTTGGGTACCATTGCCAAATCTGGTACGAAGGTTTTCATGGAGGCATTGCAGGCTGGAGCAGACATATCCATGATTGGGCAATTTGGTGTAGGATTTTACTCTGCATATTTGGTGGCTGACAAGGTGATGGTGGAGACTAAGAACAATGACGATGAACATTACATCTGGGAATCCAGTGCTGGAGGCTCCTTCACAGTCAGGTGTCATTCTGGTATGTATTATGAAACACCAGTAACTAGTAATCTTCGTTCTGTGTTTTGCAGAGTTACTTCCCACATGAGCAGGTATTTGACGTCAAACCATTGCGACATCATACAATTTCTATGTCATTTCCAGTAATTTTACACTACCTCAGTAGTTTCCTTAGAACTGGTTGACATCACAATGGTTTGACGTCGGATACCTGCTTATATGGGAAATAGCTCTGTTTGATGAACAGACCCAAAACCCCAAAATAAGGTGATACAAATTCTTTGGTTTCCTTCTGACCTACCCTATTTTTAGCATCTTCCCAATTTCATTTTTTAACATTTGAAGTTGAAAATGTGCAATTTTCATAACTTATTTCACCCATCCCACCCCCTTGTATTTGTTTGTGCAATATTCTGCACTGATGTACTTGTATAGATCTGCATGTTGATAAAATGATAAAGAATATTTGTAATAATTGTGCAAGGGGATGTTTGTTTCTCTACATGTTGATAAAATGATACAGGAGTAAAGGTTATTTTTAGTAATTGTGTAAGGGGATGTTTGTTTCATTAAGAACATTTGCATTTTTAAAGAATCTGACGTGGGAAGAGGAACTCGTATTACCTTGTTCATGAAGGAAGATCAGGTCGAATATCTTGAGGAAAAACGTCTGAAGGAAGTTGTCAAGAAACACAGTCAGTTCATTGGCTATCCCATCAAACTGTTGGTGGAGAAAGAGAGAGATCAAGAAGTGTCAGATGATGAAGAGGAGGAAGAAAAGAAGGATGACAAAGAGGGAGATGAAGAAAAAGTAAGCAGTGTTCTCATTAACTTGTTTAGATGAGTCCTGAACTCCACAAAATGCTTTTGGTTCCCACCAAAATTTTTATTTTCTTTGACATTTGTACTGAAGAAGAATCCCAAGACAAATGGGACTCATATTTTCCTAGGTCTAGTAAGAACCCTGAATAAGTATGCTTAGTTTTGAAATGGATTTTCTGCAATATGTATTTAGATACTTAAATTAAAATATATATAAAGCAGGTATGACTTAGTGGATGAGGTGCATGACCCATGATGGGACTCCCACCTGGGGCACACCATTATTTTTTCTTTCAAAGATAATTTTCTGTACAATGAATCGGGCAGATTTTGTCACTATACAATGTATACCTGAAATAATTAATCATAGAATGAGGTAAAATAATCAAAATATGGATACCAGCATCTACACGAGTCGGAGATATTTGCTTCATTCATTCATAATGACTATTAAATATATCTACTGTTAGGAATGGTACCTTTGTATTTAGTCTTAGGGAGTTGGTCATAGTATTCAGGGATGGAAATTGGCAAGAATTTCCCAGGAGCCAAACGGGCTCGTAGGTTTGAAATTCTGGTAGCCCGTTCTAAAACTTAGGGGCCCGTTATATTTATGTAAATGTTTAAGCAAAGTTAATTTTTTTTTAAATCTTTATTCCTTTAATTGATTACATTAACTCGTCATAGCGAACACCAGATGGAAATGAAGAATTCAGCCCCGACTCTATGCAATAATTGCAAATCATACCCCTGTCCGTCTCTTGCAGCCATGGTCTATTTACTGCCCAGTTGGGCTGGAAATTCCTTTTCCTTTTCTGTTTATCATATTCCCTATCGTAATCCCGTTTGCGCTTTGTTCCCCCGCTACTTTTTGTTTTCTGTACCCATCGAGGGCAGCAAACAAGGACCTGGGGGCCGCCATGCTGCTTTTCGTTACATAACGCTTTTTCATTCTCGCAATGAAAACTCAGGAGACAGCCCGCAATACTTGCCTATAGGGGGGTATACAAATTGAGATTAGGAAATAGACGTGGTCGGACAGATGTTTAACTGAAGGAAGAAACTACGTTAAGCATTTACTTGATCAAGACGAGCATCGCCAGTCTAGACAATTCGCCAAACGGGCGACTTCGGATATAAAACAATTCGCCCGATCGTAAATTCGGTCGCCTCGGGCAAACGGACCACCGCTAATTTCCATCCCTGGTATTGTGCCAGAATTCTCTGCTACATGTACCATTGTGTTCGACTCCCAGTGAAGGCAATATCAGAAGCTATGTTCAGAAATTTGAGAAATTTTCAGGTCATCAAATTAGCAGTTTTTGAAAGAAATCTAATCAACAGTTTTTCAGAATTTTAGGTTGCATGAAAAGATATTGCGTTGTTTGTGACGGTCAGCCTATAATTAATTTCTAACCCAGCAATACAATGTAGTTTGCCTAGGATGCTGTGAGTTTCTTTATCTTTATGATACATACACATTTGTAACCACCTTATAAATGATCCTGAAATGGTGATGAACAATATTAAACATTTTTGTATTATGGTGTTTATTTGAATAAGATCCTTGATTGCTCCTGATGGGCCTGGATAATAGTTGTTAGAGGCAATGTGTCAAATGGTACATGAACTGTACCATTAATCTATACATGTATGTAAGCAATAAAATCTTGTTCTTACATTAATAAAGAATATTGCATCACTAACATCAAGACATTTTATAGAAAGAGGAGGATAAGCCAAAAGTCGAGGACTTGGATGAGGATGAGGAAGATGATGATGGAAAGAAAAAAAAGAAGAAGAAGAAGACAATCAAAGAAAAATACACAGAAGATGAAGAACTTAACAAAACTAAACCCATCTGGACCCGAAATCCTGATGACATCACACAAGAAGAGTATGGCGAGTTCTACAAGTCACTCACTAATGACTGGGAAGATCATTTGGCTGTTAAGGTACAGCAACTTTTAGATTTAAATTATTACTGGTACTATTTTCCTATAACTTTTTATTTTGGCTTCTTACCCTGGTAAGACATTCCCAAAACCTTTTTTTATTTATTTATTTATTATGGAGTTGTTTATTTATGTTCATAACTTTTATGGAAAATTTCTGTCAGCATTTCCTTGGAAATGCATCTTGTGAAAATTTGGTGGAGTTTGATATTGGGAAAAATTTGAACATAACTTTAAGTGTTCTTCTTTCTATATTTCAGCACTTCTCAGTTGAAGGCCAGTTAGAATTCCGTGCTTTGTTGTTCATCCCAAGACGTGCTCCCTTTGACATGTTTGAAAACAAGAAAAAGAAGAATAATATCAAATTATATGTACGCAGAGTATTTATCATGGATAACTGTGAGGATTTGATCCCAGAATATTTGAACTTTGTACGAGGAGTTGTTGATTCCGAAGATTTACCATTGAACATTTCAAGAGAAATGCTACAACAAAGCAAAATCCTGAAAGTCATCAGGAAAAATCTTGTGAAAAAGTGTATGGAACTCTTTGATGATTTATTAGAAGACAAAGAGAACTATAAGAAATTCTATGAACAGTTCAGCAAAAATCTAAAGGTACGTTGAACTTTTAGTCACATTTCAAGCACACTTGAATCCAAAGTTTTATAGATCTCCTTTAAGTTTTTATGCCCCCCAGATCAATAGATCAGGGGCATGTTGTTTTTGCCCTGTCTGTCTGTTGTCAACTTTAACCTCGTCAGAAACTTTTGAACCATGAGGGATAGAGACTTCATATTTGACAGGCGTACTTGACTAATGAAGCCCTTTCAAATAACGCCAAGGTTGATGACCTTGACAATGACCATCACAATAAAAATCACTTTTTGGACTTTGTCACCAGGAGCATTAATGTGTTTATTTGTTTAGATTGTATCGAGTTAATTACATATATGCATGATAATTTGATAACCAAGTTTCTATGATGTGGCTACTGGTGATATTTATGCATATATATATTGTCTTCATAGCTTGGTATCCATGAAGATTCCACAAACAGAAAGAAACTCGCTGAATATCTACGCTATCACTCATCAAACAGTGGCGATGAAATGACATCATTGAAAGATTATGCATCCAGAATGAAAGAAAATCAGAAGTCTATCTATTACATCACTGGAGAGACCAAGGAAGCCGTCATGAATTCCGCATTTGTTGAACGTGTCAAGAAGAGGGGCATGGAAGTCCTGTATATGGTAGACCCCATCGATGAATATTCCGTACAACAGTTAAAAGAGTATGATGGGAAATCTTTGGTCTGTGTCACAAAAGAGGGCCTAGAATTGCCAGAAGACGAGGAGGAAAAGAAGAAATTTGAAGAACAAAAGGCAGAGTATGAGGGACTTTGCAAAACAATGAAGGAAATCCTAGACAAAAAAGTAGAAAAGGTGATATATTTAACTGTTTTGTTGGACCATGATGGTTTAGCAGATTGGTTTCCTCCACCTCTAAACTGACTGCTGATGCTAAAATAATCTTGGTGGTTAATAAATGTACATACTGTCATTACAAAGAAACAGATGCTGTCCTTTTTTTAAAGTGTATTTCATTATTTTTTCATCAAGTCTGGTATGACTATGATGAACCGAATGTTGCAATTTAAATTGCCTCGGAAATCTAGTTATGAATCGGAGTTTAGGTAGACTTCGAGTAATGATAACCTTTTGATAGTGAGTAGACAGAAAAATTGACTTTTCATAGTCTTTAACTTTATACATACATTTGAAATAATTAAATCCTGCCTTCCAGAGTAGCAAAGTATGTTTTTAAACTTTAATACTTGCACTTCATGGAATCTGTGACTTGTGAGCAATTCTTGATATTCAAAATTTGTTATTTTTCAGGTAGTCGTTTCAAACAGATTGGTTACTTCTCCTTGCTGTATCGTAACATCACAGTATGGATGGTCAGCTAACATGGAAAGAATAATGAAGGCACAGGCACTCCGCGACTCGAGTACAATGGGATATATGGCTGCCAAGAAACATCTTGAAATCAATCCCGACCATTCCATCATCAAAGCTTTGAAGTCAAAGGCAGATGCTGACAAAAATGATAAGAGTGTTAAGGACTTGATTTTACTTTTATTTGAAACCTCTTTACTAGCATCTGGATTTACACTTGATGAGCCAGGTGTCCATGCCAACAGAATACACAGAATGATCAATCTTGGTTTAGGTGCGTAGTATATTGGTATTGATTTTCGCGAATCCATGATCCAATCTGTTTTTACCTTTCTGCCAACAAGAAAAGGCTGGTGTAGTTTTGTTGGTGGCATGCTTTGCTCAGAGCTAACAGGTTGTAGTACAAGTCCAAACAGTTGTACTGTCCTTCAGAAGAGACGATAAAAAGCAAGTTCCCATGTCAAGGAATATGACACAAAAAAAATCTTTAAAGATTGGGGTGGAGCAAAGTAGGTCCTATTGGATGAAATACGAGTTAGGGCAGTGCTCAAGGTATATGCTGTTGCTGACGGATACTGTTGCTACATGAATGAAATAATTTCTATTAACAAAAATAAAATTGTAATGCAACAGAATGCCTTTGAGGTTTAAATTATAGTTTTGTAGTTTTTTACATTAAATTGCAGGGCCCAAAATGGGCAAAAATTTTAAGTTGTCAAATAAGTAAATTTAAAGAATATTTGGACGACCTCCATTATATTTACTGAAAGTTTAGGTTGCCCAAAGAGATTTTTGAATGTTTTTAATGACCATACGACTATAATTTTGAACCCTGCTAAACACAAAGTTGTAATCTAGTGTATATCTTGAAATTATGCATAGTAGGTGAATGAAAGCTGTGAATTATCACAGATAAATTTACGTCAGATTTCCATATCGTGATTCTCCTACTGTGCATATTTTGCACAGAACATCTAAACTGCACTATAGCTTAAATGCCTTTAGTATCTACTATGTGCTTTTTGGTAAGGAACAATGGCAGTTTTAGAGAAAAATAATCTCAAAATAATTTTGTCTTCTCAGTTGTCAGAAGTTTCCTTGTATTTGCAGGCATAGATGAAGATGAAAGTGGTAGCATGGAATCTGGAGCTGAGGGAGGTGAAGAGATGCCACCATTGGAAGGAGATGAAGATGATGCATCCAGAATGGAAGAAGTCGATTGAGGAGATCATAATACTGTTGAGACTTTAAAACAAACAGAATGAAAAGCTAGAACATTCAGAGCATTCTGAATCCAGTAACTCCATACTTGGACTTTTCAATAAATGTTTCTAGGTTACTTTCATCAAAAACTGCAATTCAATTCTACGATTTCCACTAGTTGACAGTGTATCATGAGTAAATCCATTTGTCATTATTCCATCATTTCCATTTGATGTGATATTGTAGATATTGAGTGCTTTTGATTCAATTTCAGTTTTTTACCCTTTCATGTTGTAACACCAAAGTGTTTCATATTCATTGAAATAAATGATAAAAACATATAAAAAGATAGTAAAGTTTGTGACTTGCAGATATATTGATTTTAGATGGTCACCTAGGAATGGCATTCTGCCTGAATTTTCATGTTTCCCAAACACTTTCGGGGGAGCATATAATCGCTGTGGTGTGTGTCTGTCCGTCTGTTCAAGCTCATATCTCCTATACCTTTCATCAGAATTTAATCATACTTCACCAAAATATTATTTAGGTTAGGGGCTTTTGGACAAAGGTCACTAAAGGTCATTTCTGAAAGGTCAAGGTCGCGTATTAACTATGACTTGAAATACCATGAAGTATGTATATCTCCTACACTTTTTATTAGAATTTTATCATACTTCATCAAAATGTGTATTTAGGTTAAGGGCTTTTGGACAAAGGTCATTTCTGAAGGTCAAGATCACTTACTAACTATGACTTAAAATACCATGAAGTACATATATCTCCATCTTTTATCACAATTTGATCATACTTGACCCAAAACGTTATTGGACAGAGGTCATTCAAGGCCATTTCTGAAAGGTCATGTTCATGACAAAAAGTTTTATTTCACTACTAATCGAGGTCAAGCTTACTCATTTTACTTTAAGATACTGTGATCACTACTTGACCTACATTTGACTCAATTGGATATCCATATGATTTATGAGATTTGAAATCGTCATCAATTAATACAATGATTTACTAGGCCTATATGCTGAGTCATTCATTTCCTTCATTATTGCCATGCTTTTTGGAGCATCCATCAGTTTTACTGATTTTTATGCCCCTCTTGGAAGAAGGAAGGGCATATTGTTTTGCTGCTGTCAGTCGGTCCATTTACAGTTTCCGCTCATCTCATTAACCAGTGAAGATATTGAATTGATATTTGGTATACAGATACATCTCAAGGATATCTAGGTCAAGTTCAAACTTGGTTATTGTTCGATAATTTTTGTCATAGTTATCCCCCTTGGACTTGGCAAATTTCTTAAAATTAGCAGTTTCTGCCCATTACCTCTGAAACATATAAAGATACTGAATTGATGTTTTGCATACAGATACATCTTCAGCTTATCTAGGTCAAGTTCAAATTTGGTTATGGTTCAGTAATTTTTGTTAGAGTTATTTCCCATGGACTTGGAAAATTTCTTAAAATTATCAGTTTCCACACCTTATCTCTGGAACCAGTAAAGATAATGAATTGACATACTGATACATTTAAATGATATTTAGGTAAGTTCAAATTTGGTAATGGTTCAGTAATTTTAGTCAGAGTTATTCCCCTTGGACTAAGGAAATTTCTTGGGATTAGCAGTTTCCGCTCATTATCTCAGGAATGGATAGAGATATTGAATTGATATTTGGTATACAGATGCATCTTGAGGATATCTAGGTCAAGTTCAATTAGGTTATCGTTCAATAATTTTTGTCAGAATTGCTCTCCCGCTCTGATCATGCCGGTGTCCCGTCTTTTGGATGAGACAGTAAAATCAGAGACCCAATGTCTTGGTATGCATGGTACGTTAAAGGCCCCTCACTGCTTTGGGTGGGTCAGTTGCAAAGGTCAAAATTTGTATGCCCCGCATCAGGTAGATGCCGTCATCATGTACATGAAGTATTGGTGGCGTGACGTTAAAACTCGATCAACCAATTAGAGTTACTCCCCTCGGACTTGGAAAATCTCTTAAAATTAGCAGTTTCCGCTCATTATCTCGGGAACAGCTAGATATATTGAATTGATATTCGGTATACAGATACATCTTGAGGATACCTAGGTCATGTTAATAAGTTATAATTAGGATACCTGTCCTTGGCATATTTATTTTGATTTTGTTTTGTGTCGGTTAATACTGATGTCTAAATTAAATGAAGACAAGTGACATATCTGTTAATCATTAGACACAAACTTTAGAATGAAAAAATTTTGTTTGTAGGTGATCATGAGGAGTAGATGACCTCTAATGTGGTGGTCACGTGAGTTATGCCCACGTTAAAAAAATAACACGGTTGGGGGGGGGGGACAATATGCTACGTTCGCGTTGCTCTTGTTTGTATATGAACTGAGTGATCCATTTCCTGCATCATAAGTGCCGTTCAGGGAGCATACATGTACATCAGTTTTTCTGATACTCTTGTTTTGACTGACTGGGATTGTCAATTCTGCTCAAAATTACAAGTGGTATTGTACTTGCGTACCAAATAAAGGTTTTGTGAATTTTCTGAAGCAGAATTTGTCAAAATGTCCACTGGTGTGGATAAGGTGCTTGGCTTGTGACCTAGAGGTCTGGGTCCCGGGTTCGACTCCCACCCTGGACACACCTAGGTGTTCTGTCTTTCGGATGAAACAGTAAAAACTGAGGTCACAGTAGAGGTGGCACGTAAAAGATCCCTTACTGTTTCGGGTGGGTCCGTTGCAAATGTGAAAATGTCTGTGATGCATCAGGCAGATACCGTCACCATATACGTGAAATAATCGTGAATGAGATAAAGCACGATCCAAGTTTTCACATTGCTGCAAGACGTACAGCGCGTGTTTTAGCAGCTTTTTAATTGTACTGACGCGGATTCACATGATGAGATATGCGGTCCTTCAATTTTATGGAAGAGGAAGAAGAAACAATTTTCAATCAATCAAGTATGGTGTTAAGTTGACGGAATTTGAGTCGATGTAGACTCTCTCTCTCTCCAATTTTAATCCACATCTGGTATAAGCACCAGCTTACGTCTCGGAGGTCATTGGTTGTCTTCACGAGACTCGGATGACAACTTCCAGTAACCACATAGTAGAAATGATCATGATGTCAATATAAAAGACGAGGTCAAATTGAAAGGGGTTATACATATATCTCAGCTGACATTATAAAAAGATTGCATCGAGTCATTGGCGACGATGCAGTGGAACAACACGTCGGGGGAAATCGGTTTTAATCTGAGAAGAATTACTTTGGAAAGGGGGGGGGGCACAAGCAATCGTATACACATGTAGTAAGGAGGTGGGGAGGGATGGTTACTCCTAACACATAAAATAAGGTGCACAACTATTTTAACAGCGATGTGTAAACACTCGATTTAATAGCGTGTATCTCAGGCTATTTTTCACGTATCGCGATGTTCTTTGCATCGAAGGAAAAGGGGGGGGGGGACTATAAGTCTGCAGCGCATAAGAAATGCAACTTGCTCTCCTTTAAATCTAGCACTCTGGAGTGGTCTTCCTTACAGTAGTATAGAAGGAGTTATGATGTACATTGTAATATAAAAATTTCTAAGTGTCGAGAACTCTATTATTAAATTTTGGGGGGTAGATGTACAATTCTCACCCTACGTGTAAATTTTCACAAGATGTGCCAAGTTTGGTTGTAGTGTCAAGGGCCGTAACTCTTGGGAAATTTTAGGTATTCCAGTTACTTCATGCAAATCTAACATGACGGGCTAACTCCTTGTGGCAAGTTTGGTTAAAATCCTAACATTCGATCAAGAGTTGGGATGACATGTAATTTAAAGAAAAAATTAAGTGTCTGGGGCTGTCACTCTTATGAAATTCTAGGTGTAACAATTTTCTTCCTTCATCACACTCTATACATATTGTGACCTTTAAATTGCGTCAAAAATTCGGTTAATTTCCTTACAGTTGTTTAATTAGGAGATATGATTACATGGTTAACGTGTGATATGGAACTCTCGGGCTGCAACGCCTGAAACAATTTCTACGTATCACAATTACCTCCCTTCATACATATCAACACATGATGGTCTTTCTTTTTACCAAGTTTGATTGAAATCTTTACTGTAGTTTAGAAGTAGTTACGATGACACGGTTAATGCAATACAAATTCTTTGTGTCAAGGGCCTTTACTCCTGCAAAATTGACTACACGAAGATGGATACGGCGCGGTGATTTCTATATATACACTTCAAAACTTCGTTTGCGAGGGTATAGAAATTCAAGACCATATAGCTTTATTTCTTCTTTGGTAAATAGTAACATTATGGCTTGTGGTATCGAGTTTACTCGAGAAAGGCCCTATTGCAACATTTTAGCCCACACCTGATACTGAAAATTTTTACATCTTGTATCGTGATGATCGCTGCATTGGTCGTAGTAGACCACATCGTTGTGTTTGCATTCAGCTATTTTAAAGGAAGGCCTTGTCCACTTAGCCATGTTTAGCCAAAATAATTTTACTTGGGCTTTGAGGTATTATGTATACAGAAATTACCGGTATGTTTTTGTGGTAAAGTTTAAAATGTTCAACAGAAAGTCTTACCTGATTATTTGTACCTCCTTGAGGATCAGAAGAAAGTAATAAAGGTAAACAACAAATTCTTTATTCAACAGTTCCACTGAATAAGCATTGTAAAGAATTACCAAATAATCTTATCACAGATCAACTATAAAGTACAAACAGACATTCTCAAATACATTGTACATAGCAGTAGATGGAATGGATATCTGATTAATAAACGTCTCAAATTTACAGCTTTGCTGTTGGAAAATGCAATTTCTCTAAAATTAATTCAAAAAGTAGATCCTGAGACAGTGTGCATAAAACACTCGAGTGTTGTATGTATTTGCATATCAAATGTTTATATATTATACACCATACTTTGAAAATTCATACCTGTAGAGGGTTTTATGCAATGAACACATAATATAATATAATTAGATACATTGTTAGTTTTACTTGCATTTGATTATACAATACCAGTAATATTGAAATTGTGAATATCAACTTTGTATCTGCAGATGCAGGGGTTACTAAACTTTCCATGATACAATGTCAATCGAATAACAGAAATTACTAATTTATAATTGGTATAAATTTAAATGCATTATGTGTTAATTATAATCTTGAAACTGTGGTAAATTTCAATGCAATTCATAAATGCCACCAAAATATTACTTGACCATAAGTAGAATAACAATATCGGTATGTACCCGATGCGTGGGACGGATCTTAATATATAAAGAAAAAATCTATAAATAATCGTTTCTGATTCTTTTTTCTTGACAAAAAAGTGAATTCCAGATTCGGCACACTAAACAGTGTACAAATTATCTTCTAACAGAAGATTATTATTTAAACAATAAATTGCAAAGTTATAAATTATGCATATCGCATGTCGCTCAGAATAAAGTAGACTGACCCTAAAATTTTAAGCAATTTCAAAATGAAAAAAAAAACCTGGTGGTTTTTGTTTTTGGTCATTATCATTCAACTTGTGACATATTTGCTATTGTAGTCCTCCTACAATGTAAAACATACCAATTTACAGAAGGACTTATAGTGAATATCTAGTGTTCATTACTGAATTAATATTCAAACAGAAATAACATAATTCTTTTACCAGTACTTTACAAATTTTGTCATACATGTACTTAAGTTTTGTATGGTTTACAAAATATAACACCTTGCAAATCATTATTTAATCACTGTATACAATAAGAAATTGGTATTAATAATAACAGAATATGTATACCAATGTATCTAGTCACACACTAATAATATAAATTAACTCATTTACAACTACATATATACATATGATTTACACCTCTATGTTTGTGTGAAATGGGTGTACAGAACTAACAGTTGCATGCAAGTAGGACATCTCACTAATCACTATTATCTATCTATAAGTGTATAAATATACATGTACATACATTATTAGGAAATCAAGATATTTATATTGATTATTTTAACATCTCATTGTTCTAATCACATTATCTTCAAAACCAATTTTTGCTTTTACTTTTTCCTAATGATTGCACAGTCCAGTCTTGATATATATTCTTCATGTTTAATTTTATGTTTAATCATTTCTTTGTATTGCACTGATTTAACTTGTTTAGTTTATTATTTTTATATTATCTGACAGAATTTTATGAATCAATAACAATTTGAACTTTATATGAACCTTTCCTGTGATATAGAACTGGACAGTGATATTTCTTTGCTGAAATTTTCTAATCTTAATATGATACAAAATACTGGGCTTTTTTAATCAACATTTACTCTGTCAGTATTCAGTTAGTGAGAATTCTATAAAAACTGTATAAAACTAGACCTATGATTATACTTTATGAAAATAAAGTTAATTATCAAGTTCTCACTCACTGTTTACCTTTAGACAATGGTAAATTTGGAGCTATACATGTTCTGAGAATCTAAAAGTTTTTTTATGAAGATATTATATGCTTTAGTTGACAGCATGTAAGAATTTGGTATAAAAGTAGTCAATATGACTAATATTGGAAACAATATAAATATGTGTAAATTGACAACAAAAAAATCATTTAAATCTTTGAGGATACAAAGAAAAATGTAGCAGAATGTATCGGGGCAAATCTGATCACACATTTTTAAGCTTCTATTTCCATTATATCATATTTAAACTTCAACCTGAAGAAAACAGAATTTGAACGCTATGTTTCAAATTGCTGTGCAAACACTCGAACATGATTGTGAATAACTGAATTCTGGTGAAATTTATGACAATGATAAAACAAAAGCTTAAATCATTACAAGGCGTCTATAATCTAGATCGATAACTAGGATATTTCTATAAATAACCATAATACTAATTTCTAGTCTTGATGCATACAATAAGTGAGTTTGGATATAAATTCGGCACCATGTGTTACAAAATCTTTATCATAAAATAATACTGACTTTATCGTTCATATACTTATATTAATACTTGGGAATCAATCCAAGAATTTTGACTGATCTAAATATGTGTAAACACTGGCAAGATACTATCTACAAGATGTTATTAACTAAATTTACTGAAAAGAATAAATATATATTTATATCACATGAATTATAAAAGAATTTCGTCACAAAAACAGCATTTTATTATTTCTCCCTACAATGCACTTTTAAACATAATTTTTTTTTTGAGACAGAAGCCTATGTATATATAAATAGTACACAAAACTCATAATTTTCATCCACAACAATTACGAACCTCCTCACATTTTAAATGGAATTGGTAAATATATTACTATTACTTGACAAACATTTTCGAAATTACGGTCTATATAATGCATAATTTGATGTCGACAAACTAATTTTTATTTGGCATGACCAAATCTGTATTTATCTAAGCAGAATTCCTAGTAAAGTTCTAGATTACAGACAACTTCTTGTCAAGAGTCGAAAAAATCATCCTCCTGTCCATTGACTGTAGAATTGGTAGGTTTACGATGGAATGCATTATCATTGTAACTGTCCAATGTACCAGCACTAGGTGGATGTTGAGACTGAACTTGTTTCTGTGGACTTGAGTGACCTGAATAAATTCTGTCTCCACCTGAAGGTGAATTTACATTCCTGTCTTTGTTTTCATCATTTAACCAAGAGTCTGCTACAATAAAAGGAATAGTTCAATAAGAATCTTCAAAATCTTGATACAGTATTAAATGAAAACAAACATTATACTGAGTGAATGACTGACAAACATATGTTTACTGAAAATATACATGATGCACTGTATTAATATAATTTGGGTTGGCAGGTGATTTATCCAGTTTTCATTAATGAAATTTATACCAGAAAGTGCAACAAAGGTTTAAATTTATGAGAATTGTACTTATCTAAAATACTTCTATTAACATCAATATATAATCTGGTCTTGTATAATATCATCATGGAAACCACTACTGGGTGTCGTAAATTTCAAAACACAAGTGAAATTATACAACTAAAGCTATTGATAACGTCTACATTAAAGTAATCCATAGTGATGGACAATCAAAAACAAAATCATGCTGTGTATTACAACATTGATAAGGCATGTCACTCCATAAAGCACGACAATGAACAGCTGACACGAAAACTTACTGAATTAACGATTCAAATCTAAGAGACAAAATATTCAGCAAATTACTAAAGTAATCATAGTTTTCTTAACCTTTTATCTTACAAAGTGTTAACATAAAATGCTGCAATAAAGAAAATTATAAGCAGTGAATGAATATGCAAAATGCCTACAAATGATAAATTCATAAACTATAAAGAGGGCACATACACTACAGTTTTCTATACAGTTTTAAAGAGTTTGTTGTGAAAGATATTTTATGTACATTTGTATTACATCAAAAAGATTATGTGGAGAGAACCATAATCATTTAAAAACTCTCATAAATGAAATTGTTAATATTTTCATCAATATGAAGTCATTAAGATATAACATCTTGGGGAGATATAATACATGGTTTCCTTGGTAAAATTAAGTTTAAAAAATTTTCAAAGAAAACTTTTGATTCTTTTTTTATCTTGATAATTATTATTATAATTAGTAGCAACAAATCTAAATACATGTATTTAGGTGAAAATTTAAAATCCCAACTTATTGTCAACATTTGTCTTGGATAAATAAATGAGAACTCCATCAATTAAATGGTTACTGTCTGATAATTAAAGCATTGTTAGGAAAAGTAAGTGACCAAGACCTATAGTAAAGAGAACAATAACAAAGAAATCGATAAACCTAAAGT
This sequence comes from Pteria penguin, assembly GCA_035048485.1. Classification (NCBI taxonomy): domain Eukaryota; kingdom Metazoa; phylum Mollusca; class Bivalvia; order Pterioida; family Pteriidae; genus Pteria; species Pteria penguin. The sequence goes on along the minus strand of CM068587.1, from coordinate 22,269,251 downwards.
TCAATAATGTCCTCTTTAGACACAGTCAAAAACCAGTTTCATTTACAATCTTTAGAGACCTTGACCTTTATCTAGGACCTAATTATGCCTAAATCATTAGGAATCTCCTTTAGTCCAAGGACATGTGTAATGTGAAGTAAAATGATTCTTTAGTCAAATGTATCGTTCACTTACGCATGGAATTGGATGAATATAATTCTGTGATAAAAATGTATATTCCTATGTATGTTGATCATTGGTAGGACTAAGGAGATATATTTATATCAAGGTACAGGTGGTAGATTATAAAAGTTTATTTGTTACACGAATTATACATGTATTACTGATATACTCATTATAGTATACAATAAAGGCCTGCATTAGCATTCTAACCCACTTGCTACTTAAAAAACATCTAATTCTCTTAATTATAAATTTTCGATTACAGATTTAAGATACATTACATGAACTATGATTTGAACCAATATCTGTGACAGATACAGCTATGAAGGGTCAAAAGCCACATTTTTCCTATTAAAACGTTTTAAATTATATGAAGTGTTGGGTAAATTTCTGGGTCATTGCTATGAAGGGTTTCACCAATACCGAGTGAATACTCTCTACATAATTATTCCAAAGTTGGATCTAGTATATTCTCTGTTTTACATCAAGCTGTATTCACATGAATGCAGTCAATAACTTTCACTAGTTTTGGATTCTTATCAGAGATATCCTTTCCTCTTTCTGATACAGGAGTGACACATCTCATATAATGAAAATTCATATTTAACATCTGTTGTTTCTAAAACAATTTGGACAGGTCCATGCAAAGGTGAACTTTTCAACAGATTGTACTTTCACCATACATGTTTTTCTGAATACAAATTTTTTACTCCTCTCACCAACTTAAAATACCTTTTATATATATTATATATCTATTAAAATTATACATGATTCTGTTAATACTAGTGACCAACTGAAAGCAGCTGCAGGTGCCCTTGTGGAAGTATGGTGCAGGGGAAGAAATCAGCAATACCATATCAATTAAGCCAATCTTGTACTTACTATCGTCTGTATTAAATGTATTATCCTTTTCTACTTGTTCTAAAATGCCTAAATCTTCTTGCTCAGCTTGATGTATTTTCTTTGCCTATAAACAAAACATGCACACATCTAAGAGCTACAATTCAGAACACGTGTTGATACATTGCTAGCTTTTCATGTGAAAGTATCTGCCACAACATAAAGCAATGATAGTTGTTGATGGTATTGTGCCTTAACACTCATAATAGGAAGGATTTCAATCATCATATTTCTTTAAAAAGTCTATTTCTAGGGAATTTCATAGTATGTTGATTAATATTAAAATTTTCCATCTTTTCAGTTTATTGAGATTTTTGCTATTTTATATCAAATACAGATTCTTCACAACGAAGAACATCTTGCAGGTTTTCAGATAATATTTTAATACATTTTTCATTTCTAATCACTTGATACAGGATATTTCAAAACAAGCCTAAATAATCTTCATGTACCCTTAATTCTTTCAAGGAAGGGCTTTTAGTTTACCATATTTCTTTCAAGGAAGGGCTTTTAGTTTACCATATTACAAAGATGTAAACATCTGATATATTAGTAGCATTAACATATGTACATGCTGTAGTCTAAGCCTATGTATAAGTTATAAATATCCTTTAAACTATCTTCTACTAACTGTTATCTAATACAGTTTATGAAATATTTACCCTTTCTCTAGCTCTGCGACCTCTCTCTTCTCGTATCCTCTGGCGTTCTCTCACTTCCTGTAGCTTAGCTTCTCTCATTAACTCTGCTGTTTTCAATGAGGAGTCAATCTGTCAAATGATCAGATGGAGATTTTTACATCAAACAATAGTATTAACTATTTCAGAAAAAATAGTATGAAGTAACTTTTAGTAATAAAAGGATCGGGCAAAATTAAGCTACACTCTCAAACATTGTAATTAATAATTGTTATAATAATACACATATATTCAACAGTTAAGTATTGCTGATGATAATTTACTTCTACTACTTTATTATTGAAAATGAAAGTGCAAATGAAGGAAAAATAAAAGTTTAAATAATGCATTTTTAGATTTAGAATCTCTCTGTATTGTGTAAATTAAAAAATCATAAATCACTTTTCAAATTTGAAATTATAACATTTCATATATGTATGATATAGAGTTTAGAGAAAAAAAAAACTTAGAAGAAACATTAACATTATAATGAAAGAAGAATTCAATACAAGGTATCTAAAACACTACAATTAATTCAAAACATTAAAGAAAATGTTGAAAAGTAAGCTAGTGCATCTATAAATTCTCTCTTCATTTTCTCTAGGGAAATTCTGACGAAAGATTTGATAAGATTATCATGTTTTCTACATTTTTACATACTTTTGATTTTTCTTGTTCATTCTGCTGCTTCTCCTCAAACTCTTTAGCCATTAGTAATTCTCTTCGTCTTTTGGAGGATTTCTTTGAGGCACTAATTTTCCTTTGCAATGCCTGAAATGTACAAAACTGCTATTTCTTTTTCTTCATAAAAATTTTCTTACTACCGGTATGCAAAATTACAAACCTTGGCAGTAATAACAACAGATATATTTAGAAATAATATGATATCATAAAGTTTAGAGATTACTCTACAATGACCTCAGTTTACGCAATACAATCCTGAATATGACTAACAAACTGGGAAAGATTTATGAAGAACTAAGATGCTTAATAATTCTCTTCATAAATCAAGATTTTAATAATTTGTCATTAGTCCTTGCCTAAATCATTTTACTGATTAATTAGATATTGAGTGAGACTGTTTAACTCAGTTTGATTGAAACAAGATGCAATGCAGTTTACTTCTAAATTTTCTCGACACATGATTCTTTGTGCATGTAATAATATATGCTACTTCTTAAACAGGATATTCACACCTGACTTTGGGAATAAGGACAGGTCAAATTGTGAAAAAGAGCGATATTTCCCCAAATTTGGAAGACCTTGATTCAACTTGTATAAACTCTAAATCTTAAAAGGAAATATGATGTCTTCAGTTGACATTAACGTTGTTTATTAAAATGACACAGAGAATTCCATGTTTCATAACTCAATTTTCCATTCTCCATACAATGTAATGTAATCAAATTTCAAAATGGGATGAAGGCAACTTTTTTAGATTGGGAATGGGGATGTTGAGTAACTGTACAGGTTGTTAAAGAGAATTTGGCAACCTGTTAGATTTCTCCATTTTATTTGACTCATGGCAGCATTTTAAATAATTCGATATGCTGCTTTGTCACCTTACTGTGAGCAGCTAGGGATTTTAAATGTTTCACCTGCTATTGCTTTATAGCCCTGCCACTGAATGCACTGTCAAATATGTTTTAAGCGATCAACAAAGGGGAGGTGGAAAAGTGGCCACTTAAGACAAGTGGTACCTTAATACAGATTGATTTGTACAAACAACAAGCAAATTCAGAGAATTGTGGTCCTGGTGCAGTGATCTGTGACATACTGTCATGGTTGTGCATGTCTACAGACACACATGCCAAATATGAAGGCCCTACATCTTACAGTTAAAAAATTACATTGAAGTAGGTCAAAGGTCACGTTCAAGGTCACATGATAAAAAATTCTGGTACCAACGGAAAGGTATTGCAATAAGGGACACGCATGCCAAATATGAAGGCCCTAAGTCTTATAGTTAAAAAGTTGCATTTAAGTAGGTCAAAGGTCATGGTCAAGGTCACATGATAAAAATTTTGGTACAAACGGAAAGGTATTGCAATAAGGGACACGCATGCAAAATATGAAGGCCCTCTGTCTTACGGTTAAAAAGTTATGACCAAGGTTTAAGTTTATGTGACCGACGGACAGATGGACGGCACAACAGATGGATTGATGGACGGACTGACAAACAAATGAGATTTAATATCCACAGGCTTTCATGTAAGTGGGGGGGGGGGGGGAATTACTAGTAAAAAACAGAGAAAGATGGTTGTTTAAGGCTGTAGCTCAGAATACTTAATACAAGTGATAACCATGGATAAAGTAGTATTGGAATGTGAACCTCACATTAAACAAGTGCATGTAGTATGTAATAATCTCTAATCCCACTTGCCTATGTTGGGCCAGTTGTTTGAAACTTTAACCACCGATTAAGCTGACCAAGGGCTAAATTTCCTCTGACCATATCTTTGAAATGAGATGTCTCTAAGTCATAGTCTGTGAACTGATTTGTAATATTTGAAACAAGCTTTGAAAAGTAATTCAGATTCTCATACAGAAATCTTGTAAATTAAATTAATTGTCTCTAAAGCTTTAACCACTTGTTAGCTTAACCAGTGGTTAAAGTTTCGAACAAATGGCCTGTGATATATAAACACAGCTATACCAATATATATGATGACAATATTATTTATGAAAATTGATAACTTATCAAATCTATTCCTATTGAAATTAATCATTTTTACATACCTTCTCTCTTTTTTCATCAGCTAGCCTTATTTTCTCCTCTAGTTCCTTTGCTGTTAATGTTGGTCCATTTAATGGAGCAAGTTTCTACAAATTCATTAAAATTTAGCATCAAACAAGATACTCAGTATTTTATTGTGGAACACTAACATTTACGAGGTATGACTCAAAAGTTCTCTGCCCCATGTACCTAAGAATACCCAGGATAGAAAAAATGGTCATCATTTTTCAGCATAATCTCCCTTCATCACAATGCACTTTTCCACCTCTCTTCCTGGTTTTGAATCCCTTCAAAATAGTGCATTGCAATTCATTGCAATTTGGGAAGTGGGAGTGGGTGCATTTTCCTGCAAGAGCAGAACACCTCTGGTTAGCTTTCCTCTCCTCTTTCTCACAATCTCCTGATGCAGCCTCTTTAACTTATTTGTAGTAATATGCACCACTCATTGTGTGGCCTCCCTCAAGAAAATCAATCCTATTTATTTCTTGATTGTCCCAAAAGATAAAGGCCATGACTTTCACAGCTGAGGAAACTCTCATAAATATTTAGGAGGGTAAAAGCCAGAGTGAATCCACTGCATGCTTTGTTTATTTCTCAGATTCAGGATCAAAACACAGACGATCATGACGCCTGGGTTTGCCTCTTTCCTGTGTATAGGGTTATACACAAGAAAGAGGGGACCCCATGCAATATAATCGCCTGTGGACCAAAATGGTGAACCCAAGTTTTATCACGAGTGACAAACTGATCCACAAAATCCCTGGGATCATCCTTATTGCGAGACAAAAGATGCAAAGAAACATCATACCTGTTTCTTTTTTTATCTTCAGTCAATATTCTAAGGACCCTTCTACCGCAGACCTTGGACATGCCTAAGATGTTGATTAATATTGATTGAACAGCTACATAATTTATGCCAATTTCTCTAGGTGTATCTCTAAGGTTTCATCTTCTGTCATACATGACAAGAGTATGTGAAATATGGACATTTTCGTCTATGGGTAGCCGACTTTGGATGTCTAGATCATTCTCCATCTTCAATGCCCTCTTTCCCTCTTCTTAATTCAGCAGCCCATTTTTTAAACAGTACTGTAAGATGGTGACTCTTTCCCAAGGGTTTTCATGAAGTCCTCATAAATTTCCTTGGGAGTCATCCCTTTCTTAGAGATACTTAATCACTTATCTAACTTCAGTTTTCTCCATTTTGGTGGTTTGACTGACCTTTCAACTTTTAACAGCAACTATAATCAAAAGCTTTGGAATACAACTCTCTCTACCAAAAATGTTCAATATGATTGAATAATGGTTTGATTGGGGTGTTATATCTATTTTTTGTATCAAAGTACATTTTTGTACATCAGGCCAAAACATTTTTGATCATACACCATAAACCCTCAGTGTTTTATTTTTACCTTTTTGCAGGTAGATCAAATACAAGGTTAAAGGTCACTAACCTTGTCCTCATCTGATCATCACACAGCTATTACAACAAGATTCAGCAAACGTAGCGATACCCTATGTGTGCTAATTCATGGGTCTATAATTTATTCAAGTATTCAAAGATGTGAGACAGATACACGTCAGGCAAAGTCATGATTATGCTAATATATCAGAAACCTCTACTTTTAATATTTTGTGCTAAGATTTTGTTGTGTTAAGTTGAGTACATGCTCATGAGATACATTAATATAGACAATAGTTAATAACACATAAAGCGAAAACAAGATTTGCCAGGAAAGTTTCATGAGAGGAGAGAAAACCACTGCCTGACTGATTTACATGTGAACTGTTGTGGGAAACTTACTTTTAATTTCAATGGAGGGTGTCTCAGGACAAGACTGTCAGTTTCTTTCCCATCTAATGTAACACTGAATACAATGGACTTTGGAACTGAAATGGAAAGAAAGAAAATGTAAACTATGATTCTAGCATATAAATAATACACAACCTTTTAAGGTGACTGGCTTTTACATAACACAAAACAATGCAAAATGTGGTCCAGTGTGATTTAACATGGTTTTTTCACTTGATAAACCCAGTTTTCTATGCTTCTGTACTGACCCAAAAAATAAACTTCCAATTTACTGTGATAGAAGTTTTAAATCATTCTAAAACAAACTTACAGTCAGTGTTGTATGCAACACTCATCCTCTGCCACATCCTGTGCCTTCAAAGTGACTAATACCTTATTAGCAACATGAAACAGTTATATGAACTTGGTAACCTTTTGCATGATGTAATAAGGAATAACACTGAATTTTGTCAAGTTTATATCAAGTTCTAGTGTGAACTTGACAGCAAAAATATAGCATCATTTTATTCATATCTGGCATCAATATCTTAAGTCATCATCTGGAAACTGAAACAGTGATAAATCACTATTTTCAGTAATAAGTCTACAACTGAACTAAGCTGATGTCTATTGTTAGTAACAATGATCATTAAAGTTGAACTTTTGACCCCAAAATCTATCCCACCCTAGACCTATACAAAAGCTAGCATTGTATGAAATTTAAAAGAAATCAATTATTCTTAACTCAAATTATTATCTGGCAACCGAAATGCAGTGATAAATGTCTATTTTTAGTAACAGCGATCTTTAGAAATGACCTTTTAACACCCAAATCAATCTCACCCTACACCCTTACATAAACTAGTCTTACATGAAGTTTAAAAGAAATCAAAACTAGTCTTACATGAAGTTTTTAAGAAATCAATCATTCTCAACTCAAGTTATTATCTGGCAAATGAAATGCTATCATAAATGTCTATTTTCAGTAACAGTGATTTTTAGAAGTGACCTTTTAACCCCAAAAAACAATCCCACCCTAGTCCTTTACATGAGTTAGCCTTATATGAAGTTTGAAAGAAATCAATCATTCCTAACTTAAGTTATCATCTGGAAACCGAAATACAATGATAAATATCTTTATCTAGTAAGAGTGACCCTTAGAGTTGACCTTTTGACCCTAAAATTAATCCCACATTAAATCTTTATATGAGCTAATATTATATGAAGTTTGAAGCAAATTAGTCATTCCTCACTAAAGTTATTGTCAAGAAACCAGACAGTCCGATGGACAGAATCGGGACAATGACAAACACTACAGTCCCCTTCAGTTTCACTGGCAGGGGATTAATTAAGGAGTATTTCCCTCATGCACAGCTCTGTCCTTAGATTGGTTCTTCAGCTCTTATTTTAAGCCAATTTTTGGTAATTGGTTTGCTCTTCAATTATTTAATTATGCTTTGGATTTCCACAGTTTTAGTCTTGAACATCACTGAAGAGACATAAGTTGTTGAAATGTGTACATGGTGCACTAGATTTATACACATATTTATGTTCTGATATTTATTGATAAATGTCAAGTGGCAGAAAATTATCAAAGGAGTGTTGTTAATTCATTTTGTAATCTTGTTGTTTCACACAATTTAAAAATACCCCTTTTACTTATAACAGCTCGAGCAGTCCATGATTTTAATTCTGACATGAAGATGAGCACCATTCCTGTGAGTTGCGACATTTTGTCACCTTTAATTTTCTTAACTTACCAGTGAGACTGGCTCTAGCTTTCAGTAGCAACCATCAGAAATAAATTGACATTACATATGGCAATTAAGATACAAAACCCCTAACCATCTGATTACAAGTCATACTGATCCCTACTGTACCAGGAATAGCTGAAGTTGGATCTGATAATAAATTAATAAGAATATCATGAAGCTGAACATCCCTCATATTTGACATTTGACCTTGAAAATCTAAAGCATTCTCCCTCGACTTTCATATCCATGTGTAACGCCCTATAGAATGTCTTCAAGATAAGCAGGATGGATGCACCAACAAATGATTTAATGGCATTATGTATCCCTTTAACATCAAGTCATATAAGAGCCCAGGATAAAAAAGACAGTATACCATTAAATAAATTATGTCAACTCTATGTATCCCTTTAACATCAAGTCATATAAGAGCCCAGGATAAAAAAGACGGTATACCATTGAATAAATTATGTCATTCTATGAAAGTTGATAATTTCTGAACAAGGCTGAATTGAAACATTAATCAAATAAATCAATGAATTGCGCTTACATCTATTTGTTTAAATATGTTCTGATTCACAATCAAGATCAGTGTATCATTCGACCACTCACATACAACAGTATCTTGGTGAAAGTAATGACAGTGATAGTATACTGCTTAGTTGTATACTGGTCTTATTTCACAATCTCACAAATGATGATGGTCCTTTATGAATTTTTTTTCAGTTGCATTAAGTAATCCTTCTAATCTATTTAATTTCAGTATAAATTATAAACCAGAAAGAAATGCTCAGTATTTTAAGGTTATCTTCCCTAAAAAATTTGATCAAATGCTTTTTTTTCCAAAATGGAGTCCATGTTTTCACTGTTACTTAAATTTGCATTAGTTTCAACCCATTTGCTGCAGGTCATCATCAAGTTCAGTTTTAAAGTTTATATACAATTAAGCTTTGTGTAATATCAAATATTAATGTTTGCTTTAACTGACCAAGTCTTTGCCTGTTCAGTGTTTGTATATGCATTTAAACATTTTAATTAAAAATACATACACAGCAAAAAAGCTAATGGCTTAAAAGTAAACAAACAGTACTTAATACCCACAAAAAGAGGTCTACATGAACAGACAATGCTACAAGACATGATGAAGGGTATTTCAGGTCATACTATGTGATTGCAATACCTACAAGGACTGGAATCACTCTTTCTCAGCAAGTAGGTCCCTCTGATGTTCCAACTCAGTGCAATTTAAGATCATTTAACCTCACAAGCACAATCTCACACTTGCACTAGAATAGTATTATTTAAAAATGACCATGAGTAATGATACTTTTTATCGGGTGGTTGTCTCGCATGACTACATGAATATGATTTAATACAAGTGCTATGTTCAAATATTCATTACCGTTGACGAATACTTGACATAGTGAAAATCATATACAAATTTGAGATTCAAGTGCAGATATGTCTTGGAACTGAAAAGTGATCTACAAACTATATTTTAACTTGCATATTCATTTATGCTTTGTATTTGTAAAATTATAAATTTCATTAGATGCAATTAATGGTTATAAATCACATTCAAAAGTGTGGATGACAAAATTTTCACTATCACTATAACTGAAAGTTGGATGTTTTACAGGGTGCTACACTTTAGTGTGATCTGATTAATAATGGAATGAGAGTGAAATATAGTAAGTTAAATACTGTGGTAAAAATGTCTGTTACTTTTGGCACCTATTACATGATACTTTCCAATTTCACATAATCAAAAGATTTTGCAGTAAGACTATATATGTCTCCTATCTATTTTGATGGTCATAGTATACAATACAGTAAAATTTAGCTGTCTATTTACAGTAACATTTTTTTGAATAAAAGAAATGTGGGCAGTATTTTTAATAGTAAAAAATGCACTCTGTTCTTTTTAGACCAGAAAAACAGAGTCATTATTTCTAAAGCATTAAAATGTGAATGCAGGTTAGAAAAGACCTGCATTTCCAAACCGATATGTGTCAGGGCCACTGATGTTAGTATTGCTAATACATTTATTAACGTAATTTAATACAAAGTGTAGTATATGTAAGTAAGAGATGAATAAGAGACATTTGTAATTTATAAATGTAATGTCTGATGCTTCATATCCCATCGATCTTTCCTATCTAATCGCTTGAAGGGTGCATAAGTATTAATGTATACTTCTGAACATGCAGTTTTCTACGGGGAAATCAAATTAAGTCTTCAAATTTCTGTACATACTTTTAAGCTAAGTGGACCTAGGTACTTAAAAAGACTGAATACAATATATAGAATACTGAAATTTAGTCATAGAGTAGGTGTCATTAATTTTTCATCTTTCTCTACATTGGAATATATGTGAAGAAGATTGAACTGTTCATCCATTAACCATTTGTTGGCTATCACCTAAGAGATGCTAGCTTTTAGTCCATTAGGAATGTCTAGGGAGCTATATAAAGGTCTGATTTATAGATACTTATTGTGTGTTGATTACCAGCATATTGACTGATGTCTTCCTATCAATCAGGTACGTACGGGACGCCATACATGTATATCATTGTAATATGACTCTTAACAAATCTCATAAAGCCCTCCCTCAAATATAGATCACAACATTTATCGAGAGGATAGAGAAATTAGTCTACAGACTTAAAAAAACAAAATCAATCCTCCATCTAAGGTCAGTATAAACCACTATGAATTATGGACATTATATTCCTGTCTCTAACTAATGCAAGGTCAAACTAGTAAAGGAAGGGACTGGATAAGAAAAAATTCTAATTTTAAATCCACTGTGTCCATATTAATTTCCGATCCTGAGTGCTCCCCATAGTATCTCCCTCACCATGAATAATTCATAGCACAATCATTTCATATGACAATGAGTTTCCTTAATAACAATACATGTATTATGCAATCAATTGCCAGCTTTAGTTTCTAGCTGACAATCAATAGAATCTTGTATTCCCATATTGTGTGATGGAATAAATGTCTATCATATGTATCATCCGTACATTTGCTTGAAATTAGACCATAGTACATTTACATTCTCCTTCAATTACCTAACAATCTATAACTATAACCACATTCATTTAGTATGTGCACAAAATATTTCTATTTCATCAAAAGACATCCGAGTTTTACCTAATGTTTATACACTGTGTCTCTAATAGTTTTTCAATAACTAAAAGCAAACCCAAGGTTTTCAACTGTTACATAGAGTCATTCTTACAAACTTCAGAACTGTCTACACTTATGACCATAAGTTACAAAACATTGGACTTAATTTTGTTTTAATAAATTTGTTCAGATCGATACAAAATTTTATGATGATATCGCCTCCTTGGGTTATATATTGCTAACACAAAATCAAAAGGAAATACAAGGTCAAAAATCAACAGAAGGATTATTTAGTTATTATCTATCATAAATCTTATGTTAAATTACATTAACTTAAATTTTGTATTTTCATTTCAAGGACAGGGTTTTGGGCCTCAAGATATCTTACTTCTTTGGGCCAATTTAGTAATACATGTACTTGCATAATTAATCTGGTAAAATTTAATCAAATTTCAATCAATTCATATCAAATGGGTTCAAGAAAATGTTAATGAATACTCTTGGTCTTATTTGTCAGGATCTGAATTTAGCCTATATTACAATAATCTGTTATACATGTACATTTTAGTACTGAATTAAGAGATGCTAACTTGATGCAGACATTTAATAAATGAAATCTAATAACAACTAGGTCATTCAAATTGGCAATAAACCTAATTGCCTTATTTAGAATTGACTCTAAAAGAATGAAACTGATTGTGTGAAACTCAATAAATCTAAAGCTTAGGTGACTTTATGGTGGAGTGGAGAGTTGGGCATGTTAAGAGTTAATTTGAAATACTTGAAAACCAGGTGAACTGCTTGATACCATTAAACATACGATATCAATGATGGGGATTGTATTTGTTTAAGATTGAATCATATGATACTGATCAGGAACACATTTACTTTCTCAATAGACATTCTTTCCTTGTGGTTACAGAAGGGAGTGTTTTAGCTTTTATACAGGTATATATCATGTATATACATGTACTGGCGTTTTACACTTTACTGAGACAACAAATATTTCCACCAAATCAACAACTAAATCAATTGCACAGAGGAGCTCTCATTGCTCAGATGCATATAAGGATTTATTATTCATATATAACTTATATTTATACTTTATGTCAATTCTAAATAAGCAAGTAAATTTTTGAGAATGAAGATGAGAAAACCTTTATATTTTAAATAACCTACATACCTATAGCCAAAATAAAACATGAAAGTTGTATATAAATTCTAGCAAACAACAGTATTACTGAAACAAAAGATGAATAATTACCTGGGTTGTTTGTGACGACATCAGACCTATTTGCATTGCTATCTTCTATTTTTGTTTTCTTGGTATCACCGTTTCCGATATGACCATTTGCTGCAGCTCTCTGTTTTCTTACTTCTTCTGGCATCGGCCGAGGGGTTGTTGCTTCATTTCCATTTGGATTAACCTTTGATGAACCACAACCCATCCTTAAATTAACTGAAGCTCTATTTCACCTAAACTTGATTCCTTTGACTTTATACATTCACACTGTACATTTCTCTTTACTGCCCACACAAATTGTTAAAGTACGTCTTTTGATTTCTACAATTACTTTCAAGGGATAAATCAATTTATAATTAACTTTTTTTGAATTTCACAGTGAACCTTTTTTAAAACTCAGCAGCAAAAAAAAAAACAGAAAAGACACAAAATTTCCTCAATGTGTTATATGATTCAGCGTTAAGACTTGATTGAATTCTTAAGGTCCTGTTGTTGATTGTTGAGGAAGAAAGCTGGTATTTTTCAGAGTATTACATTACACACTCAATCACTCTGTGGTCTACCTGAAGATGAACTTGGCACTTCACCTGTAAAAATCAATCAATCAATCAATAATTCATTGGCAGCAATATGCATGCATGCTAAGCTCAATCAAGGGTCATTTTGCAACCTTTAATTACCAATATCTATGGAAGTACATAAACACTAAGGCCAACAAAAGGGCACTGCTAAACCAGTATATTATATGTTTGCTTTTGTTATGATGGATAAACAATCTGGCACATGTAAATACTATAACACGGTGACATCCCTCCCCATCCTTTCATAAATACTTCAACTACATTTGTATTAACTCTTAAGGAGATGTGAAAATCCCTGTTCAACATGCATGTCTTCATAATGTGGTCTTTCTTTGTACATGTACCAAGTTTCATAAAAATTGACAAAAGGGTTGAGGTGGAGTGGCGAACACAAGGTACATATTTTGCACAGAAACATCTAAGTCCAAGGCTAATATCTCCTGTAAACTTTTTTGGACAGCAATCCTTTTCCAATATGTACATCTTATTACAGTGTTCTTTCTTTGTACCAATTTTCATCAAAATCCCCAAAAGGATTTAGGAGGAGTTGTGAAGACAGTGTTTAAAATCTAAGAAAATCGAAACAAAGAGCCATAACTTTTGTCAGTGTTTTGGACATCAGTCCCCTTTCAATATGTGTATCTTCATAGGTGTTCTTTCTTTATACCAAGTTTCATTAAACTTCCCCTCAGATTTCAGGAGCAGTTCCAAAATAAAGTAAAGGTATTGTGTATAGAGAAATCTAAGAAAGCCTTAGCCCAAGGGTCCATAACTCCTGTCAATATTTTTTGACAGTATTCCTTTTCCAATATGCACATCTACATACAGTGTTCTTTCTTTGTACCAAGTTTCATCAAAATCCCCAGGACCCCTACAGGTTTTAGGAGGAGTTGTGGACATAAGATGATGGAGACAGACAGACAACAGTGGTATAGCATAATACACCAACATTTTTATGCTGGTGTGTAACAATATTATTTCATACTTGATTATGTTTTGTAATTATTGGAGTTTTTTGTCTTTTGGGGGGAGGGGGGGGGGGTTAACCTAAACAAAGAAAATTACTAATGTGACATAAATATAATCAAAAAGAAGTGGCGACCTCTTTGTGATAAAGACAGAAAGTGAACTTGAAAGCTTTAAGTATTATACTGAATTGTAAAAAATACTGTAATAGTTTTGCTTGAATCATAGATGATTGAATTTCATAAAAGGACATGAATGATCTGCTGTAAAGATAAGATAAGAACTGATATCTACTGATAAGAACTCAAAATACTTTTGAAAGGTCAAGGTTAAATTGGTGATCAAGGTCATAAACTGGTGTTATGTTTAAAATACTCTGGGTAGTCAATATCCAGAAGCGAATGAAATTTTAAGCAAGATGGTGTGCAACAGGTAAAAAGAAGAATCCCTCCTCTTGACACAAGATAAAGAAAACTCAAAATTTCTGACATATACCAAGACACTCAAAGGTCTTCTTGGTTGCCTGAGCATGAGATTTAGATAAAACAAATTTCCTATATATAAGTACATTAGTACTATACAGCTATACTGGATGACCCTTGAAGCTAAGCACCTGACCCGAGTGTCATAAATTTTACAATTTTGGAAGAAACCTTCATGCTTTTTCATACCATATATTCAATGCATATAATGTAGCCCTAGACAAAAAGATCTTATATGACTTAGTAGGTATGTATTATCTTCACATAACTGTATCAGACCCACCATAGGGGCTGAATCCTCATCTAAAAGGTAACAAATTTTATAATTTTGGTAGATTGTTTCATACTCTTTCTAGTCATATACATGTATTACATGTATGTTTTTTCTACACAATGTATAGATTTGGAGAAAAGGTTTTTATAAGACTAACACTAAGAATATAAATTTTGCTATTTGGTAAATGGCTTTAAGCTCTTTTTAAATACTGTATTCAGTTTTCCTCCTAGATGTGCAGGAGTAGAAAGGATTATTGAAAACATGGATATTTTTTGCACAAATTTCAGATATTATGGTCCTCTTATTCTAAACCAGCGGACATGCAAAATTTGATGATGACTGGTCTGCAGCCAAGTAGTTTTTCATTGAAAGTTACAAATGTTTAATTGTTTACAAATGATCATGATTAATGAAGACTGTTGGCAATGGGTCTAAAATGAAGAACTTTAGACAAAAAAAAGGAAAGAAGGGATCTGACTCAGTTGATAAAAAAGTACTTCAAAATACATCACAAAACTATTTTATTCTAATCAAGTTATGACAGTCTATTTTAGTGTCACTCGGTGTGATTAACTGATTAAGGGGCCCACTTTCCCACTCTCCACAAAGGCAGTACAATGAAAGAACAAAGTCAAAGGTTATAAAAAATATGAACATGAATATTATTATGGAATTGATATAAATATAAAAAATATTACTTCAGATCAACTCAAATAAACCATGCTCTGCCCATCTGAAAGCGAGATGAGGTCCCTGATCTGTTGGAGTCACGACAAATATACAGAAAGGATGAGGTTCAGGACCTCCTCTTCTTCTGAAAAGATTCAGATACGCTAAGGCCCATCACTGAGTCTCCACTGCTTTGTTAATCGAAGTACAACACTCAAGAAAATGTTTGCACAAGACTGTAGAGGGGTCATGATTTCAGGTTAACTAATTCTTATTTTCCATGTAGGAAGACTCCATCTAGTTTTGAACTCAATGAGATGGTATTTTTTACTCTCCTTTGTATATTAGATCATGTTCAGTAGAAATGGAGATGAGAGATGCCGCTTGATACATATTATTGAAAAGTCAGTTTATGGAATTAGATTAAAGATCTGAATAAGATCTGTAAACTTTTCAAAAAGTCTTTCAAAGTTAATAGAACCGAGTCAAAAGTTTGAAAGTAATATGTAAATTTTTTGTATGAAATCGAAAAAACATTGGCACATGTTCTATCAAATCAAACCTGTTGAAAAATATATACCATACGATGGAAGCTTGCCTAGGATATAGCAATCTAACCAGGAAAAACTTAAAATACAAAATATTGTAGGAAATCCAAAGTCATCATCCATCATTGCTATAAGGCATAACTCTTCTGTTTTGTACACAAAATTAAAGATCATATTAGTGAACAAATAATGTAGTATATTATTCAACTTTCAAAGAATTACAGTCAACTTAATTATAATATCTGATATAAAATTAATCAAACCCTCCTCCTTTTTTTCTTCCCTTTTAGAATCCAACTATAGATGTTTTGAACATTCTTACTCCCCTACAATACTTGTAGTGAATAAGTGATACAAAATATATTTAGAATAGATACATTTTCAACAAGGATTTGAGAAACATATATTACTAACCATTGCTATTTATCCTCATAATTCTCATAAAAGCAAACGACGCTATACCATTGCTCAGCTGATCTGCCGAAGCGATCGACATTAATAAGTTACTTCATTTAGATCTATCAGTGATCTTAAACTACGAATGGTTTACCTTGTCAATTTTCATCGATTTCCCTGAATACTTTATGATACTGTTCGTCTAATATTCATCTTTCCTCAAATCCCTCTCATCTAAATCACTTCTTAAGATTGAGGCACACTAGATAACCTAGGTATGTGCCCGCTCAACTTAAATCACGTTTTGTATCATGACGACGTGTAAATAGAGGGATCAGTTATTATCTTCTCATTATTAGTTGCGTATATTTTCAAAAATTTAGTCTTAAACTCACATTTTTGTGTGAAATGATAAAATCTATTTTTTTTTCCTAACATTAATTCATTATTCTTCTATCGTTTGTGATTTCATGACGATATATCAGATACTAGAAATACTATTTGCAAGAACATCTTGTGATGCTCCCTTTGACATGCCCGCCTATTATTCGGAACTCCTTTTTTAGGAAGTTATCTGGAGTTTTCGTTTTGACAGTTGTAACGTACGGATGCAATCTGTGCTTGTTGTAGAGTTTAGTAAAAGAAAAATAAAACCAAATCAGAAATGTCAGGAGATGAGAAAAAGTTGCATGTTGCTATCATTGGTGGCGGTTTGGTAAGAATAACATGATGCTATTTTTGCTTTATTTATTTCTGGAAAAAAATTACTGTTGAAGCTGCATGCTTGCTGCCAGGACGCGGTGCTCCTAAATACCAAACTCTACCAAACAATACCAAACTTTTACGTTTTTTCGCTTTTAAATGCAATTTCTAGGTGTTTCAAACATTTTTTATAATGCAAATGGTCACTATCCATAGATTTTACCTGAAAATTTTACATTCTGAAGTCCCATTCATGAATGAAGACGAATAAAGTAATTATTTACGACATCGCGCCGCCATATTGAATCAGGAAAGATAATGGCTTATGTACAGGAATTCTGTATTGAACTTTCGCTTTTAAGAATTTTCTTTTTCTAAATACTGTTATGTTATCTAGTACATTCTTCACTTATAACAGATTTAGAGGTTGTTGGCCTTTGTTTCTAAATCAGGGTGGAATCTGACAAAACTAAAAGAAAAACTGTTAATTATATATTCTTTATTGATTTAACCACTGGTGGCATATATCATAATATATTCTTAAATTTTGTGAAAATCTGTT
Organism: Pteria penguin; assembly: GCA_035048485.1. NCBI lineage: Eukaryota > Metazoa > Mollusca > Bivalvia > Pterioida > Pteriidae > Pteria > Pteria penguin. Next base: position 22,251,671 of record CM068587.1, on the reverse strand, counting down.
TTTCATAGTGCAAATTCTGGAAAGGAAACATAAATTGAAAGTTCAGTAGGCCTACATCATTCCTGTAAGTAAGCCATTATCGTTCTTGATTCAATATGGTGGGGCGCTATTGTAAATAATTCCTTTATTCATCTTAATTTTATGAATGGGACTTCAAAGTGTAAAATTTTCACGTAAAATCTATGGACAGTGATGGAATGGATTATATTTATGTTTGAAACACCTAGAGAAATTGCATTTAAAAGTGAAAAAACGTAAAAGTTTGGTAGTGTTTGGTAGAGTTAGGTATTTAGGAGCACCCGCCAGGATGCTCTATTGACTGTTGCTCAGTCAAATTCAAAAGCTACATGTTATCCAGACATCATCCCTGTTTACTGACAACAATATGTTTGCATTACATCCTTGTAGGCCAAGCATTATATTATTATTGTACCTGGAAAATAATTGTACCTTGTAAACATGAATACCTACAGAGCCCTATATGTGGCATATAAAAGAAAACTAATTATGTCGTTATAACGACTTAAATGTTGTTATAACGACTTATTTATATATCTCGTTATAACGATATACGAAGTATGTTGTTATAGCAAGTTATTATCTCGTTATAATGGCATATTATTTCATTATAACAAAATATTATCTTGTAATTATGAAATATATAGGATGTTGTTATTACAATATTTCCTGTTATTACGACTTAATATCTTGCTATTTACGACTTAATATCTCGTTTTAACAACATAATACGGATGTCATTATTACAACTTATTACTGTAATAATGACATAAGTGATAAAGCGTTATAACGAGATATAAAGTTGTAATAATGAGATATTAAATGGTAATAACAAGATAATTTATCGTAATAATGACATCCTTTATATGTCATAATAAGAAAATGATATGTCATTATAACGAGGTAATAAGTCTTAATAATGATATCTATTGTATGTCGTAATAATGAGATATTAAGTGGTAATAACAAGTTAATATGTCATAAGAAGATGATAAGTTATAAAAACAACATCTATTGTATGTTGTAATAACGAGATATTAAGTGGTAATAACGAGTTAATATGTCATAACAAGATGATAAGTTATAATAACAACATCTATTGTATGTCGTAATAACGAGATATTAAGTCATAATAACGACATATATGTCGTCATAACGACACAATCATTTCTCTTTTAAGTGGCATGTATAGGCTTCCATAAATAACAATTTTAAGTGACATTTTATGTATATATACAATTGGAATCATGGATATCACAGTGTGCATGATTTACTGACACAGTAAATCTACTGTAACTTCATTCTTATACCACAGTCTAAAGGCCTGTTGCAAAGCACAAAACCATTAAAAGGATTCAAAGTATGTCAGAAGGGAATTAACCCTGACAAACCAATAGAAATTACCTGAAATAATGATATTATATAACATCTTTACAAATACAATAAAGTTTATAATGTTTAGTAGTGACGAAACGATTATCGCCGATGATTGAATATCGTTTGCTGAAAGTGCGCCGATTTCGATTTTCGGTTCTATTTTCAAAAATCGAAAAAATGCCGGAAAAAAAAAAACAAGAAGAAAAAGTTTTATCACCCAAATTGACTTGTAAATTGTAGTGTAACTATCCACCAAAGAAGAAGTTTTATCACCCAAATTGACTCGTAAATTGTAGTGTAACTATCCACCGAAATGACCCAATTGACCGGAATACCCCATCTTATTACTGAAATGCCCATGAAATGGAACTTAAATGCCAATAATTATTGTTTTTTACATATAAATTTGAATGAATCAGGATAAAAACACATGAACATATAGTATTTTTGTTTGATTCTCTTATCTTTGTATAAATTTCATTGTTAAAAAAAATCGTAAAACTCAGAAAATTAATGTTACATTATGCCGATTATTTCTCAATTAAATTACTATTTATGCCCTAGAACTCTACGACAACATGGAAAGGAATGATTTGAAACTATTTGACTAGAAGGAGAAGGGAATATCGGTATATATAATTTGGGCATTTCTGCATTTTATAAGTTTATTTCGGCAGATAGTACTGCCCTAGTACTATTAAAAATGGCGGACAAGAATAACAACATGCTTCCCGATCGTGAACTCCCCGAATTATTTGATTAATTTCTTGTTTATTGTATTTTTCAAATAAAAAAAATTCTACATACATGATTACATTGTCAAATGATAAAAATATTCCATTGCTAAAGTGTTTTTCTTATTCGTCGGAATATAATCGATCATTGATCGGTTATGATTTCCAATTATTATCCGATCATCGATTATGAAAATTGTCCGATTCTGCATCACTAATGTTTAGCATGATAATTTAAAAATATAATAAGCGTACCAGTTGATGAAACTGGTTTGAACCAGATAGTACACTTCTCTATCATCAGGTTCTACATGATATGCTGCAAATAATAAACATTACTATAACTTATTATGTACAAATTGAAATAAAGGTAATGCAATTCACAGCTTATCAACTTTCAGCTAGTAGAGTAAATACACAGTATTAACCTTGCAGTTTGAGAAACTGTAATGTAAACTTTAAGATATGGATTATATTCGTGTTTGCAATGTATCATGCTCTATACATAAAATAAAATGGAGAAAATAATAATAATGATACACATGATGATAATTGCAGTGGAATTTTATTTATTAAAAATACAATAAAATGCACTCTACCCCATTTATATTGATAAATCTGGATTCATTTGTCTTATTATAGAGGCTACATATAGCAGCATATCACCACTCATGTTATAGTTACACTTATTCCCTTATTCATTGTGGGAGTTTTATTGTTCATCTCAGCGATGGAGTATTTGACTTCAGACCCTGACTCTGTTCTGATTTTGTTTTTGTTGGGTTTGTTATGCTTTTTATACATTACTACTAAGCCCTTATATCCTTTTCATTCTGAAGCATATATGCATGGCCAGTCTAGTGAGAGCTACCAGCTTGTCTGTGTCCAGTTTTACAGATATCATACAGAAAAATCCAAGAACTTATTTCATGGAAGACATTGGAACATAGATCAGATTCCTAACTATTTACGTTGCATAAATATGTCTAAATTTCTGTGCATTGCATCAAGGCAGATGCCATCACCATATAAGTGCAATAATCTTGGTGTGATATAAAGCAGAAAGCATTATAAACAAGTACAGGTATTAGATGTTTGCAGTGTTGAAACATGTTTTGTGTCGTCTGTTTGTCATTTAGTGTTTTTGGAGATTTTGGTGGGCGTGGCTTACCTAACAAGAATACTTACTCTTTTTGGGTCCCTAGTTTCATTTCTGATTTTCAGGGGTCCAGGAATGTATGTGTCTGTAAGTGCAAGAGTGACATAGCACTCATTGTTTTCATATTCTTTACAAGAAGGCTGTATATTATGCATAGTATTTTCATTGATCAATATTTGAGAGGGTGATTTCAACTTGTCTTCCAGGTTGGTGCACTGAATGCTTGCTTTTTGGCTAAACGTGGCTTTACTGTAGATCTATATGAAAAGAGAGAGGGTAAGTCAATAGATAAGTATCTGTGTAGTCATTCAAAAATCATGCATGCAGTTGTGAAATTTGTTAGCATACTACCTCTTCCTGTTTAAGTGCATGATTCTGAAGGAATGTCAAAATGATGGCTCATTTGAGCTAGATGAAATCTTGTCTCAGTATTTCATATTTTAGCAACATGCATACATGCGATATCTTTTTGTACGTCTTTCATTCGTTTTGAGCTAGATGAAACCTTGTTGCAGTATTTCACATTTTAGCAACATGCTCATTCGACAAGATGTATTATAGTATAGCAATGTTAGCCCATCCGTCCATTACACTTAGTCCAAGGCATAGTTTCTACATGCCTTGTTAGATTAACATCATACTTGGTAGAAATAATCCTTAGGGGAAAGCAGTGTGTTATGACCTTGAACTAAGGTCATATCTGCAAGGTCAAAGTTAGTGCATATGATGGATAAATACCTGTCCGGGCCATAACTTTTTCTGTGTGCATGGATTTGATTAATATTTCACATAATTGTTGCCCAGGTCCCAAGGCTGTGTCATGACCTTTAAGCAAGGTCATATCTGCATTGTCAAAGTCACAGTGCATATAATGGGTAAATCTTTGTATGGGCCATAACTTTTTAACCCTTGCATGGATTTGAATTTCACAGAATTGTTGACCAAGACCCAAGGGTGTGCCATGACTTTGAACTGAGGTCATACCTGCAAGGTTAAAGTCATAGTGTATATGATGGTTAATTTTTGTCGGGCCATATATTTATACCTTTTGCATGGATTTGAATGATATTTTACAGAATTGTTACCCAGGACCCGAGGCTGTGTCATGACTTTGAACCAAGGTCGTATCTGCAAGATCACAGTGCTTATGTCTCCTGCTTCAATTTAAACGATGGGTGCATCGTGCAACGTTAGGCTTTTTTGTATTGCAACACCTACAGAGCCTATGTATGAACGTGATGGAATGTATTCCACATTGGACTTTCATACCAGTATTCCAATACTGGGGAGACCATAGCTTTGAAGGCCATTGATTTGTCTGGAGGCTCGTATTCATAAAGATTCTTCTTGAAGAGTCTCTTTAGAGTTCATCATCTGTGTGAAATCAGTTGTTAAAAACTTAAAACAGTGAATAAACTACTTTGTTTCCCAATTAGAGTCATACAAATTTACAGGAAATTAAAAATCATTGTGAATAAAAACTGATTTACAGTAACGAGAAGTTAGATTTGATCAAGGGGACCATACATCTTTAAGTTGTGTAATTATCTTCATTCAAATTCCTGTACTGAGTAATTTTACATCCTGTCTTTTGTTTTTATTACCAGATTTTTAACTAGGCTTATAATGTTTTGACAGGAATGTTAAAATTTTCATCTTTGATTGATTGATTGATTTTTGTTTAATGCCACACCACGAATATTTCACGTATATGGTGACGGCTTTTCATCTTTGTATAATCTTTTCTATCAGCTATAGGTCTCATCAGTCATTTCTTAAATACCAAGAGAATTCATACTTCATTTTTCAGATATTCGTAAAGCAGCCATAGTGAAGGGTAGAAGTATAAATTTAGCTTTATCTATTCGTGGTCGAGAAGCTTTACGTCATGTGGGGCTTGAAGAAGAAGTCATCAAGAAAGGTATTCCCATGCATGCGAGGATGATCCATAATGTAGACGGATCATGCAACTCTATCCTTTATGGCACCAAAAGTCAGGTATAGTATTTATCATATGGACTGTCATTGAATTGTTAGTCCCTCGCTGGTACATCCAGAGGGGACGGTATGTTTCCAGTGCATTCGTCTGCGTGTCACATGTTGGTTTTTACATACTTTTCTCTCTCACAGATCTGTATCTGTATCTTTACCGATAGTGATATGAGACCTGCTGCGATGCTTCAATGGAAAGAGTTACAGATCAAGATTAACTTTGGTCAAGGTTGATTTCATTTTGCCAGAGTTAAAGCCCTGGGCACAATTTCAGTTCGGTGGCTTTTTCCGTCACCTTTACAAATAATGACTTCAAATTTATTTTGGAGTTTCAGTGTGCGGAGTCACGGATCAAGTTTAACTTTGGTTACAGTTAACCTACTTTTGCCAGAGATTGCCCTAGACAAAAGTTTTAGTTTTCTACACTTTTCTGTCTCCTCTTTACAGATACTGATACTGACATGAAACTTGCTGTAGCACTTCATTGTGATGAGTTACATATCAAGTTTGACGATGGTTACAGCTGACTAATATTTGCTAGACCAGTTTTTTAAGAGTATTTTCCTGACTTGTCCCCACGTTTTCCTTGTAAACAGAATTTCAGATAATGATCACTATTGTTTACTACAGTTTCTCTTGTGGTGCTCTTGTGGTGCTGTGGAATCTTTAAAATCCAAAACATTTATTACCCTTTGGTCATATTTCAAATCTAATGTATTATGAAAAAATTGTAATGGTAACAGTATGTTTTTTCTGACATATCTTATAACTAATCTTATAAAAGGTTACTATTTATTGTGATACATAGTAGAATTTTAGTCATTTATCAAAGTAAGAGTATCACTGAGTTCATTTTAACTTTTACATAAACCATTTCAGGCAAGTGTATGATAAAATCGGCAGTGCATCAATATACCATACTGAAACACATGATTAATGTATATGTCAAGATCATGATACAATACCTTAGATAATTTCTCTGTATTAAAGGTATTTCCCTTAGAATTGTTTTGTATTTAATGACAAGATGACAGATGCAGAAAGTGCTTTTAAATTACTTAAGCAACTATCCAAATTTTAAAAGTACTACTTCAAGTGCAAAGCAATTAAAACTGTTGTACCTGAAGTTAAAGTATTTGAAATTTAGCCTGATCTTAAATCTGCTGATGAAAATTGCAGCACAGGGTAAACAAGAGATATATTTTAGATATATAACTCATGTGATATATATCAGATATATAACTCATGTGATAGGTATCAGATATAAAACTCATGTGATAGATATCAGATATATAACTCATGTGATAGATATCAGATATATAACTCATGTGATAGGTATCAGATATATAACTCATGTGATAGGTATCAGATATATAACTCATGTGATAGGTATCAGATATATAACTCATGTGATAGATATCAGATATATAACTCATGTGATAGATATCAGATATATAACACATGTGATAGATATCAGATATATAACTCATGTGATAGGTATCAGATATATAAACACATGTGATAGGTATCAGATATATAACTCATGTGATAGGTATCAGATATATAACTCATGTGATAGGTATCAGATATATAACACATGATAGATATCAGATATATAACTCATGTGATAGATATCAGATATATAACTCATGTGGTAGATATCAGATATATAACTCATGTGATAGATATCAGATATATAACTCATGTGATAGATATCAGATATATAACACATGATAGATATCAGATATATAACTCATGTGATAGGTATCAGATATATAACTCATGTGATAGGTATCAGATATATAACACATGTGATAGGTATCAGATATATAACTCATGTGATATATATCAGATATATAACTCATGTGATATATATCAGATATATAACTCATGTGATAGGTATCAGATATATAACACATGTGATAGGTATCAGATATATAACTCATATGATAGGTATCAGATATATAACTCATGTGATAGGTATCAGATATATAACTCATATGATAGGTATCAGATATATAACTCATGTGATAGGTATCAGATATATAACTCATATGATAGGTATCAGATATATAACTCATGTGATATATATCAGATATATAACTCATGTGATATATATCAGATATATAACTCATGTGATAGGTATCAGATATATAACTCATGTGATAGGTATCAGATATATAACTCATGTGATAGGTATCAGATATATAACTCATGTGATAGGTATCAGATATATAACTCATGTGATAGGTATCAGATATATAACTCATGTGATAGATATCAGATTTAGAATCTTATATTGGTTGGTTAATTGATGGTGTGTTACATTGCTTTCAACTACTTTTCATGACATGGAAGCAGGAGGTAACCAACCTCATAAACATAGTGGCACAATCTGGGAATCAAACTCGGATCGTTGGTGCTACAAGCCAAGTACTTGACCACTACACTAAGCTTGCCCCTAGACTCCTCTATTGTGAAATATAATATATCATGTGACTTCTGTTGATACAGACCCCTACTATAGTTGATACAAACCCCTACTATAGTTGATACAGATCCCTACTATAGAGTGATGTGTTTTTTCCAGAGATTGTAAAATACTTGTATATAGTTTTCTGAATGATCTATTTATTTACAGTACATCATGTCTGTAGACAGAAGAAAGTTGAATGAAGTGCTTCTCAATGGTAAGTGAGAAACCATATATCAAAGTCTTTGATAGTCTAACAAGTTTGTTACTGTTCTCTAAAATGTTAGGGATAATATATAGAAAATGTTTGCTTGGAAATAAGAATTTGAGTTGTTATATCACAGAATGATCAGACAAATGCTGTCATTTCATGACCTCAGAAATTAATGCATGATTCAGATTTCGTTTGTCCCTCACTGGAAAAAAATAGGATGGGATCATAGGTTCCCACTCTGTCAGACTGTCTGTATGTCTGTGTAAATGTTCTTCATTTTCATTACTGTCTTTTTCAGAAAATTAATTTGAATACTTGAAAGTTTACTTTTTGTTGCTTTTGATATAAGAATACTTAGCCGACTTTAATTCTTTCACAAAAACATCTGTAAGATCTGTAAGATAGAGAGTAGAGAATGGAAAATTTATTTCTTTCTTTAATTTTCAGAAGGTATTTACAAATAAAAAATGTTAGGTACAGGAAAAATGAGTTAGGATCAGTGTGGTTACCTTAAACAAAAGTAATTTTTAGCCATGTTATATTGTGACATCACTGATGCAATAATCGGGAAATAATCCTGATGGTATGTATAACATCAGCATATATAGGTATGTGACTTTACTCTGGTAAGTGATAAATAGGTATGTGACTTTACCTTAGTAGATCTGATATATAGGTATGTGACTTTACCTTATTAGATGATATATAGGTATGTGACTTTACCTTAGTAGATGATATATAGGTATGTGACTTTACCTTAGTAGATGATATATAGGTATGTGACTTTACCTTAGTAGATGATATATAGGTATGTGACTTTACCTTAGTAGATGATATATAGGTATGTGACTTTACCTTATTAGATGATATATAGGTATGTGACTTTACCTTAGTAGATGATATATAGGTATGTGACTTTACCTTAGTAGATGATATATAGGTATGTGACTTTACCTTAGTAGATCTGATATATAGGTATGTGACTTTACCTTAGTAGATGATATATAGGTATGTGACTTTACCTTAGTAGATAATATATAGGTATATGACTTTACCTTAGTAGATCTGATATATAGGTATGTGACTTTTGTTTGGTAGGTGATATATAGGTATATGACAGTATCTTGCCAGGTGATATATCGATATGTCAGTTTACCTTGCTAGATGACATTGGTATGTAACTTTGTTACCTTGTTAGGTGATATAAGTATGTGACTTTATCTTGGTAGGTGATGTATCTGTATGTAACTTTGCTACCTTGAAAGATGATATAAGTTATGTGACTTTACCTTGGTAGGTGATGTATAAGCATTTGAATTAACCTTGCTAGGTGATAAATGCATGTAGGTATGTGACTTTACCTTGTTAGGTGATATTTAGATATGTGACTTTATATTACTAGATGATATGGTATCATGTAATATCTTTATATAAGGAGGTTATCTCATTTTATGATTTCAGCTGCTGAAGACAAGTATAATGTGAGATGTCATTTTGAGCACAAAATGATGGCATGTGACTTCAAAACTGGAGATACGGAATTTGAAATGTAATTTAACAAATCATGATAGAAATACATTTAGGAAAACTTAAAAACCAGTTTTATAAATAGATTCAGTTTTAAACTATTCAGTTCTGTTAGGACAGAATGCTAAGCAAGTCTTGATGGTGCTCTAACAGTTACTGGATTGAATTTCACAGATTCTATGATCCTGCTTCATGTGTATCTACTGATTAGGAAGTATTGTAAACAAAAACCCATGTCAAAAACAGACCTTGCATAAGAAAAACCCATGTCAAATACAGACCTTGCATAATAAAAACCCATGTCAAATACAGACCTTGCATAACAAAACCCCATGTCAAATACAGACCTTGCATAAGAAAAACCCATGTGAAATACAGACCTTGCATAATAAAAACCCATGTCAAATTCAGACCTTGCATAACAAAAACCCATGTTAGATACAGACCTTGCATATTAAAAACCCATGTCAAATACAGACCTTGCATAATAAAAACCCATGTCAAATACAGACCTTGCATAATAAAAATCCATGTCAAATACAGACCTTGCATAATAAAGATCCTTAGATGCCCAAATTGAGGATGGTATGTAGTGAGTCAAAATCCAACATTTCATACTTTGTTAGTATAACAATAATGTGAGAAAAAGTGATGTAAAACTACACACACACACACACACACACAAATCCAAAGGAAATGAGTCCTTAAGGACTGTACTTAGCTGAAGGTGTGATACAGTGCCCGCCACTTAATTGAATGTCGCATTATTGAATATTTCGTTTTATTGAATAAGATCCTGAAATCCAAAACCATTTTCTATCAAATCTATTGAAAATCCGCCACTTATTACACTAGAATAAAGAAGCGACTTCGTTTATTTGAATAGCGTGATTATTCTACCAAGCATACCTTTGTTAAAACTTCAATGTATCACGCCCGAGGTCATGTTGTTTACTACGGTGCGAGCGACCTATCGATTAAAGATAAATGGTTTCACACCTGTCCAGGTAATCTCAAAAGAGATTACTGTCCAGGTAACAGTTGTTGGTAACACGTTAATTGTTCAAAAGGCCGCGGCGGTAGAAATGAAAGGATTAATTAATTACCAACTGCCGAAGCCATGTCGTACACAAGATCATTGGAAACATCGACAAGATGACGCTGTCAGTCAACGGCATTGCGTGAAGACTGACCCTACTAGATGCCGTCCACTTACTCCGTAAGGCCTGGCGCACCGTCAAGCCAACAACCATCGCCAACTGCTTCCGAAAGGTTGGCTTTGCCTCGTCATACAACGACACAAGCGAAACTGGCGGCCGTCAGAGGATGTTGATAGCTAGACGTTCGATACCTTCATCACAAACGATGGCAACCTGGAGAGCTCAGCTGTCCGGACTGACGAGAAAATATTCGCGAGTTTCCATGAAGACGAGCCCCGACCATGCATTGCCAGTGACGACGAGGAGGCTGAAGAAACGGCACGAGTAACGCACGGCGAACGTACAGACGCAATGGCCACAATGCGACGATTCCTTGAGGAAATCAAAGCGACGACTTCAGCCTGTTCTATCAGATGGAAAATTGAAATTTCTCTCACGCTTGAATATGCCTTTTAATTTGTCTTTGTTAAAAGAAATTGTTTAACCTGTCTTATATCTTTGACCACCCTGGTTACACGACTGAGATACAATTACGTGCATTTCAATAGACGACGGTGTTATCTTTACGGTCACTTGAGCATGTGTAATGTAGCTATTTAATAACATTTGGTCACTGCACTTAAAAAAACAGTTGCAAAATTATAGAAAATGTGGTTTGTTGATTTTAATGTAGCTCAAGCAAACAATAAAGGGATCTAAGAGAGGTAACTCTAGTGTATCTATAGATAGATACATGTACACTGATTTCATTAAAGATACGGCCAAAGTTAAACACGTATGCAATTTTTGCAAAATCTGTCGATCATCTGGTCTTTGAAACTGTATTCGTTCGTCATGCCGTGTAATTGAATATTCGTTTATTTGAATAATAAAGTCCTGACAAATAGCTTATTCAATTAAGCGGCTTGCACTGTATAAGGAAAATAAACACATCACTTCAATACTGAAAGTTTTGTTTAATACTTTTAATACTTATAAATCCATATCTACTAAATAGATTTGAGTTTCTTGTCATGATTTGAATTATAATTAGGTCATTCTTTCCCTTTAATTCACCTTAGTTTTTAGCTCACCTGAGCCAAAGGCTCAAGAGAGCTATTGTGATCAATCACCGTCTGTCGTCCGTCGTTAACTTTTCACATTTTCGACTTCTTCTCCAGAACCACTGAACAGAATTTGATGAAACTTGATAAGCATGTAGTACTCATGGTCCCCTACAAGTGTTGTTGTTTTTTCGTCCAGATTCATCAACAGGTGGCGCCACCACAGGCAAAAGTAGGTCAAAGAGGGTACCCTCCTTTGACAAACTTCTTCTTCAGACCGGGGGCATACAGAGACAAACCGAATGCATAGGAATGATCTAGAGGGATGTGTGAAGAAGTGTTGTTATTTTTGGTTCCATTCCGAAATCAAATTTTTGACGTTTTTTTGACGTTTTTGTGTACTTGGTAGTTTTAATGCAGAAAAGAGGTATTTTTTTCTTTTAGTAAACATTGATGCATTAATTTGGTTTAATTTGATCATTTTGATGGTAAGAAATACTACTGCGAAGAAAATTTTTCAATATTTTATGTTTTGGATTTTTTATGAATTTTTTAAGACTTTCAAGAAAAAGGGGGGGTGGGATAATTGGTGTAAACATTTCACAGTTTAAACTTTTTCTTTGGAACCACTTGCTGGAATTCAATGAAACTTGGCATGCATCAAATACTCAAGGTCCCCGACAAATGTGGTCATCTTTGTCAGGATCCATGAACAGGTGGCACCACCACAGACAAAAGTAGGTCACAGAGGGTACCCTCCTTTGACAAACTTCTTATTCAGATCGGGTGCATACAGCGACAAACCGACTGCATAGGAATGATTTAGAGGCATATGGGAAGAAGTGTTGATATTTTTGGTTCCATTCCGAAATCAAATTTTTGACGTTTTTTCATTTTTATTTTGGACTTTGTTATTTTAATGCATTAAAGAGTTATTATTTTCTTTTAGTAAACATTGATGCATTCATTTGGTTTCATTTAATCATTTCTATGGTAAGGAATGCTGGTGCGAAGGAATTTTTTCAATATCTCGATTTTTGAATTTTTTATGAATTTTTTAAGACTTCCAAGAAAAGGGGGGGGGGGGGACAATTTTTCATATCTTCAACTTGATCTACAGAACAACTTGAAGGATTGTGATAAAACTGGGTAGGATGCAAGTACTCATAGTCCTTTTCAAAGGTTTTGTTTTTTGTGCGGATCATCCAAATTGGTTAACAGATAATGCCACCATGTCTAAAACTAGGTCTCACAATGGTACATATAACACTTGGTAATTGAAATATGGAGAGTAGCGGTTCAAATCCAGCTGTGGTCAAAAAAATTTTTTTTTTTTTTTTTTACACATCTAAATAAGTTTTTAGATATTTCTCAACACTCAACATATGAAATTAGGAATTTTACGTTTAAGACTTCCAAAAAAAAAAAGGGGGGGGTTGGCCATTTTTCACATTTTCAACTTTTTCTACAAAACTGTTTGAAGGATTTTAATAAATCTTGGTAGAAATAAGTCACTTATGATCCTCTTCAAATTCTGTACAGGTGGCGCCACCATAGTCAAGAGTAGGTCACAAAAGAGTTCCCTCGTTTAACAATATTCTTTTTCATATGGGCTGTATACAGAGACAAACAGAATGCATAGAAATGATCTAGAGGGATGAGTGAAGATGTATTGTCATTTTGGTTCCCTTCCAAAATCAAATTTTAGAATTTTTTTCGACATTTCTTTGGACTTGGTGATTCAATGCAGAAAAAAGTGTCATATTTCCTAGTTAATTGATAATGATGATTTCTTATGGACTATTGTGATCATAATTATGGTAAGGATTGTTACTTTGAAAGAATTTTGTCAATATCTCAATTTTTGGATTTTCTATGAATTTTTTAAGACTTCCAAATGAGGGTGTATAGGAACAATTCAATCACATTTTTCACTTCTGCTGTTATACCACATGAAAGATTTTAATGAAACATGGAATACATGAAGTACTAAAAGTCCTCTATCAATTTGGTAAATTTCATCCAAATTGGTTAACAGATATTGCCACCATGTCTAAAAAGCAGTTCTCACAATAGTACATATACCACTTGGTAATTGAAATATGGAGAGTAGCGGTTCAAATCCAGCTGTGGTCAAAATTTTTTTTTCATTTCTTTACACATCTAAATAAGTTTTTAGATGTTTCTCAACACTCATTATATGAAATTAGGCAATTTTAAGTTAGATCTGGACAATATTTGAAACAATTGTTGTTCATGACCCAGACTTGAAATCAGTCAACAAAAGGCCCCACCTAAAGAAAATGACTAACTTGTTGCCCTGAATGACTTCTTGCAGAGACAAAGGAAATGCTTAATATCAAAATCACCTGAATGGATGTGCAAAAAAGTGTTGTTTTTTATTCTAGCCTGAAATAAAATTTGACATATTTTCAACATTTGTGTTGACTTAGTCACATTAATGCAAAAATAAATGAATTCTTCCTTCATGCATGACTGATAATATAGGTACTCAGGTGAGCGATATAGGCCCACTTGGGCCTCTTGTTATTTCATCCCAGATAAGCAAGTGGGATTTTCATTTTTTAAGATACTCCTTATTCAAAGTTCAAAGGTCAGATTTACATCCACCCAACTACAATCTTTGAAGAAATAGTACGATGTCTGTGTCAATTTTTTGTCTATTTCAGCGAGGACAGCTGTGATGATTTAATAGATTCAGTGTAAGAGTCTTTCTTAAAGATAACTTTTGACCACAGTCATGTGAATTCTTTAATAAAACATCCCCTACCCCACCAAGGCGAAAGCGACGGTGTATGAATTTATGTTCATTAGTCTATTCGCACGATCAACATTCGTGGTGACCGACATTCGTATGTTTAATCCTCGATTTCCTCGTCTCTTCTCTTAATTTTCACTCTTTGAAAATAAAATGTATAATGATTTACCCAAACTAGAGTCAGATCGAGTTGTCTAGGGACTAAAGTACGGTTTTTATTGTAGTCTGAGATTCTCTGCATACAAAATGAGGCTGATGTGTCCTTAGTGTGATACATTTAGATCTCTACACACATCAAGATATGAGTAAGAGTATCTTCCAGGACCTCAGGTCCTTTGATTTATTACACTTACATTTTCATATTTAGAAACCACAGTTTTCAAGACATATTTTTTCAGGTCTAATGGTAAGGTCGTGAAAAACAGAGTGGATCTAATATGTGGTAACGATGGTGCCTTCTCAGCAGTCAGAAAACAGATGATGAAGGAGATACTGTTTGACTATAAACAAGAGTATATACCTCATGGTTATATGGAACTATGCATTACACCAAAGTCAGATGATCAGGTTTGCTATACTTTCAAGATTATGTAATTTCCTACATCTTTCCAGCTCAGAGTTGAAGTAAATTTGATGGTGTACATGTCAAAGGTCAGTGGCTTTTGCTGGAACTCCAATTTCTTTTTTTCACCACTATACTCTGGCTCCACCACTAAGATGAAGTAATCCTGATGTGGTGTTATTCTCCAGCACTGAACTCGGGGTCCCCACCACTTAATCCAGGTAATCCTGGTGATGTATAATCTTCCACACCTAAATTCTGGCTTCACCATTTAGTTGCAGTAGTCCTGGTGTGGTGTTATCCTCCAGCACTAAACTCAGGCCCTTACTACATAGTTGAAGTAATCTTGGTGTGGTATCATCCTCTACCACTAAATGTAGGCCCCCACAACTTAGATGTGGTAATCCTGGGGTGGTGTTATCCTCCAACACTAAATTCTGGCCCTTACTACCTAGTTGAAGTAATCTTGGTGTGGTATCATCCTCTACCACTAAATGTAGGCCCCCACAACTTAGATGTAGTAATCCTGGGGTGGTGTTATCCTCAAGTACTAAACTCTGGCCCTTACTACCTAGTTGAAGTAATCTTGGTGTGGTATCATCCTCTACCACTAAATGTAGGCCCCCACAACTTAGATGTAGTAATCCTGGGATGGTGTTATCCTCTGGCCCTTACTACCTAGTTGAAGTACTCTTGGTGTGGTATCATCCTCTACCACTAAATGTAGGCCCCCACAACTTAGATGTAGTAATCCTGGGGTAATGTTATCCTCCAGCACTAAACTCTGACCCTTACTACCTAGTTGAAGTAATCTTGGTGTGGTATCATCCTCTACCACTAAATGTAGGCCCCCACAACTTAGATGTGGTAATACTGGGGTGGTGTTATCCTCCAGCACTAAACTCTGACCCTTACTACCTAGTTGAAGTAATCTTGGTGTGGTATCATCCTCTACCACTAAATGTAGGCCCCCACAACTTAGATGTAGTAATCCTGGGGTGGTGTTATCCTCCAGCACTAAACTCTGGCCCTTACTACCTAGTTGAAGTAATCTTGGTGTGGTATCATCCTGTACCACTAAATGTAGGCCCCCACAACTTAGATGTAGTAATCCTGGGATGGTGTTATCCTCTGGCCCTTACTACCTAGTTGAAGTAATCTTGGTGTGGTATCATCCTCTACCACTAAATGTAGGCCCCCACAACTTAGATGTAGTAATCCTGGGGTGGTGTTATCCTCAAGCACTAAACTCTGGCCCTTACTACCTAGTTGAAGTAATCTTGGTGTGGTATCATCCTCTACCACTAAATGTAGGCCCCCACAACTTAGATGTGGTAATCCTGGGATGGTGTTCTCCTCCAGCACTAAACTCTGGCCCTTACTACATAGTTGAAGTAATCTTGCTGTGGTATCATCCTCTACCACTAAATGTAGGCCCCCACAACTTAGATGTAGTAATACTGGGGTGGTGTTATCCTCCAGCACTAAACTCTGACCCTTACTACCTAGTTGAAGTAATCTTGGTGTGGTATCATCCTCTACCACTAAATGTAGGCCCCCACAACTTAGATGTAGTGATATTGGGGTGGTGTTATCCTCCAGCACTAAACTCTGGCCCTTACTACATAGTTGAAGTAATCTTGGTGTGGTATCATCCTCTACCACTAAATGTAGGCCCCCACAACTTAGATGTAGTAATACTGGGGTGGTGTTATCCTCAAGTACTAAACACTGGCCCTTACTACCTAGTTGAAGTAATCTTGGTGTGGTATCATCCTCTACCACTAAATGTAGGCCCCCACAACTTAGATGTAGTAATCCTGGGGTGGTGTTATCCTCAAGCACTAAACTCTGGCCCTTACTACCTAGTTGAAGTAATCTTGGTGTGGTATCATCCTCTACCACTAAATGTAGGCCCCCACAACTTAGATGTAGTAATCCTGGGGTGGTGTTATCCTCAAGCACTAAACTCTGGCCCTTACTACCTAGTTGAAGTACTAAATGTAGGCCCCCACAACTTAGATGTGGTAATCCTGGGATGGTGTTATCCTCCAGCACTAAACTCTGGCCCTTTCTACCTAGTTGAAGTAATCTTGGTGTGGTATCATCCTCTACCACTAAATGTAGGCCCCCACAACTTAGATGTAGTAATACTGGGGTGGTGTTATCCTCAAGTACTAAACACTGGCCCTTACTACCTAGTTGAAGTAATCTTGGTGTGGTATCATCCTCTACCACTAAACGTAGGCCCCCACAACTTAGATGTAGTAATCCTGGGGTGGTGTTATCCTCAAGTACTAAACTCTGGCCCTTACTACCTAGTTGAAGTAATCTTGGTGTGGTATCATCCTCTACCACTAAATGTAGGCCCCCACAACTTAGATGTAGTAATCCTGGGGTGGTGTTATCCTCAAGCACTAAACTCTGGCCCTTACTACCTAGTTGAAGTAATCTTGGTGTGGTATCATCCTCTACCACTAAACGTAGGCCCCCACAACTTAGATGTAGTAATCCTGGGGTGGTGTTATCCTCAAGTACTAAACTCTGGCCCTTACTACATAGTTGAAGTAATCTTGGTGTGGTATCATCCTCTACCACTAAATGTAGGCCCCCACAACTTAGATGTAGTAATACTGGGGTGGTGTTATCCTCCAGCACTAAACTCTGACCCTTACTACCTAGTTGAAGTAATCTTGGTGTGGTATCATCCTCTACCACTAAATGTAGGCCCCCACAACTTAGATGTAGTAATATTGGGGTGGTGTTATCCTCCAGCACTAAACTCTGGCCCTTACTACCTAGTTGAAGTAATCTTGGTGTGGTATCATCCTCTACCACTAAATGTAGGCCCCCACAACTTAGATGTGGTAATCCTTGGGTGGTGTTATCCTCCAGCACTAAACTCTGACCCTTACTACCTAGTTGAAGTAATCTTGGTGTGGTATCATCCTCTACCACTAAATGTAGGCCCCCACAACTTAGATGTAGTAATCCTGGGGTGGTGTTATCCTCAAGCACTAAACTCTGGCCCTTACTACCTAGTTGAAGTAATCTTGGTGTGGTATCATCCTCTACCACTAAATGTAGGCCCCCACAACTTAGATGTAGTAATACTGGGGTGGTGTTATCCTCCAGCACTACACTTTGACCCTTACTACCTAGTTGAAGTAATCTTGGTGTGGTATCATCCTCTACCACTAAATGTAGGCCCCCACAACTTAGATGTAGTAATCCTGGGGTGGTGTTATCCTCCAGCACTAAACTCTGGCCCTTACTACCTAGTTGAAGTAATCTTGGTGTGGTATCATCCTCTACCACTAAATGTAGGCCCCCACAACTTAGATGTAGTAATCCTGGGATGGTGTTATCCTCTGGCCCTTACTACCTAGTTGAAGTAATCTTGGTGTGGTATCATCCTCTACCACTAAATGTAGGCCCCCACAACTTAGATGTAGTAATCCTGGGGTGGTGTTATCCTCCAGCACTAAACTCTGGCCCTTACTACCTAGTTGAAGTAATCTTGGTGTGGTATCATCCTCTACCACTAAATGTAGGCCCCCACAACTTAGATGTGGTAATCCTGGGATGGTGTTATCCTCCAGCACTAAACTCTGGCCCTTACTACCTAGTTGAAGTAATCTTGGTGTGGTATCATCCTCTACCACTAAATGTAGGCCCCCACAACTTAGATGTAGTAATACTGGGGTGGTGTTATCCTCAAGCACTAAACTCTGACCCTTACTACCTAGTTGAAGTAATCTTGGTGTGGTATCATCCTCTACCACTAAATGTAGGCCCCCACAACTTAGATGTAGTAATCCTGGGGTGGTGTTATCCTCAAGCACTAAACTCTGGCCCTTACTACC
This sequence comes from Pteria penguin, assembly GCA_035048485.1. NCBI lineage: Eukaryota > Metazoa > Mollusca > Bivalvia > Pterioida > Pteriidae > Pteria > Pteria penguin. Next base: position 22,232,767 of record CM068587.1, on the reverse strand, counting down.
TAGTTGAAGTAATCTTGGTGTGGTATCATCCTCTACCACTAAATGTAGGCCCCCACAACTTAGATGTAGTAATACTGGGGTGATGTTATCCTCAAGCACTAAACTCTGGCCCTTACTACCTAGTTGAAGTAATCTTGGTGTGGTATCATCCTCTACCACTAAATGTAGGCCCCCACAACTTAGATGTAGTAATCCTGGGGTCGTATTATCCTCAAGTACTAAACTCTGGCCCTTACTACCTAGTTGAAGTAATCTTGGTGTGGTATCATCCTCTACCACTAAACGTAGGCCCCCACAACTTAGATGTAGTAATCCTGGGGTGGTGTTATCCTCAAGTACTAAACTCTGGCCCTTACTACCTAGTTGAAGTAATCTTGGTGTGGTATCATCCTCTACCACTAAACGTAGGCCCCCACAACTTAGATGTAGTAATGCTGGGGTGGTGTTATCCTCAAGCACTAAACTCTGGCCCTTACTACCTAGTTGAAGTAATCTTGGTTTGGTATCATCCTCTACCACTAAATGTAGGCCCCCACAACTTAGATGTAGTAATCCTGGGGTGGTGTTATCCTCAAGTACTAAACACTGGCCCTTACTACCTAGTTGAAGTAATCTTGGTGTGGTATCATCCTCTACCACTAAACGTAGGCCCCCACAACTTAGATGTAGTAATCCTGGGGTGGTGTTATCCTCAAGTACTAAACTCTGGCCCTTACTACCTAGTTGAAGTAATCTTGGTGTGGTATCATCCTCTACCACTAAATGTAGGCCCCCACAACTTAGATGTAGTAATCCTGGGGTGGTGTTATCCTCAAGCACTAAACTCTGGCCCTTACTACCTAGTTGAAGTAATCTTGGTGTGGTATCATCCTCTACCACTAAATGTAGGCCCCCACAACTTAGATGTAGTAATCCTGGGGTGGTGTTATCCTCAAGTACTAAACACTGGCCCTTACTACCTAGTTGAAGTAATCTTGGTGTGGTATCATCCTCTACCACTAAACGTAGGCCCCCACAACTTAGATGTAGTAATCCTGGGGTGGTGTTATCCTCAAGTACTAAACTCTGGCCCTTACTACCTAGTTGAAGTAATCTTGGTGTGGTATCATCCTCTACCACTAAATGTAGGCCCCCACAACTTAGATGTAGTAATCCTGGGGTGGTGTTATCCTCCAGCACTAAACTCTGGCCCTTACTACCTAGTTGAAGTAATCTTGGTGTGGTATCATCCTCTACCACTAAATGTAGGCCCCCACAACTTAGATGTAGTAATCCTGGGGTGGTGTTATCCTCAAGTACTAAACTCTGGCCCTTACTACTTAGTTGAAGTAATCTTGGTGTGGTATCATCCTCTAGCACTAAATGTAGGCCCCCACAACTTAGATGTAGTAATCCTGGGGTGGTGTTATCCTCTAGCACTACACTTTTGCCCACCACTTGGATGTAGTAATCCTGCAGTGGTGTTATCCTCCAGCACTAAACTGTGCTGGCGGTAGCATAAATTGTTCAGTCGCCATTTGGCTAATGCAAGCACAAATTAATTAGGGAATATTCCACCCATATGACGAGTCTTTGGTTTAGAGATAGTATACATAGTGATTGCACTTTGAAGTTTTATAAAACTGATATCAATAGTAACTTAATTAAAGTGTTGTGATGACCATGATTTATGCTAAAGATATATAAAGATATATACAGAAAAAAAAGAAAATGAAAAAGCCAGACTTTTTTAACTTGTGAAATGTATTCACCAACTTGATACTCGTGTATTAAAAACGTTTAGCCATCTCAATTTTGAATTCGCATTTGGCGAATTGGCGATTGCTCACACAGCTAAACTCTGGCCCCTACTGCTTGGATGTAGTAATCCTGGGGTGGTGTTATCTTCTACCACTAAACTTAGGTCCCCAACATTCAAGTGAACTACTCTTGGGTAGGTTATAAACTTTGGCCCCCACTACTTACGTGAAGTAATCCTGGTGTGGTGTTATCCTCCACCACTTAACTTTGACTCCCACCACTATTGTCCACCACTTCATTCAGGCCCTATTACTTGGCTATCATTTAGGTATCATATATATTTATTGTAGCATTGTATCCCTTATTGTAGTTTGCCATGCCTGCTAATTTCCTGCATATCTGGCCACGGAACGAGTATATGATGATAGCCTTGCCCAACCTGGACAAGACCTTCACCTGCACCCTCTTTATGCCCTTCACTATGTTTAATGCTATCAAAACAGAAGAGGATGTGATGAAGTTCTTCAGGGAAAAGTTTCCTGATTCTATTCCACTCATTGGAGAGTAAGATTTTTATGTTCCTTGAAATCTTTTCACCTACAGATTACTTATATATTGACAAATCACAAGCAGTGTTCTTTACAATAATGTAAAGAGGAGTTTTTGAAAATTTGATAAGAAGGGCATATTTTTCCTATTCTTTTCTTTTTAAAGATACTTTATAACAAATTACTTTATAGTATGCTGAGATATAAACCACCTTAAGCTTTCAAGACCAATAACTCCATATTGTAATTGTATAGCATTATTCAATCAAATCTATTCTTTGAAATCTGTGAAAATAACAATGTAGAATTATATAATGACCTCTGTTACTTTATCTGGCATTGATTTGGTTACATCCAGCAAATGATCAGCAAGTTAGGAAAAGGTTAAATAATACTAAAATAAGTTTGTAATGGATAGATAAAAAGTTTTGAATTCTAATGTCTATAGTATTTTTGAGTGTTTCCATAAACAAAGATTTCTAAGTAAGTGTTTAGAATGGTTTGTTACCACCATTTAGAATTAAACTCCATGATACTTTAGCCATATTGTGAAGGGATGTATAGCTTTTGTGACCCAGGCTTTGTTCCACTGCCAGTTGCTGTCCATATGTCTTTTCAGTGTAAGGTTGCAACACGGTGCACAGGAAATAATTAGTAACAAATTATTACAGAATCAATAATTATCAACCGCAAATTTCAATTAATTTATTCACTTTTAAACATTCAACAATGTCGGGAAATGTCCAAACCATGCTTTTATCATTTTATCTTTTTCTGTTTAGAGAAAATATCAAGAAGACCTACATGTCAAGTAAAGGATTACCGATGATATCCATCAAAGTGAGTCAGCTTTCCTAGTAGATTTAATATAAAACAGGATATGGCTCTACCATATACAGTGGATTCCGTTTAATCTGATAGTCTATTTGCGTGAATAAAATATCAGATAAAGCGGGCTATCAGATAAGGCGAAATTGTGAAAGCTGATGTTTTATGTTGTGTAACATGTCATAGATGTCTACTCATATGGACATTTGATAGCGGTTGTTTTCATTTAGAAATATACGACCGCTTACTTGGTGTTAAAGTACCTAAAGCCGTCAATCAAACCTACGAGTTGTGAGATACGTCTATTGTCTGTATACTACCTGCTTCCCGTAGTAAATGACCAAGGCGATAACAGGAGTAAGTTCTACCGAGTGCTATTCAAAAAGAATACAATAGACGACTTGCGATGTGTTTATTTAGCAATGATTTCTGATTAGCAAAGTGTAGGGGTGATATAGTGATCTAACCTTAATTGGTTAATTGATAGTTACGCAGCAGGTAAAATTTCTTGACCGTAACGGCAGGATCATCGGCAGTGTGGCTTACTATCATAAGAATGTTAGATTAATTTAAGAATTGTATTTAAATTGGACTATGCCTGCTTATAACACTCGATTCATTCATTCTTTATTATGTTTTCACCAACATGGACGATACCCGCTTACAGTTCGCGTAATTTATGTGGACAGGCACGTTCATTCTAACGTGAAAAAAATTAAAGCGGTCGTTTGGGACGAGGGTTTAACTCGGCCGCAATAGTTAAGAAATTTGAAGTTTATGCGAGTTTGATCGTAAATGAAGTGAACAAGAGAAAAGCGTTAATATCACACGATGAATAAAGGGTGGTCGTTCCGTGTCGCTTTTGATGATAAAATACCTAACGCGATCTTATTGTGATAGAAACACGGAAAAGTAAATTCAATTGACAACATCACCGATGAAATGACAGGTTAATTGAGGAGGTACACAAAAGACGAATCACTAAACATCAAAACAAAATCATATACATGTGCTAGGCAATATCGATTGCCGCTCGCGGTCTTGCTGTTTCATTATGAAATTGACATTATTTTTTTTATTCCCCCCTCTCCCTGCGTATTAGACACCGAATTCGACGGTTCTTCATGTTTTTTTAGGTCATTTTTAGGCGCGTATTATACTCGGGTGCGTATTATATTCGAGTATTTACGGTACATCTACTCTCAATATCGGTCATCAACATATTTCATTAATTACGAATGACACCACAGCGATCACTAATTAAACCTGCACAGGTACTTCAATGAGATGTCAATAGTTGTGTACACAAATAATCAATTATTATTCGGTAGTCGTCATCGTATTGCCGTAGGTGTTGTTATATGCCTATGTTGTCACAGCTGGGTGGTTTCACAACAATATCCAGCCTTAAAATAGGCTAAATTCGGGGTGAAATATTTTATCAACGGTAAATTTGCTATCAGATAAACCGAAACTTGGACTTTTCACTATCAGATAAAAAAGACAAATTATTACAGAAATACATAGAAACGGTTTGGTGTTTTAATATCATATCAGATAAAACGAAATATCAGATAATACGATATCAGATAAAATGGAGTCCACTGTATTCCATTTTTTTTTTATTGTTTACTTCATAAAATGGCCTTTTCATAGATCTGTTAGCACCAAAGTTTTGTCACTTCATGACTTATTAAAAAGTACAATAAAACCATATAGGCGGTTTTGTTTGAAAATCAAAAGATGATTTTCTTTCTATGTAAGGTGAATAGCTTGATCTTAAATGACATCAGTATATATTTAAGATGTAATATTTTTCCACTGCATTGACATGTGAAATGAGATTACTCTTCAAACTAAACACCTAAATTTCCTGTTCCTTCTGAATTGAGAGGATATTGTATCCATTATTATCTATGTTTTGCAGTGTTCACCCTACCATATAGGGGACAAAGTTGTGATTATGGGAGATGCTGCACATGCCATTGTGCCATTTTATGGACAGGGAATGAATGCTGTATGTAATACAGTTAACTGATACTTATAATACTAAGTTAATGGATTGCTAGGTATAGGAAATGAAATTAGAAGAAAATTGGAGACTCTACCATTTCTTTTAATCGTAGTTCAGTCTGTAATGCTTACCTATAAAATGGATGAGCACTTTATCCTCTACATTGATGAATAAACCAGTGTCACTCCTATAGTAGCATGCGTATGTTGTGGTGAGATGTCACAGAGCCTCACAAGTGACTCCCTGATGTCCTAGCTTTTGTTTAGACAGTTATGATCAAGGTTCTGTGTCATTGTAGACGATTTCACATCAAAGATCTTTTGCTGCTTTTGGTGGATCATTGGCATATATCTGAATCACAGTGCAATGTTCGAGGTGGATCTCATCACCATATACGTATACGTGAAATAATCTTTGCATGATACAGGAAACAAACTTTACACAATATTTACTGATACATTTTTATTCCATTGCTCAAGTTCATTTGATATGAGTCTGTTTTATCATGTAATGTATTGAAGTTTGTATTCTATACCTTATTATCCAGAATGAATATCTGTTATAATTTCCTGCAGGGATTTGAAGACTGTCTTGTGCTGGATGAATTCATGGACAAATATAACAATGATTTAAGTAAGTTATAGTTTAGCACGATTAATAGTACTTTACATCATGTATTGAAGCGAGTTTCAGTGGCAGTAGCAGTATAAAGTTTAGGATTATATTTGTGTTAATGTCTTTACAGGCAAAGTCCTGCCTAGTTACTCTGAGTACAGAGTCCCTGATACCCAAGCCATTTGTGATTTGGCCATGTACAACTATGTTGAGGTAATTATTTGTATAGAGTTGGTCATGGTTTCATTTATCTTGATATATGATCAGGAACATTTTTGTTTCCTTCATTGCATATATCCCTCCTAAGTTTATTTCACCTATTTTATGATATATTTATGACCTTATGATCCTCCATTTATTGTATTTTTCCATTAACTTGCATCATCATCAAGTGTGCTTAGATTAGTTGTAAGACCTTCACTGGAAAAAAGAAACACAATTCATATGATTTTTATTGATTGATTTTTGTTTAACGTCACACCATGAATATTTCACGTATATGGTGATGGCATCTGCCTGATGCGGGGCATACAAATTTTGACCTTTGCAACGGACCCACCCGAAGCACAGTTCATATGAAAATGGTGGTCTGTTAAAACGGGGTCGGATCATGTTATGCAGAGATGCAATCATAGAAAATACAATAAGGATGACAGTTTAGGACAGATAGTTGTTTTATCATTTTACTTTTATAGTAAGTGTGGATGTTCAACATTTAAAACCTAATCAAATTTGATTTTGTGATTTTTTTTTACATGTTATTGGAAGTCTTATCATGACTTGTTTTATAGATGAGAAAGTCTGTCAACTCCAAGCTGTTTTTGATGAGGAAACACCTTGACAATACTTTGTTTAAGATCTTCCCTAACTCTTGGATGCCTCTATATTCTATGGTAAGAAATGATAAGACAGGTAAAGATCAAATTTCATAAACCAATGGTAGTAAGCGTAGCATTTTTCTAGCTTTGACTCAACAGATACTGAGACTTGTTAGCCCATTTCCAGACTAGACTTTAATTCTGCATTTAGTTTAATTCCGTAATGTTAATTAATACACATGTATCTTATAAATAATTGCATGTAAAATTACATGCTCTTTAATATTCATGCCAAATTAAAATTGAAAGTGGGTGCTGCCCAAGAAAATTTCATATCTTCTAGAAAAGTGATTGAAATCCTCCTAGCGAAAGAAAGGTTGGATGGCAGAATTATCACTAAATTGATTCCACCAAAACACTGTTTTTTAGAACAGGATTCACTTATCTCAGCTTTCAATTTCTAAATCAAACAAATATTAAAGTTTAATTTTGATAAATCAAAAGAATGACTGATATCCAACCAAAAAACATAATGGTATTATATTTATATTGTACAATGAAAGAGAATGAACAAGTTTTCTACAATTATTTAGATAAAATGTGCATAATGTTTAGTAAATAAGAGCAGTTCAACAAACCAAAATGCCAATTATCTCCTGTATTAAAGTGCTTATTGATGAAATATTTAAAGCACTCAAAAAGCTGCATACAATGGATTCTGTTTTAATTGGAATGTCTGCTAGCCTCCCTGCAAAAAAAAAAAAGAATTATCAGATAAATGGATTCTCAGATAAACTGCAATTGCAAAGTTTAATAGTATTTTGTGTTGGGAGTTGCAATTTCATACAGATATATAGTTCATGTGGTTTATATTATAAATTCTACTATATTCTTTACAACTAAAATGTTATACCGCTTACGGTTTTCATTATTAACATACAAGCATGAGGAAGAGACTTTTTTGTCTTGCTGATTATTTAATTTATAAGCGAGACTTTTCTCATTTAAATGTGATGACACAAACCTAATGTAGCCTCTTACATGAATTGACTTTTACTCTCATTTATCTTATTCGTCTGCTTCTTTCATTTCAATGATTAGTCTCATTGCCCAAAGCACCTAGAAATTACTAGACAGTAATATTATCTTTAGATCCGGCAGGGTGTTTTCCATATTAATGTTTATATGTCATCAGTAACTTTCAGGAGGTTGACCAGATATGATAACTATGTAATGTAAGACCTTTATTACTGGAGCAATGTGGCTTGGTGGATGAGGTACTCGGTTCATAATTGAGAGGTCTCGTGTTCAACTCCCGCTGTAAGCTTACTAGTTTTGCCCTATGAATCAAGTGTTCTAAGTGATGAGAGTCTCGCATGTATTGGCATTAAATTTATGTACCACCAAAGAACACTTCAGCATTAGAAATGAAACCATCACATTAGAAATGAAACCGCTGCAAACTCAGGAATCTAATCATTTGTACATGTAACTTATTCAATGTCAGAATTTTTAAATTTTTTTTTTTTCGGCCAAACCAGCTCCAGTCGTCTAAATTCTGTGAAATACACTCCTAGTTTGGTCTGTGTCGAAGACCACTTTCAAACAACCGAATTTACCATGAAAATTCCCAGAATTAACAATCCACCTCAGAAACATGCAGATTTTTGGCTTGGTGTAAGTGCCGTCCATCTATCGGCACTTGAAAAAACTTTCATTTGATATATACACAAGAAATTAATTATCTCTCTTCATCAGTAATGTGGGTTGCCAGAGGTGTGGTAAAAGGTATGAAATGCTTATTGACAAGATTGGGTGGTTTCAGTACAATATCAGAACTTACAGGACACTTAATTGAGGGCGACATAGTATGTAGATAATACATTGGCTATCAGATAAAACAGAATTTTTTCTTATGAGATAAAGTGGACACATTTCTATATAAAAATATAAACATGGTTTTCTGCTTGAGTATTTTATCAGATGTAACAACATATAAGATTACATGGCATCAGACTGAGTGAAGTCCACTGTATTTATGTTGTGATGGAAGTATTTCATGCATATAGAGATGGTACTAGTAAAGAAAAACACCTGTTTCTGTTTTTGTAACTGCTTTCAAATACACTGCTTTGCAAACATTTTGTACCTAACTCGAAAATTTTGCTGAATATTGATGAATATATTATGAATCTTAATACAGAAAAACTAATTGAAACCCAACATATGTACTTCGTACATTGCATGTTCTTAATGATTTTTTTTAGGTATCTTTCTCCAGAACGAGATATCACGAGTGTATAGCCAAAAGAAAGTGGCAGGATGAGGTAATGTATAAATAAAGGTTTACAGTTACCATATGAAGGTAACTATTCTTGCAGTTGAATCCAAATTTCAAAAATGCACAAATTCAAAGTAGTGCATATGCCTGAACCCAAATATTTAGTTAACACTTCTAGACTGAGGGAACCACTCCAATGTTGTGTAATGATGAATGCTAATGGTAAACTCAATCATACACTAGTTTTGTATGAAGAAAAACATTTTTTTCCAAAAAAAGTTTTAGTTTGCTATGAAATGGAATCACAGAATTTTAATGCTTTAATATTTCACATGTATTCCTTGTGCCAAGACCTTTCATTGGGTACCAAAATATTTGACCTTGTGACCTTGACATTGAAGTTCGACCATAACTTGTGCTTATAATATATGAACAGTAAGGAATATTGTGTATTCTTTGTGGCACAACCTTTCATAGTGTATCAAAATATTTTAGGTTTTGACCTTGACCTTCAAGATTGAGAGTAAGGAGCAATAACTGGGCAGAGAATGATTCCATCAGTAGAATAATTTTTAACCTTGTGGCCTTGACTCCGACCTTTGAGCTTCATTTAAAAAAACATTAACATTGGTTACAACTTTTGAAATGTAAAAGTTAGAGCTTTCAAATTTCACATGTGTATTCCTTGTGACAAAACCTTGCCGGCAGTACAATGATTTTAAACTTGTAACCTTAATCCTTGAGTTGTATCTAGTTTTATGATAACGACTTAACTGACAAACTTGCCACTGGGGGCATTCTTATTTCACGATACAGCTTATTTTAGATACAGAATGCATTGCGATGCAAAGCTTGACCTATGTTAATTTTCTGCATGAACAATCAAGTATTAAAGTTTGAATAGAGTATTCCATACAATAGAGTCTCTGGCTACCTCTGTAGTAAATGTAACGATTCCTAGTGAAGACTATGTGAGGATAGCAGTCAGGAGTTTGATTTTACTGCTTTTTTTGTTATATTGGGTGTATATACAATAGCTTAGATATAAAACAGGTGTCAAAAATAAAGGATGTACAAGCTGCCTACACATATATCAACACTGTTTAGTAAAACTTCTACATACTATATAATGAGTAAAACACACAAGGTATTAACTGTTACTTTAAAACTTTTAAACTTCCTGATTTGCATCTTTTCAGCTTCTGACCAAAATTCTGTATGTTGGAGCTGGATCATTGGGCATTATTGCTGCACTGATCATCTGGAATAGAATGCAGGAAAGATCTTCTGGTACAGTCCCTGTTTTGCCAGAATTTCTTGTGAAGACCAAGTCTGCAGTTATGGGATGGATCTCGTAAAATTCATTTAGATTTGAAGGTGGTTTCATGAAACATATAGAATTTTTTTTACCCCCGGAATCGATGATTTGGGGGACATGTAGTTCTTTTAATTTGTTCATTTGAAGCAAGGGACATAATGGATCTCATATGTTTGTTTTCTATGCAGCAAAGGAAGAGAAAGGTGGAAAAAAAAAGAAAAAAAAACTTTAATACTGTTTTTAAACCAAAAACAAATGGCTCATCCTCCCCAGATAGAATCCCTCCCTAACACTTCGTAGCTTATCCTCATCCAAGTAAGAGTTGCTTCGATAAAATTCTTTCTTTGTGCATTCTTTAACACATACGATTTAGAGTTACATGTATAACAATGATTAGAATTTTGATTTTACTTTTTCAAATGTGCATCCAACAAATGACTTCATGTCATAAAAGTATATTCAGTATGTAACTACTTTATACTAAGCCTCACTATGTCCTACGTATGTTATTGATTTATAATACTAGATTTATTATCATTTTTATTGAAAACCTCGTGTTTTGTGGTGGTTTTGAAATTTGTTTAATAGTTTTGAGATCTAACTACATGAGTTTGAGCTTTGTTATATACTCAACCTCCACAAAACATTGCAGTGACATCATTATAGGTCTGACAAACTCTGACGCATGATGTTTCTATTTCTGACATCATAAATATGACAATGGAAAATCCTCTTAATGTCACATTCTTTTTGAAGAGTCTTAATCCTCCCCAGCCAACCTCTTTAATTTTTCTTAAAACTGAGTGATAAATAAATCTATAACATTTTTCTCCCAATTACATTGTTGTACATGTTTTATTTTAATTTCTTTTTAATGCATCTTTCACCATTAACGACATTTTCAAATCTTCCACTGAATAAGTTGTTATATCACTTGACAGATACATCTTGTGGCTCTGGTAATAATTTTGTTGTTTTGTGCAATGACGGGAATTACTGGACAATAAACTACTATTAGAAAGTTGTCTATTTTTGTATGTTTCTGAAGACAACAAGTTCAGTTATGTAAAAGTCAATAATCCAGTATTCAGAAAATAAACTGGGCAGAGCATTAAGAATTGTGGTTATAACTTGTAAAGTAGGTATGGTGTATCGGAGGGGGAATGTGTTGGAAAATAATCACCAGACGAGCTCAATGGAACATATGGGGATAAAATCTCAAGTCATATTAGAATGATAAAGAAGTCCAGTGTGGTAGATAAAATAGTAGTATGTGGACCATATCATGGCCACTGATTTTTCATGTTGTATCCTTGGATACTGTACCATTCACATTGTCAGCATATAGTCAGCTATAAATAGCTAAGCTGTGATGGACAGGGGGAGTTTAACTTTGATCCCCTTAGCACTATAGAATTCAGGTACAAACTCTAACCTTATAAGCACTTATGGGTTGGAGAGGAGCTGAACAACCTGGCTAAATTAATAATCTTAAGTTGACAATCAGCTTTAGTTGGTAATATCAGTATTAATTGACCAAAGAATATTTAAGTCCAGGATTTCAGAGGATGTAGTACTCCATGTTGATCAAAGTAGAAGAAACTGTAAGTTGAGTTGTCTTGTATCTTTTTAAACTTTGTCTCTTTAGTTTTCATATTTGTGTTACGGTTCTTCGTACCATTCATTTCAGTTTCGATTTATTTCAAACAAAATGTCTATTAATATGCTGAAGTAATTGCAAGAGTTCAAGGAATTGATCAAAGGATAAAACTCAACCTATGGTTTATTCGTATTAGATCAACATTATTTGGAGAGAATTATGTCTTATTTCATGATACTCTGGCAAGATTACCTTTATAAGTACCAGAGCAAGATATTATGCATTACCTTTTTAAACTAACTCATTTTGTTAAGTATCAATTTAGTGCTGCATAATAATTCATGTTGTGATTTTGTGGGGAGATATATATTTTTTATAGATGTACAAAGTATCATATTAATCATTTCATCCTCATCTTTATGTGAATTTAATTCATCATTCTTTTTTCATCATATCCTGTTAAACATAATAATTGTATTTGAGATTTGAATTGAAATTGTGAAGAATCTCCACACAGAAAAGAAAACAATTGAGATTATAAATGTAACATATGTATAAGAAATATTTGCCTTACATTTGTTGGAGAAAATATATAATGGAGCAGTATATTCCAACTATGCAGACGTGTGTATTAACAGGTAAATAAAGTATTACACAGTAACAATATGTGTGTATTGACGGGTAAATAAAGTATTACATAGTAACAATATGGTTTGTTGTATGTGTCTGTAAATCATAAACCAAAAATGTTTATATAACAACTTTTCCAAAGTTTTTGTCTGTTTGATTCTACATAATAACATTTTCAAAGTTTTTGTCTGTTTGATTCTATATTATAACTTTTTCAATGATTTTGTCTGTTTGATTCTATATAATAACTTTTTCAATGTTTTTGTCTCTATATAACAATTTTTTCAATGTTTTTGTCTGTTTGATTCTTTATAATAACTTTTTCAATGTTTTTGTCTGTTTGATTCTAGTTTTACCTCACATTAAGATTATACCATACAGCATTCTGCCTGATGCAGTGCAAGGAAATTTAGACCTTTGCAACGGACCCATCTAAAGCAGTGAGGAATCTTTTATCTGCTATGTCTACCATGATATGGCACCTCAGTATTTACTTTCTGAACTTTCTAAAACATACACTGCGAGAACTACCAAAATGGCAATCATTTGTTATAAACAAGGGGCCTGAGTGGATGTATATTGCTCGCTTGACCATATCATAAAATTAAGAGTCAGAATTTTTTCATTGAAATGAGGAGACTTAATTTCTGCCAAATTTCATCAAAATCATTATTTGTGAAGTCTATTGAACTAAATGTAATGTAAAAAAAAAAAAGAGTATACCAATCCCCTTTCATTTTTACTTTAATCTTCTTGACTATGGATTAAAACTACCATCACCATATATGTGAAATATGCGTGGTGCGACGTTAAACAAAAATCAATCATTAAATCAATGGATTAAAACTAAAAACAACTCTTTAAGGGGACCATCTAGATCACCCTTATGTAATCATGCTGTTGATTTATTTAGCTGGTATGATGCAATTATTCAAGAATGGCGACTTCTGGGGCTTATTGTGCTGCACCCGAAATCAATTCTCTGTCAGATCTGACTGAAAAATAACAATACTCGTAGGGGATTTTGAATACTTTATAACTTACTCTCATCAAAATCCTGTCTTTAGTACTGATAAAGTTCACAGACTTTACTGTCACATGCAAATAATAATGGACAACACGGGGGTAGGACATTAGCTTTCCAGACTTTTGTCCAGGTAAGCTAAAAATAACATCAGAAAGTTGACATTCTTTTGCAAGATCATTATCTTTTGACCACAAATGTCGACAAAGTTTCTCCTCTTCATAAGGATAATGCATATTCACACTGATTTTAATTCATCTCTCTCCAACAATGTTAAACACAGCTGAGACAAAGAAATAACAAACTTTAAGCATTTAAGAATGGAAAACCTTTATTATTCTTTTGAAATTACATACTCTCATATTAATGAGTTTACAATTTCAGAATTTGGTCACAGTCAACAGCTATACTGTATTTCACAAATATTTCCTTGCTTTGAGGGGATTATACTAGACTACCCTGAGGTCCCAAGGAAACCTTGGATGTAAAACTGCCCAACACCTTGGAACCAAAAGATGAATTATTGTATATTTTCCAAGAAGCAATGAAATAAATTTTGTGTTACACTATGTTTAACAATTATTTAGTAAATGTTTGCTCCCCCTTCCCCCAAAAAACATTAAAATTACCAAACATACTTACTAAATAAGAGGCCCAAGTGGGCCTATATCACTCACCTAGCACAACTTGTTCATTTGAAAACAACTGAGTGCTTTCACAAATTTACAGATAAATATATTCTCTTTCTAATAGCTTTCAGACTTCTTAGTTCAATGGACAAATTACCTAAATTTGTATTTATTATCAACCTTAAGCATGTCAGTATGAGCCATAAATGTTAAAATAAAAAAAGTATCAAAATCAACACCTTTCTAGATCACTCTGATGCATTTGGTTTGATGATCTATGCAGACGGTTTAAAGACAGCTTATCGGGGAGGTCTGTAAGCAGAGGGTACTGTCTAGGGCCTATGTTGCCCCACCTGGATCTGTCCCCTTGGCAGATCTAGTTATAAACAGCAATGTTTGTGACAACCTTGAGTAGCACATACATGTATCTACCAAGTCTCATCAATATCTTTCAATTAGATCTGAAGCAGTTCATCAAAACTTATTAAATATTAATAGTATATTTACTCCTATCCCGTTTTTTGATCTAAAAAAAATTGCAAAAAAAAATTTTTTGTATTCTATTTCTGTCCAATTACATTTATTTCAATAAAATCTATTGAAATACATTAAATCAATGCATTATAAGCAACCTTCAAGATTTATCTTGAGAAATTTTCTGAAAACAGGCAAAAATGACAAAATTTATAAAAGCGTAAGAAAAAGTCTAAAACTTGACTTCAGAAAGGAACCAAAAACAACAAAACTTTTTAAGACACCCTTCTAGATCACTCTGATATATTCTATTTGATGATCTTGGGCATTTGCTGTTCCACCCTGGATATGTCCCTCAAAAGATCTGGTCAAAAATAGCAACATTTGTAGGGAACCTTGAGTACTTCATGCATACCAAATTTCGTCAACATCTATTCTTTGGTTCTGAAGAAGAAATCCATGATAGTACTGATGGTATATCTGAATCCTGCCCCACCCCCCATATTTTATATAATCTTTTCAAAATTGCAAAATTCCAAGAAATCATTTTGCATTCCATTTATTTTCTCCAGTCACATTCAGTACAATAAAATCAGTTGAAGTACACAAAATCTGTGTATTATCAGCAACTTACAAGGGGGCCAGGTAGCGCAGTTGGTAGCGCGCTCGCTTCTCACCAATGCGACCCGGGTTCGATTCCCGGTGTGGTACGTGAGATGGTGGGGCTGTCACCAACCTGGTTTCATGGGTTTTCTCCGTGTACTCCGGTTTCCTCCCACATAAACGACACCCTTACGCCAAGATCCGTGCCAACGAGCAAGATTTATAGAAGTTGTTAACTTGTTTCTTAATCGTTGTAAAATAAATAAAGTTTTAAATTTAACTTACAAGGAGAAAATCTATAGATATTACCCCAAAATAGGTGAAAACAACAGAGTTAAAAAAAAAGGTCAATATTTCTTTTTTCCAATTTCAACAAAACAGACTGACTAGAATTTGACATCCTTCTATTACCCTCAAATATCATTAGTTTTCATATCCTTGCATCCCTCCTGAAGAATAAGATTTTCAAAGGAAGGTGCCCTCTTGGGAATACATATGTCTATTGTGGCTTCACCTACTGATAAATCTTAATATCTGTCAAAAAACAAAAATTTTGTAGAGGTCTACTAAAAGTAAATATACAACTTTGATCAAAATCTGTGTGGTGGTTTAGAAGATGAAACTAAAAGTTAACGGATAACTGAGGTCAGACAATGTGTCACCACAATAGCTCACTTGAGCTTTTAACTCAGGTGAGCTAAAAAGCAAACCATATTCAGATTAGACCGTCATGTACCTGACTAGTGCGGTCGTAAAATAAGTGAAATAATCCTGGTGTTGGAATAATCATCATTAATCAATTTTATGTATTGCCGACTTCAGTGATCCTTAACAAGAAACTTCTAGTTTAACAAGAATAACATGTTTTGATTTATTACCTAAAGGTTTTCTAATATACTGCCATTTTACATATAGAACATGGAAGCTTCCTTATTGTAAATGTTCTCCTTTGATGATCTTACATTTTCACAATACACTTAATTGGCTTTTTTTCTTTTATCATCTTTCCTCTGTTGAAACTTGAC
The DNA here is from genome assembly GCA_035048485.1 of Pteria penguin. NCBI lineage: Eukaryota > Metazoa > Mollusca > Bivalvia > Pterioida > Pteriidae > Pteria > Pteria penguin. The sequence continues at coordinate 22,216,620 of CM068587.1, read as the reverse complement.
TTTTTTGTTATGTTTTTTACCTGAAAAAATTAAATGAAGTTACGCTATTTACTTACACTTACAGATTCCACAAGTACATAGACTATTAAGTGAAAATAAATACAAACTGATTTAGAAGTTGCACAATTATTGTCAAACTTCAATACACATATGATGTCCTATTTCAAAGTTAAAAGGACCATACAAAATACTTCAAAATATCAGTAGTTTGATGTATCCTACATTTGACTTTGCGACCTTAATTTGAGGCCATGTTCATAAACTTGAGTTCATGACAATGTGCCTTTATTATTAAATGTGACATATAGGTTAAAACAAGCTTACAGTCAGTGTTGCAAGCAACACTCATCCCCTGCCACAACTTATACCTTCAAAGTGACTAATACCTGATTTGCAACATGAAGCAGTTATGTGAACTTGGTAACCTTTTGCATGATTCAATAAGAACTAACATTAAATTCTGTGAAGTTTATATCAAGTTCTAGTGAAAGTGACAGCAAAATTAAAGCATTGTTTTATTTTTATCTGGCATCAGTATCTATAGTCATTATCTGAAAACTGAAACAGTAATGAATCACTATTTTCAGTAATAAGTCTACAACTGAACTAGGTTGATGTCTATTTATAGTAACAGTGACCCTTAAAATTGACTTTTGACCCTAAAATCTATCCCACCCTAAACCTATTAATAGGCTAGAATTGTATGATGTTTTAAAGAAATCAATCATTCTCAACTCAAGTTATTATCTGGCAACCGAAATACTGTGATAAATGTCTGTTTTTAGTAACAACGATCCTCAGAATTGACTTTTTGACCCTAAAAAACAATCTCACCCTAGACCTTTACATAAGCTAGTCTTGCATGAAGTTTAAAAAAAATCAATCATTCTGAACTCAAGTTATTATCTGGCAATCAAAATACAATGATAAATGTCTGTTTTTAGTAACAGTGATCCTTAGAATTGACCTTTTGACCCCAAAATCAATCTCGCCCTACACCTTTACATAAGCTAGCCTTACATGAAGTTTGAAAGAGATCAATCATTCCTTACTCAAGTTATCATCTGGAAACCGAGATACAATGATAAATGTGTATTTTCAGTAACAATGACCCTTCGAGTTGACCTTTTGACCACAAATTCAATCCCACATTAGACCTTTTTATAGACTAACATTATATGAAGTTTGAATCAAATTGGTCATTCCTCACTGAAGTTATTGTCTGGAAACCATCAGGACAGACAGATGAATAGACAGGCAGACGGACAGACAGCGGCAAACACTATAGTCCCTTCCAGTTACATTAGCTAGCCTTATATGTAGTTTAAAAGAAATCAATCATTCTTAACCAAGTTATTATCTGGCAAATGAAATGCAGTGATAAATTTCTATTTTTAGTAACAGTGATTTTAAGAATTGACCTTTTGACCCCAAAATCAATCCCACCCTAGACCTTTATATGAGCTAGCCTTATATGAAGTTTGAGAGAAATCAATCATTCCTAACTCAAGTCATCATCTGGAAACCAAAATACAATGATAAATGTGTATTTTTAGTAACAATGACCCTTCGAGTTGACCTTTTGACCCCAAAATCAATCCTACATTAGATCTTTTTATAAGCTATTATTGTATGAAGTTTGAATCATATTTCTTATTCCTCACTGTAGTTATTGTCTAGAAACCATCTAAACAAACAGAGGGACAGACAACGACAAACACTATACATGTAGTCCCCTCCAGTTTCACTCGCAGGGGACTAATAAAGGATATAAAGCACAGCTGACTTGCAATAAGTTGAATTTGATGGGGATCATGAAAACATAGAGTAATCAAAGACTACAAAGCTCACCTCATAGCATATTTGCCAATAATGTATTGTATTGTTTATTTGCTTTTAGCCTTGCGGCTCATCAGCATAAGATATCATATTTACAATATATACAATATGTGTACAATTATACACATTTAAGCAAAATTATAATATGAAACTAATATTATCCCTATAGCAGAACCAAGAACTTTGGTAGCTGTCCAAATAAAAAAATAAAAAAAAAAGTTTGAACTTCCTGGCTGTTCAAATGAAAAAAAATAAAACTTTTTAACATATTGCTCAAATTTCTCTTACAAGTTCACTGAACTGGAAAATATGTTATGACCTAAATCTAAAACCAGCATCAACCTTTGCATTCATAGATACATCATTTGTGCAAGTTTGGAGTTCCTAGCTGTCCAAATGAAATAATAAGACATTTTAACATTTTGCTCAATTTTTCCTAACAAGTGCACTGGAGCAGAAAATATAGGTCATGACCTTAATCTGAAACCAGCATCTATCTTTGCATACATAGATACATCATTTGTGGAAGCTTGGACTTCCTTTATGTCCAAATCAAAAAAAAAAACTTTTCAACATTTTGCTTAAATTTTCCACAGGTCCCTGCAAATAAGATAATTATAACCCCCCCCCCCCTTTTTCCCCTCTGACTTTCTCTCTCGACTCGTGAAATGAAAACTTCTTTTTTTGTGTTTTCATTTCACGAGTCGAGAGAGTCAGAGGGGGGGGGGGGATGTTATAATTATCTTATTTGCAGGGACCTGTGAAATTTTCCTAAAAAGTGCATTGGAGCAGAAAATATAGGTCATGACCTGAATCTGAAACTAGCATCCATTTTTGCATATATAGATACATCATTTGCGCAAGTTTGGACTTTTGAATTGTTTGAATAAAAAAATAAAAGTTTTAACATTTTACTAAATTTTTCCTAACATGTGCACTAGAGTGGAAAATATAGGTCATTACCTAAATCTGAAACCAGCATGCATTTTGGCATATATAGATACATCATTTGTGCAAGTTTGGACTTCTTTACTGTCCAAATAAAAAATAAAACTTAACATTTTACTAAAATTTTCAGAACATGTGCACTGGAGCGAAAAATATAGGTCATGACCTAAATTTGAAACAGGCATGCACATCTACACATAAAGATACATTATCCATATAAGTTTAAACTTCCTAGCTACAATAGTTCTCGAGTTACTGCTCGGACAGATGCCGATGACAGGGTGATAGCATAAGCTCTCTCTCCCTTTGTGAGGTGAACTGAAAATGGAGTTAGAGTTATGGATGTATATTTATAACCATACATTAAAATCTTTGAATTGGGACTTTAAAGAAATTTGAGTTTTCAGTGTCCAAGTAAACGAGTGTCAACTGTACATAGTATTATTAATAATTTAACAAGGACTCTGCAAAGCTAAGCATCTCCTCACACAGGACCATTTTGATCTGATAAATCTAAATGACCCCGTGACATGAAATCAATAGGGCTCTTCTTCTCATCAACAAGTAACAAGTGAAATTTGAAATTGATCAGACAGAAACTGTAGTGAGTGTGCCCACAAAGTGAAGTGTCACAAATTCACGCACATACCAGTACCCACACACTCACTCACCCAGCCACACACAAACATATTCCCTCCAATGTTGTTGCCAGGGGATAATAAATGTAAGTCTTATCACACCATTTCTTGATCAAATTCGAATGATTGATTGATTGATTACTGTTTTACGTTACTCCTCAATTATTTCACGTATATGGTGACGGCATCTGCCTGATGCATTGCATACAAATTTAGACCTTTGCAATGGACCCACCCAAAGCAGTGAGGGATCTTTTATGTGCCATGACTACCGTGACATGGGACCTCGGTTTTTACTGTCTCATCTGAAAGACAGAACACAGGTGCACCCAGGTATCAAAATCTAAAATCTGGGACAGACAATATTGTCACCATCACAAATCCCAAATGATGACTGTTTAAGCAATTCTGTTAATTTGTGAAAAAAAATTCTGGAAATTCATTTTTAAAGTGAAGAGAAAGCTTTAACACTTCATCATCATGGTCAATGAATTAGTTATGCCCACTTTTATGTAACAGGAGGAAAACACCAGCAAATATGTCAATAAGAAGTGAACTTCGACATAAACTAGATAAATCATATCTTATTTTGTTCAGGGCATAGATATATCCACTGAACAAGACTTATCGATGATAACATAGATTGCCGGTGGGGCACTGTCAGAGAGAAAGCATGTATTGTCAATGTTTTCTTAATTCAAAGTCAAGTCCAAGATAAAGGTCAAAGTTCACCAGATGAAAGTTCTGGTCATGATGAATCTACAAGTGAAATCCCTATTTCTAATATTTCAAAAGACAAAGCCCATGTAAAAATCTTTTAGAAGTAGGTCAAATTCCAAGGTCAAGATCACAAGGTCAAAAGTCATATCAAATTAAAGTTCTTGACATGAGGGACCTATATGTGAAGTATCAGTTTTATCCTTATTGGTTCAAATGATATAGCCTATTAAGTTGAAGTTTTTGAAAAGTAGGTCAAAGTTCAAGGTCAAGGGTCAAGGTAACAAATTTTGACATGAGGGACCTATATGTGAAATATCAATGCCTACCACTATTGGTTCTAAAAATATAGTCTAGGTTAAAGTTTTTGAAAAGAAGGTTAGAACCCATGGTATCAAATGAAAGTTCTTGTGATGAGGAATCTATGTGTGAAGTGTAAAAGCTCTACCACTAAAGGTACAAAAGATATATATAAAGCCCAGGTTCAAGTTTTTTGTGCATGAGGACGCCGACGCAGACATGAAGATGTATGACAATAACTCTCCAGACATTTCATCCCAACAAGCTAAAAATGATTAAATTATTTCGTGATATTGAATACAGGGGTTTAGAGCAAGTTTATATTTCTTGTTTTAAATGCCAGAAGAACTGTTATCTTACTTTTAAAAAGGAGAAGCACAAGTGATGTCACTTTTAAGCAGATGGAGGAATTTAAATAATAATTTTATGTCACCAATTACTTGTAGAATTATAATATTTACAAACAAATATAATTTAGATCTTTAAAGATCTTTATAGATAATCTTTTATTATCACTTGTATATTATTTCCAAACTGAGAAGAGTTTTCTGCTGAACATCGTCATAAAACAAGGAACCGTCAAAGATAGTATGAATATATTGCAAAGTAAAAAAACTATCAGCAATCAGAACTCACCTGTAAAAATGCAAAATCAGTCTGTGTTCAATGAAGCTTGACATCAAGGTCAAGTTCACAAAATTTCACAACAGTCGAGAAGACTCATTAATGTCTACAAACTTACCAATTTTGATGTAGGTATCATCAATGGTATGGAAGAAATCAAGCTAAATGCAAAATCAATCTGCGCTCACTGAAGCATAATATCTAGGTCAAAATCAACAAATTTCGCATCAGTCGGGAAGATCTCATTTACGTCTACAAACCTATCAAGTTTGACGTTTTCATTAATGACAGCAAGAAATCAAGCTAAACACAAATTGTTCACACCGGACAGACAGACTTCGCCAATTCATAGACCAGAATTGCTTTGCAATTCAGTCAAAAAGTGTCTATCATATGTGCCTCTACATGCAGAGAGAAATTTAGCAAAAATCACGAAAAATTAAGAACTTACTAGCAACATGATTATCATACTGGCTCTGTGATGTCATCTTGACTTTACAGACGGAACAGAAAAATTTGTTAAAATCCTTTGATACAAAATTATCTGGAATTTAGAAAATCATAAGTCAACAAGAAATTTATATACATGTAATATTATAACTTGAAGATAGATCAGCAAGAATTTTATATTGCTTTATGTATATTATTTCATCTGACAGACTTTTTGATAATGGAGAATATCAGATAACTAAAGGAACCCACCAAGTCTGGAATGATACATTTGGACTAAATCAAAGTTTATTACTGGCCACAGTGATCTCCAATGCAGCAAATTAGCTAAAACTACAACAAAAGAAGCTTAAATTATGATGTTCTAGTATATATTTTACACACATTTTCAAAATTTTCATCATGTAAACAGAATTATAACGTACCTCTGTTGCCTTTATTTTCATATGGAGATTCATCTAAACTAGCATGTGACATTTTCATCTTTTTCATATGTTTTTTGCTTGACAAATGGGTCTCTTTCACAGCCTCTGAAGCATACTTCACATTACAAATGTCACATCGATCTTCCAATAGTTTTCTCTTTCTTGATAAGGAATCTGAATCAAACAGAAAAATTTACAGTAAGTATATGGTCAACATTACTCTGCTTTTGTATTTAAAACCATTTTCATTAAAAGTCAGAACTTTATCTAATCTTTGTTGTTTTTCAATTAATTAGCTAATAAATTCATATAATTTTACTTACCAAAATAAAAAAAATATTTTTTCAATGCCATATTTGTGGGAAAAAAAAGTATAAACTGCCCTAAAATGATATTTCTGTATATAGAACAGTATTTAAACGTTGCATTGATCCTAGTACAATAATTGCTTCATAACATAATGCTTTACATTATAAATTTAATCTACCTCTGCCTGTTCTTAAAGAATATGCATGGAATAGCTAGTTGTAGATTTTAATATTTCTAGCCAGCTCACTATACTACCCCCTTAAGAACAAGATATGTCCATAAACCATTAACACCCGCAGTGATAATGATTCACTTACTCTGTGTAATATTTAAAATTAAAGTATCACTGCAATGTTACCTTGCATTTCATTTACATACTGTATAGCAAATGAGGTGAAAAAAGGTCGCAATTTACATTTACGCATATTCTCCCTCATTTATGGCAATTCTCACTCATTTTTGCGAAAGATCTCCCTCATTTTGAATCTCCGAGGTTGACAGGTATGCTGATCAAGGTAGGTGCAGAAGAACACAGTAATTCATAAAATTTATTCATGCATTTACTTATATTTCTAAACATGTTTGTTTCTAATACGTAGTATCGAAACTACTAAAATCCCGTCACCGTTTGCATTTAGTCACCTACCAAATCCATTGTTCTCAATGTGGGCACTTTTATGTGGGCAACTTACGTCATAATTATATGACGTCATAACAATCACAAAGTGCGTGTGTATGTTGAAGTTATTTTATTTGCGATATTCCATATTTTACATTACATCAAGATTTCTTCACTTACACAATGATGGTATCTACCTGATGCATTGCACTAAACTTGACACCAATACAACTACCACCCAGAGCAATGAGGAATCTTTTACATACATGTACCACATATAACATAACATGGGGCCTCTGTTTTTACTTTTTCATCCAACTGAGAGAGCATGACCACCATGGACTATTATTTCACTGAAATATGAGGCTTTATATGACAAATGACCTATAAAAAAAAGTCAGTTTTGCACACACTTGGTCAGGGATAAAAGCAATGGATCAGACTAGAAACGGAAAACATAACTATAATTATTGTTTTGGCCTAATTGACTCAATTTATGCGCGAAAAACTCATGGGCATAACTCACATGACCACATTAGAGTTCATCTACTCCTCATAATCACCCACAAACAAAATTTTTTGATTCAAAAGTTTTTGTCTAATGATTAACAGATATGTCACTAGTCTTCATTTAATTTGGACATCAGTGTTAACTGACACAAAACAAAATCAAAATAAATATGCCAAAGATTGTGTTCCTAATTAGAACTTATTAACTTGACCTAGATATCCTTAACTTAAGATGTATTTGTATACCAAATATCAATTCAATATATCTAGCTGTTCCTTAGAAAATGAAGAGAACTGCTAATTGTAATTGTAAGTTTCTAGGTCAAAGGGGGATAACTCTCACAAAAATTATTGAACCATAACCAAATCTTAACTTGACCTAAATATTCTTTAGATGTATCAGAATGAGAATATCAAATATAAATTCAATATCTTTATTGATTCCAGAGATAATATGCAGTAACTGCTAATTTTAAGAAATTTCCTAAGTTCAAGAGGAATAACTCTAAAAAAATTTATTGAACCATTATTTAATTTGAAACTGACCTAGATATATTTAAGATGTATCTGTATGCACAATTTCAATTAAATATCTCTATCCATTTTTGAGATAATGAGCAGAAACTGCTAATTTTAATAAATTTTCTAAGTCAAAGGGGGATAACTCTCACAAAAACTACTGAACCATAACCAAGTTTCAACTTGACCTAGATATCCTTGAGATGTATCTGTATACGAAATATCAATTCAATATCTTAATGGTTCTAGAGATAATGAGTGGAAACTGTAAATGGACCGACCGACTGACTGACTGACTGATCGACCGACAGCAGCAAAACAATATGCCATTCTTTGAAGGGGGGCATAAATATGGTACTGTAATATCTTGAAATTTTTGCAAGAAACCTGCAAATCCCCTATCTCTAAATGATAGATAACACTGAATCTGGCATGACTTAGAAAATACCATGTAAAGAGTTCACTCCCCATCAGAAGTAAGATACAGTAAAGAAATGACAATAACATTACATACATGTGTAGAAGATAATACTACCTGTAACTGGAAAAGTGTGGTCTGAAGACTGGAAATTTTCTTGTTGATGATTTACAGATGTGTATTCATGAGGAAGCATTGATGTATGAGGAGGATTCCCATTCGGAATTTGTGGACTTTGGACATAACTTTTTTCAATTTCTCCTCCACTGCCCTCATTTCTAGGTAAAGTATCACCAGTCTGAGGGATCTGATTCCCAATGAAAGGGTAAGGAAGCCTGTAATCTTTTTTGCTATCTACTGCAGCAGTTAGGAAGTTATTTGTTAAATGGGATGAAGCCTGTTCACTTTCTCCATAATTCTTTCGAAAACTTTCAGATTTACCTGAAATATGATATTTAATTTCTGACTTTAAATTTGTTTATGGAAATTGGCAGGGTATATCATAGAAAGAAATTCTGTTCAACAGAGAAAAAATACCCAACCTCTTCTTATGTTTGTTACTTAAAGCAAAATTTTATTTAATTAACTGTCTAATTATACATCATGAATGTACATTGCAAAATTTGTATATTCATATATCCATATTAATACATGCTGTATTTAATTTAAAAGAAATTATTAGAATTATCTACTTCTATACTGATGTGGATTTAAGGGTTCAAAACCTAAAAATAAACTGTTCATTCCCCCTTTTCGGGGGAGAATTTAGAATTTTGATATCAACGTCATTTTACCATGGTGTACCTTAGCAAGTACCGGTAGATGACAAATGAGCAAAACATATTTGTTACTGGGAAAGTATGGAGGTCACATTAATTGATGGACAGACAGTAGGACAATAGACGTTCTCATTTATATCAACCACATTTCATTCCAAACTCAATTTCAAGTTCAGTTTCAGAGGAATGATAAAGTCTTTGATATATAGTCATTCTACTGAATTTGTAAATTTGATACAAAAATAGATGATTTTCAGTAACTCAAACTCAGTTAACAAGAACTTCCCATTAAATTGCACTAATTTCCTCCTCCTGATATCTTTAACTACAGGTATATTGCTTGGTTCCTGACATGCACATTCCATACTTAAATAAAGTTCTTTAAAATGGAATTTCTAAATCACATGTACTTACTATATCCTAAGTTTGCACATGATAAAATGGCTGACTGGACCTGCTTACGTTCCTCTGAAAATAAAAACTTTGATTAAATTAAAATTTAATGAGTTAACTCATTGTTAAACAGTAATTTTACTATCATACTCTGCTTTGCTATCCTTAGTTTTCAAAAACTTTATTGATTACCTAAATGATACCAAGATAGTCTGAATTTTGTTAAATTCCCTGAATAATGTCAAAATGTCCTAAATGTCATTATGTATTAAATGAGAGCATAGTGACCTAACCATACACACAATGTCAGTATACACTGAATGTAAAATGATGTCCAGATATTTCATATAGTGTCAACATGTATTGAATAACGTCAAAAGAAATTCTGAATGTCAGATGATTTGAATTAAGTTATACTGTCATAAATAATGTTAAGATGCCCTAAATGATATCAATATGTCATGTAGGATATCAAAATATCCTTATGATATTGCTTTTCATATACTATTGTTTTCTGTACTCTACATGCAATGACTATTCATAGACAACTCGACTATCCAATTTGCATTCCAAATGACAAAAAGATTAAACACCTTAAATCCAGTCATACGATAATGTAATTGCTGAAGTATACAGACTGGGTTTAGGATACACATTTTTTAGACTCCTGTACCATTATTACTTGCACAGTCAATGTCTAATTTAGCTATTAAAATTTCTTTTGGCGTATTGGAGTTGCTTAAATTCTCAGTAACGATATCGGCAGTTTGTGGAAATTCCAACTTTTGATGAACATGACCCTCTCCCACAAACCGCCGATATCAAAAGTGGGAGAAGGGCAGAGAATCTAGGACTATGATGAAAACTGTAAAGTAGTCCCTAGACAAGTCGATTTGACCGTAGCTCGGGTAAAAGAAAGTACGAATAAAAAATCAGTTCATAATACACATCATTATACATTTGTAGTTTGAAATGTTTTATCTTTATTATTATATGAAATGTACAAAAAAAAATTCAAAGTGTGAAAATTAAGAAAAAAGAGAAGAGACGAGGAAATCAACAATTACACATACGAATGTTGATCATGCGAATAGACTGATGAACATAAATTCATACACCGTCGCTTTCGCCTTGGCGGGGGAGGAAACATTTTTTAAAAGAATTCACATGATTGTGGTCAAAACATATCTTTAAGAAAAGACTCTTACACTGAATTGATTAAATCATCACAGCTGTCCTTGCTAGGATAGAAAAAAACTGACACAGACATCACACTATTTCTTCAAAGATTGTAGTTGGGTGGACGCAAATCTGACCTTTGAACTTTGAGCACAGTAACAGTAAGATACTCCTTGATAAAGAGTATCTTAAAAATAGCATTCACATCACAGACAGTACAAAGATGTGCAGTACCATCTGGCTAAAACTGCTTGGCCCTTTCCACAACGGATACATAATGTGTAGTCTTACACTGAAACATAATCTTGTGTCGTCTTCATGTGCACATGGTTTTGAGTACATTATTTCATCACAGTACATGTATTCATAAATAAATAATCACAATTTGAATTCTCGTAGTATCAATTTCTACTTTTGTGTTGATAATGAGCGAAAAATAAGATGCATTCCCCATACTATAACTTGTCGAAGATTTGAAGTTAGAGATACTATCAGGTCAACATTGAAAACGACCCAATCACTTTAGACGGTCCCCATCTTATAAAATCAAAAAAGGACATTTTCATATCATGTATTAAATAATGACATCATTTTGAGCATCTTGATATCATTCAGGAAAGTCTGACATCATATAGGGCATTAAATACTTTATGGGACATATTCAAATTCTTCATGACATCAATTCTGACATCAGAGCCAGTGCAGGGGATGCTGATCCCTGGGTTGAGTTCTACTCCTTACACATCAGTGTTATGTTTTACAGAAGAGACAGTAAAAACCTGTGTCCTGTGTAACAGTAGGAGTAGCACATAATAGATCCCTCAGTGCACTGGGTCGGTCTTTCGTATAAGTCTTAATTTCTTTGTAAGGTATCGAGCAGATACCATTACCATGTAAGTACAACACTTTTGATGTGACAGAAAACAAGATACAAACAAAAATCTCGACATCATTTAGCATATCCATTATTCAGGATATTAAGACATCAACACTAATGTTTAATGTAGACTTCTTACCATTGGTTTTACACTCTTGAAGTAACGATGGCATTTCTTTTCTCAAATAGTTTAAATAAAACTTTTGACATGTTCTGATAGTGCCTAAAAATAGAGAAAGAAGTGAATGTAAGACAGGAATGTACAAGTAGAAACATTTTTATACTCATTTAATCATATGTTTCCTAATAAAACCTTTAATTTTAAACTCCGAATTTTAAAGTTTACCATCTTTTCGGCACTTTTTTCTGGCCATGTCACGATTAAATTCCCGTAACCAATTTTCAAATATACTGGACGTCATCCATGCATTTTGACTGTGTACGTATGAAACAGGAAGTCCCTTTTTACCAGGAAAACAACGGGAGTCTTTACTTTTCCCGTTAACAAGCAGCTTCCATTTATCTCTTCCAGTCATATTACATGCCATAAGAACAGTTACCCTGTCTTTAGACTTTTTAGACCCTTCCGCACTGTCCGATTTAAAAGTTAAAGTTTTGTCCTGTAACGCTCTATAATAAAGACCCGTTTCATCGGCGTTATAAATATTTTCTGAGTCATATGATTCTAGAATATCGGGCAAGGAATTTTCTAACCAATTATCGGCAGCACTGACATTAGCATCCTTCTTCTCGCCTTGCATGTGTTTAAAAGTGATGTTGTTCCGTTGTTTCCAGCGGGATAGCCAACCACAACTGGGATTAAAATCTTCATGATTTAAACGTTTCTCTAATTCTTTGGCCTTTTCTGTGAGGGTCGGTCCTGACAATGGTATATCCCGGGCCATGGCTTGCTTGAACCATTCGGACAACACCCCTTCAACATCTTCCTCTTTTCCGGAACGGTGACGAATTCTACTCGGATCTCGTTTGCGAGAAAATCTGCCCGGATGGATTCCTTGTTTTTGGCAATTTTGGATACTGTTGGTTGAGAACATCCTGCCTACCGTGCAATTTCACTTTGAGACAAGTTTTTGTCGAGCAAATTTACAATCTCATATTTATTTCCCAGAGACAGCTCATTTCTTTTCCGTTTGTTCGCCATGATAGAAAGTTATAAAATAACCTAAAGAATGCTCACTTATGAAGCCAAAAGCAAATTCGATACAACATAACAATTCAACTGAGATTTTGTCAGTTAAGTTGCCCCTCTGTATGCATAAATTTACCTGGTGTGCGTCCAGGCATGACATTTAATAGCTTGTTTGGACGGCCACACTAAAGAGAATATTCAGTGGGGAACTAGGTGTGATAAATGATCCATACTTGTCCACCTAATTTGTTTGTACAAACTTGCATGGGGAAATGCAATACAGTGAAAGACTAAATTTCTATTACACAAAACGGAAACGGGGAAAACTTCTATCACACTGGCCGTATATTTTACTGTAGAAATAGATAGAAATGGTTCGGTGTTTTGAAATTCTATCACAGTAACCGAAATATTCCAGTATGCGATATTACATAAAGTGGATTCCACTGTACTGAAAAAGAATTAGTTGAAATCATCTCTGCTTAATATCAATAACTAGAGGGTCAGAGGAAAGACATCCCATCTACATTCTATTTTTTAATGGACATATAAACCAGCAGACCAACAGACAGACCAACAGACAGACAGTGATCCATGTAGGTTTCGTGACACATTAAAACTATATATATAAATATCAATACCTCCAATATGTATCGTTGTAAGAGTAACTTCATAACTTCCAACTTTCTTCACAAAGAAGACTGCAGATTGTAAAAGTCTATAATGGTCCCTAGCAGCTCGAATTAACAAGGTAGATGGTCTACTCATGTAAGTAACTGTAATGCAAAAAAACACTTTATTTACTTAGCATTGTATAATGGTATCTTAAGTTCTCAGATAAATGTAAAGCATACAACATTTAAGGATGGGTGATCAACATGTGAAAAATAACTCGGTCAGATCTCCTTCAATCAATGTAATTCTTCGCATGGTGATTCAAGTCTGAAGCACATTAATGGCCTCATTGACAGAGTAGGCCAAAGTGCTTCATAGACGTCACTATAAGCTTCATCCCTGTCTAGTCTGGGTTCCATTTTCAGTTGATCAAACAGAGAGAAGCCACTGTGTTCAAGATATTTCACAACTACCTGCTTAATGTGTTTGCAAAGATACATGTACATACGAGCAATACATAGGAGAGAGCAATACATAGGAGAGAGCAATTATTTACCAAACCTCGTAATCACAACATATGTTTATGTTGTTCTAAATATTATAACTTAGCTTAGGGTCTGTATATAGTTTCTGTTGTTCTTGCATTTGTCTAGGGATTTTTTAAAAGTTGTGTCCTTGGAAGGGGCAGATCGATTAAAATTATTTACGATTCATTTGATGTTTTCATGTCGTTATCACTTCTTGTAGTTTATGTTTTACCTTTATTTTCAAAGTGCCTTGCATTGACCTTCTTTGATTCAACATTCTTGAATAGTGAACATTGTTGTAATGATTTTCTTATATATATATATATATATATATCTATGAATACATGTACTGTTATAACCTTGTACATTGTCCTTTGTATATACACACACCTATACCCCTGATACAGGAGCCCCAGACATAACAGAGGTGGTGGCTACAATGGATTCCAGGAAACGTGACTGTTGATAACTAAATAACCTCCTGTGCTGAAATCCCCAATGTACAATGAACACACAATTACAAATGCTCAAACACATAGGCATAAAATACTGTGAATGAGAACCAACGTACTACAAACTTTATGAACACCATTATGTTGAGATGCTGAGCCTTATTTTTTGCATATCCTTGCGAAAGATTTAGATAAATTTAAACATTTTTTTCTCTAAAACTACAATTTCAGATAGAAAAATCAAATTTCTTTGGCAAATCAGTTAGTTTTCTTGTTACTTTATACAATATATTGGATAATACTTCATTGTGTATCATATATGTATTATAAAATTGGTTTCAATATACAACCCCGAACACTGTACAACGTGGTATAATATAACCTTTCAGAGACGATATCAACACTCCAAGTCCATACTCTCCATGGGCTTCAACAATGGCTTCCTTTATCTGTCTGTAATAATCATACTCTGACAAAGGAGGTCTTTGATGTCTCCTTCCATCTCCATATTCAATTTTGCAAACAAGGTATCTATACAAAAGATTTAAAGGAATTAGGGTAACTTGTAATGGTATAATGGATTCTGTTATATTACAGTATTTGCAAATTATACATAAATAATTGAATATGGCATTTCATGCACAAATATTCAATTCATTAATATTATTTTACTGACATGAAATTTACCAGTCTGAGACAGAAACATTATGCAGTAAATGTAAATCGCTTGGCAAAGTTGATTACTTTCCATATAAATAGAAAGTACATGTAATCAATAAATACTGCATTATAAGAGAATTCAATGCAGTATTTGTAAAGCACTCCCCAACATCATCAACATTATGATCTACTGAAAGCTGTGTGTCTACTTCATTAAAGAACTATTAAAAATAGAATTTATTTCAAGGTCACAAGGTCAAAAATTTTGTACTCATTGAAAGGATATAAGAAATACACATGTCAATTATTAAAGCCCTGTCTCTAATGGTTCTAAAATTATGATCCATGTCAAAGTTTTTGACTACAAATGATGACAATGACAACAACAACAATGATGCCGAAGATATGACAATAGCTCTCCAGACATTCATTCTGGTGAGCTAGAAAGTGAGGGAAAAAGAAGGAAAAGAGGAAGCTAGAACAGAATTCACTTATCCTTATGAGTCTGATCTCTCCTATTGCTAGATAGTATCCCCAAAATTATCATATATCATACTAATTATTATGGTTGCATTATTTTCTTGAAAGTGTAACAAAATATTACTTCAAATGCATTTCTTCAGCAGGCTTCTTATGTCTAGTAAAGCTTCCTTGTAACATGCCATTAGCATGATTGTTTCTTTAAGTGTCAACTATGAAATTTATCTTGGTCCAATTCAAAATCAAAACATACTATAAATCTATTTGCTGTAACTTTAAATATACCAGGGAGTATGCAGACTTAGAGTTGGCTTTTTGGTACACTACTCCGTTATTTTATTTATGGTGTTTCTTTTATATACTGGTTTCCATTTTTTTTTTACATTCTTATTACCATACTGGTATAACTACATGGATGTAACACCAATACACAGGGACAAAGCTCTGCAACAATCAAAACAAAAGTGGGATTTCCCCAAAATAGAATCGTAATTAAACTAAAGAGTATTACATGACTATGTGAAACAACATGTCTTACCCAATAGTAAATGAACAATTTTTATGCTTGTTCTACTCTACTATCGTGATAGTTCCATCTCATGAAAGAACGTCCAAGATTTTTGAAGATTTTTTATGGCTTATTTGCTGAAAGTAAGCGGCCATTTCCCACATACATGAGACAGGAAATCGCCTGTTGCCAGGCTCTAAAGGAGACCCCTGGATTCAGACAAATTTTGGAATCAGAAAACCCTTTACACATGTACTACTCTAAAAACTTCAGACTAAATATATCTCAGTTATGGACTACTTTTGATCAAAAGACATTTAAGAAAATAGTGGCACCTATGTGCATGTTTGTGAAAAAATAAGTGCAACTCATATAAAACAGATGACACAAAGTTAACTTTATACAGCACTGTAAGGCATACCAGTCTTGCTTATCTTTTGTTTTGTATATATAGTGTTTCTCTTTGCAAAATTTATGCTATCTTTAAAAATCGCCATCTTACATCATGCTGAGTTTGTTTACAAATATATAGGCCTCATGTAATGATTGATGCACGATTATTTAATGTATATGGTGACAACATCTGCCTGATGCATTGAATACAAATTTAGACCTTTGCAACGGACCCATCCCAAACAGTGAGGGATCTTTTACGTGCCACACCTACTATGACATGGGACATCAGTTTTTACTGTCTCATCTGAAAGAGTCGAACCCAGGACCTCTCGATCACAAGCCAGGCACCTTATCCACTAGGCCACATCAGCTTCCTCATGTAATAACAATTGCAAATTTCAGTCTGAGAATCATTTACTCATCTTTGTTTAATAGAGACTTTAGAGTCCATTCAAACATAACATAAACAATTTTAATCAACAATAATTTTCAATTGCTATCAAAATCCAACTAGTTTACTGGTGCAAAATGTTTCCACGATCCACATCAGTATATTCTCAACCATGTTATTGCAGTCATCCGGTGATGGGTGATTTATTAAAACCTGGATTTTTCTGTGTGTTCCTACTAGTACATCAACGTCTTTATGATACAGAATTAAGGGCAAACATGGTCTCTTATGGAAGTTATGACAAGATATGATCACTGACTGACTGGAACTGAAATATCTCATTTAAGAAATTAACTACGCCATCTTCTATCAATTTATGATTTCTTATAATAATATCAAAGAGAAAATATTGCACCTTGGAGTGATAACTGCACTTAAAAGGTCATAAAGAAAATTGTCCTTAAAAACCAAGACTGTCTTGTATTTAAGAAACTAACCCTCAATTGAGGACCTGTGTCTAACCTGTTGAAGGCAGCTGAGTCTGCTTGTTCTTGGAAAAGTGCATTATGTACATGTAGGTGTGAAGATCTGTCATAAAGATAGAAAATGGGAGTTCTGCATCTGCCTGTTGTTCTGCATTATATTAAACAAATACTCTACTCATGGAGGGAAATGCTACCAGACTACTGAATAGTGAGAGTCTGCCACAGAATTGCCATTGACATTTTATAATATAAACTACTGCAGGACTGACTGGTTGAGGCTGTACTTTGCAAATCCCCCTCTTTCCTTCATCTGTTGTACCAGTATATAAAGTGGGGTACGTAAATTACCATTGTAAGTTATAATTGAAGTATGACCAAAATAAACATGTTTGCACATTTTATTAATTTGCAATGAATAAGTTTTTTCTGTATTTTATGGAATAAAACGAGACATGTGGAAGACTGGTAAAGACTGCAGGGCAGGTAACAGGATATTCAGGGTTCCCCCTTTTTTAGAAAATAGCAGGGGATTTAAGAAAAAGTAGGAGGTGAAGTAATGTGCAAGCGCCCAAGCCTTCGGGGGGGGGGAATGCTCCTACAGAGTTTTTGAAAAGAAGGAGCAAGGAGGAGCACAATTTCCTTGATTCTAGACACTTAATTGTCTTCCTTAATCACTGATTCAGAATGTTGTGTAATCTTTGCTTGAAATGAATAAACAACAAAGGTTTACATTATGCATTCCAGGTCATCACTTCAGTTTTAAAAGAGTTCAGCATGACCAATGCTTAGGTGCTTTTTTTTCCCACCATCCCTCAATTTCATAGATTGGGAGAGAGAAAGAGAAGGAAAGAGCTTCAACAGAACCCACTTATCCTAATGGATTCGTACTCTTTAGTCTTATCCTTGCTATCAATCTAATCATCTTATTTACATGTATTTATTTATGTTCGTATAAATGAATGAACAAAAGCTTTCAAAAGAAAAATCTGAAATTGAAAAATAAATTCAATAGTCAGTATATTAGATTCTCAAGTGTCTATCACACTATAAAGAATTGGCCCAGCGTACCTCTTCATTTAGCAAATACATGTATTTAGCACTCGCTGGCATATGCTGAAGTATGGTTTGACATCGCTTTGGATCATTGTTGTTCATTCTCATACGTTCATGTACATTGTCGTTCATTATGGTGAGCAAAGTTTTGAGTGTGTGTGTGTGTGTGTTGATGTGTGTTTGTGTGTGTGTGTGTGTGTGTGTGTGTGTGTGTGTGTGTGGGTGTGTGTGTGTGTGTGTGTGTGTGTGTGCATTCACAAAATTTGTTGACATATGCCGACGAACAGCTCTTACTCAACGAGAACTGCCGGCATGCGGGATTGTAATGTTTATCCATAGTTCAGTAGCGGTATGTAAACTAAACGGTCTTCTTCGTTAAAGCAAAACGATGAAATATATTTGCAAAAGCCTTGCATATTTGTAATGAATTTGATATGTTCTTTCATTGTATGAGTTGTGCTTTACTGGGAATTGTTAACATATTATATTGAAAGTGCACTGGGAACAATCTATCAATGTGTAAGCAGGGACTAAAATTAACTGTTTTGACATGGAAGCCACCTGGGCCCCTAGATTTAAAAAATTAGGAGCCTCGAGTAGCGTTTAGTAGCCAGTAAATAAAAGCAGACTTTGTGTACTTATCTAAATTTAACTTCAATTACTTTAATTATTAAATTTTTTCTATTGCTCTTCATTTTCAAAAATATACTTAATCACATCACTTCTATTCTCTGACACACCTCTGAGTCATTATCCTCTTGGTCTTTTCCCAGTCTCTTCCAACATGTATTCTTGTAACCCCCCCCCCTCTCTCTCTCTCTCTCCATTACTTCTCTCTGTCTGCTCTTTTTCTATATCTTGCACACTATACTCATATATCTCCTGGACATCTTCCCCTTCATTCTGCCTCTCATTACAGTCAATCTTGCTGTCAGTCTTGTTGTTTTACACTCTACCTCTGGTCTACGAGACCATAAAACATTTGTATTCAAATACTGATTTGAAAAAGTCTGACCAAACAAACCTTGATTTATCATTATTAAAGATGTACTAAAGTAAATATTTTTAGATATTACCACAATAGTGCTAGTATAAAGTTTCACTAAGAAATATTTCAAACATTTAGAGAAATCAATAGTTTTGTTTTCCGAATCCGCGTCAGTGTCAGCGTACTAATTTTAGTGTGAGTCCTCTGCGACTTCAAACATTCAACAGACAGAGATAATGTAAGCACCCAAAGAACATTGATATCAACAAAAGAAGTGCTCAAACCACCCAAAATGCGATTGTACTATCAATGAAACGGCAATAAATGTTTATTACCACTCAAAATTTTTAGGCACAACTCGCGCGATCAAATAGGAGGATTTCAGGGGCCCAGAAGTAAAAATGGTCGTCTTGGGCGACCGGGCACCGCTTATTATAGTCCCTGTGTAAGTGTCTTTGCCTGTGCGATAAATCAATGTATGTGGTGCATGTATGGACGTATATAAATTGTATGTCTAACATGCTTGTTCAAAACTTTCCAGTGGAGCTCCACTCCACTCATATTGTATATCTCTTTGTTGTTCACACCTACCAATCTCCTCTTTTTCATTATTTGGATGCAGAAATGCAGTGTACCACTGCAGCGAGGCTGCAGCAACAGATGAGGTCTTTTTCAGAACAGCTTCTTCCTGAATAATTTTCTTTCCCTGGTCTTTACCCCAGGATGCTTTCTTTTGTAGAGTATGTCTCCACGGCAAAATTTCTTTGTATTGTAGATGATGTGGAATTGCGACTGAAGTATCAAGTTGCCAAATACTGAAAGCCTGAGTACATAGGTCATGTTATTGTTCTGAATTTGCAGACCGTAGACGTAGAGCGTATGCAAAATTTGTTAGACTTTCGTTTAGAGGTCGTTGGCATTCATTCCACAATCGCACAAGATCGTTATTAGTTCGTTAATGGTATGTAAGGAATTTGTAATAAATTTGTTTCATACAATGTCAGTCCATTCTATTTAGTCTCAGGGAATCTATAAAGTGGAAAAGTAGTGCTTCTGTGAATTTTGTCAAATTTTTGCAATTTGTCGACGTACACTGAGTCAATTCGTTATACATGTACATGTAGTGTAGTCTAAGCATTTTGTTGAAAAAAAAAAATTTATTTTCTTAGTGACATGTAAAAAAAAAAAGTAGGCAGCGATGAAAGAGAATGTAGGTGGCGAAAATCTCTGGGTGCTGGCTCTTAAGGAGAACCCTGATATTGCCATTTCCCCTAAAAATTTTGCTGTCATTATGCAATTCAATAATCATACTATGATAGTTACGACTGCAACGCAAGAGCTATTTTGTCCGACAAAAGAGCTCTTCCGTTGCAGTCGTAACTATACTAAAGAATGCCAAGGGATTAAAACATGTTAAGGGCTAATAAGGCTATGTCAATACTCGTCAACGGCAATATGGATTAAATCTATTGAGTAATTGACCTATAACCTACATATATCTAATACATATATTGAATACTGATAACAAAATAAATTAGCTGAAATGCATTACAGTTTCTGGTGCAAGATTAACTTTGGACACGACTTGCTTTGAACATGAACTTTAGGGGAAAATTCCTATGAGTCCCTACTGACTATATGACTGTACTGTCTACTGTACTGTGTAGGCTACAGTATCATGAGTGTGATTTCTTCACAAACTTGACCAATGGCAAAATGCCAGTAACTCAATAAATTTCAAAGGATCCACTCGATATAAATTCCTACCTGTTCTTGCGCCTAACCATTGAAATTAAATTGAGTAATATATGTTTTCGATAAATTGATAGTCGCACTGCATGCACTACACTCTCTGTTATGTCAAAATCCCATGCGCCGACTCATCTTGGTTCACCAAGGGTTTAATCGCATTCCGCTAAACGCTGGGTGAAACGAAACACCGAAACGGCACCTAAACATTCATTGCAATACATATTGAGAGTGGAGCATAGCGGAAGGAACCTATGACGTTGCGTTGCAAGACGGCGCCGACTAGGAAAATCCCGTTCATGAATCTCAGTCGATTCGGCTTTTCCCCATTCTTCCTTTGTCAGTTCGCACTACAATAGTGTGTGAATTGATTAGCGTATTTGTGTTTGATGACTGCAATCATATTTAACAGATGAGTGTTTTGATAATCATCGTTGAAAGAATTTACTCAACCAGCCTTTTTTTATGCAACGAGGATAAATTTGTATTTTGTATTTGGAACTCATGAATTTATAGAATGAATGAAGAAGACCTATTACTGTCAGACGAACAGCCAGACAAATATATACCGCCTAAGTTGCATCTTTGCAATGGCGGATTTAGAGGGGCGGGGCGCCCCCTTTTTACCACATATTTACAAATAAAAACCCAGATTTGGCCAAAAAAATGGCAGAGTGACTAATACACATTTCTCTCCCCCCCCCCTTTCTTTTCGGAAATCCTGGATCCGCCACTGCTTTGCCCAATATTCTGAGGATGAGATACTGGGAAATTTTATATGAAAAACAGCTCGGCAGTCATTTGCTGGAGCTAAGCATAACAACTTGAGAAACATGAGATGTCTCCTCAACCATTGTATCACAGGCACTACGTTACACGAAGAGTGCCTTTTAGCTATCCAAAACCCCTAATATCTCTCGTATCCTTTCCCCTAGAAAGGGAACGAGACGATATAGGGGGATTTAGACCGTTAATAGCCACTCTTCATGTAACGCGGTGCCTTTGATCGTATATAAAAACGTCAGTTTTTCTTAATCGGATGAAACAATGATGTCTGTTCCATGTATAATATAAGAATATGTCAAGATAGAATAAACAATTGCCAAGCAGTTCCATGTAACTGAGCAAATTATCACTTTTGGATCATATGGTGTCTAGATCATTCTTTTTTCTCTTAAATTATTGGATATACAGTTTTTGGGCACATGTCTCGATTCAGGGTGCTGGGAACGCAGTGATTAGCATTTTTTGTCGTGCGTTTTACTCAGAGATATTCCAACAGTTTACTGTTGTTCAAGATGTCATACGAGTTTTATCTTGTATTTCAAGGTCAAATATTCCGTGCGAGTTCCCTCATATTTTAGAATAAAATGTTTCCTTTAATGTGATATCCACATTCGCCGAGATCTTCAGAAAATTCACGTTTTGATGAAATTTCAAAATCTTAAACATCGTAGCGGTCAATATAAATGTCAAAAATTAAATAATGTGAAAATTGGCAAAACCCAGACCGGATCACCACAATCAGACACACCTCACCTTCTCAGTTACATTCATTTACTTTGGAAAGCGGAGATTATACCTATAAAACAATGCAAACTTCAAAATATTAACTACCTGTACACACTGTAATAAATATTAATAATACAACAAAGACCTAAAGCCTGCTCTACAAATTACCGTGTATTCATCTGCGCTTTTGTGTAAAGGACGCTACGCCACTGAACTTCCATGTAGATTATCAAACACTAAAGTCTTGTATCAACTTGCATGTTCTGTTCTGAATCGTTACAATCTTGAAAATCTTTTCACAAAATTGTCAAAAGGGCATACTTTTCAATTGTTTTTTTTTTTTCTGTATAACGAGAAGACCCTATTTCAAAATTTGGCTATAAATGCATTTATGACGAAATTTCGTGTGTTAGGAATGGAAATTTTTCGAGTTTTATCAAAATGTGATTGAATTAAGGGCAAACAGTTATACATTACTTCCTATAGTGCTATTCACAAAGCTTACCAGACTTTACCAGACTAAATCCTTCAAAATCAATTCCGTACTCTATTTATTTAAACTTCATTTATATGATTAAGTATAATATACTTTGTAAAAGTAAAATATGGGAAGTAACAAACTTAAAGTTAACTGCTAAAAATGAAGAAAATGAAGAGTTACATTAGTTTAAACTGTATTTATTTTCAAACAATCATATATACATACAAAACATCAATGCAGTTTTAGGATCTGAAAACAAGCAAGTTTGCCTATATCAATTCATCTCCATTACATTAGTTTATGTAAAAAAAAATCTAGTTGTTAAAAGGGAAAAAGAAAAGAGAGAGAGAGAGAGAAAAAAATCAAAGGAAGAACCCAGATAATGTATACTGTAGACGTATAAAGTCGTAGAATGTTTATCTAAAATTTATCGCCTTTAGTGTAAATATAGATACATGTACATGTATATTCACCTTTTTACATTAAATTGTGGGAAAAAAAATTAATCTTCATGTCTCCCCGTTTTGTATTCTTTTGGGGTTTTTTTGTTTTATTTTGGGGGGGGGGGGTTTGGTTTTTTTGGGGGGGGGTTGTTGTTGTTGTTGTTGTTGTTTTCTTTGTTAAGGATTTAAAGGAAAGACTTTTAAAGTCACTGCTTTTGTAGAGAAAACATAAATGATTTGAATGAAATGAAATTCAATCGGATAACAGGAATGAAATTAAAAATGAAATATTTATTGAAACGCACTGTTATTTATAAGTCGTTATATTCTTTCAAAAAGTTTGTTTATGGTCACACACGTTTTTTGTATGTATGTATGTTTGTTTGTTTGTTTGTTTGGTTTTTTTTTTTAAGTAACATATTTCGGTTATATTCGTAGTAAGAAAATATAGATACTTTCGACGTTACCGCGGGACTTACATTTTGGATTTTGGTTGGCGAATCATAACGTTTTCCATAAAAAAATTGACGTCATGATAAAAAATTGATTTTCTCTGACGTCACATTGCGGGAACATTTATCATTTTCGACGTTACTGCGGGACTAACATTTTGGTTGGCAAAATGATAACTGTTCCCGCAATATTTCATCAGAGACAATCAGTTTTTTATGACGTCAAAATTTTTATGGGAAACGTTATCATATGCCAACCATAATGTAAGTCCCGCGGTAACGTCGAAAAGGTCTATTTGAATATGAATATATGAATAAAATTCACGTGCGGACTGCCGGTCACGGTTTACATTTTTTACACCGTACTTCTAAAATGAAAGTATATTCTGAAAATATTGTCAAGATGGATGCGCCCTTACGTTATGTGTCGCTCAAAGTTGCGTAATACAGGAAAAACATACTATACTACTTTGACCTGTAAAATCTGGCAACGACATGTTGGGGATACGATTAAATAATTGCTTCATTTCTCAGAATGTTTTAAAGATATCTTGGAGTAAGGGCTTCAGATGTTCTACATATGTCTCGAAAGCCACTGGCTGTGCCTTGCAATCTTTTAGGTCAACGTGTCGGTATTCGGCAGGTATTTCCAGTAGACAGTCAACAAATAGTTCCTCCAGAGAATTTTACAGTTATGCATTCAGTTGTCATCTATGTAAATTGAAGCCTTCACTCTCGCCCTTTTCACACTTTTTTCGTCGAATTTCATCACATACAGGAAATAGCAATGGTTCCAGATGGCAAAGGTTACGAAATAATCTTTATGTTATTTTTCGACGATCATCCAATAAACCTGAAGTTCCTAAGAAAACAAATGAGACTAAGAAAAGTGTTCCATCAGTCAGTGAAATAAAACGTTTAATTTCACTAGCAAAACCAGAAAGGTGGAAAATCGCAGGTGATTATTTCATATCAGTTATTCATAATTTATACCTTCTATCTACAGACTATAAAAACAACAACCGAAATTAAATACTTACATATACACACACAAATTGATGTTGAGTTGTATGGGTTACAGGTTGTTCAATAATTATCAAAAAGAGATTATTGGTGAGCTTTTTACTACACATGAAGCTGTCACTTACTCATTGTGTTGATTATTTCAAAAGTTTTTCTTCTTCCATTTAAGTGAAGGACCACATATGTGGCATCATCTCGCTATGATTAAAAATGTGTGCCTGACGGGGAGTTCATGTCAGTATTTACAATAAAAAGCTGTTAAAAACGTGCTGTATGTATGCATCATGAAAACTTGGATCCTGGTCTTGAAGGTCTCGAAAGACTCTGCACATGTCTCTGTGAAATGTGCTGGCAGATGGTTGCCTGATGGTGGAGGGAAAGAAGGACTCTGCAGATGATGGTTGGACTGTATGGGATCCTGTACCAGTGGTCATGTACATGTACTCTTGTGGCTGCTCCTGTCTTGATGAATTGAGAAGGCAGTAGGATGGCAACTGAGCAGTGGACGATGTGGTACATCATAGTAGCCTTGGCTCTTATTCTTTGTTGGTGCAGACTTTCCCATTTGAGCCGGTCCATCATCATGATCGTGGCTTTTACACTACTTGTGGGACTGTAGTTGTTGGTGGTAAATCTTGCTGTTCTTCGCTGAACTGACTACAGTCTTATTGATGTTAAGAATTCTTCTAAAGTTGTATGAGGAACCCAAACTGTGGATGCATATTCTTCCTGGGGTCTGATAAAGGTTTTGAAGCATCTGTCTTTGATGATTGTTGGACATGAAGACAAGTTCCTTTGTAAAAATACTGTGGTGTTGTTTGCCTTCTTATATATGGTGTCAATATGGTTGTTCCATGACAAGTTGTTGGTAAAAATGACCCCAAGGTATTTGGCTCTGTTGGTACTGGTTAACATCTTCCTATGGATTTAGTATGAGTTTTTGAATTACTTCCATTTGGTTATTATACAGATCACTTCACTTTTGTCAGAATTGAAATGCATGAACCAACAAATTCCCAGCGTTGGAAGTTGTCAAGGTCATCCAAGAGTTTGTTTGGCATTGACAATTGTGGTGATGGAACTGTACAGGAGGCAGTCATCTGCAAACAGTCTGGCTGTGGATTTGACTGGTTTAGGAGAGAAACCTTGGTAGTTTTGGTCTCCTGGATCATCCTATTGGAGTGTAGAGGAACAATACCTGTGCTGTGACATTTCTTGCTCTGGATTGAAGGTGTACAGTTTCTTGTTGTTTTCATTTTGCAACATGTCATATACATAAGAATTATAGGCTGTCCTGTGTTCCTTCTGGGTTGTCTTCTGGAGGCACTTGTATGTCATCCAGTCATTCTTTTTTCCCATCCTACTGTATTTGGCAAAGGCTCTTCACTTTTGCCTGGATCGACGATTTACATGTATTTTCCTGTTGCACCATGGTTGGCTGAATCTGCTTGATGTCCACTTCATGTTTCTGTAACGTACTGAGGCAGGTGCTTCTAAACATTTTCCACAGGGTATTGACAGGAGCATCTTGTGTTGAATTTGCAATGAAGCGGGTCAAATCTTAATCAAGGTCTTCTGCCATTTTCACAGTGTCTACTCTTTTCCACAAAGGTATGAAACGCTTGACTGGCTTCTGTGGTGATGGAATGATGTTGGTATCTATCAGGACCATTTTATGGTCATTGAGCCCTGGTACTGGCATACACTTGTTCAACAGGGAGGGGCAGTTAGTGTTGACATTCTCTATCCCTGTTATTGTATCCATGTTCTTTTGTTGCATGACTGTGATATGTTCAGTCACATATACAAGTTTTTTGTACTCATTGCTAAAATTTTTTTTATAATTCATGGGCATTTACAACTGGGCCAATAGGATTGAGTCTTTTTGTTATACAGAGTCCCATATGAACAGGTATCTAACGTCATTGTGACGTCATGTAATTTCTATATCACTTTTTATCACAGAACTGGTTGATGTCACAATGGATTGACATTAGATACCAACTCATATGGGAAATAACTCTGTATAATGAAAAGACGAAATATGATAACTCATCTAATAATTGGCATATGGTTGTAATTTTAAATTCCAGGATCCATGTAAGTCCACCATGATATTTTTGTGAGTGCCAGAGTGACATACCGGTAGTTGATATGATGGTCTCACTGATATTCAAATTTAAATGTCAGTAAGGAAAGAATCTTATTTGATTTTTCTGAGAATAATTTCTAAAGAAGAAAGTGGATGGAAAACTGTATCATTGCATACAGCACATGATGCAGATTTTACTGTTCTGTTTTTTGGGGGTATACCTCCATCCACCGAACAATGATTAGATTAATTCCCTTCCAGTTTATTAACGTTCTATATTTTTGACCATGATAACAACATTACATTGAAAGTGAGTACCTTTATGGGAAATATTTGTTTCAAGCACAAGAATAAAGACATGAAAAGCATTTCAATGTATCATTATGGAAGAAATTTTATGTATGGAGGCATACTAAAAATTACTTAGCCAGTGGAATGCACTATTGTATGCCCAAATTAAATGATAAAGTTTTTATCTACAAACTTATATGGATACCGTATAACCAGCAATTTTTTGCGAGATACTAATTTTTCACTATACATGTATTCGCGAGTAATTTGAAAACACGAAAATAAGTTACCGTGAAAAATTGTATTCCAAAAATGGGGACCAAACTGGTATCAATATCATCCTTATTCCTCAGTGGACCTTGGACGTCTAGAGGGCAAAAGTAGTAGAAATCCAGGGGATCAACAACAAACTCAAAAGGGTATATACAATTTTAAAACCCTAATTGATAAAGCCCATGATTTTGTAATGACAGTGGTTTCTCTCATTTGTCGATAGCTAACAAGTAATTATCAACACTTGAATGAATACACCATATGGCAATCAAAGCTATTGTACGTGTCCATATTCCCTTAATTAGTTTGTTTACATATATATTATATAGGAATCACCATGTCCATCTGTCTGTCGGTCCGTCCCGATTCGTGTTTGGGCCATATCTTTTTATTGAATGGATGGATTTAGATAATATTTCACAATATAATTGCCTATGACCCAAGGGTGTGTCATAATCTTGACCCAGGGTCATAAGTCAAAGGTCAAGGTCACTGTGATCTTGGTTGTTACAATCATGTCTGGGTCATATCTTTTTATTGGGTAGATGGATTTAGATAATATTTCACAGGATTGTTGCCCATGACCCAAGGGTGTGTCATAACCTTGCCAAGGTCAAACATCAGAGTCACTGTAGACCTGGTTGTTAAAATCGTGTCCTGGCCATATCTTTTTATTGGGTGGATAGATTATGATAATAATTCACAGGATTGTTGCCCATGACCAAAGGGTGGGGTGTGCCATGACCTTGACCCAAAGTTATAGGTAAAAGGTCAAGGTCACTTTGGACTTGGTTGTTAAGGTCAAGGTCACTGTGGACTTGGTTGTTAAAATCGTGTCCGGGCCATATCTTTTTATTGGGTCATGTACCAAAACTAGGTTACTGTGACCTTCACTTTGACCTCCATGATATATGATAGTAAATCAATGTATAGTACCATCTTTCACATCTTCACTCAGTCTACACCAAACACATAATTAAAAAGAGCTATGCTTCCAAAATACAGCTCAAAACTTAAAACCCTTGCACATGTATTTCTTACAGAGTGTAGTAACAGTTATTTTTTACCTCCTCTATTGTACCTCAAGGGTTTCCATAAGAGATGCTCTTTTACATATCTGAACTTTATGTGGCGGGGGGTATTTGTCCCGTTAGGACCGTAGGTACTTTCACAGGGTCAATGGACGGAGTGTTCCTTTCTATGCTCATTTATGTTGGGAAAACTGATAAGTGCCACCCCAATTCTGATTCCCCTCCAAATTCCACATAACTCATTCCGAAAATTCATTGGGCAAACAAGGAAACAATGATTCAGTATGTTGAAAAAATTATATTCCCGTATGTGTCGAATAAAATTGAGGAATTTTATCTGCCGCTCGGTCAAAAAACTCGTCATTTTTGACAGCTTTTGTTAACAAATTACA
The DNA here is from genome assembly GCA_035048485.1 of Pteria penguin. Classification (NCBI taxonomy): domain Eukaryota; kingdom Metazoa; phylum Mollusca; class Bivalvia; order Pterioida; family Pteriidae; genus Pteria; species Pteria penguin. The sequence goes on along the minus strand of CM068587.1, from coordinate 22,187,632 downwards.
GATAATATCCATTCAAGTCAAAGCATCTCCTTTACTCAACAATTCCACCGATTGCACTGACAAGCTACAAGCCGTGGATTTTATTGAAACAAGTACAGTTATATATATAGGTAAACTGATTCACAGAGATGCTTGTCGTCTGTGCAGTTGTTTGACCAGAGTCGTTTTTATTTCATAGTTCAAGGATATATATATTTTTTTTTTTTCTTTTTTTCGAAATCGCGAAAAATTGTATTTGCGGAAATAAAGATATGCTTTTCTGATACTGAATCGCGAAATTTGATACTCTCAAAACTTTTCGGTTATACGGTATCTGACTGAAATGTACGAAGAGTATACCCAGCTGTACTGTTTTACTATATATCAGAAGTATTTGAGATTTTTCATAGTTATGTGCTGTTATAAACATACCCATATAATTAAAGAATCTTGAAATTCTTGATTGGAAATACATTAAATTGATTTACAGCATATGTTCTAGATCTAATGAATTGCCATATTCTCAGTATATGATCATAACTAATTTCATATGTTATTTACAGTCCATGATACTTGATGCTTTACATTTTTATATTTCAGGAGCAGTTTTTCTTTTGATCATATCTAGTGGTGTATCCATGTCTATACCATTTTGTATTGGAAAAGTTATAGATGTCATTTATAACTCAGCACAAGATGGAAAAATAGCTGACAATTTGACTTATATATGCAAAATACTATTAGGCATATTTTTTGTTGGTGCTCTTGCAAATTTTGGACGGGTGTATCTCATCAATATATCAGGTATTTTCACTTTTCTATTAGTGTTGCTGTTTTTGCAAGATTTCATATTAATGACAAGGATGATTTGTTTCTACCCATGAAACTTTGGGGATGATGGATTTATTTCTGGTTAATTTTTACCAATCTACTCGATAAAGCTCTTCTATCCTACTTACCTTGTGGACATTCTAGAAGACCCATTCTACAATGAACTATCAAGGTTCATCAGATTTGGTCTTGTAGGAGTAACACTTTAGAAAAGTTGAGAGCAGCTATACATTTGTTCCTTCAAATACTTTAATTAGAAAATCTTAATATTATACATAGCACTTTTTTTTTCTTACATTTCAGTTTCTTAATTGAATGAATGTTTCCATGAAGATACATGCATTACTTTTGGTTATATAATTGTACCTGTTTTGAATATTTTAATGCTCCTGGAAAAATTTCGGGGAAGCATGTAGTTGCTGTCATGTCCGTGTGTCTGTCTGTGTGTTTGTCTGTCCATCTGTCTGTCTGTCCGAGCTCATATCTCCTATACCTTTCATCAGAATTTGATCATACTTCACCAATATGTTATTTAGGTTAAGGGCTTTTGGACAAAGGTCACTCAAGGTCATTTCTGAAAGGTCAAGGTCACTTGTTAATTATGACTTAAACTACCATGACTTACTTATATCTCATTCACCTTTCATCAGAATTAGATTATTCTTCACCAAAATGTTATTTAGGTCAAAGATTTTTGGACAAAGGTCACTCAAAGTCTTTTCTGAAAGGTCGGGGTCACTTATTAACTATGACTTAGGTTACCATGAAGTGCTTATCTCTCCTACACCTTTCTTCAGAATTTGATCATACTTCACCAAAATTTTATTTAGGTTAAAGGTTCTTGGACAAAGATCACTCAAGGTCATTTCTTAAGGGTCAAGGTCATGATAAAAAGTTTTATTTCATAACTATTCAAGGTGTAGCTTACTCATTTTAGTTTAAGATACTGTGATCACTAGTTGGTCTACAGTTGACTCAATTGGATATCCATATGATAGATTGAGATTTGAAATTGTCATCAATTAATACGATGATTTCCTATATATTGAGTCATTCATTTCCTTCGTTATTGCTGTGCTGCTTGGAGCGTCCATCAGTTTTACTGGGGTTTTTTTTGTATATGAATTGAATCATCAACTTCCTGCACTATAAGTATAACTGCAGTTCGAGGAGCATACCATCAGTTTTACTGATACTCTTGTTTTTGTCTTTTGCTTGAATTTGGATCAGTCATTTGGACTATTCGGATCCATTCCCAATGCTCACAACTTTATATATTCTACCAAGCCGGTGTTGGATTAGTGGATAAGGTCCATGGTTCGTGATCAAGAGGTCCCGGCTTCAACTCCCAATCTGGGCACACTAGTATTCGGTCTTTTGGATGAGACAGTAAAAACCGAGGTCCCGTGTCACCGTAGGCCTGGCACATAAAAGATCCCTCACTGCTTCGGGTTTATCTGTTGCAAAGGTCTAAATTGTATGCAATGCATCAGGCAGATGCCTTTACCATGTACAGCAAATAATCATGGAGTGACATTGATTGATTTTTATTTAACGTCACACCACGAATGAGTGACATTGATTGATTTTTATTTAATGTCACACCACGAATATTTCACATATATATGACGGCATCTGCCTGATGCGGGGCATACAAATTTTGACCTTTGCAACGGACCCACCCGAAAGCAGTGAGGGATCTTTAACATGCCATGCATACCACGACACAGGGCCTCGGTTTTTACTGTCTCATCCGAAAGAACACCGGCATGACCAGAGCGGGATTTGAACCCCGGCCTTTCGATCAGGAGGCGAGCACGATACCACTAGGCCACACCGGCTTCATAGAGTGACATAAAATAGTACATGTATTCAGTCAATCAATCAATTATATATTCTACCCAAAATAGTCAGTATTTATAGATGAAAATATCAAAGAAATAATTTCAAAACAGTTGTGAATAGCAATCTTTCACCAGGAAATTGAGTCAAGGGAATTTTTTCATTATATCCATATTTTTACTGAAATTTCTTTTACCAGGGAGTAGAATTGTCAAAAGACTGAGAGAAAAACTCTTTAGTTCCATTATGAGTCAAGAAGTGGCATTTTTTGACAAGTCTAAAACAGGAGAATTAATTAATCGATTATCCACTGATACAAACCTGGTTGGAACATCAGTGACAACAAATATCTCTGATGGATTAAGGGCATTAGCACAAGGAGTCGGTGGTGTCTGTATGATGGTAGGTATTTATAATTAATAAATCAGCAGAGGGCATTCTTAGGTGAAGGAGCTATATAGCAATCTCTTCAAAAACAGAAGTTTTTGAAGGTGTTATGTTACTTTTCATTTTCAATTTGCAATTGTACAGTACATACATTTTCATTAAACATTCAAATCAAATTCTGAATAGCCCAAATTATTTATCTTGGTCACTTGAATTTTCACTTATTGAAATTGCACATAATATATATTTATTCAATTTATTTGGGTATCTTCGCAGCAATCTGTTGACACAACTTATGTTTTAATTGTATTTCTCATTTCCTAAGAGATTTCCATTGAGTACCAACCTAAACTATTTGGCATATATGAAAGTAGCAATGACCAATAAATGGCATGACTAATTTTGTGTTTGAAAATACTAAAGTTGTACTTTACAATGGTTAAATTGATTCTATTTTTAAATGCAGTACATGTTTTATTATGTAAGCCATATATCTAGATCTATAATACTATACCACCCAAGTGATTATTATCTGTGTCTGGTTACAGATGTATGTGTCACCCAAGTTGACAGGTATTGCTTTGGCCATCGTACCTCCATTGATTATCATGTCTAGGGTATATGGATCATATGTCAAGACAATCACTAAGGAAGTGCAGGATTCATTAGCAAGTGCTACTCAGGTAATTCTATAAGGAAGTGCAGAACTCATTAGCAAGAGCTACTCAAGTAAGTTACTAAAAGGTAAGGTATGGCAGGGGGCGTAAAGTGTTTGCTTTGTCCATCGTTCCATCATTCTGTCCTTCTGTCTTTCCATTCTTCTGTCACATATTGGTTTCCCGATGATAATTCAAGTACCTTTCAACATATTCAAACCACATTCGGGTATATGCTTACTTATCAAGAAAGGAAGATTTCTGTTGCTTTTGGGGTCAAAAGGTCAAAGAGTCAAGGTCACAGCGGATGAAAATAGACTGTAATTTTTGTCTCTGGATGATAGCTCAACTCAAGTACCTTTTAATATAATAAACCAAATTTGGATATATACTTACTTATCAAGAGACAAGGAACCTAATTTATCTAGGGGTCAAAAGGTCAAATCACAGCTGATGAAAATAAACTGTATTTATTGGTTTCGAAATGGTAACTCAAGTACTTTTCATCACATTCTAACCAAATTTGGATATATGCTTACCTATAAAGAGAGAAAACACCCTATTAATTTTGGGGTCAAAAGGTTAAAGGTCACAGCTGATGAAAATATTCTGTTATTATTGGTTTTAGGTGATTACTTAAGTACCTTTCTTCATATTCAGACTAAATTTGGATATATGCTTACTTATTAAGGGAGGAAGAACCCTATTGACTTTGGGGTCAAAAGGTCAAAGGTCAAGGTCACAGCTGATAGAAAAGACTGAAATTATTGATTTCCAGGTGATTCTCATATATATTGTCATATATTATTAAATGCTCATCAGAATTTGATCATATTTAACATATTATACAAGGCAAGTTCTTTTAAACAGAGGGAATTAAAAATCTTATTAAATGGGAAGGATGCCTATAGATTTGAGGATCAGTATGTCAAAAGGCAATACTACACTACTGGTAATATTTATAGGAGTTATGGCCCATGTAGTCCAAATTATTAGACCCAAGCAAGTCTCGTGCTTGGGTCTGATGTTTCGGACTATGGCCCATGAATTTTATAATTTAGGAAGGTTTGTTGCTGCTATGAATTAAGTCCACCCAGGGGCATATATTTTACAAACATGCTCTAGTTATATTAGGTATTTGTTTTGTCTTCTATTTAGCTGATTTATTCTACCTGTAGTAAGATTCTTGTAATCTGAATGGTTGATAGTTAACCATATGTTAAATGACTGTTGACTCAAATTTGTATCTTGTGAAAGGCACACTGGTAACATCAATAATCAATCAATATTACACCAAGTCCATCTTTATCATTATAATGCAACAATATTATTACAGTGATTTATGTCTTAATTTCACAGTGTATCAGCCTTTATTATTAAGCGACTCAGTCTTTATTATTGCAATAACTCCCCTAATTAGTTCACCACTGGTAAAACCAGAGGGGACAATTGCTTCCACTCTGTCTGTCTGTATATTTATCCATCTGTCTGTTACAGATAGGTTTTCTGGACTTTGCTTTCTTCTCTTTGAATACATGTATATTGAGATAATGCTACTTGTTACAGAGCTGCAGTATGACAACCTATTGATCAAGGTCTGCTTTTGTCATGATTGATAGCAGAGTTGTTGGTGTACACTGAAAATCAAATTTACTCACTTTTACATTTATACATGTGTCTTTCAAGATCTATGAATGAAACTTGTTATAGATGTTTTGTGTGACAAGTTTGAAGGAGATACAGGTACAAATTGATGGCATGGACTAGTGGGAACAAGTACAATATACAGTATGCTTGTTGCTATCTTTATCAAAATTATGATATTATAATAACTCATTTATTATCTTCCAAAATTAATTCATTAGTTCTTTTCTTATTCTGAAAATTATTTCTTCCTCATCTTAAACAGTAACTGTTATCTGATTAATATAGTATCTTTTCCCTTATCATGCCTTTGCCACAATCTACAGAGTTAAATCTATGCAATTTACCCACCCCTAGTAGTAAGGGATCTTTTACATATCAATGTCTACCACAGCATGGAATCTCAATTACCGTTGCCTAAAGACAGCACCAACAAGCCACCATTGTGACTTAAGACTGGGACTTCTCAGCCACCAACCAAATATGGTAGTGACTGGTACACCAATCCAGTACAGTAAATTTCTCCTTATTACCTCACAAAATCCCTCCGTAATATCACATTAGATCTCTCCTTATTATCTCACTAAATCCCTCCTTGTTCCCTCACAAAAATCCCTCCTTTAATATTACCTCATTTCATCCTTCCTTTTTACCTCACTAAATCCCTCCTTGTTCCCTCACAAAAATCCCTCCTTATTACCTCTCAAAATCCCTCCTTATTATCTCACTAAATCCCTCCTTATTACCTCACAAAATCCTTCCTTATTATCTCACTTAATCCCTCCTTATTACCTCTAAAAATCCCTCCTTATTATCTCATTAAATCCCTCCTTATTACCTCACAAAATCCTCCCTTATTATCTCACTAAATCCCTCCTTATTACCTCTCAAAATCCCTCCTTATTATCTCACTAAATCCCTCCTTATAACCTCACAAAATCCTTCCTTGTTATCTCACTAAATCCCTGCTTATTACCTCTCAAAATCCCTCCTTATTATCTCACTAAATCCTTTCTTATTACCTCACTAAATCCCTCCTTATCATTACAGGTTGCTGAGGAGAGAATTAGCAATATAAGAACAGTAAGGTCATTTGCACAAGAGAAGAGAGAAGTAGAGCAGTACAGTGACAAAATAACACATATTTTGAAACTAGCCTATAAGGAATCCCTTGCCAGAGGAGTATTCTGGGCCTCTGTAAGATAAACTGGATTTACTCACATTTATATACATGTTCTTATATGTATTGTTTTCTCAATTTCTAGTAATGTTTATTTAAAAATCTATATAAGCAGAGCATAAAAAAAAAATACTGAACTTCATTGAAAATGTATGTAAATATTCAAATTATCAATTATAAAATTGATATATAATTACAAGATTAAATAGTATACTAACTAAATAGTAAAATGTAACATAAAAATCAATCTTATTAAAACGCAACTTGTACTTCGTTCCTCTACAATACTTACCATGTACAATATCTTACAACTGCCGATTCAAAGTCAGCTCAGGATGACCTTTCAGTACATACAATCATAATTTGAATTACAGATCTTTTGGTGTTATTTTGCATACAAACAATACCGAAAGATCTGTAACTCAAATTCTGATTGGCTGTACTGAATCAGCAGTTGTAAGATCTTGTACATGGAGAATGTCGTAGAGGAACGAAAAACAAGTCATATTTTAATAGGATTGCATAAAAATCAAATGCATGTAAAGTATGAATTGAGGCTGGTTCAGCATTGAAGATCAATATGATTTAGAAGAAACTAATTATGACAAAATCCCTAATTGTTGTTTTTCATTGTAGACTGGTTTATCTGGGAACATTATCGTGCTTTCTGTATTTTACTATGGTGGACTAATGATGCAGGACTCAATGATTAGTGTGGGTGACTTGACAGCCTTCTTACTTTATGCTGCTTACTCTGGTGTCTCCATATCAGGTAAGTGTTAGTGACTTGACAGCCTTCTACACTATGCTGCTTACTCTGGTGTCTCCGTATCTGTTAAGTGTAGGTAACTTGACAGCCTTCTTACACTATGCTGCTTACTCTGGTGTCTCTATATCAGGCAAGTGTAGGTGATCTTACAGCCTTCTTACACTATGCTGCTTACTCTGTTGTCTCTATATCAGGTAAGTGTTAATGACTTGACAGCCTTCTTACTCTATGCTGCTTAATCTCGTGTCTCCATATCAGGTAAGTGTAGGTGACTTGACAGCCTTCTTACACTATGCTGCTTACTCTGGTGTCTCCATATCTGGTAAGTGTAGGTGACTAGACAGCCTTCTTACACTATGCTGCTTACTCGGGTGTCTCCATATCAGGTAAGTGTAGGTGATCTTACAGCCTTCTTACACTATGCTGCTTACTCTGGTGTCTCCATATCTGGTAAGTGTAGGTGACTAGACAGCCTTCTTACATTATGCTACTTACTCTGGTGTCTCCATATCTGGTAAGTGCAGGTGACTTGACAGCCTTCTTACACTATGCTGCTTACTGTGGTGTCTCCATATCAGGTAGGTTTAGGTGACTTGACAGCCTTATTACACTATGCTACTTACTGTGGTGTCTCTATATCAGGTAAGTGTTAATGACTTGACAGCCTTCTTACTTAATGCTGCTTACTCTGATGTCTCCATATCAGGTAAGTGCAGGTGACTTGACAGCCTTCTTACACTATGCTGCTTAATCTGGTGTCTCTATATCAGGTAAATGTTGGTGACTTTACAGTTTTACTCTTTCTTTAGTTAGCAAAACTTTACAGCTTTACTGTTTCTTTAGTTAGAAAAACTTTACAGTTTTACTGTTTCTTTAGTAAGAAAAAATCAGTCAAGAAATGTAAGAATGTGCTGCATATACAGATGCATATTCTGGTTCTAATATTCTTTTGAGTATAGTTTTAGAAATTTTGATTCATTTTTATCATGAAACAAATCTGTAATGACATCTAAGAGACATTGTCATTCTGTATTTTGTTTTTGCTTTATATTCTAATACTATATATATATATATATACATATATATATATATATATATATATATATATATATATATATATATATATATATATATATATATATATATATATATCGGTACTGCATTTCTTCTTTGTTGTTAAAGATATACTTTAATTCTGTGTTACAGGTTTGACATCTTTCTACACAGAGTTAATGAGAGGTCTAGGTGCTAGCACTAGACTGTGGCAATTGACTGATAGAGTACCTACCATACCAATAGCAGGTAAATAATATCTACATTTGAAGCCGGTTTGGCTCAATGAATGGGGACTCCTGCTGTGGGCACATCAGTGTCCTGTCTTTAGCATGAAACAGTACAAACTGAGGATCTGTGTCATGATAGGCGTGGCACTTTAAAAGATCCCCCACTTCTTGGGGTGAGTTCATTGCAAAGATTATAAATTTCTCTGTAATGCATCAGGCAGATGCCATCACCATATACATGAAATAATTGTGGAGTAATGTAAAACATTAATTAATCAATCAATCAATCAATCAACATTTGACTTGCAACTTTTTGCTTCATGATACATTTCAATTTTCCATAAGGGTTCACTCTACATTACAGACTGTTTTCAGAAAGTTACTTCATCAGTTATTGCTGTTTAAATTTAAATTATTGACACGTACAGCTTTATCACTGTTATTGATATAAATATTATTATTCAGTGGTAATTGTAATAGTAAATATATTTGACATGAACATACTGAGTATAGTTTCACTACACAAAATGTTCTCAGAAATCATACCCTTCCTAAACTCAAACAACCAAGAAAACCGCACCCCAGAATGTTCAAAAGTAGTCAAGAGGCAGTTCAGTTTTCTCAGATTTCACTATTGTTTGAAATACATATACCCTCTAATTATGGTTTCTTTCAGTCTTACTGATGATGACATATATGAATGAAGTATTAATAGTAAAAAACAGATTTTTGTATCAGTTGTAATTGTATTCTACAGATGGAATAGTACCACAGGGTACATTCACAGGGAATATAGAATTTAAAGACATTGTGTTCAATTATCCTACACGAGAGGGGGCAGCCATTTTCTCAGGTCTGAATCTTCAGGTACCAGCTGGGTCAGTCACAGCAGTTGTTGGAGCAAGTGGGTCTGGAAAGTCAACTATAGGATCATTACTACTCAGGCTATATGACCCTGCTCAAGGTATGAAGTGATATAGCTTTTGTAATTAAACTGTGGTTAGACCTTACAATGAAATCATACTACTGTATTCACTCGTGTATAGTACGCATCCGTGTATAATATGCACCCCCAACTTTTGGAAAATAATTGGAGAAAAAGTCTACATCTCGTGTATAATACGCAGGTAAAATTGCCGGATAAGCAAGTGATTAAGAACCTCAAGTTTCCATAGAAAAAAAATGTCTATATTACAGATTTTACTTTACGGAAAACACATTTGGTTACGCGTCTGAACCTTAGGATATTCAATGAATGGAATAAACCCAACTTCCGTAATAAAACTAATTTATGATCCAAAAACTGTGTTGATAGAAAGAAAACTAAAGAATGGTTAATAAAATTGTAATTAGTATCAGGGATGTGTATATATGTGTTATATACGTCCCTGTTAGTACTCTTGATAAAATACCGATAATGAAGCACAGCCGTCATTTTCTATATATTTTACACTCATTGTCCCGAAGTGTCAATCTTTGTAAAAAATAAATTGATTAACACAGCAGTAAAGGTAGAAGAAATGCGAACAACCAATTATCCCAGCGGGCGATGGCTGATTGTTTGACCGCGAAGCCATTTCACCTTGATTGACGATGATAAGATAATTGGATTGCATCGGCACTTGTTATTTTAAATATGCTATTCTCATTTGTATAAGTATCTTCATTTCGGCTCATAATGTAAAGTGTTCAACACAAGTAGGTAAAACTGAAATGCTAATCTCTTTATCAAGTGTCTAAAATCCATTTCAGTGGTCAAGTGGGGGTTCCCAAACTCTAATGGTCATGTTCTGATCGTTGTCAGCGGACATTTACAACAATATCACTACGGAAATATGAATTCTTATGTCTGGAAAAAAGGTTCTTGTTTTAGATCTTGTGTATAATACGCACCTGGAAAATCGAAGTCAGATTTTGTGAAAAAAAAGTGCGTATTATACACGAGTGAATACGGTAAAGCCTTTATAGCAGGAAGACATCTGCTGTTTGATCCTACTATAAAACTGTACTTAACTTCATAGCAGGATGGCTTCAAATTTACAAAAAAAGTCTAATTAAAACCTTTACTGCAGTGTGACCTCTAGTCTCTCCTTAATTTACAATGGGGTCTGCATATGTCTGAATTTGATTCTGTACACGATATTGTTCTTTTGTTCCACGCACTTTGAGATATGGTGAACCCTTCGATACATCTTCCTTCTTCATTTTTGCTAGACCATACAACAAATTCCCACATGACCTTTATAGCAGTATGGCTTCTGCATGAGCATATGAGAAATCCCCACATGCCCTTTTTAGCTGTATGACTTCTGCTTGAACATACAACAAATCCCCACATGACCTTTATAGCAGTATGACTTCTGAAAGACCATACAACAAATCACCACATGACCTTTATAGCAGTATGACTTCTGATGGACCATACAACAAATCCCCATGTGACCTTTATAGCAGTATGACTTCTGAGAGACCATACAACAAATCACCACATGACCTTTATAGCAGTATGACTTCTGATAGACCATACAATAAATCACCATGTGACCTTTATAGCAGTATGACTTCTGAGAGACCATACAACAAATCACCACATGACATTTATAGCAGCATGACTTCTGATAGACCATACAACAAATCACCACATGACCTTTATAGCAGTATGATTTCTGAGAGACCATACAACAGATCCCCACATGACCTTATATGTATAGATCTATGATTTAAATGACTTAATTTTGACAACAGTTATTGCAGTATGTAGAAATTTGCTACTCTGAAATTCAGAGATGGTTCTATAATGTGATATAGGCATTGCTCTTGTTAAACCATGCAACAAAACCTTACTGAACTTTTATAACAGCGTGACATGTATTGTTAGATCAAACAACAAAGCCCTATTTAAACATTATAGCAGCACGACTTCTGTTGTAGGACTCCAGTTCCAGGATAAAACTCATACCCGCATGACTTCTATTAATGAAACACTTTGTCAAAACTGTCAGCTTGTGTATTGAGGTCAGAAAAGAATAGACTCTCATTGATAACATTTCTTCCTAACAAAGTTTCTATTTTCCATATCACTTCTGTATTATCTATTTTAGGCAATGTAACACTAGATGGTTATGACATTAAAATCCTAGATCCCATGTGGCTGAGGCAACACATAGGCACAGTTAGTCAGGTACTTGTGAAGTGGTTATTAATTTTTTCAGTAAAAGATTTATAGTAAAAGTTTATTTTAGAAATTATTCTTTTGAATTTTTGAAGAATAAGATCACTGTATTCAGTTTTATAAGGTAGCTTTGAAATCAACTCTATGATATAAGTTTATTAGGGATTGTCTCCCTGAAACAAAATCCAAACCCACCATAAACACTCTTAAGCATCTTATATTTTAACAATACATGTTTTGGTACTTACAATAAAAACTAAATAAAAAAATTCTTTATAAATATTTATGTTGGCAATTATAATTTTTTTTCCTTTTTTTTTTTTTTTTTTTTTTGCAGGAGCCTACTTTGTTTTCCTGCACAATAGCTGAAAACATTGCATATAGTGTACCTGACTCATCATTTGTTTCCCAGCAAGATTTGGAAGAAGCTGCAAAGAAAGCAAATGCATTCAACTTCATTCAAGATTTCCCAAATAAATTTGATACTCTTGTAGGAGAAAGGGGCATAATGCTTTCAGGGGGACAAAAACAGAGAATTGCGATTGCCAGAGCTATATTAAAGGTAATACTACGAAAGCTTAGGTACTTCTTATGAAGAACATCTTTTGTAGGATTTAATATGGTTAATATTTTATGGAAATGGTCTAAAATAGTACTGGGAATGGTGGCAAGATATGATGGATTAAGAAGTCAAAGTTAGTACAAATAGAATATTATACTGCAAAGAAATCAGCAATGTTGTGTATTATTGTTCTGGATCATGTGCATGTGTTGTCAATTTCAATTCTTGCACCATTTTGAGGGATATGGATACGGTATTTAGCATTTTGTCTTGTATATTGTTTTGTTTTTCTCTTTTTCTCCTTCGGTCATTCCATCATGAACACCTATTACAGGGATGTATATACACTTCATGTTGGTATAAGTTAATATAATAAAGATGACATACTTTTTCATGTGTCATAAATGGATACCCACTCAAAAATTTCTTTAAATTCTTTATTGAATTCTTCCTTACATAATTATACAACAAATTCCTGGTTCTTTTTTTTTTCAGAACCCTGAAATTTTATTGCTTGATGAGGCAACCAGGTATGTTACTGAACTTTATTCATTTTATATTTCATGGAGTTCTATAGGGAACTAGACACATACATGTAGAATATTCTTGTTTATAATATCATTATAGTTATGCTTGGATGTACAGTTAAAACTCGTTAAGTTGAAGTAAATGGGACCAGAGCAAATTTTTTCAAAAAAATATCCAATAATTCACAGTTTCCGTTCATTATCTCTGCAATGGGTGCATATATTGAATTGAAATTTTTCATTTGTGGGATGGTTATGAGTAGTAGATTACCACTATTGATTTTCAGGTGAAAAGGTGAAAGGCTACCAAGTGCAATGCTGTACATTGTACAAACAGTGTCTGCCTAATATCTTGAAAATCCTTTGCTTGATAGTGATGATACTTCATATGTGGGTTGGTTATGAGTAGTAGATGACCCCTAGTGATTCTAAGGTCAAAAGTTCAAAGGTCACTGAGTGCATGTAGCCCTTAACAAAATTGTACAGTATAGTACCAGAATGGGGGCATATGTGTTTTACAACATCTCTTGTCTTACTTTATTTAATAATTTACAAGCTGCCAAAATGATTCCGACCTATAATCTGCCCTTACTGAAATGTTGGATGTGGCTAGCCATTCAATATACGCTTACTCCTCCCAGGCGCCTGGTTTCACCTCTGAATTTCAGGGGTCCATGAATGTCTGCTGTGGTACATTGTTGTTAGTTTACTTTTGTATTTTGCATTAATGTCACACTTTTTCCCTTTGCAGTGTGGAGCTCGTAGAAAAGTTCCTTGTGGAGGGTTTGACTAATGTGCTATACTTTTTACTGATGTTATGTGGCAATGTCACATTCTACACAGTTTTCGTTTGCATTCATTAATATATACAGTGCTGAGTTACATTTGTTTCTCCGAGCCAAGTGCTTAACCACTACACCAAGCCTGCCCCCGAAAATTTGCTGAACATGCATTAACACTACATTAACATAAAAATAAATACAGATGTTAATTGTTTTGTTAATGTGAACTCTATATCATGCAGGATTATTGGAAGGGTTTTATAAGGTCTTTGTTAATAAAGCAGATCTTGTGTACAAAATATATTTACATACAATATCTTTACATTAGGATGACAGACTTTGTTAAAGTGATATGATGGTTGCCTTTTAGCATAGTTAGCCCATCTACATTTGATCTCTTAATCTCCTGTATATACATGTATATATATGCACAACCACTGTAGTTGCCTGAGATAAAGCTTTCAAGACCTATGTATTTTATCTCTGTATAAAGTACATTAATCTGTGACATCATAACACCCCATATTTGACCCACTTTTCTACACAGAAAGCAATGTTTGGCAGACTTTTGATTGTTAAGCTTACGACATCATAATGAAAGGTTCGACATTTCCAACCTTGTGTGACGTCATTAAAGTCGTATTTTGCGCTAAAGTGCTTGACATTCGACGAAAGTATGTCATTCTGGATAAACGGTACGTTGTCATGGGACATCGGCTGTTTCTTTCAACTTATAACTTCCCTCCGGAATGATTTAATGATGCAGTGTATAAATAGGAAATAGATTATATGATACTTTTTATGCTTGGTTGGTTGATAGGGGTTTTGCATAGTTTGAACATCTTACAGTCATATCATGAGATAGAAGCAGGTGGTTACTAACCTCTTACATTGTGGTGCAGACTAAGACATAAATCTGAATTACTTGCACTTTCTGCCAAACACTATACCAAATCTGCCCCTACTTTTTATGGTATAAAATTTATTCTTCCAGTGCACTTGATGCAGAAAGTGAGTTTTTGGTTCAGGAAGCTTTAGAACGTTTAATGGTGGGACGTACAGTCATTACCATTGCCCATAGATTGTCCACAATTAAATCAGCTGACCAGATTGCTGTATTGGACAATGGCAGGATTGCTGAAATAGGAAACTATGGCCAATTGATGACCATTCCAAATGGACTGTTCAAAAAATTAGTAGAAAGGCAAACTATTACTCGGTGATGCATGTAGATTTTAGGTTCAATATGTTTATTTAGTAGATTAAACATTTTGCGATAAGAATGCAGAATTGTCAGGGAAGTGTTGATTTTATGAAAGAATTAAAAGATGTCTGCTAATCATGATTTAGATTTGTTTAATTGAAATTAATGATAGCTGATTGTAGATAACAAAAGATTTATGATGTAAGCAAATTATTTTATGCATATCTATTTATTGGGTAGTCCATAATTATATTATATATCTGTGCTTCAAGTTTCTACTTTTTTATTACATGTATATATAGAATAAAATATTTATACATGTATGATCTAATGTGTCATTTCTTGGTCATCAGGGACTAAAGGTTGGTGATGTTTTTATTTGATTTCAATTCTCTAATTTCACATGAAAAAGAAGTATTTATTTTGTGGAGTTAAATATATTCGTTTTCACTATTTTCTGTGGACTCTTACAAAAATGTTTTCAGATTCTTAGAATGAGAGATTTGTTCTAAATGATCTGATTTTGATGTTAATATTAATACCCAATTGAAGTATCCCTTACATATATATGTAAAAGTAATCATTTAATAAGAGATTGAATTGCATTTTTAGGAAGTTGTGATTTCATTTTGATGGTAAACTGAAGTCTAGTAATCTGAACCTCTTATGTTTAGAAAAAGATACACAAATATACACAGATATTATTCTATATATTAATATGGTACAGTATATATATATATATATATATATATATATATATATTATATATATATATATATATATATATATATATATATATATATATATATATATACACGTTTTTGATCCTATGTATTACAGACATTTGTCTTACAAAGTATTTTGGGATAAACGGATAAATTGGCCATTCTAGGACATCAGTTTCTAGCAAACACGATTTGTATTTTCATAGAATTCTCTATTTTCTCTGGCTATGCAATATTTTATAACTGCACAAGTGAATACTTCACAGGGAAGTCGATATATTGATTAAAAAATGAACTCTCCTTTCTGTGAAAAGAGCTTTCCGTCTTTTTATTAATGTCTTATTTTTACGAAATATATATGTAATATATATATATATATATATATATATATATATATATATATATATATATATATGTATATATATATTCCCAACTCGTATCCACATTTACCCTATTAGTAGATATTGTAATTTGGATTTTAGAACATATTCATAACCATGAAAAAAGTCATATGAATTTGAACCTAGATGTACATAATAGCGTTATCTGGGATTTAATTTAAGCTGTTATAATAGAAACGATTTTTAGTTCTTCGGGACGTTGACATACCACAGCATCGTCGTTGTAGTAGACTTCGTCTGTCGACAAAAACTTTGGTCATAACTTGTGAACAGCAAGAGATGGGACTTCCTTACCTTATATGTGTATTCCTTGTGATAAAACCTTTCATTGGGTATCCTTTGAGACCTTGACCGTGAGGTTTGACCTACTTTTTAAAACAACTTTAACATTGGTCATAACTTGTGAACAGCAAGAGATATGATTTCCATACTTTATATGTGTATTGCCAAGACCTTTCATTGGGTACCAAAATGTTTTACATTGTGATCTTGACCTTGAAATTGTACCTACTTACCAAAAAAAAAAAAAAAACAACAAAAACAAAAAACCCTTTTGCTATATAAATTTGGTTGCCATCCGCGAGCTCTGTTGTCTTCTGACAACTCTTGTTAATATTCATCAATAACATTGTATATCTGTGGACAGAATTTGTGGAAAAAGTAACAAGTAATGATATGGACATTCCACAGATACATGTGCATA
This sequence comes from Pteria penguin, assembly GCA_035048485.1. NCBI lineage: Eukaryota > Metazoa > Mollusca > Bivalvia > Pterioida > Pteriidae > Pteria > Pteria penguin. The sequence continues at coordinate 22,170,985 of CM068587.1, read as the reverse complement.
CGAGGAAAAATCAAGAAGTTTTTTACCTAACATAATCGTGAAAACTGCATCTTAATTATTATTTAGAAATCCCTCTTCTTCTTAAGTATATTGACCTTTGATTCCTTGCACTTTATGATAAAATTCGAATTTTAGTTTTGTCCTAGACTTTTGTTGTTTAGGAAAAGATTAAATTATTTCTTCCTCCATGACAAACTTCAAGTTCGAACATCATTACAACAAATGCAGTAAGTCTAGGGTAATATTTAACGTTGAAAAACAAATCCACCATAAACCAGTTCTAAACATTTTGATCTACACTCATATCAATAGTATTCATGTATATAACTTAATGGATCGTTCCTAATATTGCATTTGTATCGATAAAAATTGTCTGTAGTACATGAATACCTTACCAATTACCTGATCATGGATCGAACACAGTTTGGCCCGAAGACCCGCAAAACACGTAACGACATTGTTGACTGGAGGAAATCAAGAGAGATCCAGAGTATCAAAAGGAAGGAGTGTAAAAAGTACTACTGTAACAACATGCTAGGCGAGGAAGGCACAACAAACAAAAGGCTTTATTCATACATAAAAGAATAAGAAATGTGATGGCTCCGGTGTCTCCCCTTTACGTGGTGGGTTTATTCCCACTTAGCCAACATTCTGAAATTTTCAATTCCCATTTACTTGATATAGCTAACATTTTGATTTTAAACATGAATGCACAACAGGTAAATTTACGCTATAGTCTATGTCTATTTAACCAAGTCGTGATTCGTAATAACGGAAAATAAATATATAAAGTTAAGTGACATATATAACTGCGGAATTGTGTGTAAATTTTTTATTATTATTATTAATTAATGTTTTACTTCATACTTATTTAATTCATTCTACTTAGAAATATAAACGTAAATTTTAAAAGAAATTATTCAAAACAACAAAATGTAATTATTGAACAGTAAATTCTACGAAATTAGTCGGAAACCTTTTTGATGATGTGTTGTGTGTTGTATAGGGTCGGTAAGTCTCGTCATGTGACCTCCGAGACTTTACGAGATTTATCACTTCCGGGTACATCGTAGAAAATGGCTATATCACTGCAGTACGGGGCGAACTACATGAACAAACAATCTAAGCCGTCTGGTAAAAGTGAAGTACCTGTAGATGTGGCCGTGTACAGCGATTCACCATACTTAGATGAATAAGAGTTATAAATGTAAATATCCAAGCGTCAATGCGGGGTTAAATCATACAAAGTGCAGGTATGTCAGTGCAGGGTACCGTCAGTGCAGTAACGTAAAGTCGTAAGATTTAGAGGTTACTGTAGGTGTGTGTACGTGTGTTTGTGTGTGTGTGCAGGGAGAGAGAGAGGATAACAAGATTCTGTATTTTTTATTATCAAGTAGTAATGACGTAGAAAAGTATATTTAAATGTATAATCTATGTACAATAATTATATTCCTTATTAGTTATTATAGTATTAGCAAGGCCAAGGAAGCTTAAAGATATCCGACTCGGCCGTAGAGCCAAAATAATGGTGAAAAGCCACTGTTGCGTGACAAATAATATATGCATGTACATCAAGTAACACAAAGATCTATCTACCTAAAAACAAACATAATGTATGCGATATACATGATCATCAAATCATTCACAATATTAATTGGTCAGGGTACTACGAATTACCGAAAACACAGACAGTTACCTAAAACATGGGGCAAAGTACCGAAGACACGCTTGTATGTACGGAAAACATGCATTGTGATATGCTGTTGATATATATAAAAATTATATAACCAGAGTTTAACTTGTATTTTTTCCTTTTTGCTACAAATGGCAATAATAATTAACACCTGCAGTAACAAGCCATCACTGTATGGCTCAGTTCAAGCTCAGATGATCTCTTGTCAACATTAAATGTAATCAACTGCATTACTATATAAGTTAAAAGTTAGAAAAGAAATGAAATTTAACATTATATGATAGATAAAATTTGTTATGGCAGAGACAGAAAAAATATCCAGTCCATTTTGCAAGTGTTCAGGGCAGTTTCGTGCTGTGTACTGTCTCCCTTAAAAATTATCATGTTTAAGGCAAGATTGTACTCTTCAAAACACGACTTTCAGCTCTTTTTGATCTGGGGATCTAAAGGTATATGCATGTAGCGCCAACCAAAATGTGTTTTCGGTGCATACATTTGTACATGCATGTTTTTGATACTTCGTCCCATGTTTTCGGTAAAATATCAGTGTTTTCGGTAATTCGTAGAAACCGATTGGTCTATCAATAAGATGTAAAAATTGACTATTTAACATTTATAAATAGTCCAGACATAAATAGATATATATCTACAATACAGATTAATAAACATATTGTTCATGAATCATGTACATGTACATGTAGATCTATTGTGCGTATCATGTAGGGGTGGGATGCATTGTTAAGGGTAGTTACAGGGCAACAGTGAGGGATAGTTAGCTTTTATCATCACTTTCCAATGCAGTTTACCATTGAGAACAATATTAATGTTAAATCAAGATTCAAGATTTTATTGACATAAACCATACATGTTGGCATTATCAATATTATAACAGAATATTCAACTAAAGATAAATAAAGTACGAATGAACAGGTTATAATAAAATATTACATGCATAGATCTATAATATATCAGACATTCTTAATTAAGAACTAGCAATCCCTCTTTAACACACCAATGTGCATATGGGCATTACATTAGTAAAGTAGGTTCGATTCCTACCATTGGTTTCATGTTGGAGGGATTGATTTCATTTCTTTCATAAAATTGTACACAAATAGATGTATGGGGTAATTCAGAGTTTATCATGTGAATGTCCCATGGGGAAATGTAAATGCCATCATGTACATGTAGCTGCAGCATTATTGTATGGGTATGTGCTGGGTTATGAGCAGGATATTATAAATATATATTATGGTTATCTTTTAAATTCTATTGGACACAAAACACAGTGTGTGTATATTCATCATACAATCAATGCATCAAAAATTTAATAATTACTGTATTAACTAATGCATGTACAAGTAAACTTGTAAGGATCATAAACTTAAAAACAAATATATTCATCTACAGACATTTCATCCCTCTGTATTATTTCAAATTCAAGAATATTTGTTAATCAATTTACTTCAAATCAAGTAATTTTTTTTTTTATATATTTTGTTAATACATTTTTGATTAGTTGCAAATTTATATCCTAATTTGGTGTTTTTGCAATACAGAGTTATTTCCCATTTGTGCAGGTATCTGACGTCATGGTTATTGTGAAGTCATATATTTCATTATAAAAGCATTATTTTTATCTTTTTGTTTCCCATAATTTTCATCAGATTTCATTTCATCGTATTTTATATTTTAATGTATATGTAAATGAGAGCAGAAATTTTATAACATTTTCAATTTCAGTTAGTGACAGAGATGGACACATAATATTAAAAAGTTCACATGATTATTACATGTAGCAACAGATTCAGGGTCAGCTTTATCTACAAGAAGTCATTGTTGTGACTTAGTAGTTTGACCCTAAAGGACATACAAATCATGAGAGTCTAGAAAGATCCATCCTGGTGGATCAACATATCTGCTATGTTGGACTTTTATTTTGGCAAATTCCTTACATCGATGGAATGAAAATTTTTCTGAAAAAAAGAGAGGGACAAGGAGAGAATAAGAATTAATAATTAATACATGTATTATGAAATGTCTTTTTAAATAATTTAAAAAACTGTTCAAAGGAAAAATTACTTATCTTCTTTTGATAATTTCATTTTTATATATCTTAAAATATTTATCCTAAATTAACTTTGTAAAATACAGTTACCACTTTTTTTTGTTCTAGTATTTTTTTTTACCTAATTATGACCTTATAGTGAATGAATCAGATACCACATCATTATCTACTATGTAAGTTTTTTTTAAATTAATTAATAGTATCTTTAAAGTAGAACCATATTTCATTGGATTAGATTATATAAAACAAATGACTTTCGTGTTTCACTTACCATAAGTTTCTTTGTATAGTCATTACAACCACCTGAGGAGCATGCATTTTGGTATCTATGGTCATCACACTGTGATGATAGATGATACATACGAATATCTCCTCCCTTGGCTCCAAGTTCATTCTCATCTGGTAGTGTTCCCTCATTTGAGAGGAAACTGTTTTCCTCTGGTTTGATCCTACATCTTCTATAGAAAAACATTAATTAATATCATTATAATTTATATTTTTATAATATTAGTTTGTGCCTTTACTTCTTTGTTTGTGATGTATGTCAATCCTCATCTACCATGATATGGAGCCTCAGTTTATTCTGTTTCATCTGATCATCATGGTATCTACAGAGTTAGAATCAATGACCCTTCAATTATAAACCAAGCACCTTGCATCATTACCCTTGCAGACTCCACTGTAATTTGTATTCACTATATTTGTTATATATAATCATAAATAAAAGATTCTAGGATTCTAGTATAAAGAGATAAATACATATATACTAGGTATACACATCAGATTAGATAAAAAATGAAAATATATCTTCATTTATCATTGTATATGCATTCTAGAAGTCTCTAGGACAATGAGGTATTTCCAAAAAAACTAAAAGCATGGTTCAAAGTAAATCATATACATGTAATCACAAACATAACCTTATATAAAAAAATACATTTTTACTAAATGCTTTTGAAAGGTAATTTACCTCTTGGGGTGTACACTTCAGTGAAATCTACTGCTTTAGAATATCAGAAGATGGTCGGCCATTATCATTATTCCCGTCTTTAAAATAGCAACTACAAAGCTGATCATTAATGAGTATAATGCCTGTCTGCTCTCTTAAAATATGAGTCACAAAATAAAAAAAAATGTACATTCCTACTTAATAGTTGAATATATATATTATATATATAGATATAGATATGGAGATATATATACATGTATATATATTTATATATATATATATATAATATATATATATATATATATATATATAAATCATTTGTTTTTGAATCATGTCAAAATGTATCATTTAGCATTTACCATGCAGTTAGGATGAGTGCTAATATACAAGCAATCCTATCCAATCTTATCTGAGCTACTACATGTATTAATTTATATAGTATTGAAGTGATTAGATTATTCACACCATCACAGATCTAGGCTAGTTACCTGAATCATGATAGTTCACCTGTAAATCTACTTGTTGTTTGTGTAATGTACGAGACCTAGTTTCAGTAGGTAGTTCTGTTTGAGTGGTCAGTCAAAAGAGGAATAGCTGATGGGTAAAATGTGATATATGCTCTACACGGCAATATATATGTATGAATCATACAGCAATCTTCTTCTTCTTCTTCCAATACGAAGTGTACTCAAAAGTTGAGCGTTATACTTCATGAAGGGTAAGAAAGTGATATATTGCACAGTATTATATCCATTGCCTTTTAAAAAGTTCAACTTAGAAGTGGGGGGGGGATAAACTTCAAATAATAAGTTTAGTCGTTACATCCCGTCATTCCTGGCCGGTTTAGTTTTCACAACTAACACTGTTAGTAACAGTAACATACTGTAGGTCTACATGTATTAATATTTTTTATATTTACTTACCTACACCTTTGATTACACTGGCGTCTCTCCTTCAGATTCACTGGAAATCGAAACAAGCTACAAGTGTTTATTCCTCCAATTTCAATGAGTGCAGCCACACGCGAATGAGTTTCTAATGACGCGTTAAACCGATGTACCCGGAAATCAAGAACTGACGGTAAAGAGAAAACCAAATCCGCGCGAGACTTACCGACCCTATTGAACGCATGTCTCAAAATTCCAAACCTATATCAAGAACATTGTTACGGCGGCATCATGAAACAAAATATATACATCAGTTATAGGAATGTGATGTAATTTAAAATAATAACAGTAATTATGAGTATGCATTTAGTGTATATTTCTTCCATATACATATTTCATTTGTATTTAATGTGGAAAATATTCAAGTCGATGTAAATTTCTTGGAGAATGGGAGAGGAGGATTTTGTTTACTTCGTACTGGATTTTAATTTTCTGACAAAACCAGGCGTGGAGAACGGTGCTACTGGCGATGAAGTGTTTTTCTTTGTACTGAATGAGTTTATCTACCGTTTCATATGCAATAAAGAACTTGCTAATAGAAATTCGGAGCTTATGTTATAGAGAGAATATTTTTGACAAATGTGTAGACTGTCGCCATCTATGTTATTACTTTAATCTTAAATTGACTGATGCAATATTAACATATGCCTATTAATAGTATTTCATATGAAATAACTCATTTTCTTTTTGTAAATCATGTTATAAAATACTCAAGAAATTTTAAACATTTCAAGTACATGAATTTTTCAAATATTGATTGATACATTGTTTATGTATGTCGATTATTAATTTTTGATATGTTTTGTTATTCATGTAATGAAATAAATAACAAATTAAATTATAAGGTTATATTACTTATAGATATCGTGCTTTGCAAAATAAAAGGCGGTGTAATTTACTAATCCAATGATATTTTATATAAATCAAGCAATTTGCAAACTTGTGCACAACACCAAAATTAAATCAACATTTCTTTATTATCAAAAAATAAAATAAAGAAATACCGGTATTGCAATATGTCTCAACTCTTGTTTGTTCCTTTTTCAATGACCGTAAGTTGATAAAGACTATAGTTTTGATAGCAATAAATGCCTATTGTTCTCCCACTTAGCCAACATTCTTTTCCTTATCTGAGCATACAAAATTTCAAAATGTTGGCTAAGTGGGAACACACCACGTAGTGATGGAAGCCTGCATTCCAACCCACAGGACATGACAGAGATCCTCAATCGTCAGTTTTCATCTATTTTTAACACTGAGACCCTTGACAACACACCTGATCTTGGTCCCTATAAGTACAACGCAGTTAATAGCATCATCGTGACAGAACAGGGAGTACTCAAACTACTAGGGAATCTCAACCCCAACAAAGTTAGTGAACCCGACAACGTCTCTGCAAGGACTATCGCATCATCAGTACCTCCTATATTTACCATCATTTTCCGGGCATCACTAGACCAATGAAGAGTGCCAGATGACTGGAAAACAGCAAATTTGACATCACTTTCTAAGAAAGGAGACAAAACGCGGGTATCCAACTACCGCCCATTGCCGCCAACATCAGTGTGCTGTAAGATCCTTGAGCACATAATCCACAGCCATGTAATCAGCCGCCTGGAGAGATATAACATGCTCTCAGACCAACCGCACGGATTCCAATCTGATTAAAACCATATCTTTATTCCGCTTCTCTATTTGTCCCATTGCGGATGCAATGAGACAAATATGTAAGCGGAATAAAGATATGGTCTTAATCAGATTGCACGATTTCAGGAAAGGAAAGTCATGTACATGTACGTGGGAGCCAGCTAACAACAACCATCCTTGACCTAGCTAGTGGCGTTAATCACAGCAAATAGATGCAGTATTACTTGATTTCAGCAAGGCGGTTGACAAAGCTCCCCACCACCGGTTAGCCATTAAGTTGGAACACTATGGTGTGCGCGGTCAGACCCTTGACTGGATAAAGAATGTCCTAGATGGTAGAACACAACAGGTGATTGTTGAGGGAGAAAGATCAGCCCCTGTACCAGTGACACCCGGGGTAACCCAGTGCACAGTACTTGGGCCGCTGCTATTGTTGGTATTAACGACTTACCGGCATCCGTTAAAATATCCGATAAAATATCCCCTGTCACACAAGGTCCAGTCTACTAGCAGACTATTTGTTGATGGCTGTTTACTGTATCGCACCATAACATCCGATGACGATACAAAGATCTTCCAACAGAGCCTGGACAACCTACAGAAATGGGAGAGAGGCTGTCCAGATGATGAGCTTCAACCCAGCTAAATGTAAAGTTATACGTATTACCAACAAGAAACGTATCACAGAAGCCCGTTATACCATCCATGGACTAACGCTACAACTCACCACCAAGGCCAATTACTTAGGCATTATCATAGAGAGCAAACTGCTATTGGGGCCTCATATTAACAACATTTCCAGGACAGCGCACAACACAACAGCTTTCATGAATCGAAACCTTTCTGGCTGCCCACGAAATATCAGGGCCACTAGTTATAATACTCTAGTAAGACCACAAATTGAGTGTGCCTCCGCCGTGTGGGACCACTCCAACAAGACCCACATCAACAAATTTGAGGCAGTGCAAAGATGACACCTGTAGTCAAGGCGAACAATATCACGTGCCACCATGATGTATAAAGTAGTGAACAATCTATAATTGATATTCTATCCAGTCATTTACAGCCGTCTCTTAACTACTCCAGAGGTCACACAAAGATATTCCTTCAGCCATTTAAGCCGGCGTGGCCTAGTGGTATCGCGCTGGACTCCTGATCGGGAGGCCGGGGTTCGATTCCCGCTCTGGTCATGCCGGTGTCCTGTCTTTCGGATGAGACAGTAAAAACTGAGGCCCCGTGTCGTGGTATGCATGGCACGTTAAAGATCCCTCACTGCTTGGGGTGGATCCGTTGCAAAGGTCAAAATTTGTATGCCCTGCATCTGGCAGATGCCGTCACCCTATATGTGAAATATTCGTGGTGTGACGTTAAACAAAAATCAATCAATCAATCAATCAATCCTTCAGCCATTCTGCCATCTGAAATGTTACCAGGACTCCTTCTTGCCAGCAGGCATTATGATATGGAACTCCTTACCATCATCCATAGCCACAGCTGATTCGCTTGAGGCGAAGAAGTTCGAGAAGATCCGGCAGTGGCACGGAATTAGTAAGGGACGACCATTTGATTCTGAAAGGGGGGGGGGGCAGATTTGAAGCATAGAATATTTATTTCCTTAATATCCTGGGACATATTATTTATTGACATTTTTGTCGCCAAGAAATACTTGTTAGAACTGCATTGTAATATATGCTATTAACACACTCTCTCATCATTCTATAATTATATTTTGTTAAAAACATATTTTATAAGGTAAACTCAACAAATAATATACAAACACTACTTTGATTGCATAGGTTTTTACACTACAAGTTTTTATAGTGAAGTGTTACAGAGTCTCTCTAAGTCTCTGGTATCCAGGGAGAGAATTTCCATTTATCACTATAGAAGGATGTCTAAGGAAGTGTTGCTATTTTGGCTTCCTATCCCAATGATAATATTTTATTCGTTTTTGACTTGCTTATGACACTATTCCGAACAAGAATCTGAAGAGAAAATCTCTCAGAAAGCTGATAGTAGAGCCTTGTCCCGTGTCTGTCCCTCAAAATGGACATGCAAATTATTTTTAAACAAGAGGCCCAAGTGGGCCCAAATCGCTCACATGAGTACCTAGATGATCAGTCATGCAGGAAGGAAGAATACTCATTTATTTTTGCATTACTGTGACTAAGTCAACACAAATGCTGAAAATATGTCAAATTTTATTTCAGACGAGAATCAAAAACAACAACACTTCTTTGTACATCCATTCAGATGATTTTGATGTTAAGCATTTGCTTTGTCTCTGCAAGAACACAAAATAACATTAACAACACTTCTTCACATATCCCTCTAGATCATTCCAATGCATTCAGTTTGTCTCTCTGCACCAGGTCTGAGGAAGAAGTTTGTCAAAGGAGGATACCCTCTTTGACTTACGATACTTTTGCCTGTGGTGGCACCACCTGTTGACGGATTGGGACAAAAAGCAACAACACTTGTCGGGGACTATGAGTACTTTATTCCTATCAAGTTTTATAGAAATCTGTTCAGCAGTTCTTGAGAAGTTGAAAATGTGACAAGTTTATGACGGACGGACGGCGCTCTATGACTATAGCTCACTTGAGCCTTAGGCTCAGGTGAGCTAACAAGCATCAAAGTTTGTGTTGAATATATTAAATAGCACTATTTGTCCAGTGTTATAAATCCTGCTGAAATATGAATTTTACAGTTAAACTATTGCATATTATAGTATAGGGAGCGATCTGGCGAGCGAAGCGAGCCTGAAAAAATCAAGATGTTTTCTATAGAATATTCAGCTTTTTATATTTGCATGATCTGGTATGTGTACATGTATGCTAGTAGCCAGAATATTTATTTTCATTTCAGTCAAAGCCAGATGTTTTATTTCCAGCATTTTCAGGGTCAGAATATTTATTTCCCAAAAGTGCCAGCCCCCGCCCCCTCAGAATCAAATGGTCGTCCTCTTATATGTACAGCGGTGAATTTCAGCGCAACGATATCGTTCGTTCGGCAAATATGAGAGTCCGTGAAAACCCCAGGTTTCCTTTTTTATTATTACTATCATTATAATTTTACCTTTTCCTTTCGGCGAAGGTCAGTTCATGTCTTTCGAATTTTTATCCGATCATATTCTATTTTTTATGTTTTGAACAACCTTTGTTACACCTTTCAGAGTTGTTTATACCTACACATGCTTGTGCATAATGTATTTTGCTACATATATGACTGCATGGTGCCTACTTTGAAAGTAACTCCTACATTCAAAATCTAATTATTTTTACTGTTACATGAAAATGTTGTTATTAATTTTACTCTAGTTTATTTTGTTGTTAGATAAAGTGTTTGTTCAAAGTTCATTGATTATTTATATCAATATATTTGCTATTATAAAATTATAGAATATAAACATCGAGCGAATTTTATATATATTTTCTCATGAGATTCTCAATCATAGTATTCCCCAAATATTAAATGAAATATTGATCACGGGATGTCTGAAAAATTGTAGCAGAAATCCCTGTCGGATTTACTAGACAATCCTGGTTTTGCCATTGTTCTAGCGTAGTTTGCTAAGGGAGATAACTCGTCAATCAAAAATATGCGTATTCGGTTAAGTGACGTCATTTCCTATGGTGCTCTCACTGTAGCAAACATATCAGAATGGTGTCTTGATTGAAGGAAGTTAACTTCTCATGCGTAATGCATTTTCATCATGATGTGAATCTATAATAGTAAACATCTATTCTCATGGTAAGTTGAACTGGTCATGTCAAATTATATGAAATAAATAAACTCGGAAATATTATTTTAGTGGGGAAATTTCATGTCTGCAATGAAATGACAAGCGTGTATCATCAAGATATAAATACCTTCATGAATCATGGTCATGTTGACGGACGGTCGTGAAGGAATTTCCACACTTGAAATTATAAATGGCCTTTCAAGACTGAAGGGGATCTCTCATGCATAATATTTTGTAAATGGAGGAAATTCGAGCAGACGAGATGTGAAGTTTTCATATCGGGTGAAGCACATATACGATAGAAATTAACTAGAATCTAGGTATATCCAATAGTCTTCACTATAGGTGTTAAGAAAAAAATTAAGTGTATGATTTAACTATAATATGTAATCAAAAAAGGAATGTCGCATTATTATTTAATGGTTCCAGGTACAGGGGTCAGGTCTCAGGACTCGAGTAGAATAACATAGTGACACTGGTGTATGAAAATAAAGAATCTTGAAGAGTAGAAATCAGCTAACCAACATACTCAACCAATTTTTCAACTTTATATTAAAGATGTTTTTCCAGTACTTTTATTTTTTATTAATATACCTCACAAAACTAGGTTCAGTCCCTGACAATACCCTGTGAACATTTCAATTTATCTAATCGTGAAAATACCACCTCTGCTCTCTCTCCAGCCTTGGGAGAGTAATGACAAGGGTGAGTACATGTATCTCAATAGCAGAGATATTCTGTTATGGTAGCACTTACAATAAAAGCTGGTGGCAGCATGACCGTCTAACTTGTAAGCAGTACCCTCTAGCACACATGCATTGATTACACATATAATGTCGTTTGTTTTGCTTTGAAATAATAGACTGCATCAACACAAAGGGTTACAAATAAGTTTTGGTTAAAAAAGAGTGCTATGGGGGTCACAGTACCTGAATTAACAACAATTTCAGATCCAGTAGGTAATCTAGTGCATTTGCAAGTTTATAAGAAAGTGCCAGATGTTAGTCCTACTGTCATTCTGATGACATGTTTTTCTTTGCCTTTTACAATATTGATAACTTCAGTTCAGTGTACTAAAAGTTAGGTTCATATATATATACCTGAATGTGAACATACACTTTCTACACAGTGTATGTTCACATTCATGTATATATACAGTTCTGAATTATACTTGTTTCGTCTGTATGCAAGGGCATTCACAATCTCTGGTGAACTCTGATTTTCAGCCAATCAGTGGATCAGCTACAAATTCCTAGAATGAAATTAACATCCCCAGCGTGCTTGACCACAAGGTAGTCTTTGAACAGTGTTTGTTACACTTTCAAGTGCCTAGCCAAGTCAATGATTGGCTATAGGAAATAACGGTTTCGGTGACTGAAGCGTCATCAGAGTTCACCAGAACATGACCCCTTACGGAGTTTCACCAGATTTTTATCCGCAATGGGACAAATAGAGAAGTGGAATAAAGATATTGTTTTAATCAGATTGGGGCATTTATGGTGGGTGTGGCTAGCCAGACAGGAGACACTCACTCCTCCCAGGCACCTGGTCTCACCTCTGTATTTCAGGAGTTCGCAAATGTCCACTGTGTACATTGTTGTTAGTGCCATAGTCATGTGACACCAGTTACTTTCGTATTTGACATTCTACATGTAGTAAAAAGAAAATGTAAGCTCACTGTGTAGTACAGGTGTATAGTGTTTGACTTAACATTAAATGTGATTTGTATATATGGCTTTAAAAAAAAAAAAACAGATAAAAAAGTTATCATGAACTGAATGTTGAATATAACTAGCTATATGCTGCTTAAAAAGATACACTAAATACTCTATATGTACTCATATCATAAAATAGTAATGTTGATTATGTACATATTAAACAATATTTTCATTTGATTTCAGCTGTGATAGGGAGGGAGGCTATGGTTGTTATGGCCAATGCAAGATATTGAGGGACAATCAAGTGCAAAGAGGTTACGACTGAACAGTATGGCAGCAGAGGAGAAACAGGAAAGTCCTGCTAATGAGATATATAGAGTGGAAGAGAGGCCAGAACATGGCATGAAAATACTGCAGGGACTCAATAAACTCAAGAATGATAAGATTCTGTGTGATGTCACACTCATTGCTGAAGGTGAGAAGAAATAATAGTCTTCATCACATGTAGCTTCTTTGGCCAAGTCACTCAATTCAAGTCTGTACAAAGCCGGTGTAGCTTGTGATCTAGAGGTCCTGGGTTCGGCTCCTGCCCTGGGTGCACCAGTGTTCTATCTTCCGGATGAGACAGTAAAAACCGAGGTCCCATGTCCCAGTAGGTGTGGCACGTAAAAGATCTCTCACTGCTTCTGATGGGTCCATTGCAAAGGTCTAAATTTGTATGCAATGCATCAGGCAGATGCTGTCACGTGACCATATATGTGAAATAATCGTGGAGTGACGTAAAACAATACTCAATCAAATTTGTACAATTCATTTTAGTCCATGTGGCCTTTTACTGTTAACAATTATTATCATTTTTATATTACCTGTACTATTGCTGGGAGATATGGTAAAGTCATCCTCCTGTTACTGGGGTGTGGGTGGTCTTGTTAATAAGTTTTAATTTGTACATTTATATACAATCAGAGTGGTGTTATATTTGTTTCTATTTTTTTTTTTTCCAGGTCGTAAGTACGAGGCTCATCGTGTGATCTTAGTGTCATGCTCAGATTATTTCCGGTCCATGTTTACTAGTGGAATGAGGGAAAGCAATCAAAAGGAAATTGAGTTGAAAGGTATAACTAGCAAGGGCTTAGAGAAAACTTTAGAGATCATTTACACATCCACAACCACTCTAGAGGGAGATGATATCTTTGATGTTATAGCTGCTGCAACTCATTTACAAGTTACACCTGTGATTGAATTTTGTGAACGCAATTTCTTAAGTGGAATGACAGTAAACAATTTCTACGATTTTATCAACACCGCAAAACTGTACAGTATGAATAATGCATTGAAGCAAATTGATGTGTTTATTGCAAGGAATTTAATGCAAATATCTAAGGAAGGAACTCTTCATCTACTAACATATGACCAGATGGTCAACTGTCTACATAGTGACAAGCTTTGCCTAAGGGAGATTGATATTTTCCATATAACTTGGGAATGGTATCGGTTAATCAGCAATCAAGATGAACACGCTCATCACCTCATGAGTTTGATCCGATTTCCTCTCATTAATCCTGCAGATTTGGTGCAGCATGTTCAAGCAGTAGAGAGAATGATGGAGAAGCCGGAACTACGACAGATGGTTTTATCTGCTTTGAATTACCATGTTGTGCCCCACTCCCAACCACTCGATAACAGTACCAGTACTCACTTAAGATGTTTTGTAGAAAGACTTGTTAGCATTGGAGGCCGAGAAATCCACCCAAGTCCTTGTTTACATGATGAAATATATGTCTTTGATTCCAAAATTACATCCAATAGTCTGCTAAACAGATTAGAAATTGCTTCACTTCCCAGTGCTCTCAGCCACATGCAAGTTGTTGTATTTAATAATTTTTTGTATGTACTTGGAGGATGCACAACACAATGTGCTCATGGTGAATCTGCAGTCAACTCAGTGATGCGCTACGACCCGAGATTTGACAACTGGTTTCAGGTTTGTCCAATGATCAATAAACGTGCATATTTCTTCGCTGGAGCTCTCAATAACAGAATATATGCCGTGGGTGGCAAATTCAAAGATGGCAGCTTAGCAACAGCTGAAGCTTACAATCCATTGGACAATGCATGGGAGGTGATATCACCAATGCCTATGTCATACCATGCTCATGCAGGTGCAGTTTATGGTGATCACATCTATATTTCCGGAGGCTATAGTGGAAACCATTTCACGCCTGACATGCAGCGGTACGATCCTTCTACCAATCAGTGGGAAGACATGGCTGCCATGTTGACACCACGAGGATGGCATGTAATGTGTGCAGCACATGATAAACTCTATGTGTTTGGTGGCTGTAATCTCAATGTTAATCAACAAGCTCAGCCTGTCATGCAGTCAGAATGTTATGACCCATCCAGTGACCAGTGGACAATCATTGCTCCTTTGTCCATCTCCCATAAAGAAGCTTCCTGTGTTGTCTACAATGATCAGATATATGTCTTAGGGGGTTACAATGTCCAGACAAAAACTGGTCAAAAGTTAGTGTCTCGTTTTGACATTTATACAGGTATTTGGGAAACCGTGGGTGCTCTACCTCGAAGTTTAACTGGGGTTGGGTATTGCACATTGAAACTCCCAGCATATAATATAGATGATTCAAAATAGGTTTAAGGTACATGTACATGTGTTATAAATCATGCTAGTACCTCCCAGGAACCCTTTGCTATAGTCATATCACATTTGCAACAGAAAATCAAATTTACATCAGGAATGAGAAACAGTTTTAACAAGCTTTCATGTTAAAAAACTGAAATGTATGTTGTGAAATTTTCAACCCATGACACAGAATTGTGGCAATATCACAACATCTTAGTAATGCAAAAAGACATTTCCATGTTCAAAGCTGACATTGTTGTAGTTATAATGTATAAACCCAAGACTTTATGAACCAACTACCTATTAATGTGGAAAGATGTTTGTTCATTGTATGTATTTTTTATCTCACCAGTTCTTGTTGGCATGATTTTTTAAAAAATTTTGTTGAAATAGACATAAGTGATATTTGATTATAGAGGTCAGAATTTTTATTTTAAAAAATCTGAAATACTCGGTATTCATGAATTTCAACAAAATGAATATCACACATTCTCACCTGTTGTCCGTAAATATAATGGCATTGAATAAAATCAGGCCTTTTATATGTTTGATAACATGAAGTAGATGATAATTACTTTATTATAGGGTAATATGTAATGGATATTCCAATGAATGTTCATTAATGTGATTATACTTCATATGCAAAAGTGTTACACCATGGATTAGGGAAAGATAACTTCTCATCAATGAGAAGCTGGATTAGTATATTACTCTCTACAAAGTTTTCATTTAGAATTTCATAGAAATTGATATGCCCACATGTACATGACTAAGGTTAATGAAGATTACTGTATACTATTTGAGTGTCCTGTCATCTTTTAGTAATATTCATGTAGAATCATGAATCTATTTGTATGTGATGTAGTTGTTTCTGTTGCCTCATGCTACTGCACAGTAGTATTTGTTAAGTTGCTTCTGTATGAATGTCAGTTGAAGTGGGGCAAATGATTATACATGTATAATGTACTTGGAAATATGTATGCTTGTTTCTGATATCAGCAAGAAAGGTATTAAACATTCTACATCATTGATCATCATTCTTGTTTCATAATGCTAAATGGGATAGGTTATTAACAGTTTTCAGGGAAAGCTTGTTCCAAAAGTATCACATTGGATTTCTAATTTTATGACTGATGTTGGGTCCCAACTCTCAAAAAAGTATCTTCTAAGGTGATTACTTACATGTATCTTCTATCTTTCCAAATTTGATGGCGACAATTCAAGCAAATTTTTCTTTAAAGTTGTCATGGTATATATCTACCGAAAAAAAAAATAAAACACCAATAAACATAAGCTCTTTAGAGCTTCCCACCGACTATGACAGTGATAACAAAGGCATATGTCATGGTATATGTTGTCGTATAATAGATCCCTTCGCTTGAATCTCCTGCATTGATAAAAATGTTGGATCATTCACGAAGCAGGTATAATGAAAGTGATGTGATATTGACGTTTAACAATAAACAAGCGGAATGGGAACGATGCAGGAATGATAATTCGCCGGCAATAAAATGTGGTCATATACTGCTGTCGTCTGTCCAGTCCCACAATTTTGTCTGCGTTTTCGTCCTTAACTATGACGGATGCAGATGATTTGGTGGTGATGTGTTAAAGGGTCTGACTTGAAGTGCACTTTGGTTCTGAACTGGTTGTGGCCCATGGGATTGGGGTAAAACAAAACCCCGAAAACGTCTGTACTTCTTTTCCTTAACGAAGACAGATGCAAATGTTTTGGTGATGATAATGAAAGGGTCCGACTTGAAGCTGTGCACATGGGTTTTATATAATGCAGTGAACAGACTTCAGTCATACCATACTCAAAATTTAATACGATGAAAGGACTTCAGCTGAACGATATCGATGAGTCATGCACTGGTGATGATCGAACACAGAAGATGTCGAAACATTAGTACTGAAATTTTATTTTGTGTTTTGAAAAACCGTTTTGAGATACCTACGCAGAAACTCATGGCCAGACACGACTACTCTCCGTGGTTTATAGGCAGTGAGATTTGATATCGAAGTTCTTTTTACTTTCCTTTGATGTATGTGACATACATTAAAAACGCGACTTATTTCGAATAATAACTGAGTTTTTGACTGAATTCATTAATCGTATTCTTACAGTTGTAGATAGAGCAACGCTTTGTAATATCCGACATTTCATCATGTTAGACATTTGTTTAACTATTCACCGTCATACCAGAAAGATTTACAGCAGCTTTTTAGTGGAACAGGAAAAAGTATGACCAGAGAAATGCACCTAGCTTTTATACATAATACAACTTACTGCGACCGACCACACAACATCCTGCGACAAATCATACAGCTGACTGCCATCGATCGTGCAACCTGCTACGTCAGACCATACAACTTCTTACTGCGACCAACCTTACAACTTACTACGATCGACCATACAACCTACTGCGACAGAACATACAACTTGCTATGACTAACCATGCAATATGCAACTTACTATGACCGACCATACGACTTGCTGGGACCGACCATACAACTTACTGCGACCGACCATACAATATGCAACTTACTGTGACCGACCATAAGACTTGCTGGGACCGACCATACAGTATGAAACTTACTATGACTGATAATATACAGAGCTGTGACAGATTACAACTTGCTGTGACAAACCATACAATTTACCGTGACAGACCATACAACTTTTTACGACAGACCATACAAGTTCCTATGACCGACCATGCAACTTTCTGCGACCACCATACAACTTGCTGTGACAGACCGAAACACTTACTGGGGAAGACCATACGAATTACTGCGAAAAACCATAGAACTTAATGAGACAGACCATACAACTTACTCAAGTTACCGTGACAGATCATGCACCTTACTGCGACCTACTATACAATATGTATCTTACTGCGATTAACCATACAACTTGCTGCGACTCACAATACAACTTACTGTGGCTGATAATACAACTTGCTACAGCCGACCTTACAACTTACTGCCACTGACAAGGTAACTTACTGTGACAGAGTATACATTGTTGTATCCCAGAATTAATGTAACCTTTGAAAAGCTTATAGTTTTGGTCTGGTATTCTGAAGAAAAAGTTGGTAATGACTGGTGGACTGGCCGAGTTAGGACTTTTGCTTATTTATATTTATTTATTTATCTGTCTGTCTGTTAGAACATAAATTATAAATGTGAACGGTTAGAGATAGGACTTTGGTATATATATATTCCTTTGTTGTTTTGCCGCATTTTCTGATTTATTTATCTGTCTGTCTGTTAGAACATAAATTATAAATGTGAACGGTTAGAGATAGGACTTTGGTATATATATATTCCTTTGTTGTTTTGCCGCATTTTCTGATTTGCATTACAAAAAAATACTACATCAACTTTCTTCTGCAGACCAGCACCCTCTCCAAAATGGCTGTACCTGTAGACGTATCAGGGTATGACAGGTTATCCTTAACATGATTTATTGATTAACGCCTCAGTCATTGGTCTGTGCCTACGAACACTTATACGAATCAACCTTGTTAGCCACCCCAACACCACAGATTCATACCAATGAATGTATTCTGAAATGAAAGTTGAAATATGACTGCACAGTCAGAGACTTTAGACTACTTTAGTCTATGTCTCTGGCGTAATGACTCAATTTAGATACACTATGCCGGTAAAGTCGAAGCGGACACCAAGGACTTATAATAAGGCGTATAAATGGTGAACCCATTTAGGCGATGTTGGGCACAACGATTAATGGTCTTTCTTGGTTATTTACGGAAGTTTTATTTAGGCCGCACTATTTCTTTTATTATTATGTTATGTTTATTAAATTATAATAATAACTGTGAAAATAAAAAGCCCCTCCTTTTCCCTTTTAGAAGCATGTAGATCTAGAACTGAGACTAGTTTTTTTTTAAAGACAGTCACTACTGAATGACTGTAAAGGTGAAGAAATGTTTCGTGAACAAAATATTGAGTCCCAAGTATAACCAAGAGAGACCATTATCTGGCTAAAGTTCGCCAGAATCATTAGACTCTTGACGTTGTGCAAAACAACATTCTATAAGAATACTCTTGTTTTATATTTTGAAATTATTTCCTTTCCTTTATATTCTTTTTATTTTATTAAACACGTAAGTTGTATATGTATCCCAATTGATTCGCGCGAGCGTCATCTGAGTATTGCTCTTTCATTTATCGAAGTCAACTACTAGGAGAAAAGTTACTCAAACAAGGATATGAGATATCACGACTTATGTCAACATTCCGCAAATTTTACGGTCGTTACAAAGACCTTATTTGTTCATATGATGTATCGTTGTCTGACATGTTGACTTCCTTATTTCACAGAAACTAAACAATCTGTATTACCTATACTATACAGAAGTACTCTTACTGCTTATGACCTATTTTGACTACGGCTGTGCCGTTTCCTAATTCTGTGACAGCGAATAATACTTTTTCGCTTTAAAAATACTTATGGCACCACGATGGGTGTGACCGGTCGGCAGGGGATGCTTACTCACCCATGGCACCTGATGCCACCCCTGTTTTGACAGAGGTTCGTGATTGCTAATATTTTATTTACATATGTATTGTCGTGTTTCTTCGACTTCGAGTTGTGGATATCGGATCAATAACTTTGATTTGTACTTCAAAACGAATGAATATTGACAAACATGTCTAATTTCGATGGAAAAAAGCATCATGGCGGACACGGATGAGGCGTTTGTTAAGCCGTTTCAAGTAAATGCTGGTTTGAATGAAAAGGGAAATGAAATGGATTGCACAAGTAGTACAGGCGATGATATTGATAAAACAAATAGTGACTTTAAAGATGACACTGGTGAAATTAATGAAGAATCTCAGAAAATTAGTTTTAAAATGCCCTCTCTTCCCGTCATGAAATCAGATAGCCTTAATAAGAATATAAAACCAAAAGAACAAGAAATAGTGAAAGTTCAAGAAAATACACAAGAAATGAAGAATTTCTCTGACGAGAAAGTCAAAGATAAAACTGAAGATAAAGATATGACATCCAAATTGCCCATAGGCTTGGAGAAATCAGAGAAGAAAAAGTCTAAGCTCTCACCAGCAGAGCAGCTGAATCAGGCGCAAATCGCTATTCCATATAAAGAACCATCATGGAGTGGAATGCCAGAGGAAATATATTCTTTTGAGGTGTTAAAGAATGGTTCCATTGTGGCAAATATTGAATTGGATAAACCATTCATAATATTTGGTCGCCTACCAAGTTGTGATGTTACAATGGAACATCCCTCATTATCGAGACACCATGCAGTTGTTCAGTACTGTAAATATCCAAATGAAAAATATCAGAAAGGTGTTTATGTTTATGACCTCGATAGTACTCATGGCACCTGGATCAATAAAAATAAAGTGTATCCAAATAAATATTACCGTGTTAGGGTAGGACATATTCTAAAATTTGGTGGAAGTACAAGACTTCACATTTTACAGGTATGTCAGATTGACACATAAGGTATGATGGTTGTATTTTATTGTATTTTGAAATGATTTGTATTTGAAATTGTAATTGTAAGATATTCAATTTCAGTTCTTCAATTTTTTTCCAGTTCTCGATCCAGATATTTTGTTGATAGCAAATGACAATTATGATTACATACATGGATTTGCATACAAATAAATATAATAGAAATGCTTTTACATGTATTTTAATAAAATAGTCTGCTTATTTAATTAAGTGTTTAACTTTGATTAGATGTTACTTATATAATTTTCATATATTACAGTAAATCTGGTTATTTTTGCTGTCGAATAATTTTTAGCGATTTTGCGAGTCATTTGGATTGGCAAAAATATTTTTCCTAAAATTAAATCTACCGTAAAAAAGTCTAGATCCGTCATCGATAAAATAAGCTTGAATTGCATATGCTAGTACTGTAAATACTGGAATATAATATGCACTTTTTAAGCTAAGCCTAATCTATTTTATCAGGTTTTGACAGCGTATTACATGTATATATAGGATTAGAAATCTGAACTTCTTTTTCCACGCTCTAAAGAACTTTGTATTAACTATTATTTGACTGCAATTTGTCGTCCTCTGACCACTTTCTCTCATTTTTCAATGATCATGCGATATCCGGATATCTCCTCACTAAATATTAACTACTTTATCAGTGACAAAGTAGTCTATGTCTCTGTTATCACGACAATAGTTTCTGATTGGCAGATTGAATGGGTGATACAGTGACCTAGTCTTAATTGGTTAATTGATAGTTATGCAATAGGCAAATTACTTGACCATAACGGCACGAACATTGACAGCTTGGCCTATAAGAATGTTGTACTAAAAAGAGTTGTACTGTTACTAAAATTGGACCATGTCTGCAGATAACACTCGATTCATTCATTTTTTCTTATTTCTTCGCAAACATGGGCCATCCAAGCGTAAACTTCACGTAATTTATGTGGACATATATGTTCTTTCTAACGAGAAAAAAATTTGAAGCAGTCGTTTGGGATGACTTCTAGTGTGGCTGCAATAGTTAAGAAATTTTAAGACAAGGCGAGTTTGATTGTAAATAAAATGAATGAGAAAATGAGTGAAAAGCTTTGGTACATGTATCACACGATGAATAAAAGGCTGGCCATTCCGTTCCGCTTTTGATGATAATACACGTAACACGATCACATTGTTAAAAGTATCAACACGAAATTAACATTTTTTTGGTGATTTTTTCCCTACACATTGTACACGGAGTTAGATGTTTTTTAATGACTTTCAAGCTTATTTTTAGGTGCGTATTATACTTTGGTGCATATTATAGATTTGCAAACGTAAGAAACAGAAAAATAAATCTATATGCATTTTGCTTAAATTCTCAAAAATAAATTTACGCAAAAAGATCCAGATTTACAGTATAGAATTGAAAATGTAGCTCTGCATTGTAAATATCTTCTTAAACATGTATGTACAAATACATCCACCAATAATTGGAAGCTTACAAGTATATCATAATATGCAAATGATAGTACATCAACCAATAAATAGAGCCTCTTTATGGAAATAAGAAATGAAAAGTTTTTTGTTTTGATTTTGTGTTTTTCTGTCATAGGGACCTAATGAAGATCAAGAAGATGAGTCTGACCTCTCTGTTGCTGAAATGAAAGAGCAAAGAGAACGTTTGAAAAGAGAAGCTGAATTTCTACGACAAGCAGAGTTAGCAGAAGGACAAAGACAGAGAGAAGAAAAAAAGGCAAAGGAAGAAGCAAGAGGGTGTCTGTGGGGAATAGGTACTCTTGAATTAAATTTTATTATTCACCCATTATAATTTATTTGTAAGTCCTAACTATATATTCTTTATATTCTACTTTCTGGAGGCATTGTAGCTATACTGTTACTTCTTTGACTTTAAAAGGGGAATGTTTTGTCCATAATATAATTTAAAAGTTGTAGCATTTCCTGTTCAATAAAAATTTAGATGACAAATTTTAGGATTAACATTATATGATAGGTGAAGATGCTGAGGAAGAAATAGAAGAAAGCGCTTTTGTCAACATGATTACCCCAGAAAGTGAAGCTTTATATATTGATGATCCCAAAAAGGCTTTGAATGGTTTCTTTGAAAGAGAAGGTAAAGGTTTATGCTATTTTTAGTGATATCATACAATAACAAAATGATTTCAGTATTTCAAAATAGTGTAGGAAAATACACTTTTGACATATTTGTCTGCACATGTCCTCTGTCAGATGTTTTATTTTAGGGTTCTTTGTGAGATCTTTTCCATGTGAGCAAATTTATTATGAAAACCTGTTTAGTCCACTGTGTATAGAAATTGTGATTTATGACACTTTCTTTAGTCTCTGACCAGTAAAACTGTAGGGGACTAAAGGTTTCCACTCCATCTGCCTGCCTGAGATACTTTGGTTTTCTGGACTTTTTAGCAACCATTGGAGTTAATGACTTAAAATTTGGTATGTAGCTTTGTATCAATGAGTTACAGATCAAATTCGAGCTTAGTTATGATTGACCTATTTTTGGACCCTTGGGCTTAGTAAATTTCAGGGATATCATGGAAACCGACAGGGGACATCCATTGCTTCAGCAATACTCAGTATGCTTCTTTTCTTTTAAAGTTTCATAACTTTTTAAAAAGGTTTGATTCAAGAAATGAATATCTTGTATAATGCTGATGCTGTTATCAAACTTTTATACACAGGTTATGATCTTCCTGAATATGACTGTCAAGAGGCATCCAAAGGGAAATATAAATGTACAGTCGAGTGAGTTAGCATTTAACAAACCATATCAACAGTCAAGTTTGCGATAAGAAAAAAAAATGCATATTATCTTGCTTTCCCATCTATTGTCATTGTTGTTTTATACAGCTGTATAATAACGCACCCCCAACTTTTGGAAATTAATTGGAGAAAATATCTACATCTCGTGTATAATATACAGGTAAAATTGCTGCATAAGCAAGTGATCAAGAATCTTAGCTTACCAAGAAAAAATATCTGTGTTACAAACAGATTTTATTTTACAGAAAACACAATTGGTTACGTGCCTGAACCTTAGGATATTCAATGACTGGAATAAACCCAATTGCCATAGAAAAATTAATTTGTGATCCAAACATTCTGTTGATAGAAAGAAAACTGTAAAGAATAGTTAATAAAATTGTAACAATAAGCCACTGTAATTAGTATTCTTGATAAAATACCAATAATGAAGCAAAGCCGCCATTCTCTATATATTTTACACTCGTTATCTCGAAGTGTCAATGTTTGTACAAAATAAATTGATTAACACAGCAGTAAAGGTAGAAGAAATGAAAACAACCAATTATCCCAGCGGGGTGTACGGTAATGGCTGATTGTTTGACCATGAAGCCATTTCACCTTGATTGACGATGATTAGATAATGGGATTGCATCGGCACTCGTTATTTTAAAATATGCTAGTCTCATTTGTAAAAACGTCTTCATTTCATTGCACATTGTAAAGTGTTTAACACAAGGAGGCAAAAGTGTAATAATAATCTCTTTATCAAGTGTCTCAAATCCATTTTAGTGGTCAAGTAAGGGTTCCCAAAGTCTAATGGTCATGATCTGATCGTTGTCAGTGGACATTTACAGCAAATCATGAATTCTTACGTCTGGAAAAAAGGTTCTTGTTTTAGATCTAGTGTATAATGTGAACCTGGATAATCGAAGTCATTTTTTATGAAAAAAAGTGTGTATTATACACGAGTGGATACGGTATCTGTCTAATGAGGCTTCTTTGTTCTATTTCTTGCAAGTAACCTTTAAAAGTGGTTCAGCTGTTCATGCAAAGAATTCTATTAAATGATATCTTATGGCTATTACCTTCTAGTTCATATCAAGTGATAAAGTGTAAAGTAGGTCTCCGTTTGACTATATAACATATTTTATCAGATGAGATAATATACTAATTGTACTGATAAATTCTCAATTATGTACTTGTATTTACATTTTGAAATTCTAATATTCTTATTTAAATTTTACAGACTTCCTATTGATACACCAACTGGAGAACCTATGGTTGCTGAAGCAATTGTTTCAGGAAAGAAAAAAGAGGCAGTCTTTCAGTGTGCTCTGGAAGCTTGCAGAATTCTAGATAAGCAGGGTTTACTCAGAGCTTCATCTCATGGTGAGAATCAACTCACTTTTCAGCAATTTTAATTGAAGAACGTTTCTATAATGTTTTACCGTTACACAGATATGCAGGTTTTTTGACTGATACACAAATGCTATAATTTGCATAGTGAATTGTACCATGTTTGTGCATCGGCCAAAAAACCTTCATATCTGTGTGACAGCAAAAAATTATAGATATATCCCTTACAATTCAATTGAAAGATGAGTATAAATACGAAACTCTTGAAACTGAAAGTACAATTTATTTTAAATGAATAAACAGTTCAAACTTAGCACACATTAATTTGTATCAGCTGATTGCCCTTGGCAACTGCTGACCTGTGCATATTCACAGTCATGTCAGCAGTTGAGCGCTTCAGAAATCATTTTTTAAGCATAATCATTGATTTGAAGAGAAGTTAAATGTGCAGTTTATGAAAGAAGTGTTAGATATAAATCCTACAGACATGGAATGTATTGAAACTGAAGCAGTCATGACAGAATTATTCCCTGGTAAGCGAGGTATAAGAGCCAGAGGCACAGCAAAATTTACCGTGACATTTCACGAGGCCTGTGCTTTAACATTATGGTTCGGCATGAGGCGAGTTCTAAAGGATTTCCAGTGAAAATAGAAGTTAGTGTCTCACTGATTTGTTTCTTTTGTGACTTAGAACAAGTGCGATTGTAGTTGCACACAGATGTTTCGTTAGGGAGGCCACACATGTACATGAGGTGGTTGCAGCTTGGATGGCAGTAGTTAGTAGACAGTGCACCGTGTACATTTTATTTTAGAAAATAAAAGGAGTCTTAAAAGTTAGAAATTGCTTTTATTTATCCCGAATGTATCACTGGCAATGGTTGCCATAATGATTTGATATACAAAGGTAATTCCAGTAATAGTGGGGTGTTTTCTCATAGGAAAGTTTGTGTGACAGAAATAACATCAATTTTATGACCAGTCAAAATTGTGGATAGTGTAAAGTAAATTATCTGTTGTTGAACTTGAAGTTTTCATTAATTTGGTGAATACGATTTTCATTATATTGTGGAAGCAGATGTTGTTTAGTTTGCCGGAACAAATGTCAGGAGAGCTATTGTCATAGCCTTAGTGTCTGTGGCCGCCGCATAGACAAAAACTTTGTCCTTGGCCATACTTTCAAAACTATTAAACAAAAGGGTTTCATATTTCACACATACATTCTTTGTGATAAGAGCTTACCATCAATTATGATCCTGCGACCCCCACCTTGAAGTTTTACCCTCTTTTTCAAAGCTTTAATATTACCCATAACTTTTCAACTACTAGAGATAGACCGTTCATATTTCACATGTGTATTCATTATGGTAAGTCCTTTCTATGCATACCAAACATTTTTACCTTGCAATTTTGACCTTGAAGTTTGACCCACTTTTTAAAAACATTAACTTTGCTCTTAAATTGTCAACTACTGTCAGCAGAGTTTTCATATTTCACAGTTGTATTTATTATGGCTAGAATTTTCTGTACTAAAATTTTTGTCCCCAGGACCTTTACCTTTAAGCTTGGTCCACTTTTTCCAGAGCTTTTAACCTTGGCCATACTTTTTAGGTGGATATTGGGGCACAATAAGAGATACATGCATCTCCATTGACAATTGTCCTCTGACAACTCTTATTTGCTTGTGCCATTAATGCCTCAAAATACAGTACCTGTTAAACCAAGATATATAATTTAATAAATCAATTTACTAAATAGAGAGTCGAAAAAGGAAAAAGAAGAATTGGGAGGATGACGACTTTTATGACAGTGATGAAGATATTTTCTTGGATCGTACTGGAGATATTGAGAAGAAGAGGTTACAACGAATGAAAAAAGCTGGAAAATCAGATGAAAAAGCAGAAACATATGATTCATTGGTAATATTTTGTAAAAATTGTGACATTATACATATATATATATTATATAATGTCTTTCTAAACAATATGAATATTATAGATAAATGTAAGTTTCCAAACCTATAATCATCATAAAAATTTTCATAAATTGTAATGGAATGGAAGACATAGTTTAAAATTACATAATGAGTCAATCTTCAGACAGGGCATATAATTTAATAGCATTGTCCATCCAGTGTCCGTCTCTCGACCGTCAATTTTGGTTTGTTGTAGCCATAACTTTGCATTTCTTGCATGAATTAGAATAATATTTCATAGAATTCTTGCCCATGACCCTAGGCTGTGTTATGATCTTGAACCAGATTCATATCTGCAAGTCCAAGGTCACAGTGTATATGATGGGTAAATTTTTGTCCATGCCATAACCTTTTACCTCTTGCATGAATTTGAATAATGTCACAGAATTTTTGCCCAAAACCCAAGGGGGTGTCATGATCTTAAATCAAGGTTATATCTGCAAGGTTAAGCTGGTGTGGCCTAGTAGACAAGTAGCTTGACTCATGATTGAGTGGTCTCGGGTTCGACTCCTGCCCTGCGTGCACAGGTGTTCCGTCTTTCGGATGAGACAGTAAAAACCAAGGTCAAGAGTCATGGTAGGTGTTGCACGTAAAAGATCCTCCACTGCTTTGGATGGGTCCATTGCAAAGGTCTAAATTTGTATGCAATGCATCAGGCAGATGCCGTCACCATATACTTGAAATAATCATGGAGTGACGTGAAAAACAATAATCAATCAATATATCGGCAAGGTCAAGGTCACAATGCATATAATGGGTAAATGTTTATCTGGACAATAACTTTCTACCCCTTGCATGGATTTGAATAATATTTCATATAATCCAAGGGTTAGTTATGTTCTTGAACCAAGGTCACATTTGCAGGGTCAAGGTCATAATGCATATGATGGGTAAATCTTTGTTCGTGCCTTAAATTTTAACCCCTTGCATCAGTATGAATAATATTTGACAGAATTGTTGCCCAGGACCCAAGGATGTGTCATTATCATAAACAAAGGCCATATTTGCAAGTCAAGGTCACAATCATATGATGGATAAATCTTTGTTCGGGCTATAACTTTTTACCCCTTGCATGGATTTGAATAGTATTTTACTGAATTATTGCACAGGATCCATTCTTCCTATAGAATCGATGGGAACTGAAAAAATTGTAAAAATTTGTTTGTAGAATATTACTTGCAATTCACTTTGTCATTCACTTGTAAATTCCAATTTGAATGAAATTGGAGGAAACTCAGTGATAGTATGTTAAAAATTACATGCTATAGGACGTATAAAGAACTTTCTGATATGAAGGCATTAGTAATTGGATGTAAACAAGTGAATGACAAAGCAATTTGTGATTATAAAACATTTTGATTTTTTCTACTTCCTGTCAATTCTCTCTATGGGAGAAATACAAATCCAAGTCTGATGGTTGGGTCTGACATTTCAAACTAGATCTTGAACTGAGGTCATATGTGCAAGGTCAAGGTCGCAGTGCTTATTTCAGTTAGAGTATTGTCTGGGCTATAAATATTTGATTCATGCATGGATTTGAATAATATTTGACAGGATTGTTGCGCAGGACCCAGTAGCATGTCATGATATTAAACCGAGGTCATATCTGTAAGGTCAAGGTCACAGTGCTTATGTTTCCTGCTTTGATTTAAGATTGATTTTTGTTTAACGTCACACCACGAATATTTAACATATATGGTGTCGGCATCTGCCTCATGCGGGGCATACAGATTTTGACCTTTGCAACTGACCCACCCGAAGCAGTGAGGGATCTTTAGCATGCCATACATACTACGACACGGGGCCTCGGTTTTTACTGTCGCGTCTGAAAGACAGGACACCAACATGACCAGAGTGGGACTCGCACCCCAGCCTCCTGATCAGAGGCGAGCGCAATACCACTAGGCCATGCTGGCTTCTTTGATTTAAGTGACGGGTGTATTGCAATGTTAGGCTTTGCTTTTGTTATATATACTACATGTACCTTTGTTATTTAGATTGGGAAACATCAAAATACTCTGAAAGAAATTGCTGATATAGAGGCAAAACTGGAGAAGGCCAAAGCAGGTTAGTATTATTTTCATTTGTGTGTAGCACTTGAGTGTTTATTTGATTGTGATTGATCATAATGGTGAGGAGTGTATAGATGATAAGGGAGACTGGAGTACCTGGAGAAATACCTCAAGCTTAAGATCTTGTGTCTTTCCACATAATCTGATGTTATGGACTCACTTCATTTTCATATCAACTCATGACAGAGATGAGATGCTACATTTATCTCCAATATAGCATATGTGTGTAATATCAAGAAGGATTATCTACTAAAACAAGAATAATGAAATAGATTTGTGGTACGCATAGTTTGATATTTTCTTGTGTTACATTGTTTAAAATGATTTCTTTAGATGCTCTTGCCATGGAATCTGAAGAAGTGGATGCCCTAGATGCTTATATGTTGGCCATTAAATCAGGTGCTATGGACACAAAGACAAAAATGAAGCTGAAGAGGCAACTGCTTACTCTCAAACAAGAAGAGACTAAACTTCGACATCTGGTGAATATTGCCAAACCAGCATCGCTCCCTGATCTTAAGTAAGCTCTTGTATGACACTTAAGTATGATCACAAGTTAAAATATATCATTTTACTATTGTTTAATTACCTACGATTCTAGATTTTATTTAGGTAATATTATTAATTTTTTTTATGTTCTTGCCATATATGGCTAGGGGTATATAGTATTGCACATCTCTAGCATTCTGTCATTCGGTCATGCATTTTTGGTTGGAGTTGCGTAAGCGTAAGTGGCTATCTCAGTGGAATTTGAAGTACACTGAAATCTTCCTAAGAAATCTCCGTGTGGAAATAGTGCATCAATATATAGATTAAGAACATCAGGATTTGCTCAGTAAACTTATAACTTGTGTTGGTTGAGTTAATATAGGATAATTCTGATCAGACAAAAAATATATGCCTCATTATTACGTTATACAGTAGACTTTGTTCTATCAGATGGCTTGTTTCATACCACTGTTGAGGTCAAAGGTGATAAAAGGAAATTGTAGCGAAGGATTTGTATCACAGAATTAGTAAATGTTTTGCTTTGTAGAAGATGTGAATTACGTTGATTTGCAATTTGTAGCAAAGAATTCAACTCAAATATGCTTTGAATAAACATGTGTAAAGTGCAATTGTCTGTTGCATCTCCAAAATGGACTATGTTCCCCATACGATCGGATGCTCAACCCAGGCCCATGCCGATTTCGAGTAACCAAATTAGGTCATGGTATGTAATTTGACTTTGTATATCTCGGGAAATACTGGAAATTTTTTTATGAAATTTGGGGTCATTGCAGATTAATCCTATATGTATGAATAGGTAAATACCCTAAGGTGATGCGTTAAGTCCTTCATTGTTTTATTTCTTTTTTGTGCTGATCCGAGCAAACCGTGTTTTAAGCACTTATGAAGTCAATGCCGGGTTTAGAGGGGGCTCACTCCACCCCCTTTTTGCCACATATTTACAAGTAAAAATCCAGATTTGGCACCAAAAATGGCTGAGTAGTGAGGCTAATACACATGTACTGACCTTAAACAATAACAGAGACTCTGCGTGTGATCACGACTTCATTACCTTTGTATGAAAGCTACAAGAATTCCCAAAGAAGGGAGATAGAGGAAAGTTTGAAAATAACAATTTATTATCAAATGAGTTGTGCAGTTTCAAAAACTTTCTAGAGGAATATTACGCTGGAAGACATACAAGTGTGTGATCTATGTTTTTGAACGTGCAATTCCGACCTTGAGGACTATGAGTACTTTAATTTCTTCATACATGTAACTTTTCCTAAACCCTTGGGAGGATTTTAATGAAACTTGGTACAAACAAAGATCATAATATGTAGATTTGCATATTGCAAAGGGAATACTGTCCAAAAAGTTTTACAGGAGTTATGGCCCTTGAACTCATATTTTCATACATATATAGAAAATTCACCTTGTCCTCACAACTCCTCCTTAACTCTTGGAAGAATTTTAATGAAACAGGTTACAAAGATTACAATATTATAATGGGAATCCTGTCCAAAAGTTTTTAAAGGAGTTGTGGCCCCTAGACTGAAACTTTGCTGCTAGCTTAGGCATTCATAGCGCACTGACACATCTAGTATAATCTAAGTTTTCTTCTCAAACTACTTTTCTGAGCTTAAAAAATGAATTATTCATTTATGTATCTATGTTAAAAAGTTATTTTGTTATGATCAGTTTACAAATATTGTTTTGCTTTCAGTATGAAATTTGATCTGTTCAGTTTTAATCTTTATTTACAGACCAGTAGCAAAACTAAGTGTAAATGCATTAGGATCAATAAGACCAAAGAAATTTGCAGTACAAAGAAAACCAGCAGTGCCAGTATGTATTCATTAATTAGTTCACAACAGTTTTCTTCTATGTCTTTTTGATCTCATACAATTGGTTTTGATATTATACATATACATTTATATATTATAGAAATTTAATGTTAATGTGATTTTTTTTTCCATTTCTTTTAGTTTTCTGTACAGATAACTTACACTGTACAATATTAGAGTATCGTGACTGTTTGTTTTTTAGCTCACCTGAGCTGAAGGCTCAAGTGAGCTATTGTGATCAATGGTCGTCTGTCGTTAGCTTTTCTACATTTTCGACTTCTTCTCCAGAACTGCTGCACAGAATTTCACCAAACTTCATAGGAAGTAAGTACTCAATATCCTCTACCAAGTTTTTTTTTTTTCGTGCCCATCCGTAATCCAAGATGGCTGCCATTGGCGCTGATTGGTTGACACATTTTGAACTTATTCTCCAGAACGGCTGCACAGAATACCACCAAACCTCATAGGAAGTAAGTACTCAAGGTCCTCTACCAAGTTTGTGTTTTTCGTGTCCATCCATAATCCAAGGTGGCCGCCATTGGCTCTGATTTGTTGACACATTTTGGACTTCTTCAAAACGACTGCACAAAATATCACCAATCCTTATAGAAAGTCTTGTAGAAAAAAAGCAAAATTTTCTACTGAAATGAGCTGTCATTTTATTGTAAATATGCAATTTGTGCTTAGGTGAGCGATATAAGCCCATTTCGGCCTCTTGTTTTTTAGTTTTACATATAGAGTCTGTTCATGATAGCACCCGACTATGAGTAAGTTCAACAAATTTCGTTTTCCCTCTGATCTTAACATAATTTTCCTTGTTTTGTATTACTATTTGTGTGTAACTTTAGATGCAGTTTTCGTCAAACCAAAATTCAAATGGTGACAGTATTGTGGAGGAAGATGAAGATGAAGATGTAAATAAGGGTAGCAATCAAGGCAACAGTAATGTGGAGTCCATTAAAGACAGACTACCACTGCACAGAACAGAAATTACAAATACTGAGGCTAACTCTGACCAATTATGTAGTGAAAAACCTAGTAAGATAAGTACTGTAGCAAATGTGACTGCAAAACAACCCTTAATGAAGGGACCCAGTTTACCCCCGTCAGTTGTAGAGGACAGTGATAGAACTTTAGAATGTGCTGAAGAAATGAATGTTGATAATGACTCACTTGAAAGTAATGAAGATAAACAGAAGAGGAAAAGAAAACCAAGAATACGGGTATAATGTTATGTATTTACAGTTAAAAACATGTACTGAAGAAGACAGTTTGAACTGGAATTTTATGTTCTTGCTTTAGTTTCTTTGTGCTATGTTGATCTGAAAAAAAAGTTGTATTGTAACAAATTTGACTAATCATTTAATATGATTGGAAATTGTTGAAGCCATATTACCTGGTAACATAATTACATTGGCTGATATTGGTAGATACATCAAATGTCATACCAAGTTGTCATCTCTGCCACTTAGAAACAATATCAATTTGCTATCATTTTGATATGATTTAACTTTAGATGTTCAAGTTTAATACATGTAGCTCTTGTAAACCTTTGA
This sequence comes from Pteria penguin, assembly GCA_035048485.1. Classification (NCBI taxonomy): domain Eukaryota; kingdom Metazoa; phylum Mollusca; class Bivalvia; order Pterioida; family Pteriidae; genus Pteria; species Pteria penguin. The sequence goes on along the minus strand of CM068587.1, from coordinate 22,138,070 downwards.
CAGTTTTTATCAAGTTTTCTAATAGGTAGATTCCTTTTGTAAAATTTCACTCAATCTAGCTTTAAGTGCTTTAAGAAAATGTTATATACATATTTGTGTATTGATTCTTAGCAGAAGAAACCTACACAAGAGTCCCAAATGATGAGTGATTATGATGCATCAGATCCTGATTTTGCCGTGTGGGTGCCACCAGACAGTAAGTGTAATCAGCATGTCATTTCTTACTCCACCCTGAATCAAATAATCACCTCATGTTTTATTAGTAATAATGTTAAATTGTACTCTGCTCTTCATGAAATAATCAAACCACTTTCCTAACATATCATGTAGTTGTATAGGTTAGCTTGAAGATAAAATGAACAATATTATCTCAATACTAAATCTTTTTAAGGTTTAACTGAGTTAATGTTGTTTATACTATAATAAATGATTCCATATCAAATTAGAATTACACATTTGTCTACAATATTGGACATCATGACAATACAGTAACTTTTCTGTCCATGACTGTCTATACTCCAGTCTGTCAACACTTGTGTTGCAGTGCGATAACTCAAAAGATTTTGAACCTACAAATCTTATAGAGATACTGAGTGATTGGAGGAATACGATAGATTTCAAATTCAAGGTCACACAGCAGGGCCCTTCATGACTTTCAGTTTTTTACATTGTACTTCTATATGTGATTAGTTTCACTCCTTAAATCATAAATACATCAACGTCAAGAATACTATGATTTTCTTTTTTCTTTGAAAAGTTAAGTTTTATTAAAACTGAATGCCTTTAACAATTTCAGATCAGAAGGGAGATGGGAAGACACATTTAAATGAAAAATATGGATACTGAGTTGTCAAAATATTTTTGTAATAAAATTAGTTCCTAACAATTAGTGTCATTCTTGTTATCCACAGTCATTTAAAGTTTATTTATAAGATACTGTCTGTGTTATAATTATTAATGCCTACCATATTAGGTAAATTTGTATATATGTACAAGTACATTTATTGGTATGTCTCTATAGTCAAAACATTTATTAATTGTCCTGTTTATCCGTTTTTAATTTAGGCAAATTTTTGCCACCAAGGTATGGTTTTGTTTCACAAATACTTCTCGTTTTGTACTGTATGTTTTGGATCCCTTTATAATACATTTCATGGTCTAATGCTACACAATCATATATTTGTATGATAATCTATGGATTCTAAATATTATATCCCTGAGAATTAATAGAAGCTTCTGCTATACTCTTATGGTGTTGAACTATCCATTTACCAGAGTGTCTAAGTAATTTAGTCCTGGTCGAGACTTACCGAGGCTTAGGCATGTTAAAAAATTGGCACAAAGGGTAATTGATATCTTTATCACCCCAGACCCTAGCGATTGATTATTTTTCACACATTTCCCAAGCCGGCGTGGCCTAGTGGTATCGCGTCGGACTCCTGATCGGGAGGCCGGGGTTCGAGTCCCGCTCTGGTCATGCCGGTGTCATGTCTTTCGGATGAGACAGTAAAAACCGAGGCCCCGTGTCGTGGTATGCATGGCACGTTAAAGATCCCTCACTGCTTCGGGTGGGTCGGTTGCAAAGGTCAAAATTTGTATGCCCCGCATCAGGCAGATGCCGTCACCTTATACGTGAAATATTCGTGGTGTGACGTAAAACAAAAATCAATCAATCACACATTTCCCTACTTTCAGTTGATTTAAGCCCGTTACTCTCGTTTTCAACTGGTCAAGACGCATGGAGTTCAACGTCAGCTGAACCCACTTTCGTGTAGCGTCATAGACACTGAATAAAATTTTGTGACATGAAATAATCAGCTCATGCACCTGTTGGTGACGTAGAAATATGTGAATGTGGGAAAATAAATATCATACTGATTAACTACATGTAATTAGAGACACATCACTTTATTTACTGACGTCATTAAGTTCAATTTATATCACGCTGTCTTTCGTATTACTAATAGTATTTAGGGGCAGGCGTGGTGTAGTGGTTAAGCGCTTGGCTTGCGGCGCCGACGATCCGGTTTCGATTCCCGGGTTGCGCCACTATGTTTAAGAGAATGGTAACCTCCTGCTTCCATATAGCGATATAACTGCAATATTGTTGAAAGCGACGTAAAACACCAATCAACCAACCAACTAATAGTACTTGTGTCGCATGGTCTGTAAAACTATCACAGTAACTGTATTTGATTATGATTATGGACTGTCAAGGTTTTGGTTAATTAGTATAGATTTGTTTTGGTTCTGTACCTTGTCTCTTGGCTTATAAAATAAATAAAACATCAAGTTTGTTCGGGAAAAGGTCACAAAATGCTCTTTTCATCACATAAAATTATGTCAGAACGTAAAGCTCTTGATTCTGTAACTTGAAAATCCCACAGCCATTGTTGTTTGAATGTCATCTTTAGACTTGGTGACTAGATTTCTCAACCGAAGTCTATGTTGCGGTGAACGTCGCTATACAAAGTAACATACTGTCTTACAGATAGATACAATGAATCGGACAAATGGCACCGTAAGATATTTTCATTACTAAAGTAGTGTTAAACATCGAAGAAGTTTTCAAGGACTGAAGATCATACGGTCTCCATCTTGTAAATCATATTGTGATAACATCAAACACTGGGACAAACTATTTGTAGTTAGCTAGGTCGACAAACCGAATCCATCAGAGTTGTCTAAAGAAGTATTGATGTTGTTGGTTCCATCAATAGAATACTAAAGCTTAAATTTTGACAAATCAAATGTAGTTACGTGCTTACCTTTGATAAGTCAAAATTAAAGTTAGGAAATGACACTTGTAATGCAATAATTGTATTTTATCTGATATTTAGAAAAGTAAATGCTATTGTAAGGAATTTGAATTAAAAAATGAAATTAGAGAAGAAATGGGATGCACTGTTATTATATTAAGTTGACATGTTCTTCAGAGCTGTTGGATCGGAAGGATTTTGATGAAACTTACTATGTTTCTTCGTGGTCATTTGTAGTTGTTTTTCGCCTGGATCTATCTAGGTGTGGGTCCTAAGTATGTCAAGGTGTGGGTCTTAAGTGTGCCTTAGTAGGTCTCGATACCCTCCATATTAAAAATTTCATATAGGTCAAAGAAAACCTAATGAACCAGAGTATGAAAAAATAAATTATTAATTTATTTCTGAAATGAAATGTTAGGTGTTAAAATGCGGAATAAAATTTTTTTTTTATCATAGACAAGAAAATGGCAAAAGAAAGGGTATGTTGTGAATCTGATATTCCATATCATTTTTACGCAAGTTCAAGCCAGATCTTTTGGTGAAGTTTTCTTTCCTCTCGTTTAGGTCCAATTGATCGAGGAAGTCTACTGTATAGCATATCATCACTGGAGAATTTCTCGATATACTATGAATTGAGGATTTCTGTTATTACACAGATTTTCCTAGCGGAAATGTTTGTTTTCTGAAAATGTTAATGCGGAGTGTTAAATGAGATCGTTTAATGACACATAGATAATCTTAAAGAATAGTAGAGAATCTTAGATATGTCTTGGGCTTGAAAGAAAGGACTGGGGTTGGTTTGTTTCCCATTTTTATGTAATATTTGTATGATCCCCGTAAAAATTTCATGGGAGCATATATGATCGTTGTGTCCCTCCGTCTGTCAATATGTCCGAGCTTGTATCTGTATAACCAATGATTAGAATTAATCATATTTCACGCAAATGTTCCTTGGAACAGGAAATTTTGGACAAGAGTCACTCGGTGTCATTTCTGCAAGGCCAAGGTCAGTCAATACATATTCTTAACATATTGGGAAAAGCCTCATATCTCCCATACAATCCATCAGACTTGTATCATATTTTGCACTAGTATTCCTAAGGACGTGGGCTTTTGGACAAAGGTAAGAAAAGGTCATTTCTGCAAGATAATCACTCAGCACATATTCCTATTATGTTGGGAAAGGCCTCATATCTGTTGCATATCGCACGTAAACTTTCCCCATGACAGAGATGTTCGGACATATCCCTTAAATATTGGGAAATTTCTCGCATCTCATTAGGCATTCAACAGAAATGTATCATATTTCATGCAAATGTTCCTTGGAACAAGGACTTTTGAGCTAAAGTCAATCAAGGTCATTTCTACACAGTCAAGGTCAGTAATGTAATCCCTTAAAAATTGGGAAAGGCCTCATATCTCATATAGTATTCATTAGAATTCTATTATATTTCAAAATTATTATTTGGAACAGGGACTTTTGGACATGGGTCATTCAAGGTCACTTCTACAAGGTTAAGGTCACTCAGCACACATCCCTTAAATATTCAGAAGGCTTTGTTCTACCACATCTCATTGATCATAATCAGAATTTTTTCATATTTCACAGCAATGATTATGGAAGAAGAGTTATTTGTGCTAGGGACATTTGAGCTCGAGTTTAAAACCTTAATATTAGAAAAGGCTTTAATTCAATTTAACAACATTTAAGAACTCATTGGCGTCATACAGTTCGTGAAGTATACATCTGTTAGTTTTATTTATGTTCTTGTCATCATTCTTCAATAAAAATAAATTTGCACGTAAATATGTAAATTTACTTATTTAGAGGTATCTGTACCACTTATATACAACTATATCTACAAATAAGAAAAAATATTCTTTTATTCAATTACATATTTTGCATTTCATCAGAGTTGCCACTTGTGTCCCTTTCAAACACAGTAAAGCAATTAAACTGGTATATACGTTTGTGTATGCAGGGGCGTATATTACGATATGATTTTGTATAGGCTAAAATGAAGCCGCACGCTTCATACGAGGCGCGTAGCGCCGAAAGGGGGGAGGGGTAGGTGGGGCCTCGCCCGGGAAAAAAGAAACAAAATTTTGCATTTTGAGTATACTTGAGTATTTGACATAATAATATTTCAATACAATTTGACAAATATCATGATAGTGAGAAATGGCTTAAAACAAGATATCATAGATTATAAGACTCTTTTATAGGCTGCTATAAAAGATACATCAGTTACAACCGAGAGGTCTCAAAATCAAGTAAAACCCGAAGCTTTCCGAGGGTGTAACTTATGTATCTTTCATAGCAGCCTATAAAAGAGTATTTTTCTCTCAAATTTTTGGCCCAAAATTGAATTTCCAAAAAATCGGAAAATATTTAACTTTATCGAATCAGGAAAATTTTCGTTTTCAGCGTCCTCGAAAATGGTTTATTCTAATGAATAAACCTAGATCAATATTCTCTTTGCCTTAAAATGTAAAACAACGTAGAAAAAGGAGTTTTTATTTGATAAGAACAAACAAATGAACAAAAATGCAAAAAAAAAAATCTGCAAAATTGTGTGTAGGCTCGAGCCTTTTAGCCTATATGTAATATACGCCACTGGTATGTGTAAATTCTAAACCCACTCCCCCTTTTTTCTTTTTATGTGCATTAAACGGGAAATAACTCTTACAGGAAGTTGTCGAACTATTTTTAAGAAATTCATTCGCTTGATAATACACATATCATAAATTAAGTGTACAGTGACGATAGATCTGTACATATGCTTTAAATATACGACAATTACATTTTAATCTGTAAATTTATATATTTCTTTGGATAACAAAATAAAAATATCTATCGAAATGAACTTTTTTCTTCGGTTGCCATGTTAGCGGATGTATCTCAAACAGTTTGTTGTTAGGCTTCCTTAGGAGAACTAAAAGTGTGGATTTACGATGGATAACGAAGAAGAACAGACGCCTGTTGCCGCAGAAGAACCTATTAACGAGGAAGCGGAAGAAGATGCAGCAAAAGAAGAAGGGGAAGAAGAGCCTGCAAATCCTGAAGATCTTACCGAGGATGCAGAGGCATTGAAAGCAGAGCTTGCTAAAATAGTCGTGCATCCACCGACTCAAGAAATGTAAGGGTGTAAATATTGTGGTAGTGCAATGTGTAAACCGTCCAAAAAGCTTTAATGTTCGAATTTCAGTTCTGCAAACACTATGTTGTTTGAAACATAGAAATAAACGACTAAATAAATATATACTATATAATCCAGAGCTTTCAGCTGTACCGTGACACGGTGACGGTGGTATGTTTTTCAGATTCAGAAAATTTCTGAATCTGAAAAATCTGAATCTGAATATGTAATCCAGATCTTTCAGTTATACCGTGACTCGATGACGGTGGTATGTGCCCTATAACTCAAATAACAGTACAATAACAGAACAGCACGTAACAAATTGAATAATGGGTTGATGTTTTTATTCTGCACTTGTTCATTGATTGACAATGCAAAATTTAACAGGATAAATGATGTGTAACACACAGGGTGAAAAATTGTGGCAAGACCCGCGACTCAAACCCAGAACCTTCCGCTATCATGGCAGATGCTCTAACCATTGAACTATCTGGGCCCATACCGGCATCTGTCACACTTCTAGCTCCCCTGCCAGAGGTTTTCAAACCTTGAAACCCAACAGAGAAATTACCCTGGTTCTTCTTTATATGAAGGTCACACAGCACCAAATTCTGTTACAGGCAGGGTGAAAAATTATGGCTGGACCTGGGAATCAAACTCAGAACCTTCCACTATCAAGATGGATGCTCTAAACATTGAGCTATCCAGGCCGATACCAGCATCCGTCACAGAATAAGAAATTATTCGAAGTATTGAGCCAAGACATTACAAGTCTATTTCCAAAGCTTAATATACAATTGTAAGAAGATACTAAGTTTCCTTATATATGCTGTGGTTTGGATTTTTACATTGTTCCTACTTTGATTTCTTAATATTTCCCACTCCCTTTTGTTTGTTACGGTAACAGGTGAGGAAATGGCAACATCTAATATATCATCATGTGGATACCTCATACTGCATAAAATTATGTTATGTATTTAAGTTTATATTACTATACTGAATGACCCTGGTGCCTATTCAGTAATTATATTTTCATTTCAGTTATAGAGCTCTTCTATTCTCAGTACTTAGTACTTTCCATGCAGGTGCTCTACCAATTGATCTAACTAGCCAATATTTATATATATATATATATATATATATATATATATATATATATATATATATTGCCATTAAGCATCAATTAAATGCTTTATTTTTGATTGGTGCTAACAAAGTTTAACTTGGTGTTTATATATCCCAAATTACATAATATTAGTGAGAGCTATAGAAACGGGGGAAATAATTTCAGTTCTCAACATATTAATTATAATGTAAATTCTCTACCAAGTGACTTTTCTAAACTGCTGTTCCAGTTTGCATCCTTAGGTTTGTTAGTGAACCAGTTATTGGACTATAGTTATTTGATCTTACTAGAACTCGTCAGTTGTATAAAATTAGAGATTTAAGGTTTATGTTATATTAAGTTGAAAATTCAGTTAAATATAAATAAAAAGGAAAATTTACTGAAACATCCACTTTGAAAAAATGATATCATTTCAATCTTTCTATCATTGTTAAATTAATGCTATCAATTCTTTCTATTTCAGCAATCCAAATGAAGAATTTGACCAGTCAGAGTTTTCACCATCTTATAAAGATAATCTTCCCAAAGAAAATATAGTGCTTCAATATGCAGAAAATTTTAGAAGGCAAATGGTACAACTATATAGAGACAGGAAACCACTCTTCCTGAATCCTATCAATGAATGTGGCATTGAGGTATATTTTTTTCGCTGATAAGTTTATGTGCTTTTTCCTATGCATGTGACTTTATATTTTCATTATAAAAATGTTTTTGTATTTAAGAATTTCTTTATCAAATGTAATTGAAAATATGTAAACAACATTACTTATTATCAATTTATACTTTTTTATTGTAGAAATTTGTATGCACAACAATAAGACCAACACAACTAGAGTACAAAGAGCTGTACAATTGGGAAGGGTCTGCTGAATTTGTCGCAGATTATCTAAATATAGAGCCTCTTAAACCAGAATATGAACTTGTAAGTCAATGCCAATGAAGTTATAACTTCAGTATCTCTATAATAGTTAAAAATATTTACTGAATGTTTTGTATGTAATAATTAAATGTAACAACTCTTGGGCTAAAGAAGTGTAATAAATATTTTAATGCATTATTGTAATGATTAATGACTCCTTTATTCTCTGTTTGTAGCCAAAGAGATTGATATCTCCCACAACAGTATTGAAAAGACAGAAGGGAAACTGCTTTGAGTACAGTACCCTATTGTGTTCTCTGCTGATTGGAGCAGGATATGATGCTTATGTGGTCAGCGGTTATGCTACAAAGGAGACATGTTTAGCTGATGAGTCCAGAGATATTTGTCCTCTCCTTAGAAAGAAAGAAGAGGTGCATACATACTTCAACATGTCATTGTTAATTATGGATATTATAGTGTTTTAGTTTTTTGCTGTCAACCAGTTTTCTGTGGCAAGATTCAAGATGTTTTATCCTTTCCTTTAAGAATATGTGTTATGTATCTATTATTATATGTTATTATTAAAATGGATTTATGATTTTTTGTTAAGAATTACTTTAGAGTTTGTAAAGTTCAATCATTTAAGTGCTTGGATCATGAAAGGGAGGTCAGTCAGTGTCTTCTCTTTCAGACACAACAGTAAAAACTGAGGTCCCATGTCACAGTAGATGTGGCATGTGAAACATCCTTAACTGTTTGGATGGTTTATTACATAGGTCTAAATTTGTGCAGTGCACCAGACAAATGCGATTACCATATAAATTCAATAATTTTGGTGAGACATGCAATAAAAATCAATGAAAAATCAAATTGAAATTATTTTAAAATGCTCATTTGGATTTTGTAGAAAAAAGAAGAAGAGAAAAAGAAAGAAATTAAGAAATACAATGTTAAACCACCACGTGATTTGCGTAGTAAATTTGAACTGAAACAAGAAGCAAAGAGGAAAGCAGAAAAAGAGGCAGAAGAAGAGAAACGTAAAAAGGAAGAAGAAGAAAGAATTGCTGTAAGTTCCATCACCTAGATTGTTGTTCAATTTTTCGAGTTTCTACTTAATCTCATGGAAAATTAATGATTCATTAATGAAAAGAAATGAATATTTAAAGGATGCAAAATGTATAAATGTAAAAGCATATGTTAATACAATTTTCTTATAAATTATCATCAGTTTCATTCCCATTTTTTTTTTCTCATCAGGAATTAGAGAAACCACCACCAGATCCTTACTATGGTTTGAGGATACATGCATGGGTCCTGGTACTCTCTGGTAAACGTGAGGTACCAGAGAACTTCTTTATTGAACCATTCACTGGTCTGTCACACTCAGTAGATAGTGCTAATTATCTGGGTATTGAATCAGTATGGAACAATTTCAATTACTGGGTGAACATGCAGGATTGTTCAGAAGGAGTGAAGGTGAGGTAGTATGTTAATAGACACTTGTAGATACATTTGTATGTCCTGAAGAAAAAAAAAGATATTTGATGATACAAAAATGACTCTTAGATTAAAGTTATAATTGTGTATAAATATCAAAGAAATAAACTTATTTTCTATGAAATATTCATAACAAGTAATTAATAATGATGATTTATTATATTATTTTCTACTGTAGTCATATATTAAATATCTCATTAAGTAATGATAGTCACTCACTCAGTTTAAATGTTTTTTTGTAAATAAGACTTATGCACATATTGTCTTCTACATGAAATAATTATATGTACATAAAATTTCTTATGAGAAAAATAATGTTTTATGTCATCTATTTTTAATAATTGTGTATAAAATGAATTTTTCATGTAGTGAATAATATAATTTGTATAATTTCTTATAGTAATGATTGTGTTTAAAGTGTTTTCACAAGGTTCAGTATGCTGTTTGTTTAAGTATTACAGTTGTGGATGATTTTTATGTATTCATTTGTTTTATCATAGATACAAATCAATAAGGGAGCTTTCATCTTCATATTTATATAATTATATTAAAGCTTGTTTATTACATGAGCATTTCTTCATCACAGGGCCTGAGTTATGATCTAGGAGATTGTACAGTTTGGGAGTATATGTTTCCCAACAATGACAAACCTTTGCTGAAGATACCTGAGGCAGAAGATGACCTTATGGATGGATTAGATGATGATGAGGTAGGCAAGTAGTGACTACTGTATTATACAGTATTGCTGTGGGAAGTGATAGTATGATTTATAGAACTTCTTTTTAACTATTAGTTATTGTTTACAGTCTTTATTGGTAGTTAGATAATGTTCATTGGCCTAGATCAATTACGAAGGCAAAAAACTCCAAAATTGCTAGATACCATGTATATGTAGATGCTGTTACTCATTGTTTTTAAATGTTTGGTTTTCAGAACTCATGTGCTACATATTGCATGTGTGGAATATTTTGTTTTCAAAGAAACAAAAGGTCCTCTTAATAATATAACTTGATTATTTCTTCTTACTCAGATAGCTTTAGATATATAAAGAACTTCATTTACAGAAACCTTTATCTCTCAATTATGAATCATTGATAATTAATTTTGATTTGTAATTAATGTAGAAAGAGTTTCTATAAAGGAATTTATAATGTGTATAATGTATAAAATCCACTTGACTTAAATTCAATTGGGAAAAATTTGTACAGAAAATTTTAACCAACATTAGATATTTGCATTCAAACATTCTATATTTGATGCTCTTTTGCTGTTTAAATCTTAGAACTATCATAACGTAATAGAGGTAGGTAAACTGCTGGTGAGATGAGACTGTCTCAGAATGTATCATGAGATATATATATATACTTTATCCAATATTATTGCATGAAATTTAGTCAATAACTCAGTGAATAATAATTCACATGCTATACCTGATGGTTGATTGACATGTTTATATACTGTGTGGGTGTGATTTATACATGATTTCTGTAAAATGTTTTTTTTAATGTGATTTTCTCAGTTTTGGAACCAATTATGTATACATGGAGTTATTTCAAGAAGTTTACAGTGGAAATTTCTGGTACTTGAACCACCAGATTAGCTAGTTCAGAATATCAAGCGCTCCTGAACATGTTATGCTTAATGATAAAGAGTGTGATAATTATCACTCATTAGGTCATTGCATTGTTTGATTCTTACATAATTTTATTGACTGCATGCATCTTGTTGACAATGATCTGTGTTTCAGAAAAAATCCAGTCGCCCTACAACTGTGCCTACACGGGAGAACACCCAACTGTCATTGTCCTCGGTCATTACTGTTTAATTATTGCATTGTCCTCAGTCGTTAGTGTTTATTGCAGTGCTCTTGATAATTAGTGTCCACAACAGTAGCATATATTGCTACCATTGTCTTGGATTATTAATGTTTATTTCTGTGTTGTATCATAATTTAATTTGTATAGATAGAAGAATGTCTTTTAAAATAAGGGAGGATAGAGGAAAAGAGAATATATGAGCATCTGTCAGATATGAAAATGACTCAGAATACAAATTTTAAGAAACAAATTAAGCAATATTAAATATTAAACTTTCTAATTATCAAATAATAGTTTATAAAACATTCTTTATCCTCTCTTACTTGTATGTGTTATGTAAACATGGTCAGAATTTAAGTCATAGAATGGGAATAGTGATTTATTCCATAAATGTATGTTGAAGGAAATGAATCTATGGTGGGTGGTGGAGATTTTAGCAACAACCTGCAAGAATTGACCATGTTTACAACAGTACATGCACTATGAATGTCACTGTATATAATAAGATATACAATGAACTAATGCGTTCTTCTTTGCAGTATATTGTAGGATTTGGCTTTGAAATAATATCTAGTAATCTATTAAATAATCATCATGAGTTTTATGCATTATACTTTTAGCTGAAAAGTAATAATTCATGTACATGTAATACTAATTTGTGTGGCTTTGAGAAGGTTCATATAAGTTCTAATTCATAATGCTTTTAAAAGTTCTAAATGTTGTAAATTTAGTGTAACTGTGCTTTGTTTTTCAGCTTGAAGTTCTTTAACTGAAATTGTCATGACTTAATTTGAATGCTTATTGTTTTCTTACACAAAATAGATATCATCGCAATGAAGTTTGAGTCTAAAAAAAACATGCACTAATGAAAAGTGATTGTGATTTAGTAGTGCTTATTGGTGAATTTCAAAGATATGACCTATAAAAGAATGGATAGAATGGATTAAATTTGATAATTGGCACTAAATTGAAGTTTTCTGCATGCATTATACATTTATGTTTACATGAAGATAAGCTCATTTACTTTATAATGGGTATAGTGCTGTTGTAGTTACATTAAATATTCTTTACATTTTCCTTTGTATTTATTCAATTATAGGAAAATGAAGAGAATGAGGTAGAAAAATATCTGGACATGCCACCATCTTGGGTAGATGCTCTGAAACTCTCACTCAGGGGTAAGCAGAAAGCAAGAAGGGAGTAGGATTGTTTTGGGGTTAATGTTGTGAGGCAGAATGTGATACACATCTTATGCTTGGTACATTATCATAGGATATCTATAGAGAGAGAAGCATCAGAAGATCATTGTGATCCATATGAGGAGAATGAAGGAATACATGTATCAATCTTGAAATGTTACAAATAGTATTTTTTAAAGTGCAGTAATGAGAAATATGGAATGTTTTATTGGTTTTATTTTAAAAAGTATATAAGTGATATGTAGCTGTGTCTAAATAAAGTTAATATTTTTTATCTGTTAAGGAAAAGTAATGTTAAAAACTAATGTACAAAATGTATGATTTACATAGTTTTGGAATGTTTTCTTTAGTTGACCAAAGCATTGTGTATTATTGTGAATTAAGGAGCAATTGAATTTTGAATTATTTTTTTATTGAATGAATCATGATTTTAGAATATTTCTATCATCTTGAATAATCTGCAATTACCTTCTCAGTAATTTTCTGTAAAATTTAAAGTTCAAGGTCACAGGAGCTTGATCCTTTTTTGCTTGGCTACAATTATGGCTGAAACTCAATAGAGCATGATGTACTTGTTCAAAGATGTAGGGTCCAAATTATCACTTTACCATTCCAAGATGTTCTAGTATGAGGTATTATTCTTGATATTACATTTCTTTTGTTATTTTCTTATTTTGTCAAACATACTGAATTTCAATCGCAGATTTCCAAATGAGATGTCCACAAGGAAAGAAGACCAAGTTGTATAAACATGCAAAGTTGGAAAAGTTTGCACATTATCTTATGAAGGATGGACTGGTCTCCAAATTAAGTGTTTTTGAAAATAAAGAACGTAAGTACTTTATAATAAATCCTTTATTTCAGATAGATGGTATAAATAAAAATTCAATGAAATAACTGAAACATTTATTCTTTTCTTCTATTTAAAAAGATTTGTCTTTGGTGATAAATGTCTAAAAAAAAAAGACAAGAAATTACATGAATAATTTGGGCAAATTTCTGTTTTTTTCAATTGTACCTTTATCTTTTTAGTGACAGATTTGATAATGACTCGAGAATATTTTGCTCATCGTATTGACAAACTAACACATAAAGTAACAAGTCAGAGAACTGGATGGGTAACAGAAAATTTTGAACCAGGAAGACCAAGGTGTCTTAAAGGTAAATATCTTGTCACAAATATCAAATATAAGAAGTCTACCCTGTTTATTTGGTATTTTGTATGAAATAGATATTGTATGTATTTGAATGCACATAGATTTAAGTTCAAGTTTGAGAAATTGATATTTAAAGTAATTGAGTTTTAACAAGATTTACCTTGCTTTTTAAGAACATACCTACAAGTCCAGTGCACCTGGTCCTGAAAATGAGAGAACTATGTTATTTTACCATGAGGCAAGAACAGATGGTTTATTGAAAAGAATGGAGACACCAACAGAGATGACGGAGGAATACACAAACAGGGATGATCACTTATATTATAAACATGTAGAATATGGAAAACGAACCAAGAAATTCGGTCCACAAGAAAGCTCCCCTGCCAAGAACACAAGACCTATACTGGTATGCTAATTTAAGTAATTTAGAAAAAAAAACCAGCTGTGCAAGTCTGACAGACATTTATCTTAATGATGGCATAAAATTACCAAAAATAGATGTATGCTTATCAACCCTAGACATGTAATGGTAAATTGATAAATTTAGCGTTAAGCATAATATTGTATTTATTGTAGAAAATGATACAGAAGTTTCACAGGAATCGTAACAAGCCAGCTAATGAGGATCTTGCAGAGTTAGTTTTCCATATAGCAGAGGATAAGATACAGATTTGTTACCACACACAGGATCCTCGTATAGCCTCCTCCACCAGGGAATTCCTTAAACCTCATAACTGGGATGAGAAGGGTGCCACTCTGACTTTCACTCCAGATATGCACCAGACTTTCCAGGTAAAGAGATATTCAGGGTTTCTATTACTTTCAATTCTATAACTTATGCGTTTTTAATCTAATAAGTAATCATTTGAAAACAATTATGGTTAAAACAAGAATTTTAGTTTTTGTGTACAAGTGTAAAAGTATTGACCCTTGAATTCAAAATTAACAGCACTCACTGTTTGTATATATTGAATATCTAAAAACACATATTGCAGGTTGACCCAAATCTCCCTCAAAACAAACAAGTGGAACTGTATGAAATGCTAATGATGCTTCTGAAGGCAGAGGAAAAATGTAGGTCGGATGTGCTGGACTCAGAACAGGAGGTTAGTATTTGTACAATGACCTAGATTGGGAGACATGTGTTTCATGATATAGGGCTTTTGATGATGATGCATCTACTTTCTGATATATGCACATGATATGATTCCTATTATTTTGCAATGTAGATGCATGTTTGTGAAACAAGAAATAGTTTGTACATTGCATTTGAAACCTGGTGTGTTCAACTGACTATTTGGAACGCAATTTGATGGTTGCTTATTCATCCAGTTCATGGTCATGTCAGATGTACATCTAATAGCTGGAAAATCAAGGTGGAGTTCTCATCAAGGATAAGTCTGGATGTTAAAATTTGAAATTACCCATTGGGAAGATGCTTATCAGTGTATCACAGTTTAAACTTCAAACATTTCATTTTTATGTTTCGCCATTATGATATATTTTCAAAGATAGAAAGTGGCATTCAAACAAACAATTTCATAGCATGGTTTTATTTGTTTGCTTTTTCTTTAATACCACCCCAGGATTATTTCACATGTAGGATAGACAAGAAGGTAAAAGATGATAAGTCATCTCAGAATATTCCTTATTGATAGCCAGATGTGTGCAGTCTTGTTTTAAAGACATAAAATGATAGCAATTCAACAGGAAGTATTTTATATCAAGTGATGACTTGGTATGATCAATTTCTGCAGCCTTAAATTTTACAGATATTGTAATATTTTACAGGTGCGAGCAATTTTAGATGATAGAGTTAAAGAAGAAACAGCATCTGACCTTGAAATTTCTGTATATGACACAGAAAGAAATGAGAAAGCCAAGAAGCACAGAAGGGAATTGGTATGTACAGATGACCCACATTTAAAATTTACCCATAATTTACCTGGAAATGAACCTTAACTACTTAAATTCCTCCTTTTGAATGTATGTTCATATTTCTATTGATTTAGATATAAATGTAGATGCTATTTTTTTTTTAATCTTCTGCCATTTAACTTGTATTTTATTGTTAGATATATATATGAATGTTACAGATTTTGAATTTACATTGACCTATTTTCAGGAGAGAATTCAATTGGAGGAGAAGATGCGTAAACAGGAAATGGATATTGATTACTTGGCACCTTTCTTGGCAAAGATTGGCAATCCTGAAAAACTGTCTAAAGCACAAGCATTCAGTCTGAAAGAGGAATGCTTACAGGATCTTAAACAGAGGTTGATTGACAAGGCTAATCTCATTCAAGCTAGATTTGAAAAAGTAAGTAAACCTCTTTGCTTGAAGAACGATTTAGTATAATGATGATGACAAATACTGTATTTACTTGAATATAATACTCACTTTTTTTCGCCAATTTGACCCCTCACTTTCTCACTGCGTAGGGTTAGAAATCTGGAACTTTTTTTTTCCACGCTTTTAAGCTTCAGTGGCGGATTTAGAGGAATGCGTGTGTCCGTTAAAGTATCTAAAGCCGTCAATCAAACCCATGAGGCTTGAGATATATCTATTGTCTGTATACTGTCTACTTCCTGTAGTAAATGCCCAAGGCGATGTAAGGAGTAAAGTCTACAATTTGGCAGAATACTTGTGCCGTGTTATTTAGCAATGGTTTCTGATTAGCAGATTGTACGGGTGATATACCGGTAATGATTTATCCTTAATTGGTTAATCAATAGTTATGCAACAGGTGAAACTACTTGACCGTAACGGCACGAGCATCGACAGTTTGGATAACAATCATTCATTAGTTTTGGGGTTTTTTTATAGATATTTTGTCTTTACAAATATTTGCGATCTCCGCGTAAAGTTCACATAGTATCAGGGACGTATATATGAAAAATGAAGCGATCGTGTGGGACGAGGGTACTAGTTAAAACATTTTAAGTCTAAGCGAGTTTGATTGTAAATGAAATGAAAGAGAAAAAAGCATTGATATCACACGATGAATAAAGGCTGGTTGACTTCAGTGCCGCTTTTGATAATAATACATGTTACGCGATTACACTGTAAAAGGTATACGGCAAAGCAAATTCAGCTCATGGTCTTGCTGTTTCAACACGAAATTGACTTCTTGTTTTGGATTTTTCCCCTGTGTATTATACACGGAGTTAGAAGTTTTTTCATGATTTTCGAGGTCATTTTGGGGGGTGCGTATTATATTCGAGTAAATACGGTACTGCATAATCATCATTATTCAATATTGATTTCTTGGAAATTGATATAGAGTATGATGTAGTATATACAGGTATATGATAATCATGTCAAATATCAAATTGTAATATTTACAGAAGAATTAACATTCATTATGCTAAATGTGCTGTAATCAAGGTATAATAAGATGTACTGAGTAATTGAATTTATCTATATAATGTAATAAACCTGACAGTAGCTTAGCCATATTAGAAAGCACCTTGTCCTTGTGTGTTGTATAGGAGAGCCAAGCATTAGAAGAGAAGCAGTTATGGTACCAGAAGAACCAAGTCAGCATGGGCAAGGAAGATGAAGAACAATATCTGACTTACTGTAAAGATGCTATCTTCAGGATACACATCCTGGACCAGAGATTAGCCAGGTAAGTTTGGGATAAGGGGAATAAGATAAGAGTTTGGTTCAGTTGTGGGGTGAAAGGGAAGAAGAAGTATTGAATTAAGGTGAAAAAATATGAAAATGAGGAGCAGTCTGGCAGTGTAATGTTAGGCTGAGATTAAGGTGTAAAGGAGGAGGAGGCCTCATAGTATACGGATAAGTTTGTGAAATAGGAGAGTTTGGTAAACTTGGTGTTTAAAAGGAATGGGGTAAGAAAATACGATGCAGCATGGTCTGATAATGGGTGTTTTCTCTTACATTTATACCATTAGACTAGCTTAGGAAATAGTTGAGGTTAAGAGAGAGGTGAAACTGAGGTAGAGGATGAGAGGAATCTTTTACCTGAATGTTATAGGAAATATTATACAAATATACAATTCTCAAATGAAAAACAGCATTATCAACCAATTTAATTCATATAAGAAGCATGTATTAAAGTGTTTATAGTTGCACTATGAAATTATTTACAATTACTTATGTATTTTAGACATAAGGAACAAGCTCCACACAAGTACATGCAACTGGAACAGAAATTAAGAAATGATGAAAGACTTGCAGAATTCTTTTGAAAAGAAGGAGCGGAATATTTTATGAAAAAATGTGATTAATAGTGGACTGGAAATGATTGACATTATTTATTAAGTCTTTCAAGTATGAAATAAGCTCCCATTTCTGAAAATATTCAGGGGTTGAAATCTAAATTCACAATCTGAAGTTACAGTTTAGGGAAAGTATTTTCATTCTCTGTAAATCATTTGAATATCTGCTCATTTATGTACATTATCATCTCTATCTACTATGAATACTGATTTGAATGTTTATTTCAGTAAAATATATAATGTGAAAGTTTGAGTTTTATTTTCATTATATATTCTCATTTTTTCCAATATTGGCTTCTGTGATTTCATACCTGTATGAGAAAATGATAGAAATGCTATTACATGTATTATAATCTCTTGCTTTTGAGCTGATTGGGGATACAGATTTAGAAATGCTATTAATTGTGTTTGTACATGTTAGTCGGTACTATCAAGCCAAACTTGGGATTCAAGTAAGAATTCTTACCATTAAAACATTCGATAGGAATCAGAAATCCATTTTGATTCATCAATTATGTTGAAATATCCACTCAATCTTTTTTCGAAATGTATATCAAAGACATCATTAAAATCCTTTAGTAAATCAAACATTGAGCTTATAAGGTGTTTGAATATCCATCTCAAATAACCTAAAGATTAGGTTAATTAATGGTATGCAGTAAAGTATCTACAGTTTTGATTTTTCTTACATATAAAAGAAAGTCATATAGCATATGATTCTTTGACTGATTTAAATGAAATTTGATTATACAAACTTGTATGATAACTTTTGTATACATGGTGTAGACTATGTTTTCCAATCTCATTTAAGCTTTGGTGGCCATCTTAGTGGACCAAAACATCACTCTGTCACCACTCTGAAACTGTCGCTTTAACATTCTGAAAGGCTGTTTGGATTTGTTTTTATTAAAAACATTGACAAACTTGAATAATGAATGACAAGTGACGGTAATGTTATCAACTTGAATATTAATGTCTATAAATGAAAAAACAAAGAATCAAACAAACACACAAATTATGGTGATGACAATGCAACAATAACGATGCTGGTCGTTTCAGTGTTGTTGCTGTAGATGGTTATGATTCTGTAGGTGGTGCCATTGCTGCTACTGATAGTGGTGGCACCGTTGTTGCTACTGATAGTGGTGGCGCCGTTGTTGGTAACAGTGATAGTGATGTATCAGTGTTGCTGCGATTGAAAGTGGTGGTGATCCCGTTGTTGCTGACAGAGGTTGTATCGCTGATATTCGAAGCAATGGTGATGGCAGTAGATGGCAAAGAATAAGAGATTAACATCAATTTGGAGTAACAACACTCTGAATAAAGATGCATTCATTTCCCTCTGCTTTTGTATTTTTGGATTTAAGCATTGCGGCATAGTACTTGTTCACTTGAAGCATTTATAATGTACTTTCCACGATTACCTATTGTTCTTGGAAAATACAACTTCTGTGTACATACCCCGCATTTATATCACGCTCTACAATGATAGAACACTGCAGATTTAGTTTGTTATCTGCTAGCTGTTTTATCATTTATATCACGCTCTACAATGATAGAACACTGAAGATTTAGTTTGTTATCTGCTAGCTGTTGTATCATTTAAAAGCCGTGAAACGAATTGGAATTTGATCTCTAAATCGAGCCGAGAAAAAACAGAAAGTGGGCCATAACAACTCGAAGTGACAAAATTAAGCAATTTATGATTTTTATGCCACAGGATCGATAGATTAGGGGCATACTGTTTTTATCCTGTTGGTCTGTCTGTTTGTCTGTCGTCAACTTTAACCTTGGCTATAACTTTTGAACCGGGAGGGTTAGATACTTCGTATTTGACATGCGTACTCAACTAATGAAGCCCTTTCAAACGACACAGAGGTCGATGACCTTTTTACCTTGACAATGACCTTCACACTAAAAATAACTTTTTGGACTTTACCGTTTCACAAAAACAGCTCGTTTTTTTTTTATTATTAATAGATGAATGTATATTAGAGGAATGTCGCATGAAGATCCTCATTAAATACTCCTACAGGGGATGTACATGCAAGTGTCGCGATCATACAGCTCAAGTTACCTCCAAATTTTATGCATTCCATGATCAGCACCTTTGGGTCCGGCGCCATAAACTGAGGAAATATTTAAGTCAGTTATTTCATTTTAATTTATTCCATTATCAAACTTTCAATTAAATTGTCATTTAGAATGGTTTAATTCTATTTATCGATAGAATAAAACTCAATAAAATCCAAATCCCAGTTTTTAATTGATTGTTGGACAGAAGAATATGAAATTATGACTTAAATATTTTCTCAGTCTATGGCGCTGGACCCTGATGAAGGCGGCATACCCGAAAAATGTATGATGTTCATTGAATTGTGTTATACCATGGCAGGTCCCGTATCATCTCGTCTCATTTATTTCTGTTGTGCGATCAATGATCATCCGATTCCTCCTGAAATGATTGGCTATATTTTACATACTTTAAATATTCTCTCGACTTAAGTATTCATAGCACAGAAGGGAGATATCTCATTTTTCTAGCATAATGAAATTGACCTCAGGACATTCTGAACACTATTACGCTTTTGATCTTAATTTGATATTATCAACTTTTCAATACAACTCGGAGTTCATCCTCAAATGACATAGAAAGCGCTGGAAGCCATTTATAGAGGTCGGTTATAAATGGTACAAAGAGCCAGAAGCAAACTCGAGATTCTGTGAAGATCATGGGCCATATTGACAGGGGTCGTGACTACTGTGTTCTGATTCTTGCCATAATTACTCTTATAATCCTATCACATCTGCATGTAATATCTCTGATTTTCAGAAATGTATTTCAAATATGAAATGACTAACAAGGTTTGAAACAAATCCATGCATAATGAAACGAAATGTCCGAAAGCAACAGGCAGAATTGATAGTGATCGATAAATCTGATGTTCAGTTCAGCAAAAAGAGAAGTCAACTACGTATATCTTTCCTTTGTAGATGTTTATCAATTTATGTCAGTTATACGAACAACCGGTAAATATATCTTTCCTTTGTATATGTTTATCAATTTATGTCAGTTATAACAACACGAAATATATGTGGAAAAATTCAGATATACTTATATGTGAAATGTAAGTCCCTCTTTTTTATGTTTTCTACTTTTCTAAAAACGAGAGATAGAATGTGTTGCGGTGATTATCATTTAAGTTAACATTCTATGTCATGTTCCGAAATTAATGGGTGAGTTTATATAAAATATCTGTCCTTGCAAATGTGAACTTCAGAATTTAAATATTGTAGTATTTATCTTGCTTCTTGTTTCGTGCAAAGAACGACCCTGTGCATACAACTTGTCAGCTCAAAACTAAATTCACTCTGAACACGTCTTCACATGCAACTCTCGAAATCACTTTTCGGTAAAAAGAAATTTGCCAATAGTTCGTCTTTAATTTTGTCACATTTTCATCTGTTCCTAAGCGCTGGTCTAGTTGTCACCAAATACATGTACTTAACATTGTGTATATGAAATTCAAATTATTATATATGGTGGTCCTTGGGTATTAGGAAAATACCAACCCGTGGTCCGAATTGTGCGGAATCCTGAAAAACTTATACAATGTACTTATAACAATAATGTTACAATTTATACACCCGTGGTTCGAATTGTGCAGAATCCTGAAAAAAAATCTACCTGTAAACATTAATGCTACAATTTACACCGTATTCTGAAGTTGTGTAGACACAATATTTTGGGTTTTGATGCCTCTCCCTTTTCCCATGAAAGACACCATTTGTCTCCAGTTTGCCTGTCACAAAGCTTAAACCCAACATTCTATGTTGTGCAAGACATGTTCTTTATCGTTCCTGCCAATTTGCTTTTGTATTGAAGGCAAACAATTCATAGATGTTTTGTAATAAATTTCAATGTTAAATTCATGCTGAATGTAGAATTAGAATAGGCCACTGCACAAGCGTCTCTGATTGACTGATTGGTTATTGTTTTACGTCACTCCACGATTATTTCACGTATATGGTGACGGATATCTGCCTGATGCATTGCATACAAATTTAGACCCCGAAGCTGTGAGGGATCGTTTACGTGCCACGCCTACCGTGACACGGGACCTCGGTTTTTACTGTCTCATCCGAAAGGCAGAACATCGGTGTGCCCAGGGCGGTAGTCGAACCCGGGACCTCTCGATCACGAGCCGAGCACCTTATCCACTAGGCCACGCCGGCTTAGCGTCTCTGACACCGTCAGAGTTGTCAATCCTCTGTGGAGAACTAACACTCACTCTGTTCAGGAAGCGTCTCCGACACCGTCAGCGTTGTCAGTCTCAGTCACCATCAGAGTTGTCAATCTTCCATGGGGATCTCACATTTAGTCTGTATAGGCAGCGTCTCAGTCACCGTTAGAGTTGTCAATCATCCGTGGAGAAATAACATTCAGCCTCTACAGGCAGCGTCTTAGTCACCGTCAAAGATATCAATCGTCCATGGGCAACTAACATTCAGTCTGTACAGGCAGCGTCTCAGTCAACGTCAGAGTTGTCAATCCTCCGTGGAGAAATAATATTCAGTCTGTACAGGCAGAGTGTCAGTCACCGTCAGAGTTGCCAATCCTCTGCAGGAAACTAGCATTTAGTCTGTATAGGTAGCGTCTCAGTCACCGTCATAGTTGTCACTCCTCCATGGGGAACTAACATTTAGTCTGTGTAGGCAGCGTCTCAGCCACCATCAGAGTTGTCAATTCTCGGTGGAGAAATATCATTCAGTGTGTATAGGCAGCGTCTCAGTCACCGTCAGAGTTGTCACTCCTCCATGGGAAATAACATTCAGTCTGTACAAGCATCGTCTCAGTCACCGTCAGAGTTGTCAATCCTCCGTGGAGAACTAACGTTCAGTCAGTACAGGCAGCGTCTCAGTCACCGCCATAGTTGTCACTCCTCCATGGGGAACTAACGTTCAGTCTGTACAGGCAGCGTCTCAGTCACCGTCATTTTTGTCACTCTTCTATGAAGAACTAACATTCAGTCTGTATATGCAGCGTCTTAGTCACCATCAGAGTTGTCAATCCTTCGTGGAAAACTAACATCTAGTCAATCCAGGAAGCGTCTCAGTCAACGTCAGAGTTGTCACTCCTCCATGGGGTAATAACATTCAGTCTGTACAGGCAGCGTCTCAGTCACCGTCAGAGTTGTCAATGCTCCATGGAAAACTAACATTCAGTCAGTCCAGGAAGTGTCTCAGTCAACGTCAGAGTTGTCAATCCTTCGGGGAGAACTAGCATTCAGTCAGTACAGGCAGCAGTTCAGTTACTGTCAGAGATGCCAATCCTCTGCAGGGAACTGACATTCAGTCTGTACAGGCAGCGTCTTAGTCACCATCAGAGTTGTCAATCCTTCGTGGAAAACTAACATCTAGTCAGTCCAGGAAGCGTCTCAGTCACCGTCAGAGTTGTCAATGCTCCATGGAAAACTAACATTCAGTCAGTCCAGGAAGCGTCTCAGTCACCGTCAGAGTTGTCAATCCTCCGTGGAGAACTAACATTTAGTCAGTACAGGCTGCGTCTCAGTCAACTTCAGAGTTGTCAATCCTCCGCGGAAAACTAACATTCAGTATGTATAGGCAGCGTCTCAGTCACCGTCATAATTGTCACTCCTCCATGTTGAATTAACATTCAGTCTGTATAAGCAGCGTCTCGGTCACCATCAGAGTTGTCAATCCTTCGTGGAGAAATAACATTCAGTGTGTACAGGCAGCATCTCAGTAACTGTCAGAGATGCCAATCCTCTGCAGGGAAGTAACATTCAGTCTGTACAGGCAGCGTCTCAGTCACCGTCAGAGTTGTCATTCCTCCATGGGGAACTACCATTCAGTCTGTATAGGCAGCGTCTCAGTCACCGTCAGAGTTGTCAATCCTTCGTGGAGAAATAACATTCAGTGTGTACAGGCAGCATCTCAGTAACTGTCAGAGATGCCAATCCTCTGCAGGGAAGTAACATTCAGTCTGTACAGGCAGCGTCTCAGTCACCATCAGAGTTGTCATTCCCCCATGGGGAACTACCATTCAGTCTGTATAGGCAGCGTCTCAGTCACCGTCAGAGTTGTCACTCCTCTATGGGGAACTACCATTCAGTCTGTATAGGCAGCGTCTCAGTCACCGTCAGAGTTGTCACTCCTCCATGGGGAACTAACATTTAGTCAGTACAGGCAGCGTCTCAGTCAACTTCAGAGTTGTCAATCCTCCGCGGAAAACTAACATTCAGTATGTATAGGCAGCGTCTCAGTCACCGTCATAATTGTCACACCTCCATGTTGAATTAACATTCAGTCTGTATAAGCAGCGTCTCGGTCACCATCAGACTTGTCAATCCTTCGTGGAGAAATAACATTCAGTGTGTACAGGCAGCATCTCAGTAACTGTCAGAGATGCCAATCCTCTGCAGGGAAGTAACATTCAGTCTGTACAGGCAGCGTCTCAGTCACCGTCAGAGTTGTCACTCCTCCATTGGGAACTAACATTCAATTCATTCATGTGGTCGTCAGATCTTGTTTTCCTTTTTGCTTAGTCTCGGTTGGATTCTGTCGTGCGGTCGTCAGATATTGTATTCCTTTGTGTTTTGCATTGGTTGGATTCTGTCATGTGGTCGTCAGATCTTGTTTGGTTTTCGTTTTGCCTTGGTTGGATTATCATGTAGTTTTTAGATCTTGTTTTCCTTTTTGTTTTGCCTTGGTTGGATTGTCATGTAGTTTTCAGATCTTGTTTTCCTTTTTATTTTGCTTGGTTGGATTTTTATGTGGTTGATACATCTTGGTTTTCTTTTGCTTGGCCTTTGTTGGATTCCATCATGTGGTCGTCAGATTTCTAAACTCTTCTTTTAGGATTCATTTCATCTCTTAATCTCTGATACGCTTAAGGTACTAAATACGGACAACTCGTTCTAATTTTTTTTTGGGAAAACAACTCATATCAATAATTGAACGTTATGCGTATTACGCTTGAATAGGGATAATTGTGAATATATAATGCCTACGAACGAGAATTTAAAAAAAAAACCCTTCTTCATATCATATTTCTTTTATCATGAGTTGATGAAATATATAGAATGTTTAATAAGAAAGTAACGATTGTTATGATACTGTGGTATAAAAATGAATTCATTGACCGATGGAGATGTAAGAGCCGATATCCGCTAAGAGTGGTCGTGTTTTGTTTTGTTTTGTTAGTTACACCAACCACACAAAAATACATCAGATGAATGAAAAGACAGTTTTATAGAAAGCGTCTCAGAACAGTCAGAACAGTAATCTGGACACCTTTTACAAGTTTAACATTTCAAAATGTGTGACTATGCAATGTCATGAAGTAAATCTACTTGAATTTTGAATTTTACATTTTTGGGTGGGTTTTTGTTTGTTTGTTTGTTTGTTTGTTTTTTTTTTTTGTTGTTTTGTTTTTTTTTTGTGGGGTGGGGGGTTGGGGGTGAGGTTGGGGGTTTCGTATGTGAACGTTTCGTTTCTTTTTTCTGTGTTTTTATTTTTGTTTCTTTGGATTTATTTGGTGGGGCGTTTTGTTTTGGGATCGATAGATTGGGGGCATACTGTTTTTGTGTTGGTTGTCTGTTTTGTTTGTCTGTCTGTCTGTTGTCAACTTCAACCTTCGCCATAACTTTTGAACCGTGAGAGATAGAGACTAGATATTTGGTAAGCATAGAGTTTACTTCACCAATAACGCCATTTCAATTACAAAAAAAATTGATTTTGTGACCTTGATCATGACCTGTGACCTAAATTTCAAAATTTGCCTCATTTGGACTTTTTTGCCGCCAGGGGCTTTCGTGTTTCACAAAAATATCTTGTTTATTATGGGTTTTATCTCTTGATAAAAGTCACTATCTTGAATATTTGTATATATTCTTCTATACTCCTTTTACATAAATTAGAGTATGTTTTATCTGTTAGTTGTTTAAACCCCAGAAATAAACTGTGGTTTTGTTTATTTGTAAGTTACTGAAGTAATAAAAATACATGATTACTTTCATAAACTTTACATTTTTATGATTACAACATGTACTGATGTACTATAAGGTTTAAGTTATATTATGGGCAGGCCGATATAGTGACAGGTTGGTACACAGGCAGGTTGGTACACAAGCTGCTTGGTACAGTGGCAGGATGGTATAGTGGAAGGTTGGTACAGCTGCAGGTTGGTACACAAGCTGCTTGGTACAGCGGCATGTTCATACAGTGGCAGGATGGTACGGTGGCGGGTTGGCACAGTGGCAAGATGGTACAGCAGCAGGTTGGTACAGCTGCAGCTTGGTACAGTGGTAGGTTGGTATAGTTGCAGGATGGTACAGCGGCTAGTTGGTATAGCGGCAGGTTGGTACACAAGCTGCTTGGTACAGCGGCAAATTGTTACAGCGGTAGGATGGTACAGCGGCAAGTTGATACAATGGCAGGATGGTACAGTGGCAGGTTGGCACAGTGGCAAGATGGTACAGCGGCAGGTTGGTACAGCTGCAGCTTGGTACAATGGCGGGTTGGCATAGTGGCAGGTTGATACAGCGACAGGTTGGTATAGTGGCAGGTTGGTACACAAGCTGCTTGGTACAGCGGCAGGTTGATACAGTGGCAGGATGGTACAAAGGCAGGTTGGTATACAAGCTGCTTGGTACAGCGGCAGGTTGATACAGCGGTAGGTTGGTACAGCGGCAGGTTGATACAGTGGCAGGTTGGTATAGTGGTAGGATGATACAGCGGATAGTTGGTACAACGGCAGGTTGATACAGTGGCAGGATGGCACAGAGGCAGGTTGGTACACAAGCTGCTTGGTACAACGACAGGTTGATACAGTGGCATATTATCGGGTTCACGGTGTAAAGACGAATAGTAACGGCGGGTTGAATATTTACACTGATTTATCGTGAGATCACAAAGAAATATCTTGCATTTGATAGTTTGTTAATCATCTGTTTTGCTTCTTTTCTCTCAGTATTCCAGCATACTGCACATTTAAACACTGGCCACCTCCATGTAGGTGAAAAAAGAAAAAAGTGTTGGTAGCTACTGCATCGGTTTCATTCACGATTCTTAATGGTTCAACATTGTGATATCTTAGTGTTGTAATATACACGTAAGTAACACAATCTTCTTGCGCGAGTTAGAAGATAACTCTTTGATAATTCCGTAGCTCTCCATTGTACGTTTTCAAGAGTATGACTTCTTTCATAAGATAACGGACCAAACATTACTTTCATACTCAAGGTGTGGTCTTATTACACGCATGTTGAAAGTTTAAAAAAGAATTTTATCTAAGAGTGCTCGCTTCATATTCCCGGTTTGCGTTTTATGTTCTTGGAATTAAAGTGTTATATGTACGGTAATTCCAAGTCCTACGACTTTCTCTTCCCTCGTTACCCTTAATATATTTGTAATGTTTATCATCATAAATATCGCGTTCTAGAAGTTAGCATAAAAGAACAGTATTACTTACTGCTCTATCGTTTGATCCGTTTCAAAAATTATCCTTTCCTGTCGGCTGGTGTAACGTTTGCGGTTTTCTGTTTGAACAGAAACTTTCCTTCTTCTGTCATGGATGATACACTATGTTCACAGTACACTATTTTCGTTTATTACATGAATAACATAATACATAAATATTCCCTGGCCCTTGAGAGTTTGTAGTGACAACCTTACTTGGTAATTCTTTATTTTTTCACCATAATTATATATTTTCCAGAAGAGTATTTGCATGTTGGTTAGTATTAAATAATTCGCTTCGTTATCCTCACTGAAAATCTTGACGAAAAAAATTATTAATATGTACCTTGTGGCTTAGGTTGACCAAACCATCTGCATTTCCTCTTCAATAGTAACCGTTGCTTTAAATTGGATGTATACCCAGCAGTGATTCTCCACATTCTGGGTCATTGTCATCATTGACAATTCATGCACAGGTCCCCTTCAGTTTTTACTTTTGTAAAATTTCAACATCTAACATAACATTCTCTGTTTTGTTTTGCGCCAAAAGCTGTATCTTTTCCACATTAGTTTTAATATGTCACAGGACAGCATGATCAACCAAGGGATGTTGGGATGGTGTGGCTATGAGTAACTGATTTGTACACTGGTATATCTTATGTAACCAATGGATGAATTCTGTCTTCAAGCAATGGTGAGAATTTTTAACGAATTTAGCCTTGTCACGAGTTGACCACTAATTGTGATAAGTTAAAATATCTTTACACGTCATGTCAGTTAACGTTTCAAATCTGAAACCACCGCAATGAGTTCAAGGACACTTCACAGAAAGCAAAATATCCAAATATCCATGTTTGTTAATGTCAGTTAGATCTCCCCAAGGGTGGAACCAAGTGAAATTTCATAGATAGTTGTATTTTTTCTGGAAGTATTTAAAACTTTCTTGCACAATAAAACAATTGAGAAAATTGAAAGACAAAATCGATAAATTATGACCTGAGTCATATCTAGGTTAAAATTCTTCGCAAGATTTGAACTCCTACCCTACTTGTTTTTGTAATAAAACTAAAATAATTATTATTATTTTTTTTTTTTTTGGCAAAGGGAGGCACTCCAAAGATTTGCATTTCATCTATAACGGAAATGAAGTAAAAATTGTTAAAAACTTAAATATCTACATGTAGGTGTTCAATTCTCAAGGCATCGTCTCTGTAATTATAATATTGAGCAATTGCAACATGCAAACATATCTAATGGGCGGGTCCAAATTGTATCTTGGCCTACAAAGGTTGTGGTGAGGAATTTCAACGGTTTAAAGTTGTCATGCGAAATTTCAGGGTTTTTTGCCGAATTAACATCGACTTGTTATATTTTAAAACTCGAACACGTGTTGAAGACATGTCTTCACAGACTCTTTATCCAAATTGTAAATATCAAATTCTCTCGTACATTTCTCGTAGTTTGCTCGTCATAACTCGTGCAAATACTTAAAACTCGTCGTAATTCGTAATATGTCGTAGATACGTCTGAGGTCTCTGTTGTTGAGGTAGCGTAGTGCGCAGATCGTATAGAAAATGTTGAAACTCGTGTTGAAAATGAGAGTTGTCATACAATACACGTACCACTTTGGAAAAGAATTCGAGCAAGAGTCAAACGAATACCCTCTTAATCAGAAATCGTAGACAACATAAAAGTTTTCTGGCTAGTTATAACTCGAGTTATACCATTTCTTCTAAGTAACTCGTTACTCCAACTCGTGATAGTGGCTTGATATACAACTCGTGATAGTGGTTTGATATACAACTCGTGATAGTGGCTTGATATACAAATCCCGATAGTGGATTGGTATACAGCTCGTGGTAGAGGCTTGATATACAACTCGTGATAGTGGCTTGCGCCATCGACTACGCGTACAAATTTCGAATTTAAATTTGGCCAAAACTCTGTCGACACGACAAACAATACATATTTTAGTTTGTGGTTTGACGAACATCTGAAAATGGATAAAGCATTAAAGGAGTTGGCAAAACCAGCGTCCCGGGTACTACATTGTAGGTGCCCTTATTGCAATCGGCTCGATTGCATATTAAGATAGCAAATTCGTTTTGAGAGCGCATGTGCAAACTCCATTAGCGTGGCATGTTGGGTAATAATTTAGTACTAAGAAACAATATTAGCACATAATTCTATTTCTATAAATAAATCTTATGAAAATGATCACAATTTTAAAAAATGATTTGCTCACTACAAAAAACTACTTATTTCCGAATATTAACGATAATACCCGAGAGATTTTCCTCTAAAGGAAAAAAAGGCGCGACTACTTTCCTAATAAGGAAAAATTGAGGCGTGGCTTTAGAGATTTTAGCGGGAAAATTCACAACTGGGCAAAACAGCTGCATCAGAAAAATAATTCTATAAAAGGATCTAATTTTTTAAGATGAATTTCAAAAACAAGTAATTCATGTTAACATAAAGCCATTTGACTTTGTGACCAACATCTTGAACATTTAATGCTATTCTGATTGCAACCTAAGCTTTTTTGAAAGCTAGGCTTGTAGGAAAATACATTAACGTCGGAGGTATGACGTATGATGTGTTCACAAAATTGTATGAAAAAATTGTGGAACCTGTTCTTATGTACTGTAGTGGAGTATGTACTGTACAGTACGTTTTTTTCATGGCAGTCGCAAAAAAAAAAACCCCCACGTCTAATATTGCATTAAGATGTGACATGGGATGGGTGGTGTGTTCGCGATACGTCGCAAATATTTTAATGATGTAGTTTTAATTAGGTATGAACGGGGTACACTAAGGGGTAAACATTAGTGTAAACATTAGTAAGCACAATACTTGTATTCAGAGTAGAATGTATAATACATGTATAAGAGAAAATTATTTTTCCCTTTTCAGACTTTTTTTTTTTAAATATAAGAGGGACCTGTGATCCCTTGGATGGCCCCTTTCACACCCAATTATCATTAAATAATTAAAATATGTGGGACGTCTCGGGACTAAATCCCGGATGGGTATCATGCCGCAATAAACAACGGCGATCGAACATACGACTTTTTTGTAAAATAGTGAGAATGAATAATAATCGCATTTTAAGTAAAATTATCTCATGGTCATCCAGATGCCGATGTCTGGCACGGATCCATGATTACGATGATTTTTGAAACTGACGAAAACAGTCTCGTAAATGATTGCAATTTATCTACAAAAACTGTTGTCAAGCGATTATCTGAAAAACTAAAAATATTTGACCAATAGGAATGGTTTTGCGCCCTACACAATGATAGATATTGCGTTAACGGAAACAAGCTCCGAACTTACCGAACACTGAAACAATGCGTGAAATCGGAACCTTATGTGACATACCATATACCTCGTACCCACAGACGAACTCTAGTGCAATTCAGAGCAGGCTGTCTCCAAATAGCGATCGAGACGGGCCGATACTCCAACCCGGTGACTCCATTAGCAGAACGAAAATGTACACTGTGTGCACAAGACGCTATCGAAAATGAAAAACATTTTCTTATTGATTGCAATTTGTATATTGATTTGAGATCGGAATTTTATCAGTCATGTACCCGTTAATTACTCAACCTTGACAATATGGATTTAAACACAAAATTCACCAGTATAATGTCATGTCCAGTAATACAAGACAATTTAGCTAAATTCATCTATAAAGCTTTCTATAGAAGAAAAATATTTGCATGAAATTTTTACAGTCTGTTATTAAAATTTTTACCAATCAATAATACTATTTTAAATACCGTAATATGATATAATTTGATATAAATTCTTAACATATTTGAATTCATAAAGATTTTATTTGTTATTAAATTTTGTCTATTTATTGCATATGTAGTATAATTATTAACAAAATAATACTATATATAGATTTTTACTTATGTATGTATATTTTGTTTGTTGTATATGATGTAAGTGTCTCATAAGTCAGAAATGGCTAGATATTTTGATATGTTAAGTATGTGTTGTTTTATGGATATTTATTGTACAGGTATGATCAAATATGTGACACTCTAATAAACTAATTTATTATTATGATCATTTTTTACAACTCGTCCTCGCTCTCATAATACGCAAAGGGGCAATATTACATACTAGTATGCAATTCTTACAGTCACAGCCAACTCTAGGGACAACTTAAGGACAGCCATCATTGTGTCTGGAGTTTTAAATCATAACATCAGATGTTTCTTTTCTTCTGCTGAACATCACCAGCAAGCTTTATGTCCATG
Source organism: Pteria penguin (assembly GCA_035048485.1). Taxonomy (NCBI): domain Eukaryota; kingdom Metazoa; phylum Mollusca; class Bivalvia; order Pterioida; family Pteriidae; genus Pteria; species Pteria penguin. Next base: position 22,106,514 of record CM068587.1, on the reverse strand, counting down.
CCATCGTTTATAGAAATTTTGGGTGAATGCACTAATACCCCCTTTAAGACTCGCACGTTTGTAACAGTGCTCCCGTGCACCACCACACTACTTTCTAGAATTTGAAGGCCAGATTAGCTGCGTTTTAACTTTACCAAGCATGAAGATTCAGCTTTAGCATCGTTTGTTGGTCAATGCTTGCACAGTAAGTAAATAAGCTGTACAACTCATTATATATTTAATAGCACTTTACAATGACACTATATTCTGAATTTTCCTACCCCTCCTCTGATAACAAACATCTATGTTCTGTCAACCACAGAGTAAGAAGGTGGGGTTTAACTTCCTATATGAAGGCATTTCCGGACATGCGGCTGGAATGGGTATACATTTAGGGATATATATATATATATATATATATATATATATATATATATATATATATATATATATATATATATATATATATATATATATATATATATATATATATATATATATTGGTGTTGATTTGATAAAAGACTATATCAAATATAAAATGTACGCGAAATCTAAGAACAATTTGAACGTATTTCCATTCATGTTTTGAAAAATAGGTTACACTCCGACCGGGGTTTTAGGTAAAATCCGAAACTGCACTTAAATATATATTTATCCTTGGTTAGGGGTCGCGGCTTTACTGGATCATATTGGTATCATTCAAGGATTCCGCTTCTATTCTGGATCATTTTGGTATCGTTCAAGGGCTTCCCTGCTTTATTAGATCACATATCATTCAAGGGTTCCGTTGCTTTATTAGATCATATTGTTTATCATTCAAGGGATCCGCTGCTTTTATAGATCATATTGGTATCGTTCAAGATTTTCGCTACTTTATTAGATCATTTTAGTATCGTTCAAGGGTTTCGCTACTTTATTAGATCATATTGGCATCGTTCAAGGGTTTCGCTACTTTATTAGATCATATTGGCATCGTTCAAGGGTTTCGCTACTTTATTAGATCATATTGGCATCGTTCAAGGGTTTCGCTACTTTATTAGATCATATTGGTATCGTTCAGGGGTTTCTCTACTTTATTAGATCATATTGGCATCGTTCAAGGGTTTCGCTACTTTATTAGATCATATTGGCATCGTTCAAGGGTTTCGCTACTTTATTAGATCATATTGGTATCGTTCAAGGGTTTCGCTGCTTCTATAGATCATATTCATGATTTCAGTAAGTTATATAACCCGCAGCATGATGGAGATTTCGATAACGACTTTAAAGTTGATGCAGTAAATTACAAACAACACAAAGAACGCGACATGCTCGACCCTCTCTATGAAAAATACAAATCTTAACAGAAACATACATATCGATGAAGTCAGAATGGTAGTCATGAAATCCAAAAATCCAAGAAAAGCAGGTGGTATAGATGAGCTACCATACGAGGTTTTGAAGTCAGAATCCGTTATCATAACACTGCATAAAATGTTCGCTTTATATTTTGAAACCGGAATCATACCGTCTACTTGGCGTAAAGCTATCATATTTCCTATCCTGAAAGATAAAAAAACTCTGACCCAAGGATACCGCTTAATTATCGAGGGATCAGTCTCTTATCCGTCGTGGCTATAATATATAGTTCAATTTTAAATAATAGGCTCGTTTCCTTACTTGACGACAACGATTTGATGGTAGATGAACAAAACGGTTTTCGACGAGATAGATCTTTATAGACCACGTATTTACATTAAATAGTGCCATTCAAAACAGAAATTCGACATTTGTAACATTTATCGATCTCCAAAAGGCGTTTGATTTGGTAGACAAGAGAACTTTTGGAATATTGTCTTCTTCGGAACGGTATCGACGGAAACTTTTATTATGCTATCAGATCGCTTTATAGTAATATTACATCTTGTGTTCGTTTAGGAAAGCGTCACACTGACTGGTTCGATTGTAAATCCGGTGTAAGACGGGGAGATAACTTATCGATTACCAAGGATCTACCCTGCATCCACCGGGAACCTATAGGCAGTCCCTAGACCCTGCGCCGAGTTTTACGCTTCCTCCAACTGAAAAACTGGATCCATGCCTGATAAAATTTCCGTGAATTAGAACAAAAGGGGCCTAATATGGCAGACACGATTTTTCAACGAGATTTTTGTCATATCTTCTCAGGGAAACCCCATCCCACCTATGGGAGGAAGGGAGGGGTGAACATGATAATTTTTGACCGAAAATATTACGACAGTTTTCTTCCGATTTCAGAGTTTTAACGGAATATATGAAGTCAAGAAAATATTGATGAATAATGCAAAAAAGAGCACCAGATTGCACCATTTTGCCTCATTTTTGCAAAATTTTCTCGGGGGAGGTCCCCCAAACCCCCACCTATGGGAGGGGCGGACCCCACCCATACTCTCCCCATTCGGCCCTTCGGGCCTTAATTGTGAGGTCCACCCCTCCCCTCCCCCCCCCCCGGGCACATGAAGTTCTGGATCCGGGCCTGTCTGGATCATATTAGAATTGTTATAGTGTTAGTCATTGAATGGCGAAATAAAGGCGTATAGATGAAACAGCAGTCATTATTTTACACTCAGAGGAATTAGCATGGATAGTATACTAAGCATATCATAAAAGAATAAAACGTTTGGTTTGAGTTTTGTTTGGTCTACTATTAAAATTTCATTGGAACTGCAAAAAAATCATACACGATTATTGGAATTAATTTGTCACAAAAATACATGAATAGCATCGTGTTTTGTCTTTTTTACTACACGGAGTAAGTGGAAGGGTTTCATATATTAATTAGTATACTCTTATGAAATTCTAGAGATATATATAAATAAATGAATATGTTTATAGATCCATTTCATTTAAGTTTTTGTTATTATAGTTTTCTCGCAAATAAAAAAAATGAAAGTAAATAATTAAGCTCTAGTAGTCTTATTACAATGGGAATTCAGACCCCAGTCTTATGCTTAGATCAGACATTTCGGACCAGCTGGAATCAAAACAATTTGCCTAAACATTCTAAAATCTTTGCATTGAATTAGTTGTACCTATGACCATTACGATAACAATGTATTTCTAATCATTTTATGGTTATATTGGCCAGGATATAGTCCTTGTGTCTGTCACGTAATTTTGTTATATATGATACAATTTCTTGTAATATATTTTATTATGTATTAATACGGATCATTTCCCTTTCTGCTCAGATCCATTCCAGGTTAGTGTACGAGTTATCTTTCTTTCTACTTAGCCGTAAGTATGGGAGAACGTCTTCCGAGTGAGGGTTGTCTCCAGCCAGACAGCGGCCGTATTCAGAGGCTAATGACTATGACGAAATTGTTTGCCTTATCAATGAAGTAGAAACTAGATACATGTGTTTCATGATATAATAAAGAATTAACGAGATCGAAATGAAACATAATCCGTGCCCATTCGCCTTCCTTAATTAAGAAGATACCGTATCGTATCATGACTCGCAAGAAGGGTCAATTAAAAATTACCATATTATAGGAAAGACGCAAATTGAAGGCTCGTCGCTAATATTGCTCTAGATTAGAATGAAATTTGAAACTTTATTATAGAAAATCAAACAAAATTCATCGTTTTCTGAGATTACACAAAGAGTGATTTCGTAATTACTTTTAAATTAATAATAGAATTACTGCACTTGCAGACATTGTTTTTGCTTAATGGCGGACAATATTGAACCAAAAATATCGTCTTTTGTACCGTATACAATTCCTGTTCTATCTATACTTCAATAAATTAACGATCGCTGCTGTATAAATGAAGAATATTGCAATGAGGTTAAAAATGGCATTTTTCGAGTATGCTTAGCCTTCACAGCTCCGTGTAATAGGCACGACTCTAAAATAAGGTACAATTTAGTAATTTGTTTCTTGTTTGTTTATAATGCTTTACCAGGATAATCTTCCCTATATGGTGTAGGTCAATGTTTAACTCTTGGCATAGAAATTCAGGGAAGTCATGAACTTTGACAGGTTCGCTAACAGACCCACTTATCCCTGTCAGTGATCTTTACTCATTTCAAAAATGATTGATAGCTAGGTTCTTGTTGACGCATCGATATGTTGTGGCGCCATTATAAATGTACGGCTCCACCGAGAATGAAATAAAGATTATTCGTGAGAGCCCGAGTAATCTTACCGATTTTTCGTACGATACTACGATAATTAATACTGTAGACATGTTTACCCCATTTTTTCTTTCAAAATTATATAATGTACATTTATTTGCCGTGACACTGAAGCAAAACATGAATACGTTTTTACAAAACAAAAATCTTTTTATAAAGCATTCTGACGTTGACACCACATTTCAATTTTGCAACTGAACAGTATTTTGTTTTTTTAAGCACAAAATAAAATCTCCTCATGTTTTGAGACCAGGATATTTGACTAATCTTATTCAAGAAAGTGACGTATGACAGATAAAGTTACCCGGAGCTTGTGAGGTCTGCGTCACCAAGAAATGACCCGGAAAGCCATCTACCTAATTCTTTGGCGATGATGGTGATAATTGTCGTGATCCAGATCGCTGCAAGGTACTCTTTTTCTGAACAATGGGCAGGAAATGAGATACCTTCGTGTACAAAAACTTCCGTTTATGTGGTTAGAAAGAAACACATTAATTTGTACTTTCAAGTGCTGCGTATTTCCCAATTTTCACTTTTCAAAATCAATTGAAAATTTCAAAAAGGAGCCGTTTTACCATGCACCGTACATGATTTCTTACATTACCTAAGATGATGACTATTTTTTTATATTTACTTTAAATAAGATGATGACTATTGTTTTGTGTTTACCTTAACTAGGATGATGATTATTGTTTTGTGTTTACCTTAACTAAGATGATGGTATTGTTTTGTGTTTACCTTAACTAAGATGATGACTATTGTTTTGTGTTTACCTTAACTAAGATGATGACTATTGTTTTGTGTTTACCTTAACTAAGATGATGATATTGTTTTGTGTTTACCTTAACTAAGATGATGATTATTGTTTTGTGTTTACCTTAACTAGGATGATGATTATTGTTTTGTGTTTACCTTAACTAAGATGATGATTATTGTTTTGTGTTTACCTTAACTAAGATGATGACTATTGTTTTGTGTTTACCTTAACTAAGATGATGACTATTGTTTTGTGTTTACCTTAACTAAGATGATGACTATTGTTTTGTGTTTACCTTAACTAAGATGATGATTATTGTTTTGTGTTTACCTTAACTAAGATGATGATTATTGTTCTGTGTTTACCTTAACTAAGACGATGACTATTGTTCTGTATTTACTTTAAATAAGATGATGGCAGTTGGTTTGTGTTTACCTTAACTAAGATGATGGCAGTTGGTTTGTGTTTACCTTAACTAAGATGATGACTATTATGTTGTATTTACCTTAACTAAGATGATGACTATTGTGATGTATTTACCTTAACTGAGACTATGACTATTATTTTTGTGTTTAACTTAACTAAGACGATGACTCTTGTGTTGTATTTACCGTAATTAAGATGACGACTATTGTGTTGTTTTTATCATGACTAAGACGATGGCTATTGTTTTGTGTTTACCTTAACTAAGATGATGACTATTGTATTGTATTTACCTTAACTAAGATGATGACTATTGTTTTGTGTTTAATTTAACTCAGATGATGGCAGTTGGTTTGTGTTTACCTTAACTAAGATGACGACTATTGTTTTGTGTTTAACTTAACTAAGACGATGACCATTGTGTGGTATTTAACTTAACTATTGTTTTGTGTTTACCTTTACTAAGATGATGACAGTTGGTTTGTATTTACCTTAACTAAGATGACGACTATTGTTTTGTGTTTAACTTAACTAAGACGATGACCATTGTGTGGTATTTACCTTAACTAAGATGATGACTATTGTGTTGTGTTTACCTTAACTAAGATGATGACTATTGTGTTGTGTTTACCTTAACTAAGATGATGACAGTTGGTTTGTATTTACCTTAACTAAGATGAAGACTTGTTTTGTGTTTAACTTAAGTAAGATGACGACTATTGTGTTGTATTTACCTTAACCAAGACGACGGCTATTGTTTTGTGTTTACCTTAACTAAGATGATGACTATTGTTTTGTGTTTACCTTAACTAAGATGATGACTATTGTTTTGTGTTTACCTTAACTAAGATGATGACTATTGTGATGTATTTACCTTAACTAAGACGATGACTATTGTATTATATTTACCTTACCTAAAACGATGACTATTGTTTTGTGTTTTAGCAGATTTTTTGTCGTTATACGCCACACCAGAATTACTGCCCTTGAATAGTGGTGGCACCTGAATGAGTCGCCCTATTCCAAGGACCAGCCCGGAGCGGTAAGGGTTCATTTACATGCCAATAAACATTTATCTTGACGTGAAACCTCGGTTTTCACTATCCCATCTGAAAGACAATATAATTAACATGACTACAACTGGATTCAGACCCCAGACAGTACGATTCTGATCCCATTGCTTAAGGTTGATCTAACTAGTGTTCATATAGAGATCTAGTGTACAAACTAAGAAGGGTCAAGGGCTCCGATAATTTCATATCGGCTGGTTCTGAAATGATTAAACGCCTTCGACATCGACAGTATGACCCTGAGATCATCGCTAAGACTCTTGGTCTTGTATTGGGTCCTTCTACAACCCGAAGCAGACTTTTACTTGAGCGTTGCACGCTGACTAACAGGGCGGTGGGGACTTTATGACGGGCCTTGTCCAAACCTTGTCGGAGGAGACAAAGTCCTGATCCTTGTCCCCTCTGATTGTTAGTCCGGACTCCTATTGATCAAGGATCTGAGCTCGCTTACAGACGGGCAGAGCACGGTGTATGTTGATGTCTCCTTACATATTTTTTATAGCAACATATTATTCTATAATTGTTTCGTGTGTAATAAATTTTTATGACCCCTCTCCTTGAGAAACCTGTTGATCCTTGTTCTCTATACGGAGAATTATTTATATATTTCTAAATGTGTGTCCTTTGATTGTACTGCTTTTGCAGTGAGTGGGAAGGTGGGCGCCCGTAAACCGGTTAACCACACCAATTGAGTGACGTTTGTTACTTCAATTGACCGTTCTAAACCGGTATGGTAACCGCAGCAAAATCGATTATTTTTATAATGTCGTTCCGTGTATATTCTACTACATGTATTATCATTTTTTGTGTGCAGGTCCTTGGTGATTTGTGTCATACAGCTTTGTCAGATGTCTTCTGTTTTCTCTTTCATATGACACGGTTGTGCTTGAATCCCTACTAGAGTAGTTAATATTAAATGTAAGAGTGGTACGATGTTAAATGTAATTCATTTTCATAGTGCCCATTGTATCATAGTTTTAATTTTCTCAGTCAGTAACACACATGGCTTGCGATCCAGAGGTCTGGAGTACGAGTCCCATTGACGTCTAGTCAATGTTCTGTCTTTCGGATAATGAAAACTGAGGTCTCAAATTACCCTAGATGTTGCAAATTGCAACATTTAAAAAATAATTTTAGCTTTTTGGGTACAGCTTTGTTATGGAAAGGGCAAGAATTAGGTGTGTTACACCATTTGGTGTTTGAATTTTGCCATAAGCTGTGCGTTCTCCCTTCAGAATACTCCAAATTGACTTTTTTGTGGGCATATTTTATCGCAAAACAATGGTCTCCTTTCCCCCTTTTGGAACCGAGAGTGCATATTAACTATTCATGTATACACAAACCATACAGGTACATAGATTTTGAAACAAAACACGGTTTACGTATATGACACTGAAGAAGACATCAAAGGAAATGTCAAAGCAGGCTTTTACAAGAATCATGGAATTTACTCACAACCTACATTCACAATACAGAAGAGCTGGCGTAATCCAGTGGATGAGGTCCGATTTCCACCTTGGACACACCTGTGTTCTGTCTTTCGGATGAAACAGTAAAAACTGATGTTCACGGTAGGTGTTGCTTGTAAAAGATCCCTCAATGCTCCGGGAGGGTAAAAGGTAGAAAATTTGTATGCCCCGCATCAGACAGAAGCCGTCACCATATACGTGATATAATCGTAGAGTAACGTAAAACAATAATCAATTAATCAGCCACTGTATTGACAATCGTTTACAATGTATCTCCTCATAAATCACGATCTAAAATACATATTCAAAGTATGCTACTTCTATTTAAAAAAACCCCAGTAAGTTAAAGAATTCGGGAATTTTTATTTCTTCTTGAATTTGCTCCATAGCTCCAAAGTTGGGCGGACCCACCCGAAACCCCCCCCCCCCCCCCCCCCAAAAAAAAAACAACAAAAAGAACCAAAGATCGCAACAGTTACCTAGATAAGCGTGAACTTAAGAAGAAAAGTTTCGATCTTTAATAACTTTTGTCAAGTTAAATAACTTATAGGAAACAGAGAATACTTCATCTTTATTTCTTTCCTATTAACCTACTGACCTATCAATTAAATAGCTAGTGAATTAATCATCTAATATTAATCAACCAAATGATTTGCCAATGACCTAACCAACCAGCCGAGCAACCCACATACGTTATTAATAACCCAAGTTATTTAACAATCTATCCAACCAACTAATCACCCATCCGACCAACAATTCCACTCATCAATAAATATTACAAAATACGTTGTTATAGCAGCATAACATAATACAAAATATATATGTACATTACACAATTTTAAACTTTTTATTACAAACCGCATCAATGAAGTATCAAAAGATCTTGTTTCCCACACTCTTAAACTTTCAAAGTGATATTTTATTCAAGGTTATAACATTTGAACTCAGGCCATGATTGAACACATTTTGATACCCAATTTATGTTTAGGTTTAGGTCAGCTGCTTTCAAGTCTACCAACGGGACTGGCCTTACTGAACTGCTTTGTCCAGTTTGTCCCCTGCGGACATTAGATACACAACCCATTAAATGACAATAAACTGGACTACAGGGGTAACTGTATGGCACTTGACCCGACACTTCATTAAAACAGCATCTGTCGAAATGGCCAAAGAAAATAAAATACACTACGGACAAAAGTTTCATCGGCGGAATCAATTATTTTCTAGACTCACTTGAAAAGACATGTCCCTCCTTGTGATTGCTGTCATAACATACTTTATGTGAGGTTTGTTTATATTGGCCATTGTGCTCCGCCGTATCGGGTATCCAGCCTATTGTTCGAACGCAGTCGCTTGTCATTTGCTTGACTGAATGATACCTTAGGTGAACAAAAGCATGATTTTCCAGCGTCTTAAATCGCGCAGTGACATTCACCGTGACAAAAAGAGGAGGAAGTCGTCCTACTTTCTGCGCGGAATACGTTATAAACAATATTTAACTTTATGAACTTCTTCGTGTTGCCACTACATTATTGCCTCACTCTCCAACCATTACAATGAAGTTTGTTTAATATTATTAGTATTATCCTATGTCACGATCATCCATGCACGGAACTGTACAAAACATTGTAATTTCTGAATTTAATTTAAGAGGGGTTTGTTGGTATATACGAAAGTTGAAACACGGTAATAGTTTTTGTGTTTACCTCTTTAAATAAAAAATATTAGAACATGACTTATAAATTACAGAGAAAATTAGGATGTTTCAGTCGTCAAATCTGTTTGTGGTTTCACGATTGTGTAGATTGGGTTTCCAGGTTAACGTATTCTACGTATCTTTCTGATTAAATGAACACAATTCAGTTCAATTCAATTTATTCAAATACCACACAGCGTATAGAAAAAACATATAAACATGAATATATAGGAAAAAATACAGTGATTGTCATATGCACAAGGTACAAGATACAGACAGGATTTTACATACGGAGAGCGAGATTTCCCTGCAATGTAAATGTATCTCCACATTTACAAATACATATAAAAATGCACACACACACACACACACACACACACACACACACACACACACACACACACACAGATATATATGTGTATGTATTATTAATGAAATGATATATAATTTAACCAGTTTAAATACACTAGGCCTTCTATATGTATATGGATTATATATTGATGTCGCAATGCAATGTATGAAGAACCTAGTATAAAATGGTATTCATTTTTCACTTTATTATACTTCTGTTTATAATAGATAAATTACTGTAATTCCCTTATGAATTCGAGAAAATAATAATCATCATCATTGCAAGATTGCACATTATGGCACCTTTTTATTAATTTTTAGTCCACATTTATTTCATGCATGAACTGTCTATGATATTTATCATATCATTTGAATATTTTGGGCATTTATGGCAGAATTCAAACTGGAGACACTTACTCCTCCAAGACATAATCAAGGTTTCCTGACTATCCATCGTAGTATGTTGACATTGTGTGCATGAGAGAGTACTATAATACTGCATAGATCCTTGCGTATTTAAAGTATCAAATATTTCGACCATAATCTTTATTTTCAAAAAATGAAAAAATGTTAATACCCCTCCCCTAAAAATAAAAAAAACCCCAAAACCAAACCAACAAACAAACAATAAATAAATAAATAAATAAAAATAAAATGAAAAATAAACAACAACAAAACTCCAACCTATACGTCAACGAATAGGAAAGTGCACTAACTTAATTTGTCAATGAACGCCTATTGAGTATAGTTTCATAATATGATTAATGACATCACAGTATATGGAGGTTGTTTTGCGGTTTGTTGCATTGCCTTCGTCACCGTAAACCTATTGATTTGTACGTCACATGCACATTTTGGGGATTTCTTTTCTGTATTTTGTTATTACACTGCATAACTACAACAGCGTCCTGGAACTCTTTAAATTTTCTAAGAGTTCAATGACATCGATGCGGTGTTGAAGTGATTTAATCTAATGGTTGAGTGTACAGTATTTCACAGTGTAAATACGTCTCGTGTTAACATATGTTTTCCAATATGTGTTCTTTTTTTCCACGAAAACGTGTGAATGAGAAAAAAACTTCATGTTCGCGCGGATTAAGTACAAATACGTTTAAGTTTTCAGAGTTAATAAATTTGTAAACTTGCTTAATTCTCTTACATAACATAATCCCCTGGAATGTAGCCACATGACTGCACCACGAGGCAACTCTTGCGTAAGATTCTCCTTAGATCATCAGCATCAAAACTACAACTACGCAATTAGTGTTTTAGATGGCGACGACCCGAATCTTGGAAATTATGACATGTGACTGCATCAAACCGAAGTAAACGGCATATCTGTAATATTCGCCGACCAAGATTTATTGCCTGATAATTTTTGAAAACATTTTGGATTGTGAGATATGTCTCCACATTGACAATATAAAGCTTGACGTTTATGTTTTCCGAATTACCTCTGATGATTTTAAGCAGGTTTACTTGCCGATAATTGCTCTTTCTTCTCATTCACAGAACAATATGACGTCACAGACGCATCGGCGCAATGGCCAATTTCGTGAAGACATGTAAATTGGGTTCATTGTTGCTTATGATTGTTATAAAATTACATCTTCATATTCATTTGATCAGACAAGTATCCTAATATAAATAGCTTAAAATGATACACAGTCAATTTCTCCTCATCAAAAGCCGCCAATGATACGCAGTTACATGAAATAGACATTGGTTTAGTCGAATGAAACTGGGGACATGTAATATCAAATCTATTACGCAGATAAAAAAAAAGAATATTAATACGAATTATTCCTTTTAAGTTTCGTTTCTTATATCATTGTTTTTAGGAATATCCTTTTAATACTCATTGTCTTAGGTAGAGTATATATACAGTTATATTACCACTATGAAGCAGTAAAGATTATTTTACAATATTGGATCAAACTTTTAGATACAGGAAATTGTATTTTAGCTGCTTGCTATGAGACAATGTATAACGAATGTTTGCAAAAGAGTAATTGTAAGAATTGGGTCGCTGATGTAAAACAACTATTGTCTAGTTAGGCTTATTGGAGACATGGACAAACCAAAATATAGAAAACCCACAATTGCAATTATCAATCAACGTTTATTTGACCATTATAAGCAATCGTTATTTTCTGACATAAATTCTTCTTCAAAATGTTCAACCTATAGACATCTTGTTGACAAGTGTACTTTACAGTCTTATTTTTTGAAACGTATTCCAACACTATATAAGAAACTGATTTGTAAATTGAGAGTGTCATCACATTGTTTGATGATAGAAACTGGTCGATATAAGAAAATTCCTTTAGAGAGACGTTTGTGTCTGTACACTTCAGATATTGAAGATGAGTACCATTTCATTCTGAAATGTCCCCACTATGTTCATTTAAGACATCAGTTTTTGAAAAAATACTATTATATTAGGTCCTCCGTCTTTGAATTAATTCAACTTTTATGTACAGAAAAGGTAAAAGAACTATGTAACTTAGGAAAATATATAAAACATGCTTTTATTATTAGAAAACACAATGTATAAGTTTCATCTTTATTATCAATTATTATCTCACTCCCTGACTATGTCTGATTTATATTATATTGCTGTTGTTATATATGTATTACATGTATATCTATGTGCAGAAATGTATACGATTAATAAACAATACAATACCAGTAAGTAGCAGTAAAGATTAGAAAAAAAAATGCAAATTCTCTAATGACGTAAAATTTACGACAAGAGTGAACGAGAAGTTGGCAATTTAATTCGTGAAACCCATTCAGTTGCGCAACAAACTGGTAATGTTTTAGCGTTACTCATCGAGCGTGTAAAAATTCTTTCTTATAAATATGAGTTTAAAACTTGTAAAATATTTATGGTTTAATGTTTTTAAAACCTTTTTGCCAAGAAAGTAATTTGCAATATCATCCATGCACCTTTGGCTATCTTATAGCCGTGAATTTCTTAATTATCCAGTGAACAAGTAGAACAATCAAAGTAAATAATACCTCTTACGACAATAGCAAAACATTATATTGAAGTAAAAATAGCAGCTCGTGTCATCAGGAAAATAGTGATTAGAGACTCATGTCTTCTGGAAAATGGTAAGTAGTGATTCATGTTCTTGAACAAAAAAAAAAAAAAATCAGCGTCAGGAAAGATGATCGAAAACGAAAAATTTCCCCGCTGTCAATATTACCATAGAAATTTTAGTTTTAAGTATAATGAAGAAAATGTTTTGGCTAAATGTTCAAACCATTACATGCTGGATCAAGAATGAAGGTGTGCAAAGGTTTTTGTTTCAGTTCAATTATGGAGAATAGTGGTGACTACTAACAAAGGATAGTAATCTCTCTGTATGACTACATCAGTGGCGGATTTAGAGAGGGGGATGGGTGGCGGGCCCGCACCCCCCTTTTCGCCACATATGTATAAGTAAGAATTCAGATTTGGCACCAAAAATGGCTGAATAGTTTGACTATAACACATCTGATCCGCCACTGTACATGCAATATATGCACACTCGAGTTACGTCATTAGTTTCTGCATCAACAAGGTAATAATGCCCCCCCCCCCAAAAAAAAAACCCGCAAAAAACAAAAAAACAAAAAACAAAAAACAAAAAAAAAAAAACCAAAAAACAAAAAATAGTTAAGCGTCCAAGGGTTAGATAGTTCCGAATGACTGTAATTCTCAACGACAATCTGGAAAAAAGGTTGAAATACAGTGGTCTGGTGTCTGCGAAATTGCGATCCATGCCGTCTGAAAATGGTCAGCATATATAGATAGGAGTATTAATACACCTCAGATCAGTTTAATGAGTTTTACCCAGGGAGTATAAATACTGTAGCCCAAATTGTCCAGAAATGGTTATTAGGTAAGAAAGAAATAATATTATTGAGAATTTTTACACTTTATATAGGAAATGTGATAAATACAAATTGCAGGATAAGTACCATGTAATAGAACAAAAATTAAAACATATATACGTGATCATTTTGTGCACCAGATACGCATTTCGACAACTTATGTCTCTTCAATGATGCTCATGACTGAATGATTCGAATAAATATTTGAAGAGCAGAATTAAAACCAAAGGCAAAGCGGCCGAAAAAGTGAGCTAACTTGACGAATCAGTCTAAGCACAGAGCTATGTATGAGGGAAATACTCTTTAGTTTTAGAGTGATTTACAAAATTTCATATATTTTACGTCGGTACAAAAGCACTGAAAACTAGACTTGTGATGCCCTCGGAAACTATCAATCCACCAGCAGTCACACCGGCCTAGTGTTTATAACACTGCGTTCCATGCATTCACAAAAACTGGCATTGTTAGCTCCAACGACAAAATGTACATAAATATAAAGAACAAAATAAAAATGATGAATTAAATAAAACAAATGAAATGGAAAGATAAAGGAAATAAAATAAATATTAAAGATTACAAATATTTTAAGAATGAATAAACAAATTATACTTCGAAGTTTTAATATGTTTTGTACTAAAGGGAAATGGGAAATTAATTAACATAAGCTGTAAACAGCTTGTTTTCAGATGCTAAAAATCAACGAATAGTTTTAACTAAAACGTAAATGACGAAAATCACAACAAAATTGCAAGGGAAATAATGGGCTTTCTTATTACTAAATAAACGTTTGAAAATAAAGAGATATTCAAGTAAAAATGTATACACAAATAGTAGAGCATCAAATTACTATGAATTATGAAGTCGAAGCAATGATACATTAATAAAGAAGGGGACAAAAACCTATTAATATTTTCATGTTGCCAGGTTAATTTTTATGAAGCACTATTATGAAAGTCAGTTAAAAACTTTGCCAATGTATCCTTTAATAATCAAATGGATCATTCAGTATAACACTTGTGTATTTTTGCTATGAAAAATAATTAACAAGACAATGCAAATTTTATTCTCATAAACTGCAATTACAGTGGAGAGAGAGAGAGAGAGAGAGAACAATACATATATAATATACAATACAATACCGTCTCTTTCCATGTTCAACTCCTACATACATTGTATGTGTCGTTTACTCTTGTTCATTTCTATGCAAATGCAAACGAGTACACGACAATATAACACGAGTAAACGACATATGTGTATCATTTGCAGTTTACATGGTATCACAAGACGGTGTTCCCCCAGTTTTACAAGGTCGCAGTCGAGGTTGGTCAAAGGGCCAGTTAGAATTACCAAGAGATAAATGACTTGTACGTGTATTTGGGAGTAACACCCCTGGTGCATCCACCATCACTGGCCATCAAGATCAAGCCATACACGCTGAGTTAATTAAAGTAGTGCGATCGAATTTCCTCTGCCGAGATTTCTTATCTAAATCGTAACATGATTTTACCATGCTATGTTAGAATCTGACAGTAAAATATGAGCGAGTGACATCCGATACGACTGGCCCCCATCTGTCTTTCTCTGCTAGTTCGGTGCATAGCTTATCTACCATGTTGACGAGAGACGTGTGTGTTCCGCTCTACAGTGTGAAGGCTGAGAAGTAAATACTTGAAGTACATACCATCTGGGTGAGCTTCTGACTGCATGAAAGTGGCTTCACGGATTATGGCGTAAGGTTTTATGATAAACGAGATACTTTAGGTGATTTGTATATTTGATACGGCAGACTTATCCAAGCTCGCAGATGATGGACCAGGAAATCATGGTCTTTAAAATGATTTATTTAGAAACCTCTATGTATGAGTAAATTTTTCTGACGGCATCATCTACAGTCTGTCATCTTTGGGCATGTAATACCACCAAGCAGAAATGTAGACAGCAGCCTCCTAACAAGATGTATTTATAACTTTATATTGATATTTGCGTGTTTTCGACGGTGCCGTAAAACAAACGTGATGAAATTAATTTCTATATCTAGATATCTTATTCCTTCCAGAGGATAATATTGTGTCGTCAACTTATGATGTTTAGTATCTCAGGTTATTTGATATAGATCTACGAATCATTTTTTTTCAATACATACAGAATAAATTCACACATTTTGCACAGTTTATGGCAAATATTATAATAATATTACAACTGTTAATGATGATTATACAGCATTGTTTACAATGATTTATTACTTTATAGTAAAGCCGGTGTGGCCTAGGGGGGCCTAGGTGCTCGGTTCGTGACCGAGAGGGCCCGGGTTCGATTCCCAGCCCTGTACACACCGGTGTTCTGTCTCTTGGATGAGATAGTGAAAACAGAAGTCCCGTGTCACGGTAGGCGTGGCACGTTAAATATCCCTCACTGGGTCTGTTGGAAAGGTAAAAATTTCTATGCTATGCATCAGGCAGATGACGTCACCATATACGAGAACAACCGTGGAGTGACATAAAACAATAATCAATCAATCAATCAATCAATCAATCTATTAATCAATCAGTGAGTCAATCAATCAGTCAATCAATTACTTTATAGTTCAAAAGTCATTGCTTAATATACCAAGTTAGAGAGACAATATTTCCATTGTCAGGTTTAAGAAAATTTAAAGAGGTATGCATTTACAAGCACTTGTTCTGAATAATCCTCACTAGGCCAAGATGACGTCATTGATTAGTGTTGTAAAATATTTTATGTTTCCTTAATGTCTTTACTTTTCTGTAGACTGCCGAACGTGTTAAGGACATGCCCGGCTCACAAAACTTTTATATTTCTGTACTAAAGAGTTCCCATATCAAATGATGACAAGAAAAATAACTCTAATTTAGTCATGAATAACACTTTTTGCTAGGAATATTGCAAATACAGATTTTCCCTGTCTTTTGCCCGGAAAGGTTTCAATTTCTTTGCTTCATTCAAGGGATTATGTATCCAATATATTTTATTTCAAATATGAAGAGAAACTGTCCACCATAAAAGAGAATAATGAGTAATGTTTGTTTTTGTCTATGCATGGCAATGAAAAATGTTTCAATCAGTCAATCAAGGAAGTTTTAAAAAAATCCAAATTTTCATTTGGTAGCCACATCAAACGTCACTATGAGTCCCTATGATAGACCATAAGAAGAAACTGGTTCAATTTTCAAGCAAATCTATTCTAAAACTGAATAAGTATGATATGACATTAAAATAAACAATATTGACGTATTTCAAATCACTCTGAGAACAACATTATGCTTTCTAAAATGTTCAGAATATGTTTGGTGAAGGACATAGACACGAACATATAGATCTTTTCGTAATATGATTTAATGTCACAATGGTCATGGCGTCAGATACCTTCCTTAATAAGAAAAAACTTTGTACTACGTATATCAGTAATTTTGGTCTTTTCGTTATAGAGAGTTATTTTCCTTATGAGCAGGTATCTGACGTCAAACCATTGTGACGTCATGCAATTTCTATACCACTTCCCGTAATACACCGATCCACTTTTCAGCAAAGAAAGCGATGTTTGGCGGACTTTTGATTGTTACACTTATGACGCCATAGTCAAATGTTCGACTTGTCCAACCTTGCGTGACGTCATCATAGTCGTATTTTGCTCTAAAATGCTTAACATTCGACGAAAGTGGATCGGTGTATTTTACATCAGTTTCCATGGAACTGACTGACGTCACACTGGTTTGACGAATAACGAAAAGACCCAATACACCAATTAATTTTCGTCTAATATTCAAGTAACACGAAATTTTATTGGATGATGAAAGTAAATCTGAGGCATGTAAAAACTCGATTACACGCTGAAAATTTTAAATTTGTATTAATGCATGTTACGGATGCTTGTCAATGTACACCGTATGGCAGATCTTTTAAAGAGCACACGTGTACTCGTTGGGTCAAACTCTAGTGGATCCATCACGATATTTTTACTATACCGAAATTTTGAGTTGGATGTAGTGTACAGGATATATTAGACAAGGGGATAATTCAAACATACAGTAGACTCTGAGAGGAACGATGAGTTTTTATCCCAGGTAGGCTACTGTAGATATACATGTAGATTAGGACGCGCGCGTGCAGACGACACAAATGTTGTGCAGAGCAACATATTGATGAATATCGTTTTCAAAATGAATGATATTGTTTCAATTCAATCCTACTTTTTTATTACTCATGTAAGACGTTTACTGCAAAATGCGAGGTACTTTGTAATGCGCGTGCATAATATGCATACTCGTCCATGTAAATCGACAATGCAATGTACACAGTTTTCGTTAGAATGGGGAAAACATGTTTGTGTTTTAAAATTTCCGGCATGTAATCATACCGGAAATTTGAAAACACAATCACGTTATCCCCTAAATACATATACATCATTTCGCGCAGAATTTGATTGTAATGACATACATCAGAGATAGTTGGTTGATTGGTGTTTTACGTCGCTTTCAACAATATTTCAGTTATATCGCGACATGGAAGCAGGAGGTTACCAACCTCTTAAACATAGTGGCGCAACCCGGGAATCGAACCCGGATCGTCGGCGCCGCAAGCCAAGCGCTTAACCACTACACCACGCCTGCCCCTCATCAGAGATAGATGTAGCCGAATTTACATACTTAGGATCTAAACTCAACAAGGAAGGAGGCATTACTGAAGACATTGATGCCAGGTTACAAAAAATGAGGCAAGCATTCATAGCCCTTAACAAAGTGTGGAAATCCAACATATATAGTAAAAAATCAAGGTAAGAATCTTCAACAGCAATGTCATCTCTGTTTCAATTTATGGATGGGAATGTTGGAAATTAACAAAACAAGACATAAGGAAGCTAGAAACATTCCAGAACAGGTGCTTAAGGCGAATAATGAAGATCTTTTGGCCGAACAAAATAACAAACAACGATCTAAGAGAGAGAACACAAACAACATCAATAGAGAAAACAATAAAATCAAGGCGATGGAGATATATAGGACATATTTGAAAGAAAGAGAACAACGAAAACGAGAAGATCGCATTGACCTGGGCTCCAGAGGTAAAAAGAAAAAGAGGAAGACCAAGAGAGACCTGGAGAACAACAACGGAAAACGAAAGGAATGGTTTGGGCTTGCCAAATTGGAGGACTGCCGAGTTAGGTGCTAGGAAGAGGACGAAGTGGAAAAATCTGTGCCTCGCTTTATGCTCCATGCGAAGAGGACAGGTAGGTACATACATCAATTTGGGTTGTACAAGTCGAACATTCTTTTATGACGTGCGAAACATAACAATAGACTTTTTCTTAGTGCGCAATTTCAGTTTGAATTTCTTTGAATAATTTTACCATAAACAGCACGTGACTTGCGGACAAACGTTGGTCTTTAATTACTTCTTGAAATTGGTCAGTGCATTAGATTTTGATCATTTTAACTTCCTTATGCCAAAGGTTCGAGTAACCTATTGTGATAGTGCATCGTCCATCTTCTGTTGCCTTCCGTAAACTTTTTACATTTTCGACTTCAAATCAACTGCTGAATGAATTTTAATGAAAAAATTGTATATGTGATCGTTAGAATGGAGATATGCAATTTTTAAACTGGTGTTATTGCCCTTGAATATGGGGAAAAAGGGGGGGTTATAATAAAACAAAGATGCGAAGTTGATCCAAACGTTAAAATTCTGATGGAGAACCATAGGCCACAATGACTTCATATCTGGTATACAGTATCTATTTGAAATGTAGACTAAGTATCAAATTCGTTCTAGGGAATGCCCTTTCCCTGGTCTGGGCAGTTTGTACACAGGCTCATACAGGAAATGTCTTTCAAAATATTCTCAAAATCACAGACTTCAGATTCCCTATACAACATCCATGTGGTATGTAGTTTGTTCGGGCTTAGTTGTAATGGTTTACCCTATCAGGGGCTGATATTTTGAACGAAGTAGGGAAGAAACCAATGAGAAAATTTGCATGCTATATTATATTATAATATCTTGAATACCAAAAACGATAGAGGCACAAGGTCTTCAGCATTGTGGTCGTATTCATCCTGTATCCTTGTTAAAAGGTAACAAGCTACTGATGCAGTTTAATCACACAAAACTATAAAAGTTTAACAATAATGATCTGCTGCTGTGTTACTCTTGACACGGGTAGAAATAGGTTAAGAGAAAAATGTACACTAACAGTCTGAAATACAGCTTATACAGAATCGTGCAATGTTATCGAGTGATGTAGTTAAACTTTCTTATTGTATGTCATTCTGCCCTTGTAGTGTTGTATAATGGTAATTAATAAGCAAATAATTTTTTTTGTTCAAGTAATGTAAAAATTTTGTCATGAAAAGTAAGAATTTAAGAATGTATTACTTATGAGATCATATTAGCTCAGGGCAGCATTGATGTCCCCTGGGCTTCTTGTTTACATTGTAGCTGTGATAGATACAACAACTGTCGTTTCTATCACGTGACAAAACGGAAATCTTCTGGTAAGTCGTACACTATTACTTCTAGTCACAATAGCAAGTATCGAAGAATTTCATTTTGATAAGCATTCTGCTTTTGGAAAGAAAAATCCATTCCTATCACTAAGTTTTCTTTTTTTATATACTTTTCATGTTCGAATTAATATACATATATAGAACTCTGTACATATTTTCTAGATCATTACTCTCAGTCTAGATATGTAAATTTGGGTGTTCCATAATGATCTGTTGATAATAACTATTTAGTTAATTTTACACTCAAATCAGCTTTCGTCTTGTTATCATGCAAGAAACAGAAAATTTTTAAGTTGCTAAAGAAAATCTCCATCCGATGTGAGAGAGCAGCCTTCATTTGGTATTTATCGTCGTCAATAGTCCGACAGTCCTGGTGCCAATGCCGCTATAACTGGATGTCAACGTGGCAGATCTAAATCACATCTAATTTCTCCAAGGAAGCAGTGTCAGGACCGATAATCCACGTCATTTAATTAGAGCCATCTTCAAGGCATGTTCCAAGACGTGGCCATTTCTATAGGGAGTGAAGACGGTCGCCCCGACGTACAACGACATTGGCGGTAATTGTCTATTAACTCACCCATCCTGTTTGTTTTGCCATGTGTAGGGACTTTATAATTGGACCAATAAGTTATTCGGTTATGCTTGAAGTGTATATCAAATGAATTCTCGCAGTCACTTCGTCCGCATGCAGTCAATTTGTCAATAACTTAGGACAATAGAGATATAATGCTTTCATTGATTGTAAAGATTTCTCGGAAAGAATAAAAATGTACGATTTGAAAAAGTTATCGATCGAGTTACCTGAACGTAGAGTTGTCGGTTTCGTTTTGTCTACGCCATCAATGACGATTGTCGTGGACTACAGCAGTAGGTAGCGATATAACATGCGCATTATAACGAATAATTGAATGGCGAATTTCAACAAGCTTTGTTTATTCTTGATATCCAAGTATCAATATTTCCTCCTTAATGATCAAAAAGTTGAATATCATATTATAAATGGAGACACATAACTCTGTTTATGATCAGTGAAGGAAGGTGAAATTGGTGCAAGGGCTACATCTCGAGAGATGTTTACTTTTATAGAATCAGATGGCCGCGAACTTTAAATAACCGTGTGACCATCCGCGAAGGCGTTTGAAAGTAGTTAATGAAATCACGAGAAAAGGTTAACTGATTGATTGATTTTTATTTAACGTCACATCACGAATGTTTCACGTATATGGTGATGGCATCTGCCTTATGCGGAGCATACAAATTTTGACCTTTGCAACGGACCCACCCGAAGCAGTGAGGAATCTTTAACGGGCCATGCATACCACGACACGGGGCCTCGGTGTTAACTGTCTCATCCGAAAGTCAGGACACCGGTATGACCAGAGCGGGACTCGAACACCGGCCTCCCGAGCAGGAGTCTAGCGCAGTACCACCAGGCTACGCCGGCTTGAGAAAAGATTAATACAAACGTTTTGATAACTGTTTAAATCTTGCATTCCCGGAAAACATATCTTGATATTCACTGTACCGGGCCGGGTATGGAAGAATCTAGACGATACGCTGTTATTTCAAATCGAACTTACGCACGGACTTTTGCGATTGGTTGTTTGGAACACACGTCGTGATGATGAAAGATGGAAGAAGAAGAAAAGGCGCACTGGATAAATGTTTACCAGAAACGAACACCTTTAAAGCTTGCTTACAGATAAACCATGTCGATGATTTGAAATGTGTAAATGCACTACAATATAGATTTCTGCACTTTTTCGGGATTGTCCCTTTTCCTTTAGTAGTTAAGCGTTTTGCTTACATTGTACACGATGTGGCTTTGATCCCCCGCGGATTGTACCACTGCCAAAGATGTTGTCAAACCTTCGTCTCAGTGGTGTAATATGAACCGAAATTGTTGAAAGCAACTAAAATTTTAACAAACTGAAGCGACTCCATCTGCATCCTGCATCATGTTTGTTTTACACTATCGATAAATGAAGAAAGACGAAGTCTTAAATGTATTGAAATTTTATCTGTATTAAAAAACTAGGTAGGAGCTTATGGTTTTATACCAACACCCGTATTGAAATACCTCAAGTCCAACGATATGAATCATCCGGAAATTGATGGAATAATTGGTCCGTATTTATAAGTGTCTATTTTAAAGCGCAGTTTTAAACCCTGAAAAACCTTAACATTACAAAAGAAAGAATTTCAAGTTTTATCGCTTTATTTGTCATCGACAAAAACAAAGAATAAAATGATTGTATTATGCTATTGACCCGGAATTCTGCATGCCCTTTGCATAGTTCCATTTTGTTCTGTAGAGTAACTAAATCTAAACATAACTTTCAAATTAATCGTCTACAACTGTATATCATGGAACATAAAAATAAATACAACAAGAGAATTCGGGGTACATTCAAGTACTCAAGTAAGGCTGGCGTGATAGTCAACCAAAGTAAAATAAAATTTTGAATAGTTTGAAAACAATCTTTGGTTTACAGTCTTTAAAATAGCAAAACTATACATATGACAATAAGTTCATATTATGGTATCTGTTTTCAAGTAAAATAATCACTATAAAACAAACTACACATGCGTATATCAGATATTAAATCTTCTGCGATGGAAACCTTATATTTATTCTAAAGACGTCGAAAATCTGTAATTTCCACTTAATATTTCTGCCGACTCCATACAGCTCTAGTGATAGCTGATACACTTGTAATCATTGTACTGTAGGTGATAAATCACTTGATATTAAGGTTCTTATGGCAACAGTGCCAGTTTACAATAATAACTGTATATTTTACGAACATTTCCTGAATTAAAAAAAAAAAAGAATTGTAATGACACTGTATTTTATTTTTCATTTCATATTAATGATATTTTGGTTTTAAAACGTATGAACAATTAATCTTTTCTTAATACACAAATACACACACGAGGTATATGGCTTGAACAATGTGCAAGCCTGAATATCTAAAGGATTGCACTATGTCACCAATATTTTAATATTAAAGCACTAATTTGTTATCACATTGTCAAAGTAATTTTGATTCTAGTTCATCTTCTTTGATGTTTAGTATTTTTTTCTCATCCCAAGCACCACGCATTGAACATTTAGTGAAGTGATAGCTATAAAGATGGCAAGTTTGTGGCAGCCATATTGCCTTCAATTTCGTGCGGAATATGCCGTTTTATTCCGACACTATCCGACATCATCCAGAGTTTGTCGAATAAACATCAATTTACATAAAATTCACAACAAACTATACAGACATTAATTACGAGGACATTTTCACTATAACGTGTGGTACTCGTCCATCATGTCATTCTGTTGATCATTCGCGCCATTATTCACGGACGGGTGGGTTAACGGACCATTATTGGGAAGCATTCCAGGAAACGTTCCGCCCGGCATAGCTTTCTGAAGGTCTGTATATATACTATGTGCTTGTGAAGTGTTTATGTCTATGGGTTCAAACTTTGATGGTAAATCTTGTGGTTCCAGTTTTGTGGGTACTTGTAAATCATCACTGAGATCGTCTTTATCGTCGCTCTGAGGAGAACCCAGATCTTGTCCTATACCCCCTGTCGTATCTCTGTAATGGAAGATACATTGACATATTATGTAAACTTTGAAAACTTTGTAAGTCGGATTCTTCAGACTTTTCTTTCTAAGGGAAGTCCTGTCTGTAGATGCTCTAAATATTTTATTTTCTACGGTTAATGATCATTAGTAAAAGAAATGCACTTAAAAATTGTAAACTATTATTCGGAACTGGTAGTTGTTTAAGGTAAATAAAGTGAAAACTACAAAAAAAGAAAAAGAAACAAACAAATTTGAGAAAGTTTAAGCCTGTTACCAAGGATAAAAATCTCTAAAATCATCAAGCATAACTTCAAAAATCTTTGTCTATTTGTTTTGCCTTTTGTTTTACTACACGTTTGTAAATTTTCAACAACAAAAAGCCTTCTCAAGTTGCCACACGGAAAGTGTTAAGTTAACCAAATTAAAATCAGTACATGGAAGGTGCCTGAATAACTATGATAAGACTTAGAAGACACCTTGGTAATCATGTTAATACAAGGAAGGAATCTGAGTAAACAAGTCAATGTATGGAAAGTATCTGGGTAACCAAATCAATGCATAGTAAGTGTTTGGATAACCAACTTAATGCTAATGGTAACCAACATTGAAGGTATCTAGATAACTATCGTATTGAATGGTGGGTGTGTAGGTAACCATGATTATGCATGGAGGGTGTTTTGGTAATAAGTTAATTAAGAAAGGTGTATTGGTAAGTTAATGTGTGGAGGGTGTTCGGTATTCAAATCAATGCATTAAGAGTGAGTAACCAAATTAATACATAGAGGGGGTTTTGGTGACCAAGTTAATTCAGTAAAGGTGCCTGAATAACCATGGTAATTCATGGAAGGTGTCTGGATAAGCAAGTTAATGCGTGGAATGTTTATGGATAATCAAGCTGACGCACAGAAGGCGTTTTAGTAACCAGTTTAATGCATTGAAGGTATCTGGATAACTATGGTGATGCTCTGAAGGTGCCTTGGTAAGTATATTTATGTAGGGAGAGTCCAGATAACCAAGATAATGCACGGAGAGTGTCTTGATATTAAATCAAATGCATAGAAGGTGTCTGGATAACCAGTTTAAGGAATGGAATGTGTATAGATTACCAAAATTAATGCAATACTGGGTTCTTGGTAACTATTTTAAGTATGGAAGGTGTATGTGAATGGGATGTGACAACAATAAATAAGTTAAGGCATGGGATGCACAAAAGGTGTCTGGATAATATGTAATGAGATTGAGAAACAAGGATGTAATGGTATTCAAGATAATGACAAGGAGTGTTTTGTATACCCAAATCAATACATGGAAGGTCCTTTGGTAAACAAGTTCCTATATACAGGTGTCTATATAACTATGTCAATGGTGAATGCTTGAAGGACATCTATTCGGAATGTGAAATCGGATATCACTTTACATACATATTTCGATCTAAGGTTCGAAAAACAAGTACAATTAAATGCATTTAAAATATATCACTGAATAATTAATCAGGAACATTTGTTGTACACTAAGATACATTTTTAATGTTGTGAAATTTCAAAATGAACATAAAAATGATTTGTGTTTCGGTTGAACCGCTGATGGATCTAGATGTCAATATAGGGTTCTGGAAGGATGGATTTTAAAGAATCCGATACAATTTGGCTAAATAACGAAAATGTTGTTTGCATATTATCGTACTGTGTCTTTATACCTTTAAGTGTTTTGTTGATTTTCCCCCCTTTTATTAACCAGAAGCCCTCATCATTATAAGAGTGGCGGATTCAAAACTCCAAACCGATTTTTTTTTCTGTGTGTGAAAATATTTGGAGCATTAAAGTTTACACTAAATTATGCACATACTGTACTAATATGATTTTATATCCATCTGAGGATTTTCCGATCCCCTTTCACCCAAATCCACAACAATAAGTTACACCATATGAATAAAACCCCAGAAATCTTAATAGCGTCGGGTAACCCATGTTTGAGTTATTGAGAGTTTTGTATTACGGCGACGAGATCGGGCATCAGGACGTGACGATCTTGTCAACCTTCAAACACGGGTATCCGATGAACAATGCCAAGAATTCGATACTGCACAAATGACGACATATGATACACTATAATACATGAAAAAGACATTTTGTTGCAATGAAAACTAAACTCTATTTGGGGGGAATTTTATGAGGGAATAGCTTTCGTCATCTGCAAGTAGAAAAGCTGGCCGTACACTTTGTTGGCTATATTTGTTAATGACCGGTTATCTTTCACAGAGAAAGCTATAGGTGATTATGTAAAACAACCTGTTCAATTTTCTAGTAGAATGCTATCAAATAACAGCCCATTAGTATCAACGCTGTCTCCCCATTCAAAGTTAATGACACCGCGGCGATCATGTGATATCCTGCCATTACCCCGGGTGCTTATTAACGCGGGCGCCGTCCCTCTAGCTTCACGGCAATGGAATACAAATTCGAAATTTGCGAGAAATCTCGGTAAAAATTATGCAATATTGAAATTCTTCATTTGAGAGTTGCGTCATATATAATAGGTTGCATGGTTTTGAAAGATTACTGCTTGTTTTTGATGCATTTGTAACCTGATCTCGGCAAGCGGAGCTATCTATTACCGACACTATGTATTTATTTCAGGCCTGGCATCTAATCCGTTTGGCATCAGGGTTGTAATATGATACCTACGTACATATGGCTTAGAAACGTGCATGTATATACACCATACCTACCGACTTGTTTCCTCAAAAACAAGGTGCGCAACACTAGGATATAAACGTTCATAATTACTATACATTGTATACGTACACACAATTTCATAATGCGTGACTGTTTGAGTCGAACTGAATCAACCCCGATCAAATTCCATAACAAACATGGCGGAAGAAGTATATTGCTTTAAACAAAGATTATAGATAAAGAATACTTACCGATCTTTTTGTTCAGCAGCTCTGTCCCTCTGTCTTCTGTTTTTGAACCAATTGCTGACTTGGGTTGTGGTCAATCCCGTCGCCTCGGCAAGTTCCCGTTTTTCCCTCGGAGAGGGGTACGGATTATGTTGATACCACTCTCTTAGAATCGTTCGTGATTTCTCTTTGAAACAGTAACTCGTTTCTTCACCGTCCCATATTGTTCTCGGCAGGGGAAACTTCCTTCGCACACGATATTTGCCGACAGCCCCTAGAGGTCTCCCTCGAAGTTTCTCGGCTTCAACATAGTGTGCCTTCAGCCATAATGCCTGGAGTTTGGGATGATTATGCGGAGAGAAGTTATTACTTTCTAGTATTTTGTAAAGTTCCTTAAAATTTCCTCTATGAAAAGCCACCACAGCTTTTGCTTTAAGTACACTCTCATTTTTGTGTAAATGTTCACAGGCAGGTAATGACCATAAAAATCTGGCCAGACGATCTATATTCCCTCCTTGTTGAAGAACTTCACAAACACAGGCTACTTGTTCCTGGGTAAACCCGAAGGACGGAAGCATGGCTGGGTTTGGCGACCCCACACTGGACTGAGCTCCGTTATCATGAAGCATTCCGACGTCTGGAAAATGTCCCAAAGTCGGTGGGTTAGACCGAAACACTATAAAAAAAGTAAGAAAAAACAATCCGTTAAGAATACTATCAGCCACACTGTTATGATACACTATACTTGCCATACAACACCGTGTGATATTTTTGAAGAAGGTGCAGTAATGGTCGAGTACTTTTAGCTGATTGGCTAACTCCCCGACCTCGAAAGATATCATTATTCACGCGATGCTCTAGAAAATTAGTAACCATAGCAACTACGTCAATCATGTAACTTTACCCTGTAGTGGGCGTACTCTACTTAGAACTACAGGAGAGAAATGTTTCTACTACAGTGATCATGTATAAAAGTGAAGCCTGGTATATACCCTAAATTTCAACCGAGAAGTTTGAATGATTTAAAACTACAAAATTATAATGTTTACATAGGGGTGATCTACGGCGGGCTTAATACAATACTGTCTTTGGTTGTAACTCAAACCACGCGCGTGAAATTACCCCGTACAAATGGAGCCCATAACGGATACAAACTAGTCGGAGTAAAACCATCGCCGTTCTGCTTATATCATGTGTGGTTTGGACAATTTTCCAAAGATGGCGCCAGGCCGGAAAACATTTTTGATATAAAGATAATAGCATCTTTTTATATAAATTGGAAGTGACATACACGGTTCCTTAATCTGCATGTCAACATTTGAACATCTTGTTATTCAAATATAAGTAGCACAAAAAGAAGCGTAAATTTGCACACTCCATACTCGCATGAAAAGTGGCATGTTTGCCGTGACAATATTTGGTCTTGCCATATTAGGACCCTGCGTTAGGTCGGAATATATTGTGCGCATTGTAATTTATCAAGTAGGACCTGACCACGATTCAAAATACATTTTATCAAAAATAATGAAATGTGAAATATTATATAAAATTGTCCTTCACTGAAATCAAGGCTAACATTATCAGGTTTAACTCTTGCATGCATTCAATTTTAAATTTTGATAATTATGTTGGTTTTTTTTTTAATTTATTATAAAAGTCTTACTGTAGGTATTCAAACTGACCTTTTCCTTTTCGTTATAAATTATTCCATAACATGTATCCTGAAGATTCGAAAACTTGATTGAAATAATCTGAGAATAACCCGGATGTGATAATATGATGTAAACATCGCATGCCATCTGTGTTGACTTTACGAACAACAGAGATGGGGGCCTGTGAGATGCTGTGAGCCACGGGGTACTGATTTCCGAAGTGTCAACAAAGTGTCACGTGAGATTATTTGTCCTACGAAAGTGACCGGGCGGTTAGAGGGAATACCCGTAGTGCGTTTTACTTGCGCCTTATTTATAAATTTGTATTAGTGTATTTTAAAATTTTGTGAATGTAATCTTACTGCAATATGTCATTCAGCACATTATTTCAAAATTTATCTTGAATGAATTACTGTAAGAAAACGACATAATGTTTATAATTAAATTCAACGATTTTTAGTAAAAATATTCATAACCAGTGTATGTCAACTGAAATTAATTACTTTTAATATATAGCTTACTTTATTTTAAATCTATGTATTTGTAATAAAATGTAATAATTCATTCACACACATATTCAGTATCCTCACTTCTAAAGATGTACATTGTGTAGAAATTCAATCAATTGTTATTTTGCTCAGCAGAATAATTGAAAAAAAAGAAAGAAAACGAACAAACAGAAAACAAAAAATGAAACAAAACAAAACAAATAAACAAAATTGAAAACGACACGAACTTTTAGATATCAATAAAAAGGAGATAATAATGATGGTAATGAAATATGAATTAACACATAAATAAATAAATAAATATTAAATAATAAACAAATAAATAGGTAAAAATTTATACGAACCTCTTTTTTTATAACAAGCCCGTGTTTGTGTTATATTTATTAATTAGACACAATTTACAAAAGCAAAGTATACCAATTATAAAAAGAAAAAAAATCCCCCCCCCAAAAAAATCTGCCCGTTTCGTCATATCATTGAAATTATACCATCCGCAGTATTCGTTCATTTCAACTTTTAGTGCACATATCTTAAAATACGTTATAAGTGTTTACGGGAATGTCATTTTCAAAGAGAAAATACATTCAAGATCCACCCAATTTTCAAGGATAACACTTTAATTGATAACGGATCTTTTCATTCGTGGGTAGGGTATCCCCCAGTGCAAACAAATCAAGAAAAGCACATGTTGTTTAAATATAGCGAAATGTTTTCCTTTTCAGATTCTAAATATTTGAACACCCTTTCTCTCGTCGAAGAATAAATAGAATTCGTGATCATTGTCAATGAAGCCGAGTATAATTTAACTTGGTCATTTAGCTTGTGCCTTTTGTGGCAAGATTCGACAATTATAATGTTTTACGAGTCATAATTCAATTTTTGTGGGTCAATATAGAATTTCTGAGTAAAATAAGATGAAATTTGATATGTAAAATTATACCTTTGACAAGAAAATGACCAACGGGATATCCCCTACTCTTATTCAAAGGATAGAGGGTCTATCATACGGGTCAGTGACGCACGACTGATAGGATTTGTTGATTTTTTTCGCTCACGATTTTTAGTCTGAGAGGAAATTGTTACATAGATCTATGTTCATTGGTATCAGATGTTTCTGGCATATGCTAGAGTTAATAAAAGGAAATATGACACCAGGGTAATTCGATAGCACCTCAGCTGGCTTGATCGAGAACGCACATACTACGGCGTGCCGTTACTGTCATCAGAATTTGTGTTAATATAAGCGACTCGTTTCGTTAATATTCAAGATATTTGTACAGATAAATACTTTTTTTATGTGAACAACTCTCGTGATATTCCCACAACTGATACACAATGGGCCTACATGTACATTTTCAACAAGAAATTAAAAGTCTTGTGCAACTAGGACTAATTCGGAATTCCATTTTAAAAAGTTACAAAGAAATTAACATTAAACATTGTAATAATGTTAAATTACTATATAATGATTAACATAAGGACTTTGACACAGATATTTCTTTCCTTTAATCAAAATTAACCAACTCAAAAATCATAAATAAATATCCCATACGCTTATTATCTAATCTATGAGAAAGCTATCTTAGATAAATCGCATACGATTTTGTTTGCCGAACTCCCCTGCGTACCAAAGTATTACACGTTTGTTTCAGGGATATCTTTTTTCTCTTACATTAAAAACTCATTAGGGGGAAAACCCCATGTTCCTAGCAGCATTTATTATAAAGTAATTGATAACGACATAAGTCATGTCTATTTGCCGATCGGATTAGTCCACACAGATGAATAAAACACTTAAAAACTTGTCGAACTGGGGGGTTTCTGTGTTTTAGTTTAACGTGCGGTAGGTGAGGCGATGCTGAAGGCTTTGGGCCACCCTGCCAGAGAAAATTAAGTAAGTCCTCTACCTTTGCGATTTATGACCATGTAAGTGTTTTGAAATTGTTGATACTATTATGAATTTTACAGCAGAATTAAACTATTTACTTTATTAATTATATATGTAGCATTTACCGTCCATAATCTACGAGTTATCGTTCTTTGAAAATGTTTTCCTAATATTATAAAATTTGAATTGTTAATGATAAATTTAAGAACAAAAAAGAAAAAGTAAGAGTGCAGATTGCGATTAGAATTTGTTTCATGATTAAGTGTACTTGTCAAAAATTAGAATCCTTTGGAAAGCATAAATGAATTTTAAAAATCCCGCTGTGTACGTTCCTACACTTCTTTCTAAAGAATCCTGGATCACGTGATTCATAATGAGCGGAAATGGGGTTTGACGTTCTTAAAATACGTGCATTTACCATAGTAACATTTGGTTAATAATAATTACCTGAATTAAAGCATAATAATCTGCATATTAATTGGTGGTTTCTATTTTTATCATAAAACATGTTGCAGAAACATTTTCTAATGCATGTCTGAAATTATTACCTTTGGGGTTTCTTTATTTGCAGATGTTTCATAACACATCTTTATTATATTTCATATATAAATAAATATATAGATTAATGATAAAAAAAAAAATTAATTGATGAAAGAATAAATGAATTTATTCATTTTAAAAGTAAAATGCTGATAAATGGTTTAAATTATATGCCGCGGATAATTATATTGTATTTTAGAGGGATATTACCTGACATATGAAGTACCTGTTTACAGAAACATATACCGTTTGATTTATGTAATTTGGTGTTTAAATATATCGTATGTCTTGTTTGGAGATTAAAAATGTACTTTGATTCAGTTAAGATTTTGCCCGGCTTTTATAATTTATTGATCAGTTTCAATTGGGCAAATATATTGTTTGCGTTTGATCAATAAATATATAACATGTAATATATGTGTTTTGATTCGGTGAAAAAATCATACAGAATTTTGTTGGGTAGAATCATATTGTATTCTTCAATTTAGAGGGTAATGTGTACATTTCATATTGATAAATATTATATTTTGAGTTTGCAGATAGATATATTGTATACATATATATTGTATATATATTTATTAGGTGGAAATATTGTGTGTTGTGCTTTACTTTAACACATTATTAAACTATACTTAAATTTGGTGTGTACGTACATTTGTATTTATGCTTTCATTTGACTATTTATGGTGTATTCGGCAGAAACATATATTGTACTTTGATTGGGCAAATTAATCTATAATTCTCTTATTTTACTGATGAATTACAATAAAATATGATATATTCACAATAATTTGGGGATTTTGATAACAACTTTAATGAAAAATCTGTTATAAATGCTACGCAGGACTTCGTTTTATGTCAATGGAGGCGCAATTTATTATATCGAATTTCCTCCGTAAATAATACCAAACACAGTCACCCGACTACATCATTTAAATCGGCAAGCAACACAATGGTGTAGAAATATGATATGTATTGCCCAATACATCAAATCGATATACAGACGAAGGAATAACCTGGTCTAAACAATATAATATAGCTTCTCGGATACTTTGGGTTTTTATTTCAGCATTAGCGGATTAAAACCTGTAACGTGTAACTAGATATTCCGCATTTTGAGAATGAAATAATGCCCTTTTAGTAATTACATTATGTTATATTGCATAAATATTTCATGAAAAGTGTTTAAACTCTCCAAGGACGTATCGTTTGCCTGATACACTCGAGGATGAACTGGTACAAAGAAAAATCCATAAGACTCGAAATAGGCCGTAATTATTGATGATTCGTAATTATTTGGTCAAATATGTTGTATTCAATCATGGTTTTGCTAAACAAGGAATGCACGCTGTGCAAGGTAATGAATAATAGGGTGTTTCATTCATTTGACAATGATCACATTCACAGTTATAACAGTAGCAGAGAAAAATGATGCTATATAAATATTCTATATTTAGCCTTAATTTTACTCAAAGTACTTTTTATCGGTGTTGTTCTCAAATAATACAAGAGATAGTGTTTCATATTTATTAATTTATGCTGTTTATTAAGGCATAATTTTGATTTAAGTGCATTTTACCACGTTTTTCTAAATAATACTAGCATTAACGCTTTAAAGTTAATCATGTTCATCTGTGTCTCATTCTAGTTCATGGTTTATCAAACAGACGAAACTCGAAACTTTCAAATGATAAATTGATTACATATTCATTAGTTTGGATTGAACACAAAATCGTTTATCACTGTCAAACCTCGAAATGATAAACTAAAAACTCTGCTCAAACATGTAAATTTGTAGTGAAATCGACTCCATTGCCATTATTGATAGCTTTGTCTCGTTTAATTTTGTAGCATATTTGGAGGGGAAGAAGGATGTGTACATGACAGAAAGGAGATGAAATGATAAAGAAGTTGGCGTAATGATGCGTATTACCCTTTATCAAAATCAACTAACAACTGATTGTCGAAGTTCAAGACAAGATCCATCGCAAACTCACTACATCTTCTGTACTGTCAGATATCAGTGAAATATCTGAAATTAGGCATGGCCAAGGTAATTACGCCGTTTGATGATATGTCCCTATTCGATCTTGTGCCGATATTCCAGGAAATATTGGTCTCATTTACAATTTATTCCTAAAGTGTATTATTCTAGTACCAGATAAGGTCCACTGTATTACATGCTCTAGGGAATTAAGTCTCAATAATGCAAAGATATCAAAAATTAATAAATTTAGCTTTGGAAAAAAATTGTAATCAAATATGATTGATAAACAACAATGTCGTGTAGATGATCAGAGTGTCAAGAATTCTTTCTATGACGAGAGCTTTAAGGTTAATACAAGCATCTCAATTACATGGAGCAAGGATGGTCTTATTTGCGAATTCGTCTTATCTGTGCGTTTGATCGCGATACAGCGTGATGGAAACGCAAAGAAGATTCATTTTAGATGGTTCAATTCTCAAATATTGATAATACATAAGACATTGCATTACAAAGAGTAGTGTGATCGCTGAAAACCTGTCATTTGCTGGATTTATAACGTGTCGGCGCATCGATAACGCAGTATCACTTTGTTTTCACGTCAAAGGGACAAAATTACTATCCACGTTAAAATTCATGAGATCTAACATTTGATCCTACTGCTGAAGTCCTAAACTAAACATGTTATTTGGATCTTGAGTGTGAATTTGTAATCTTAAATTCTGACGATTTCTTTTATCTTTATGCGTCTTGTATGTCGACCAATGACAGGTGCTTGGAGTATCAGAGACTAGTTACAGTTGTTTCCCTTTAGCCATATAAGTCAAAGAACGAAGGACAAAATAGGAAAATCGTTATTTTTGTATCATCGCATTGAAAATTGTACTTTTTCTATTCTACTGGCAATTTAAGCAAAATACTCGTGGAGTAGTAATAATAATTTTAAAATTTTTTACAGTCTCGATGAATTTTTTCCTACATAATAACTAATTAATGTGTTTACTATATATGTCCACGCATTTATATTCTGTTGCAAATGAACTAGAATAGAAGATCTCGAATTACAAGTCAATTATTTGTAACCATCCTTAAAATTGCAATTACTATTTGTATGTTTCATCTCCGTACAAAATAACAATGGCAAATTGTTCATCTGAATATAATAAGCATAGGACAAGACGAGAGGTTACGCTTTTAATGACCAATATTTGTTCAATATTTCCTAGAGTAATACGACATAGCACGATATTCGGTCATTTATTTTGGGAAGCTCTGGTACTCCAGGAAAAATCCTATGTGGCGTAAGAGCGAGCCAGAGACAGATCTTTTTTTTTAATTTCGGGTCCAAAGTTTGTACAAAAAAGCGGGAAACGTCCAGAGAAAGTTTCATGCAAAATTTGTTATATGTATAAAGCCCGAAAGTCTTCATGCGCCGTGAAAAGTATTATTATTCAACACTGAATATTATTCCGTTCGCAGTATAAATACAAGCTGAAGGAGAACAGTGAACACTATTGCTTATTTGTAATTCCATGTGTAGATTAGATAAGACCATTAGACCACTACTAAAATTTTCTTTGAGCATTCCTGATTGGTGATTTAAAATATGTTATTTCACCATAACGTTTTAGCATTCTGATAAAAATATAACCAAGGAACAAAAATTAAGATACTTATAAACTATGAACACGAATAGTTTTCCAAAATCATATTCAGTATCCGAGTAGTTAAAATTATTAATATATCCAAAATATGTCCATAATGTCGGGGATTATTTCTCTAATTGATATATATATATATATATTTATCCAGAGAATTTACATTATGATACATATATTATGTCAAAAATTAGAAAAAATATACGCATTTTTGTTGCTGAATATCACTAGATACTGAATAATTAATCATTGATGACATTTTTCTGAAATGAAATAAATATGATTAACTGAAACAAAATATTTTCATTTGATGAACTAAAATATAATTACATATACTTTTCTGTATCGCCTGTAAAGCAAAGCGACATATAGGACCACTTTGTCTGGCGTCTACCTGTCTGTCTGGTAAAAGTTACACTAGTATCATCAGATTGAGGATTAACACTTAAGGAGCATCTCTCTGATTCACAGATCAGTTTTGACGTTTTTCTTAGGTCATATTGGTTAATATACTTCTATAAATATTTTGGAATTCCACAGTCATGGTTTTGAGCATCGTCGAAGAGATAAAAGTTGTCGAAATCCGCATCTGGTGGGGGAAAAACATTGGTTGTCCTGTCCTTACATGTATCATTTTGTCATTCCTGTTTCATCATAACGATATAATATTTGAAAATATTGATATTAAATTTCACATTATTTTAATCATACATATAGCACAAAAGCCTCATAACATTGACTGAATTAACAATGACATCCTTATAACAAAATCAGTAATCGAATAATCGTTAATGATAAACTGATATCATCAAATAACGATTTACATCTGACTAATGTGGAAGCTGTCTTTTTATATATTTTAAACTTTTTGTATGTTTACTTTCTGGGTTTTTTTGTTGTTGTTGTTGTTGTTATTTTAAAATTAAAATATTGTGTGTGTAATTCAATTCAGATAACGAGACTTCAGTTGTCACTGTGGTCTGTATCTCATTTTAATTGAGGTTGCTTGAGGTATACTATATTTCATAATAAACTCATACAAAACGATCTTTATGTTGTTGGTTTTCAGAGGCAACTTCCATCACTGTACAAGGATTAAAGTCATAGAAATAACCATGGTAACTCCAGTTTTGACCAAGACTCTGCTTTATTATTATGCATTCGTTCATGTTTATGTGAATTTTACGACATTTACGTGTTTAAAAAAAGATTCCTTATTATTTTTTCATTAAACGAAATTTTTGCATAAACATCTGATTAGGGTCCGGTGCCATAAACTGAGAATATACTTAAGTCAAAAATTCATGTTCTTCTGTTCATCAATGAATCAATAGCTGGGATTTGGATTTTATTTAGTTTTATTCTACTGATAAATAGAATTAAACCATTCTGCATTAAGATTTATTTGAACGTTTGATAATGGAATAAATTAAAATGAAATTTTTGACTTCAGTATATTTTCAGTTTATGGCGCCGGACCTAGATCTTTTTTCTTTAGATTTTCCTTTGGTGAAAGGAAAATACCAAATTCGAACGGTAACATTGTCGTGAAGTACAAAACAAATTTGGGAAAGGTGCCATCGCTGACACCTACAAAAACCAAAAGTGGTATAGAATACTGTCGAGAGGTGTGGGTGGTCACATCCGCCGTGGTGCTTCAATCATGGTTTACCAGACTGGACAAGTCTATTATCACAATGAATAATAACGGTATAAAACAGTAATTTTTGCCGATTATTTATTGTCCAAGTGGAATATGACTACTACACGGTATGAGTATTGTGCACTGGTGTTGCCATCTCACACTGAAAAATGTCCTTTCCTGCCCAGTTTCTAATTCAAATTCATTAGCCACATAGTTTTTATCCTCACGACAAATAAAGCTTATGTACCTTTACTTTTTCAAGTGCCTTATCGTTAAAGAGATCATTTATTTATTTATTTTATTTATAAATGACCAAAAATTGTATTAATGACTATTGCAACCGTAAGTACTTTGTAGAGTACTTTGTTTTCTCTTATTTGATTTTTGTGTTACTTATACAACTCTATTTCTATAAAGTTATAAGATCATATCAAGGTATTGCTTATCTATATTTTGATATCAATATTGTCGTATTAATGTATTGTCTTTGTAAGATTTTGTTTTGTTTATATTATTGTATTGTTTTGCTTTGTGTTTTAATGTTTATATTTTGTTTTGTACTGTTTTTTTTTGGGGGGGGGAGTGTTTATTATTTTGTAACATTATTCCTAGTTTTACTACACGAAAAAGTATGGTATATTATCAAAGCGGAATCATTTAAGATGAACTAGAATATGTCTTCAATCTCCTGTAGTCCAGACACGAGATTTAGAAAGAGCCCTTCGTCAAAGATTGAAAGCTATATTGAATTGTTTGTTTTGTAAATGAGGCAGATAAAACTCGATCCGGGATCGGATTTGATGAAAATCCGACTTCAAAGACATTGTTTGTTTAATGAGATAAGTTCTACCCAATCCATATAAAACACAAACGATTTGTCGCAGAACGAGAGCTCATATTGCACACATTATGAAATTAATTTCTCATAATTCTATCTTAGTCATATAGTTACTCGTTTCTATAAGACGCATTGATGACCAGGCAGGCAATCTTATGTTTATCATTAAGATAGGCAAAACTAATTAAAAAGAAAAACAAAGAATAAAAAAAAAAAGAAATAATACTGAAAGACATAAAGAAAAATGGTACTTATAGAAAGTTCTTGCCACAATGTCTATTCAAATCCTATCTCCGACCATTCTCAAGTAAAGGCTAATGTTATGTTTTCGCAGAGAGACCAGAAACTGAATTTCCGGACGATGAAAAATTACCAAAACATTTATAAAACATATAAGAAAAACAATTCAACACCCCCCCCCCCAAAGAGAGAGAGAGAGAGAGAGAGAGACACCCCCAAAATCTGAGAGACGTGGCAAAAAATTATTTAAGGCACTTTTCAGATATCGATAAATTTTGTTCACCTAAAATGATCCGGTAGTTCGTCATTCTAGCAAACATCTTCAATCAAGTCTTACATGGTCTGCATTTAGTGGTTGTAACTTTGTATTGTATTTCATGGGACATACATCTTGCTTCCTGAGTTATGGTCAGGGATGTTTCTTATTGTTCTATCCAGTATCATGGGTTTCACTTGACCTCAAGCTTATCCGTCAAAGTCAAATATTTGTGACTTGAGAAACCTCAATTAGAAGATAAAATATAGCATCGGGATCGAGGTTCACAATTAAATGTTCAGCATTGCACAGCTGGAGTTTTCAAAGTTCCGCCTTCTCATTTGCTTTTGAATGTCACCAACTCTAAATTTGTTTGAATTATTTCTTCATTAATGTAATCTATAACGCCTGAACATTACTAAACCATCACTTTATCCTTATCATTCTAACATATATGATATTTTCTTCAGAGATGAATTATATTAACAATTACCATATACCATTTATAACATACTTTTCTTTTTTTCTAAATTTTTCTTTCTTTATTTTCCCCTTTTCTCTTTACTTTTAAAGTTATCACTGGATAATATATCTTTACAAAACAGGTGCAATACCTATATGTAAATAGAGCTTAATGATTGTGATATATAATTTTTTTCTATATTCGCTAAATCTGTGTACTAAAATTATATTCTGACAAACAGGCTTTTGTCCTGGGGGACCTCTATGTGATTTTGCTGTAGTAATTATTCTAAGCGTTTTCACAGTTTTCGGTAAAATGCCTTACTCCCGCGTCAATGTTTCGCGTTAATTTGGCAAAAAAATACATAAAATCTCAGCTTTGGCTTCTAACACAGTCAAAACATACATGTAACTTAGACGATTTTCTTCTGCGTGAAAATAACTGGGTTCAAATTTAATGAAGACCACTATGGTTAGCTTATAATTAAAGTAATCCGTCGCTACGGAAGCCTGGAATTGACAAGTGACACCAGATAGTTGGAATAGGGCACGACATGTTTTTAATTCATCATTGTTAGTTATCCCGGCTCTCGCTCTTGTGAAAATTACCCGGGCAATATTTGTATTGTAATGGATACGGAGGGACCGCTGTGGTATAGAAGCCTGTGATCCATGCCTTGTTTTCCACCAAAATGTTTTAAGACTATGTTTTATTTCAAACGACAAACATGTGTATAAAACATATTTGCCGTTTTTCCCATCAGTGTTAGTTACACAACCTTATCGTTAAATACGTGGCGGCTATATCATGTGTATACTTATCACTTATCTATTGATATACCATCTCCCTTTCTGAAGTTTTATGGAGGTAAATATATATATTCTCTATCAAATTCTAATTTATATATACCAGTTTCAACCTTGGGTAGGCACAGAGAATAGGTTTGAAGTAGAAAAGTTATCAAATGATGAAAGTACGTTTCAAAGAATTTGGGATTTGATTTGCAATAGTATCAACACAGACAAAGGTTGGGATCGTGATCTGGCAACATAGGGCATGGAGTTCGCGCGCTGATTACCACGTGTATTTGTGTGGCCATTAGTAAGGCATGTATATTATTTTGAGTATTCCAGCCCTCCCCAGAGTCGTTACAATTATGGTTTGTAAATACAATTATTATTATCATCGAACGTAACATGCTTCCAACTGTGTTAGAAATTTTGTATATTGTACCAGCTAACCCCGACAGTAGCTATATTCTAAATCAAGCTATTGAACATTATCGATAATCCAATTGTAAACGTAATAAATATCTAATTAAACGATATAAGTAAATACATCACAAACTCTTTGAAGGTGAGAAAATTATAATCACACTTTACCCACGTTCCACTCTGTACTTGGAAGGATCGTTATAAAGTTGACATTTTTCGGGGCAACAGATATCGGGGAAATATCTAACCCGTGTATTTATTGTTGTAAGTCGGCTCTTTAGTCGGAGACATATACATTTTACATCAAGATTAAGTTTGAATGAGGCACTTATCGAGAATATATTTAAGCCGGACTATCTAAGATCTAGCTGTGGGTGACACCTTAGCTGATTTTGACATCAGCCCACCTAGGTAGTCGATCTGAGGTAAATATTTAAATTCGAAGTTCGTTGTTATATAGGATAATGTTAATTGGTGAAATTTAACAAGATGCATATAAACAAAATGAATTCATTTATAACTTAACAAAATATTAATTGAAAGGTATCAAAAAATATTCAATATCGAAGACAAAAAATATAAAATGTCTTGTTTTTAGTTTAGACTATTCATTTATTAATAAGAAAATATACTTGAATAATTAAACAATGGTATAGGCCAACAAAAAACTTATACCAATTTCCCGAAAGAGGGGTTCACTCTCTATATTAATAAAGATGTGCTGAATGCAGACTGGTATAATTTCTTTGGTGAAAATGGCACAAATATGTTAATTTGTTTTTAATCCCTAATATTTTTTTTATTAAAATAACATTGTTAGTTAAAAATAGAATTTCATGATGCTGCGATACCAGAATAGGAGAAATAGAACAGAAAAGGAAATGATAAATTCATAGATATTATAGATATGTAATAATAATAATTAAAATAAATGAATAATAATAATAATAATAATAATAATAATAATAATAATAATAATAATAATAATAATAATAACAACACGCAAAATCATATTTTGAAATGTCAATCATCAAACTGATTTAAAAAAAAGCTATTGTGATTCATTTTATTTTCAATCACTACAAATATAAATTTTTGTTTGGCCCAAACGGTATGTGAACTCTTTTTCTATTGGTAGCATAAATTTAATTGTAAAGAGCATTGTAGGTTTTGATAAAGATTTTATAAATTCTACACACGAGGTAATCTTATTCTTTCCAAGTTTATTCACATGAGTAAGGCTTTGTCATTGATTCATTCAGAGATTCGTATTTCAATGTCCCATATACAATTATATCAAACCGTATAATTCTTCAAAATCAGGCAGGAGAATGATGGAGGAGAGATAATACAAAGGTATATTGTAGCCTCTAATTCTACCACACAAACTGTAACATTATTTGAGCGTATGTAATTCGTACAATATATCTTGAAACTTTGTCCGGTCACGGTATTGTCATTTAAATTCGGACATAAAGCAATCTCAGGTATCATGTGTTACGAACGCTTATCAAGCCATCGTATGATAACAAATATGTCCATCATAATACCGATATCTTTCAGGCCTATATCAATATATTTGACATCTACTCCAGGTTTTTGCACCTTGTATATTTTCATGGCATTGTCATGAATGTCAAAGATATGATATCATTGCCCTAAGTACTCTACACTTAATAGAGTTTCGTTTTCTAAAACACCTTTGGGCAGAGGTTTAGCATTGAAAATCCGATGAATCCTACATGCATTGCATCAAATCAATATTCTTTGGCAATTTCAGTTTTGTTCAGTTAATAAACAGTGTTTGTGTTTCATTACATCAGTACAATACACAAATTTATTACAGTCTTATATCGGTTTTATAATACGTTTGTTAATGTGCATATTAGATCATTACTTTTGAAAAAAAAATCAAAAGATTGAGAGGCAACAACATTCACCTATTCCTTCTAGAAACAATATCTAAAACTTTAAATAATATACGAAATTTCACGTGTCAACAAAAATGAATAAAGAAGACATAAAATGGCCTATTCAGTTAATTTTGCCATTTGTCCAACTAAATAAGTGTTTATGTAGTTCTAAAATAATCCATTCTTAAATCGAATGCCTATCTAATGGGATGAAGAATTGATATAATAAGAGATATAAGCAACGAAGCGCACCACAAAGGGAAGTAAAAGACATAAATGTCCAGAATCTGTCGCCAGTTTCCATCATTGTCTAAAATTCAAACAGAAACGAACAAGGCGTGCTGATTTCAGCACTATGTGGGATAGAAAAAGACCGAACTTCGCCTGGGGACAGACTGTTTTAAAATGAGATTAGTGCACAGCCCAACGGTCTGGGAAACGACCGACAATTGCCGTCCGCCAATTGTACTCAACTGCTGCAGTCTAATGGAAGGATTTTGTCTCCGGTTACAAATAAATACCTCAATTCCGTGTAAGTTGCAGTTATTAAACATATATTTGGATGGTTTGACCTATCGTAGAGCTTCACTAATTTCCTCCAAACAACTATCCTCCTGGTATGATAACCGTCACGCAATCTCCTATCCTAGTTTGTGACAGATATGTTTCTTTTACCAAAA
The DNA here is from genome assembly GCA_035048485.1 of Pteria penguin. Taxonomy (NCBI): domain Eukaryota; kingdom Metazoa; phylum Mollusca; class Bivalvia; order Pterioida; family Pteriidae; genus Pteria; species Pteria penguin. The sequence continues at coordinate 22,064,233 of CM068587.1, read as the reverse complement.
GTGCATTGAATTCTGCACTTGATATAATACGGTTTTGTTTTTCATTTCATTGACCAAATGCTGCAGTTTTAATATAGATGTTATCTGGAGTATGATTTACTATTTTATAGTTACATGAAGCATATTTTGTATAATAATTGCATGCCGGGAGCCTCACCTATCTATTACATATTGTAAACATAACACCCTTTTAGTGTACATGATTTTGACACAATTAGTGTCAGGTTCTGTGTGTTTTTGTTTACTGTCTACCAGCATTGTGGTTTTCATACAGATTTTTTCACCTTAACGATCAAGGTAATTGTCGTACGAAGTTTGACTAAAATATCTTCTTTCGGTAATTGGACAATATTCTATTTGCTTTGCAACAGATCAATGGCGGCCATGGGTACTTAACTGAAACTACAATCTAATGTATATTATCGAACGTAAATCAACCAAGTTAAGTACATGACTTCTGCATTTCAAAATATCGACATCAAGAGCTCAGTTGCCGATTATGGTACTCAACGTCAAAAGGCAAAAGTAAAAAAAAAAAACAACCCAAAACCAAAAATAAACTTAAAAAAAAAACCCAACAAAAAACCCAGAAGAATCGAGGTTTTCTGTCCTACAAAAATGTTGCAAACTGTTTATCACATTTCGTTGTTGGATGAAAATAGTACTTTCTTTCTGTATATGGTTAGTACAGATTTATCATATGTGTTCAGTTTTTGAAAATGTATATTTTGGGCATTCCTGGCGGATGCGACGGGCTAATCAACAGGAGAAGCTTGTATTCTGATTTCTAATGGTCAGTGATGTCCAACTGGATACGTCGTTGTGGACACCAAGGAGTAGTTACCTTCGTATGATACATTGAAATTTGTTCTTTTTTCTTTTGGTTTTGCCTAGGAAAGATGTTAATCCAAACTCTTATATAAACCATCTTTAAAATGATAGTAAGTTTGGAGGTAGTTCCAAATTGTATATTCACATCGTGATTATTCGCAATAGAAATTCTGTTAAGGAGACTTTGAACACTTACATTTAAATGATGTTAGAAATTGTTCAGAGGTTGCTGACAGAAGAATTCAAAGTGACACCAAATACATCGGCTTGTATAAATCAGAATTAGTCCAAAATAATACAAAAGAGGTAATCGTGAATTCCAATATAATGTCTTTGCCAATTTAGCCACCGATTTCTATATTTGCAAGTGTCATATTTTGTGTATCTTTTTATTTTGAATTCATCATTCTATTTGTAAAAAATAAACTCGATTTGTGTCAAGTGAACTTGATTTTGATCTTCTAAGAATTTAATCCTAATATATGCTAAATCCATATACATTTTCTTGCCCAATCCTACGTAAAATAAAATAAAATACAATAATAAATAAATAAATGACTAGATAGATTATCTTTAGCATTTAGTTACGGGCTACGGCAACTATTGGGTATTGTGGAAGTGCTGAAGCGGACCTTATTACCAAAATCATACCCAATGTGCATTATATTATTTCACTTGCTTCATAAATGATCAGCCATCTTAGTACGTTCTTATATTAAAGTAACATACAACGTAATTCATATTTCATAAATTAATTATAGATACATCTTTAATTAAGTTAAGTAATTGTATATTATATTTCTTTGTTTACAGTGCACATTGCACCATAATTAGGCATCATAGTAGTGATTTATCTATACAATAGTACTATCTATGCGCTATTACATGTTGCAATAAAAAGGGGGATCAAATGGCTCTCAAATCAAGCTTTGATGTTTCTTGATTCTTGTACTAATAGTTTGAAATTGTGCATGAAATCTAATTTTATTGACAATTTCAGCGTTAACCATCTGGTTTAGATGATATGGTCAATGCATTCTTTACATTAAATCTCTTGAGCTTCACCAGGAAGAATTTCAGTTATGACTTTAAATGCACGTGCATCAATGTTTTGTACTAAAGATCATCTGACTCATTGTTAATGGCCTATCCTAGATACCTTCCGGTAAACACTTTGTATTGGTTTGAGAATGTTACATTTTGTTGTCCACTACATATTTGAAATTTCATAAAAATTCAACACATAAGTAATTTCTTTTCAAAGTTTAAAGTACAATGTATCAAACTATCGTTAATATATGTGTAGTGAAAGATGCTTCCATTTGTTGTAGAAGTTGTATAAATATTATCCTTATCGATCCTGTTTTATAGTACGCTAAAAAGAGTGACTTTCACCTTATTATCACCGTTAATGCTAGACATATATACAATGCATAGTGAAATGACAGTTACATCATGATTAAATGAATAAAGAATACACATTTATTGATCATCCATATTAATATTATTAAGACATTTGCTAATTTGATGAAATGTTTTTGTATTAATGACGGACACTGCCCTACTCCCACGCAGTATTGACACTATACAACAGAAAACATTGTTGACGTTTTAGTGTCAATTCACATTTCACTAACTTACGTAGTGCCAAATCTAAATCAACAAAACATTATTGGCTTTATAAATGTTCGCTTTTGAATATACTTTAAAGAGTTTGGATATCTAAATAATGAACAGCTCTCTGAATGACATTGGATATCATATAAAAATCCTCGGTTATAAATGTGTGTTTAAAGTTATCCGATCCTTCCATCAAGAAGAACTAATGAAGGGGATGTGACCTTAAAGTTGACTTTAGTCATAATTGAAATGGGGAAAAAAGTGTGTGGCCGAAATTTCATACGATTCTGCTAAATTACCGGCAATATACCCTTTAGTTTGTCACCAGATACCTTAATTAGTATGCAGGTGGATTTAAAGATTTTAACTATCTTCTACTTTAGGGTTTCACTAGATGACGAGTAATTGGGGGAATATATTTCGTTTATGCACGTGTGTGTGGTCCAATTCATACTAGATAAGATTTAAAAAGAAGAAATTTAAATAGACTGGTAGACGTTCATTTAGAATGAAATTATCGCGTATTTTTTATGGATGTCGCATTGTTTGTGGATTTGTTGTTAGCGATGCTTTTTACTTCTTTACACAATCTTTGGTGAGTTGATTAAAGAAGAGGGACAGCGTATTTATGTAATGGTCTTGTTCTCTATATTTTATCACCGGAATTATTCCTTGCAATTACCCACAGAACGAAAAAATCCTTTATACAATTGATTCTCTTATCTCTTGTATATTGATGTCAAATTTAAGTCAGGTGTAAAAAGAATTTCCATTGGTTACTTGGTGCTGTTTGTAACCCCCACAGGAAAGTTTTTCATAACAAACATATACATTACACATTCGGATTTTACTCCTTGGATCTCTCTTTAAAATAAATTGCAAAGGATATATAATCCATGGTTTGATGATTGATGAATACCAGATCCATGTATACGAGAGTTTCATTAAAGTTTGAATTTAAAAACAACCATAAAATAAAATATTGATTTGACAAGATTATGGAAGAAAGTAACACATTAGGCAAGAAATTATGAATCTGCAAAGCATTCAAAATTAGCAAAAAGGACAAACATCTAACTCAAACCGAAGAGTTCCCATTTAAGGAGCGTATGTGAATCCCTGAATGGGAAGGAGATCAGGTTTCCGAGGAGAGAAGCATTTATTGCCTGATAGCAACACCCGCCGGAAAAGTCCAATAGAACTCGACGAATCAGGCATGGAAGGTGTCATAGTGCACAAAATTGAAAGGTATATATGTCCTATATTAATCGTAGTACTCTTTCTCGATATAAAATTGTCTGCATGTGCCTGGCGACTTTTCTCACACAACTGAATCAGATGCCAGTTTTCAGTACTTAAAAGTAATCATTAGAGGTCGTTGCTTAATTTCATTATTTTAGAAGTAAGAACAGTACATTGTATAGTTGCACAACAACTTTCTTGATATATTAAATATGCTTGAAATCGGGAAAAGGTGTTTTAAGTAACTTCCTATATTTTAACAAACGATACGATGAACTTGTATCTAGTTCAATTCATTATTGTTATTATTAGTCATTCATGTACCCCTGAATACCATAGACTGAGACCTGCTGCCTGGGTCACACCGACAATAAATGTTCTTTAAAACACATGACACGTCAAAACACAGTCATAAATATATAAATTATTTGAAAAAAAAAACCAATAGAGTTCGCCATTTACATTGAAGGATATAAAACAATGCATACAGTGTGTATATGTCCGTGGAAAGGAATATTTTGTAAAATTTGCAAACCTATAAACACACCTGTTTTGTTACAGTAAAATTATTTAGTATAAGGTACAATACAATGTACGTATGAAATTAATTAATGATAGATATAATGTTATCATTATAAGGATAATGAATAAATAGTACAAAAATGTCGATGTATTCCATACAATAGCGAGATATATAAATATATGCAACTTATTACTGCTAGGGCATTTTGTTTAGCCCCCCCTTTTTAATCGATAGTATAGACAGAACCTAAATTATTTGTCTTCTTGTGAGCAATACCTCCAACGTTGAATCTTACTACCAAATAATGAGAAAATACATTAAAACATAAATAAGATATTGCTAAAAATTTCTTCCGATACCTTTAAAACTGATGGCATACTAGAAGCTTTCAAAGTCAAGCTGTGATTAGCCATAAGTTCCCAGTTATGATGTTATTGAAGTTTACAAGACGCCCGGATTTGTCTCTCGCTTCTCTTCCGACATGGGTGGCCTGCCTATCTTTCGGTTATGGCGAATAAAGTGAAAGGGTAATATTAAAGTTACAGTATGATAAAATACAAATGTTCCCCGCATCAAATATGATAATGAATAAATTTCAATGATGTTTCAGATGAGGAGATAGTGTTTTGAAAGACTTTTGAAGTCTGCTTACACGCGTCAGGTCCCTAGACCGTGGATTAATCAGATAGGAAGAACACGATGACGAGTGTTCCCGATAACTTCTTTTATAACTTAATTAAAATTAGGGATCTAGACTTGTTATTTCTTGACTTACGGAAGTACAAATTCAGTTTGTACAGGTTAAGTATCTCTGTTGTTATTAATATTTCTGTTTTGTGTAAATAATCTAGGTATAGCTTGAGTATCATATAAAGTTTAGTGAAAAGAAAAATATAGTGTTCGAACTAGGATCTGAAATTCATCTTAAGAAGAATATATGATCCATCACCCATACAATAAGTTTGTATCATTTGATTATTTACCAGTTTCTAAAACAATTAGGAACTTGCAAATTTCATTGTTACTTCTGAACAGAATGTTTTCTATCCTCTTGAAAAACCTGGAATCTACCAATTAATATATATATGTCATTTAAAACCTTCCTACTTGTTTTTTCCAACGTATAGCAAATATAGTCAACCACATAATTCACAACTAATCCAACCAACTAACTTATAAAAATGTCTTTTATCTTTTTTATTTTACTTACGAGATTGACTTTCTAAAAGTAAGTAAATAAGTCTATGCCTTACCATGTATTGAAACTTACATGTTTGTTATGTGTAGGTTTTCTAGACATACCAACATACTTAAATTTAAGGTGTTCTCATGCAGTTTAACGCTTTAAGACAAGGTAATAAAGGTAGTGAATCACTTCAGATTGTAAGGATTCTGTACAGTTTCATCACGCATTTGTTTTTTCTGGGCAACTGAACTTCAATGGTGCACACAATTGATCCAGTGTAACTTGTTTCATCAAATATTCCTTATCACTGTTCCGATCATAAGTTTTTATTTCAAAACAGAATTAGCTCATATTTCTTTGCCTTTCAATTAAGTATTTGTCAGAAATCTTAATATGATAAATGACCCGAGTCATTATGTTTGTAAAATGCAAGAAAACTCCACAAAGACTTAACTGTGAAAAGCAAACAAAACCCTGTGATCTTTTGATTATCTGTCAAAGCGGTAGGCACTTGGTTTATATCTGCTTTTACATCCGACAATTATTATGTCTTTAATTCTACCTTAATTTCCAAATACAAATGCAAAAATACATTTGTTTCGATAGCTTTGGTAACATGATGCCTTTTCTGTCAATCAGAGTTTTTGTACCATGTGCAGCCTTGCCTATTTTCCTTTGATCGTTAAAGCCCAAGTAATCTTCCCTCGTTGCGACTCGAATCGACGATGTCTGACAAATGAAACAGTATATTTCCAATCGTAGAACCTCGGAATCGGCGCATGGTACCACTTTTACAAAAATTTAAATGTGATCATATCCTTTTTTTTCTCTCTCTGTGAGAATCTTTACAAAATAATCTATCAATCATTTGCAATCGATCGTTTGAAAATTGACAACTATGTTAGGTGATAAGACGGCTATTTCGTGATGTTGCTATAAACACTTTTTTAATGCTGTTAGCATTGAAACCATGAAATCAGATTAAAACCAATTCATAATTAACTGTATATATAAAAATTGATATTATTTTAGAGAGGTCACCAGGGAAAAGCATACTGCTATCCTAAGAGGCGTCAGGATTTGGTACGCATACAATTGCCATGCACAATATACAGTTTAATTACAGATGCTGTTCTTATGTAATGTATATTTCATATGACTTTTAATGTCAATTGTTTCTCTGCCTTGGTATGCGAGTTAAGCACGTAATTGGATGGATTTTACTTAGAGCCAATTGTACCAAAACTCGTCGTGCCCACTGCATGTCTCCGGAAATTAAAAAAATGCACAAATTTTGTGTGGTAACTAATATTTCAAACTACTTTTCTCAATTGTGTGGTCAATTTACAATAGGGCGGATGTAGCTCAATGGAGGAAGTGCTCAGCTCAAGACTGAGAAGTCACGGTTTCGACTCTCGCCGTGGTCACACCGGAGTCTAGGTTTTCGGATGAAACTGTAAACCGAGGTCCTGTATCATGGTGGGCGTGGCGTATGACATATTCCTCACTGCTTCTGATGGTATAAACTTTTATTCAATATAATTCATCAGGCAGATGCCCTCATCATATAAGTGAAATAACCGTGGTGTGACGTAAAACAATAATCAATCAACCAACCAACCAATTGACAATGATGAGACATGGATGGTCAGGCAGCTGTCACTTTTATGTACATAAGGAAAAATATATAGAACGTGAGTTTTGAACAAGGGAGGACAAATCACTTTATTGAATATTGTTAATGTATAGCCGTGTTTGGATAATACGGATACGGTGAGAGATCCTAAGGCACCAGTAGCGATTTGTTCTTCAATATGTCGCCACTTTCATTGCAGTGCCGTCGCGATATTTTTTCAAAGTAGCATGAAATATTTAGTAAACTTATTTATTACCTTACTAGATAATAAATGCTTGCATAAAGTGTACAATGAAAATACTAAAATTAATGTGTAGTAATGCTTTTTTCGTAAGACGAATTATAATTTGTTCGAGCTAAAAATTGCAACTTTTAGTGAAAGAATCATTTATAGCAAATATAAAGTGATCAATGTCTTTGAGTACATTCCCTTATGATTCCGGGATCTCTAATTGAACATGGTCGGATAAAGGCGGTATGGAAAAACATTCAAAGTTCTACGTATCTTATTGGTAATGAATAAACATACAAAACAGTGTTTTAATTTGCGAGAAAAGTTATCTTAGCTTTTCTCGTTGGCACTAATGACTCCGGCAGATCCAGGTTTGAAAGATTTCTATACAGTATTCCAGTAATTTCACAAAAATTGGTTAGCACTTGCTACCCCCAATCAATTAATCACACTATGTGGTAGGCGCCTTATGTAACCCTTCATATTTGAAAATGCAATATAAAGAGTCCGAATGCGTTTAGCACATTATAATTCATTTCCGACATAAATGCAAAAAATGTGTCCGCACATAATTAATCGGTTCTTATGTATATGCGCAATAGATAAGATTCCAAAATCTTTTAACACAGATGCGATTGAAATGTTAAACCTATGTGATATTATAAATTGTATTGATACACATTTGTATTTTTTTTTCAAAATCCAAGTTGAAATTTGGAGAGTAAATCAAAAGTTCATAAAAACTTATTTTATGAAGGAAATCTCAATAGATATGTGCTGTGATTGTAAATGATATTGTCAAGATGTTTTTAGCCATAAAATGATTACATATCGTATGGTGATTGTGAATTTATAAATCATCTTATAAACAACAATTCTCTTTTATGTAGTACTGGTTTCACCTCGATTTTATTGGGGTTCGCATTTTTCTGAATATGACACTGAACACGGTATTGTCCCCTTTATTCCATGAACTATGAGATATGGTTTACCATTCGGTACTTCTTCGTTTTTTACATTGATGTGTACTTATTTACATAACAACTTTAAAACATATGTACGAATATCGACAAATAATCTCTCTCGAAAAAAATATATAAAGAAATATACAAAAATAAAGGTAAATATGTCTTATTTTAGACCGTAATAATTAATCACTCTTGTTTGATTGGGGATTTACCCCACTCTCATGTTTTTCATATGACGACATGGTGATAGGAGATGACACACCTAGAATCGATCCAGGATTGCCTGCACGCAAGCCAAGAACCATTATGATAAATATAGAACATATATACCTTTTAATTTTGTGCATCATATGCGCAGGAGCCAAAAACTTAACCAAAACACCGATTCAAAACCTTAACCATAACACCGAATCAAAAACTAAAGAATTACACCGTGTATTCCCTGGAACTATGTACAATAAATAAATTATTACGTACGTAAATAATAAACCTATGAATTTTCTATTTTTATGTAAAATACGGACATATATTAAAAGGACTATTCTATTTTAATTTCTTTTATTTTTCAGCAATCACTTGCTATGTAATCACATATTACTCTGTGCTATTATTGTGTCACTGTGTTATTATTATAGAACTTTGTTATTTGAATGTTTATAATAATGAAGGTCAATCATAATGATTTAAAATGAAAAAATGTACATATTTTTACAAAATACAAATAAAAATTAAATATATCTAATCCATTTTTCACTAATGTTTGCATAATAAAAATCCGCATTTAAGAAGCTATATTTGACTTAAGACTATAAGCGAATTATAATTAGTGCACGATGTGTAAATTAATGTGACACTAATTTATTATATTACAATACTGATTACTGTTGGATTTCTATTTTCTTTTTTCTTTCCACCACTTTTCAATTCTACTTTTTTAAAACCTATCCTTTTATGTTACTTCTCTTTGTATTTTTGCTCGTTTGCCTCTCGTAAGAAAACTTATTTTATGGACCTAGAATATATGGCTGACATGATAAGACATCAAAAGATGCTCACAACCAGTGTTCCCATATTTTTCTATAGTTCGGCAGTAACGGAGACAAAAAGTTACATCAATGTTTTTAAATATTTATATTTAGAATACTCATCTGTCTAGCTTTCATTTGTATTATATGATACTTTGTGAAAATATTATAAATACGATATAAGTCTTCAGAATCAAATTAATGCGGCTTTATGTTTTCTTATTGTTTTTAAAATTCATATGAATAAGTCGCATTCATTTCTTGAAAACATGAGGTTCTTAATGTATAATAGTAGAATGCATGTTCAAGTTTGGACGAATCTCTTTTTCTTTTTTATGAGATATTAAAAAACGATTTGTATATCAAATATGTAGAAAAATATAAATGATATTGATTAAATAAAATTATACCTGCATCGACAAACTGACATATTATAATTAACTGGCGTCTACGCGTTTAGTGTTTACGTTTCTTTTACTGATTACTAGACTTTATCTCTTTATCTGTCTCGTGTTATTAATAATAAATGTGTTCAGCACAAAATAAGTATGTAATGTTATAACAATTAATATTTATTGTCCATATTTTGAAGACCGTAATTGCTTATGTCACACTTTTATATATCGTTTTCTTTAACTTTTAATTTCCAACTTTCTTAAATACGTGTATTTTTATTTATTTATTTTATCTTCGTAATGGTGGCACTATATTTATGTTCTGTTATTTGGCCTATGTAGAAGATCTTGTACTGGCAATTCATTAAAAGTTTAAATATAATTCTACTTGGAGAGGAGTGTCCTGTACCTGAACAGTTTTTATTTACTTTTTATTTTAAATCATGGAAATGGCAGCCCTTAATCATCCCTTCAAAATTATTGAGTTTTTTTTTCTACACAGAGTTCCTATATTTCACATCCTGGCTATTTACATTTAAACGTGTGATATTGACATGAAGAGAAACCGAGCAGAAATGTGATACGGTTTTATGTGGTTAAGGGATTACTATGAAAAAAAAAACATTTCTTTGTGTATTTTAGAATTTAAGATAATAGCATTTGCATCCGAAACAGATCTGTCAATAATCAAATTTTGCTAGGGAGGTTTTGATCATTTAAAAGTTGGTTATGTTTTAATAATTTATAACAGCAATATGATATTATCTGTGACATATATTCGATTTTGTCATTCTTTGATATGTTTCATTATTGATTGAAAATTTTAATGTTAAAATACATTTGTCTGTCCTTTTAACAGTGTGTTCTCATTCAACTTGTGTATTATTTACGATTTGGTAACACAACCGCTGTCTTCATAAAGAACTGAGGAGATGACAATACTATAACATAACTATTATCAATAATATGGGACATTTCTGTTGTGTTTTGATATGGCTTTCGACATGAAACGGATGGCTGTTTATTCACTGGGTCTACACGCTCAATTTAATCCATTGGAGGCAATGCATGGTAGTTTCTCCACGGAGCCCACCTACTCCGTGAAGTAAAGTGACGATGCCTTATAAGTGCTTTAGTGATTCAAATTGATTACCCATGTGTTACACCTCCATAAAACACTCGACATATTCTATTCTTATTTTGTACACATTCCTTATTCATTCAATTCTTCTGAGTAAAGCTATTTAGTACAGGTTTATCGGGTCAATTAAAAATCAAATTGTTTTATAAATTTAATGGATAAAACAATACATAACAGGAGACCGCAGTACTGTAACATATGTTGCAATGAGTTTCTTTTTCATAAATCACTAAAGTACCATTTGATTTCATTGCATATCAAATTTTGATAAATCACTACTAACATGACACTTAAGAAAGGCAAGCCGCAAATATAAAGTATTGTTCTGTTCATGTTTTACCTTCCAAGATATGTTAGAAATAATTAAAATAAATAAGTATAGTATTAACCGACATCACATTTTATGTGTTCTTAATTAGTTCTGTGTATTATTCATATGGTAAATTCAAACTAATAATACCCACATATTTCAATTTTTAAATTTCACTACATATCCTTAAATGATACTTATATACATGCGTTGTTAACATTTTACAGGAATTTTGCACCGAAATTTATACAGCTCAAGTAAATGGAGAATGGATAAACAAGATGCACATAGTATATTTTGAGAATGAATTTATACGTCATCCTATATTTACTGCATTGGACTGGCTGATTTTATCATTCGCCACAGTTCATTTGAGATGTAACGTGAGCAATCTGATTTTATTCTGATATCTTTAGATATTTTTTAAATTCGACAGAACAATTTACAATGAACAAAACCCATTTGACAAGGGTCGCAATTTTGCATCCATGATTGAAAGATATGTAGATATACATCTGAAATGTTCAAAGCATACGTGTTGGTAGTCATTGTATATCTACAACAGGGGGTCGTATTTACGTGATGAGTAATACTTACTCAAATACCCTTCCCAAATATTCAAAAATATTCAAAATAAAAACTTACTATCTAATTATACATAAATCTAAAAGTTGATTTAAGACACTCATTACAGTATTCCATCGTTAGAGGAAGCAGAGACGTTTGATAAAAAAAAATCCCTTAATAAAACAACGGCACAAGTGCAGACAAATATTTTGTTTAAATACACATATCATATTTTTGTTTTCATAATATTTAATTAAAGACGGATATATTTAAAACACACATTTGCTTCTCAAATATTGGACTGTTTAAAAAAACCCCCAATTTTTATGAAAATGAATTTCAGTTAATTTTCTGCACGAATTGATACCTCTGTTATATATCTATTATTGTTTATGCATTATTATTAATATTTTTGCATTCCTTGATTTCTTCTGGGTGACACATTAATTGACTGGTAATGTGATATTTATCCACATCATCACGGCCAAAGAAATAAATGAGATACAAATCCTTCCATTTGCTTCACATAATACTTCTATATGTCCTAACATTGCAGATTTTACGAGCAGGAGAGAGAATTGATAAAGTTGGGAACTATATCTCCGAGCCCGGACAAGCTGATGATGGCAGTCGATTACATTATCTCGAATAAACAACTATATCGGGGTATAAACAATAAACGAATACACATTTCATGGCTGCTTCTATTAACTCCCGAAACAACCACATCTTGATATTTTCAAGTGTATGTTTTGTTAATAAAATCTTGACGCAAATTATCTTGAGACTGCTTTTATATCTTGATGTGATGTTTATGAATAATATTTATTTTTCTTGGAAAGCTATGTTGATGATGATTTAACGTTAGGTATTTTAATCCAACTCATTTGAGAATTATATTTCTCGAGTCGAAATGTATATTTTAATTTTAGATTTTTAATTTGTGATATCATTCATAAAATAATGTATACATGTACGAACTAGTGTAAAAAGTATATTTCTTTTTCAATATTTCTAGTTATGATTCAGTTTTGTGAGTTTTATTGAAGTTACCCTATCGACTTTAAGATTATATATAAACCCGTTCAAAGTAATGTTAGTAATAAAAGACCGGTGTTTATCTTAAAACCGTGCAAGTGTTTACATTAAAATTCAACTCTTAGTATCTGTTTAAAAGGATGAAGTCAGACAGGTGCAAAAGTAAGACAAATTCAGTGAAGAAATCACATGTCTGCCTACCTGAGTAAGTGTACGGATCCATCATCTGAGCGGCTTGCATCATCTAGATTCAGATATATGATACCGGCTTACAAAGAATTCGGGGGATATCTTCTACCCGGTTCTGATTCCACGACAATCCTCACATAGACGACGTGCAGTAAACGATCCACTCAAAATGGAAGTCAGAATGTCAAAAAAATTCCTCCTCTCCGTATCGGTCTGTATCAAAATGAAGTACCTCGGATGATTACTGTTTAGAAAAATAAGAATGTTTAGTTACAGAATAATAAATGTTAAGCTTCTGGAATTTCTTATCTGCTTGGAATAAGCCCCACCCCCAAACATCATAGCTTTTGTTTCCTTTAACCCGTTCACACGTAGCCTTCCACAGTCAGTGAGGCATGACCTGCTCTGAACTTTTTTCTTGTGCTTTACGATTGGTAGGGATTTAGACACTTGTACTGATTCATGATTTAGATTTTTGCGCGCATGAAAAAATGTTGACAGAATGCGATAGAAAGTCAATATGAAACTTAGGAATTTCCAGACGTTTTTGAAATAGGATATCACTGTGTAATATTTTGGTCAAATTTCATGCAGAAAGCAATATGCCTTTAGGGAACAGATCGCCATATTTCCATCAGAATTTCATAGTAATAGTTCGGACGAATTTTGATTATTTCGGATATTATGCCCAGATTGTAGTATTCAAATCAAGCACATGGAAGACATAATTGTCGTATAATATAACTATTGTAATTTCCCCTACTTTCCACATCATTCTTGCAATTTATGGAAATGCAATGTATAACCGACATCAATCACTACCGTTAACCCCGACAGAGATTCGTGATTGGACAGTTCGGTGAAGGCCACTTGTCACACGGATTTCAGTGCTGCTACTAATTAAGATCCAATCAATGGTGTAAGTTACCCCAAATTATATTTGTCATTGTATAATATCGCACTTCTGTAAATCGTTTCGTTGATCACATTCATTTTTGTATTTAATGTGATATTTGTTCAAAATTAAATATACAATATTGGCTCTTTAAGGTTCATTTTCTTGATTTTAGTTCAAATAATTGTATTTACAGAGGTAAAATTTGAAAGATACAGATAATCAGATAATGTAATCATTAACAGTAATTTAAATGTAATACTGAAGGAAATATTTACGAATTGTACTTTTATTCATTTTGGTACAGGTAATCCTAATAATAAATAAATGCTCTACAAGAACGATATATATTTTCCATTTAGCAATATTTAAATGGGAGAACAGAACATTTTCTCACGAAGAATATTTTAAATTTTTAATAAGTTCTTTAAAACTTTTGATTACTAAGGAAAATTGAACTGCGACATCCTATTGCAATTTAAAAGAAAAATTAGAATATATATATATATATATATATATATATATATATATATATATATATATATATATATATATATATATATATATATATAATTTATTATTATTATTATTAAGGGTATGCATATATATTTGCATGTTTTTGTTACTAAGGAAAATGGAACTGCGACATATTGTTGAAGATATATATTAAAGTTCTGTATATATTTATGTATTTTTGTATGTTTTAAGTATTAATTATGTATGTATATATGTGTGTGTGTATCAAGAATTAAATCGAGGTATATATTTTATGTATTTGATTTGGATCTGGTCACTGTTATTGTTGTTAACAATGACAAGGAGCTAATTGTCATCTATTCCTCAATATAAAATGATCATTTAGCATTATCGTTGCACAAAAGAAAAAAGAATTTAGACTAGATACCTCCCTCTGTAAGACATGCAATTTTGTATTATTTTCAAAGGTCGGCGCATTCCTATGTTAATTTATATTTATCTATTTATTAATGTTCCCTTATGTTAAAATACATTTTTCATATATTGTTTGATATTTTTGATATATCAATTAATATTTGCTATTTTCACGATCGATCTCCAGCATTCTATTATGTTAATGGCAAAGGCACAACCTATTTATTTCAACAGAAGAGAAATATAAAAAAGAAATAAACAGAAAACATACCTTATGTCGTTTTTAACTTCATAACTTTAACAAGCATCTTACAATTGCTTGACACAGACCAATTCAAATGACACGGATAAGAATTTGCACATTAGTTATTAATCATAGATAATTATTTACGAAGTATGGAGTATTTTCCTCAGGCAAAACTATGCTTTTTTTTTTTTAATTTTTGGCCCTCTCTATCAGATTATGCTAGTACTAAGTTTGATCTAAAAATACATTGGACTTTCTAAGTTTATCACTCCAACACATCACTGATGAAACAAAACTGAACGGTTATATACGTAGTTAATGGCATTTTTTTTATCCATATGAATGGTTTAATCCTTACATAGCTTTTCCTACAGAAAACAAGAATTGTTTTATGGTAAATTGCAACCATATTGATGAGAGATATCCTATATTACACACAAAACTTTTTCTTGCATTAACACATTATTTTGCATTAAACACCTAGATATGTGTATGGTTAAGTAAATAGTTAGTGTATATATGATATTCAAAAACCGAAAAATATGATAAATATGATCACAAGGAGAAAACTTGAATGCTTTTTTGCATTACTGTCACCGGTCTCGTACCTAATACCTCATTGGAAGTATTCGTATAAAAAGCCAAAAATACCTCATCTCGTTTAATATAACAAAATCTTTTAATATAGATATCAACATTTATTGTCAAATGTTTACAAAGTATTATATGCTATTTAATCAGTAAGTGAAATATAGTACATATCATATAAGATAAGTGCAAAAAAAGGTTTTATTAGTAATAACAACCCAACAATACATTGGAAATTATATTGGAAATGCTATTTAGAAATGACTCTGTTTAAGACTTGCCAATGCCAATATCAGTTACTTCAGACTTTATCATTGCCTATGACATAGTGACATAGTACCAGTTACTTCAGACTTTATCATTGCCTATGACATAGTGACACAGTACCAGTTACTTCAGACTTTATCATTGCCAATGCCATAGTGACATAGTACCAGACACTTCAGACTTTATCATTGCCAATGCCATAGTGACATAGTACCAGTTACTTCAGACTGTCTCATTGCCAGTGCCATAGTGACAAAGTACAAATTACTCCAAACTTTACCACTGCCAGTGCCATAGTGACAAAGTACCAGGGAGACTTATACACTGTTAGTGTCATAGTGACACAGTACCAGGAAGACTTAAACACTGTTAGTGCCATAGTGACACAGTACCAGGTAGGCTTAAACACTTAGTGCCACAGTGACACAGTACCAGGTAGGCTTAAACACTTAGTGCCATAGTGACACAGTACCAGGTAGGCTTAAACACTTAGTGCCATAGTGACACAGTACCAGGTAGGCTTAAACACTTAGTGCCATAGTGACACAGTACCAGGTAGGCTTAAACACTTAGTGCCATAGTGACACAATACAAGGGAGACTTAAACACTGCCAATGCCACAGTGACATAGTACCACGGAGACTTAAACACTTAGTGCCATAGTGACACAATACAAGGGAGACTTAAACACTGCTAATGCCATAGTGACACAGTACCAGGGAGACGTAAACACTGCCAATGCCACAGTGACACAGTACCACGGAGACTTAAACACTGTCAGTGCCATAGTGACACAATACCAGTTACTTCCGTATTTTACTATGTTGAGTGAGATTTCTATTACCGTCTTGAAATGTATAGACATAGAGGTATCGTGCCCATCTATTATTGAAAACGATCGTATATATTCTAGATAATAAGCTATAAAATAAACTCGATTATCAAGTCTTACACGTCAATATCGGAAACGTTATAAAGACTGCTCCATTCTTTAATAATGAAATAAACATTCAAATATCCATACAAGAAAAACAGATTCTAGTTTCGTGAGATGATTCACTGTCTGAATTATTCACATATAAGAATATTCTGCGCAAGTTCACTACGCCTTTGGCATCATTGAGGACAAGCTTGATTTGACAGCTCCCTTGAAATTCAAAACCTACAATTAGATAGTATAAATTTCTTCTCCATCATTGTCACTGAAATCTTCTGCGTCGCCATATTTGTCACCAAGATATTACTCTTTTGTCTGGGAGTTAGATAAATAGAATTGCGCGATGAGAAGGAGTAGAATGTTGCACAATTGCAATTGTTATAACAACGATGGATGAGACGAATTTCGAAGATGTTTAAGTCGGGAGCTTCAGACATAATATGATGGTGAATAATATTACTGGCACAGGCAACGGAAGAACCTCGTGCTGGACATCTCTGTTGTTATCCGCGTCAAGCACAAACCATTCATGTGATTTTTAAAACCTTTTTTTATCTCATTTTTATAATGAATTGTAAAAAGAACCTAGCACATTTCACCGAAATATAATAGAAACTCCAAAATATCAATTCCAAAAATCATTTCAATGAAAAATTATTCTGAAATGATAATGCTAAAGAAATAAACGACAATGAAAATAAGAAAAATGCATACTTACATACATAAACAACAAAGTATATAATCCAATGTTTGAAGTAAATATTTTATTTCGTCTTATTCTTATGTTCATTTCTTTAAAGCTTATTCGAAATAATTAGAGAAAATTGTTGCTTTCTGGAATAGAGTGATATTACTATTAGAATTAAAGCTTAAAAGAAAACCAAAACACATGGTTTAGATCATCTTGTGAACACAAGGGACTTTGCAACTAAAATGGTCCTGTTCATACTTTGCTAGCCTGATATCTTTTTACATATTATACCTTCAAAACTAATGTCTGAAAACATTCATTTTCAAAAGTTTTACAGAGAAAACATTTGTCTGGTATGTATAAATTTCAGCTTATGTAATATGCACTTAAATGTTCCTCCATAAATTGTTAACAATCTAGGTCATTCTAATGTACACGACATCATACAGAAATTGTGATAACCATTATAATGAAAAGAATTACTTAAAAACAATTGGAAGATCATCACTCTGTTAATTGTTCTGCACTTGCATATTGTGCCATTCACCTTACGCAAGTCATAAATCTGTCTGCAAGAACAGTTCCAGCTAACAGGGTAAATGTTTTGGTAGCGACATTCCGGATTTCAAGAGCTGAGTAATCGTACCTAAATTGTCCACTGTCGGTCTCTGTAAAGTATAGGGAGTATCTGTACAGATCAAGCAAAATACCGAATGAAAGCAGTAGGCTATCGTTACTTTACAAATACATCGTGATATAATGCGATTTCTGTATGATTGTTCCCTCTTCACTTGATACTGATATCTTTATATCTAGACTATATCCCTATCCTAATTCGTGACTTGAGTAGACTGTACGGCATATCAAGAAATGTTCCGCTATATTCCAGCCTTTGAATCTATTTCTGAATTTGTTAATGGTTCGTGTAAGGCGGGCATCATATTTCATTATTTGGAACTGAAGGAAACTTATTTGAGGTTTCGTTTCATATTAATGACCTTTTATGTAAGAGAGGTTAAGATGTAAGATTTAACTACCAGAAAATATTGTTTCAATGATTTGCACAATTTCTTTTCCTCCGCTTAAGCAATTTAAAAGGCATTTTCAAATCAATTCGAAGTGTTTTAAATAAAGTATTACCCAGATGCTGTCATGTTATACTCCACTGTTACAACACTATACAATATTTTCATCATACAATCTATTCTGTTCTAATACATGAAGATGAACATATTGAGGATTTAAATGAAATATTCATTGTCACTAAATCTTCAGTAACCGCGATACCATTTGATATATTATATTTATGTGTGCATGTATCAACAAAACAATGTACAATTTATTGTATAGAGGTATCTTATTTTGCTGTAAGTCCCCCCCCCCCTCCCACCTCTTTTCCTACATTTGTAGGACATTTTTCTGACAAGTATTAGCTTTATAGTTTCATTCCTATAGAAAACCACGATTTGTCAGAAAATTTTTATGCCTAAGGTGAGTAAAGGAAGCCACCTGAGGTCACCATCTTACCCGGCCAGTCCCCTGATCCGTGTGAAGACCACAGCTCCAGCTAGCTTTCTGACCCGAGGCGCAATCGCCAACCTCACACTGTACAATTTGGTGAAAACGATCTCCTACTTGTTTCAAAGTTTCCCATATAGATCCTACAGTTGGTTTTATTCATGTTATTGGGATAATTTAGGGTTTAAATCGCAAATTCCACCAGCAGGCATCTTTAATTTAGCATAAAATATAATTTGCAGTGTTAGATATTTAAATTTGGACAATTTGAGAGGTATCTTGTTATAATTTGGGTTATTATTATGGAAACTTTGAATGATATGGCGATTTAATACTATGGGTACATTAGCGCTATTGTGTTTATGTCTGCGTATGAATACATCAACTGTAAACACACTGCGGATGGTGAAACATTTCAAAAATCTCAATAAGTAGGCACCTTTCATAAAATCACCATTTCGGATTCATAAAATACTAACGAATGTCCCTCCGTATTCATACATTACATTCAATGTATTTTGTGGAAGGATTTTCTTACATTTGGTAAAGAAGACACCACGTGTTTGACAATTTACCCTTTAATACAGAATAAAAGAGATTAAGCAGCATCCCTGTATTAATCACCTGGGCATTTCGTGTCTCCCATTTAATGAACATTTTATTTCGATAAAAACTTACAAAACAGAACCGACACGGCTCCTGTTATATCATGTAAGAATGGGAATATCGCGATCTGTGGTAATGCTTTCGCTCATAATTATGAAATCATATAATGCGTCCGTGCAGTTAAAACGACGATAAAACTCGCACACAAGACGCCATTTTGTCAGACTAATATTTCAGGATGACGTTAGATAAACAAGTAGATATAAAAGAATTAAATGTATGAAGGATATTTGGTTCCAACGCCGACAAAAGCATTACACGACAATTAAAAGTTATGAAAAGAAGATAAATTGCAGCTATTCTTCATTGAAAAAATTGTCTGTGAAGATCTTAAAAAGCACTCAATTTACCCTGAATCACAAAGAGGATAAATAAGAGCAGACAATAAGTCATGTAATTTAATTAAATGTGGTAATCATTTTTATGTTATAAAAATGAGTCGTATTGTGCAAGTTTGAGTTAGATACATGCACCTCCAGGTAAAGTTTTACCTTTAATTTTCAATTTTGAACTTATTAGGGATTTGTATGTGTAAATGTAAGAATCGTTCTTTTAAAAAGATAAAAGTAAATAAAAATACCAATATTATAAAGTGCTTAATTGTTGAATAAATACTAATAACAAAGGACATGAAATATAACACCAGATGATTAAAGTCGATCTCTTGTCAAATGTCAAAGACTCGTTTGATCTTTTCTTTGGAAAAATATTATTTCAGAGTACATATATCTGAATAATAATATTCTGAAATATTTCGTTCAATTTTCAGACTAAATCAATCAATAACAGTTGAAATGTTCTTCCTTGTGAAATGAAAATTCGATTAAACACAGAATGTTCGGAAAGTATTTTTCATCCGCCGCAATCAAGAATATAAACATAGTCTAATAGAGCTCGTCAACCTTTTCTTTTGATATTCTCCTTGAATCAGCAAGTGCTATACCAAACAGTTGCTATTTTAGATAAGTATCAAATGAAACACTTAAATGTGCTATATTAACAAAGGCAACTTGCACTGGTCATCAAAGGATACAGGGAGAGAGATAGAGACTCACGTTTAATTCGCATCTTGTTGTGAATGTAATAAGCGGTCCTGCGAAACGTCAGACAGGGCTGGCAACACGGTCCTGACAGTCGTGTATTTAGCCCTTCATACTGCCGCATCCGATCATGTTAAACGTTCATTCAATGACAATAACATGATTGGATTGTATAAGACATCTATAGCCGACTTCGACGCCAGTATCAAACGATTCCCAGCTAAACCTCTTGTCTGAGAGGCGGGAAAAGGAAAACAAAATTGCTAGGCAGACGACAGCTTCGTCCATCTCGCAGTTCAATGTTTGGTTTATTATATCTGGTCATCAGCGTTTGTTAAGGTTTTAATATTCCACACTTACCTCTGAACATCTTTGATAAATTATCTTGATTGAAAGTTACTTTAATTTGATGAATCCCTAATGTACAGAGGACCCCTATCGGTCACTGTGTATCGTTTATGAGCAGACGACAAAGTGGATATGAAAAGCAACACGGCGATAAATTCATTTAAAATAGGATCCAGACACATAAAATTACTATTGAATGAAATGACCCAAATAAAGAGCCATAAGTAATCTTTATCAGTCTTTGCTAATGTGTTCCTTTTGAATTTAAAATTATCGATTTTATCGGCCAAATACTGAATTAATAGGCACCAACATCAAAAGTTTGGTACAGACCTTTTTCAATATCTGCAGCGTGTTCTTTGCCGGGTGCAGTGTTCTTCTCAGCCTTGTTAGTAACGTATTTATGAGCCGGAATCATCGGAGACTCATATAGATTGTTAGTTGCCCTTATCAGTTAAATAGAATCTAATTAAGAAAACGTTACCTGTGTGAAAAAACCTAATTATTCATTTTCTTATAACGTCATATTTTGATGAAAATAATACGTAATATGAATATACACAAGATCATCATTGAATCGACAGGGATACTCACGGAAAATAGATGCAAAAATGTATAATATCATTCCTTTCTATCCTAATAAAAACAAATGTATATCGGAGATTAATTGTTCCCGAGGAGTGAATAAACGTGAAATTAATCAGTACATGTTGTAAAATATTCAACGGAGATGGAACGATACGGGAGAGAAGATGACGTTACAGTGAAGAAAATTCTTTCATTGCAGAACGAAAAGCCTAACAAGACGTTTATGTGTCCTCGGGGATTTGCTTTTGTTTTTCTAGCACCCTTTCTTGTTTTATTTCTTGCATGTCGTTTCTAAAATTACATCTCTGGAAGTTTTTTAGCGGGCGCTACAACCGCTTGTCATGAAAGAAATTTAGTGGCATCAAAGGAGTCCTAAAGTTTGCAGGAATCAGCAAAGAAACGAAATGAAATATTGTCAGACACCCAGACAAGACGATTGAAAACTCTAATCATACGTATGTTGCGCAACCTTTGATTGCCATTTCATTGTGAATTATTGATATTTACACCTGATTATTTTTCCAAACTGTCATGTTATTATATATACTAATGACCCTTGCTATAGTCTGTCAGCTAATGGGGCAGTGGTTTCTGTTTTTAATTTAGATTTATTTTCCCGAGTCATGTATAGTAATGAAATGAGAACATAGAACTCTTTTTTTTTTTAATATACATTACACTCAATCGGTCACGAGAGAGAGAGAGGGGGGAGATGAAGGAGCTCAAAAACAAACAAAATAATAAGTATATGAAATAAATAAAATGTGCAAACTAACACTCCCTTCGACTATGTGTACCAACGACCATTATTCTAAATTCAGTTATACTATATCATTTATAATGTGCGAATATGACCAATGAGGATTTATTGGTGTCATTTCATTGTCCGTCGTTTACTCGGTCCGAATTTCACAAAACGTCAAACATGCATAAGACCTAAGAGCATAAAAAAGATAGATAAATACTAATAAATACTAATAAATTATAATATCCATCAGGAAAGCTGACATCCTAGATATAACGGAACAGCGTTGTCGTCCAAAAAAGAATCCTTAAATCATTTTATTATTGACATACATACCTGTCATCAGAAAATCTTCAATGGGGATTTTTCCCACAAATATTTAAGTTTCTGATTTCAAATGATATTTTCCTTTTTTAAAAGTCATTATAATGAACACATATTTTTTATATAATATTTTACCTGCATTTGGGTTTTTATATTTTGTGTTCGTGTAATACAAACCAATAGATTATATTTGCAACTTACTGTAGGTCATAATCGGGAAAAAAAAACTAATAAAAAGAGAAATGATTGCAGGAATCAATTTGTCCTAGGCGTTTTTTTAAAGATACGTGCAGATATTACGAAAATGAAACTCGTGTCGACTTTATTTCAGTAGATCTAAGTTATACTAAAGTAGTAATAGAATTACGCATGCGCTAAATTTAAACGTGTTGTCAAATACCATTTCTATAAACAGTAACAGTTCTGATGTTCAACGAACGTATTTTAGCTATGGTCGAAATCGGAAATGTAATGCATGCAAATATAATCTTATATATTTTGCTGAAAACACGCAAATTAATAATTGCCCGTATATTTCT
The DNA here is from genome assembly GCA_035048485.1 of Pteria penguin. Taxonomy (NCBI): domain Eukaryota; kingdom Metazoa; phylum Mollusca; class Bivalvia; order Pterioida; family Pteriidae; genus Pteria; species Pteria penguin. The sequence goes on along the minus strand of CM068587.1, from coordinate 22,041,046 downwards.
CAAGGGAAGCTACTCTGTATGCATTTTCAGGTAAATTAAAAGACATATCTCTTTGAAATAATTTTATTATGATAATTGCTCGAAAGAATTTATTAGTTTTAGTGTAACACCATGATTATGTCCCTTGTATGGTGGACGCCAGTGTATAGTGTACAAAGACGAGGATTGCAGACCATCTCCCTCCGAGCGGTACACGTCTGTTTCATTCCCTTGACTGGCATATCCAAGACAAAGATAAGAGAGAGGCTACTGTATGTAAAGAAGCCATTTTGGCAGTATATCCCTATGTGGTACGAAGTCACAGGTTATTTCTCTTAATTACTCTTTAGTTATATATGCCAGCCAAATTTCTGTAATACGAAACACAGAATAAATTCAATGATGTTTTTGTAAATAACATATAGCGTCATTGAAATTGGTTTATAATTCTTTTGTCTGAAAGCAAAAATATGATAGCAGAATATCAAACTGAGGAATGAAAAAAAAACTATAAATAAATGAATACAAATAAATACATAAAAATTGAAAAAAAAAATCCACTCACTGCCTTTCTGCTATATCTACTTGAATATTTAAATTTTTAGCTGTAGGCACAAGGTCAGCTTCTAACATAGCATTCATCTGTCATCATCATTTGATCAAATTCGAAATTGTGTAGTATAATGTTACAAGAGTGTTTGATTAAGCTATAGAGAGGAAAAAGAACAGCTTTGAGAAATGTGGTGGAATAAAGATAGAAATATAAATGGCCAATGAAGTGGCCATCTCGTTCATCAAATGCTTTACAAAGAAGTTTACATGAAAAATGAAGTATTTCCTCACACGTTTTAAGCGTGACTATCTAAATTGCCACTCTTGTTTGTTTAGTCAAACGGGCGCCGACATACCGCGTATAATATTTGTGTAAGGACACGGCAACCTGTTTAGTAATTCAATTTATTTGCAAGCTTCTCTGAGACATATCTTTTGTTTCCTTCTTTTTTTCTATCTCTCGCTCTCTCTTTTAAAACATTTCTTCAATTTTTAAAATAATTCTACTCACATCTCATAACTCTTAAAATACTATATATTACAAAGAACTTGCAGGTGACCTTTATTTTCTTTCTTGATAACGGGGTTACTTGTTCTATTACAGATAAGTTAGAAGACACATATTCGACATGTACACCTACATGTAACCACAACCTAACGGGATCTGGAATACGACTATGCCTCGAAATATTTCATTTTCTCTTAAAGTAACTATATATACATATATATACTACGTAAAATAATGCGGGTGTGCAGTTTTATTAATACATTTTTGTTTATATGTTTGTTTGTTTTCATTTATTTAGTTTAATTTAATTTATTTTTGGTCTTTTTAAAATATTTGTTTATTGTTTGTTCCTCTTTACTTGCATATTCCACTATGGATTATCATAATTGTGTTATACTAAAGGTTATAATAAAGTTTTAACATAGTAAATGTTTTAAACTTTAGTATAACAATGGTATATGCCCCTTTTTTATATCATTTTCGACTTGATAAAGGGACTGAGTGAACGATACAACAGAGAGAAAAATACAAATCATTATATGATATCTAAAATGGAATGTTTTAGTTATCAAGGGATCACGATTATTTTCAAAATAAACATAATATTATAATCATGACCTATGGTAACACATATTTTGCTTTAATATAACCTAACATTTAAGTTAAATCAATCACTTGTGTTTTTAAAACTTACAAGTAAAAATAGAATTTTGAATGTATTGAATATGAACAACGCATGCGTGCTAGGTGACACATCGCCGACAACGGTGAAATCCGAGAGATAATTAGATGATGTCATTTTAGATTTTAATTAAAGCTTTTAAATGATGCAATGATTTCGCTTGATGAAATTAAAAAAAAAGAATTCCTAATATTTTGAAATTTAAATCTCCTTTTCAATCACAAAACAGAATTATATTAAGGAAACTCTGTAAATTTATCAAACTCTGTAAACTTATCAAAGACATTACTAAATTTCAAGCACCTGCATGCTACATTACTAAATTACCAATTTATATCTTTTCTGTTTTTATGTTACCTTTTTTCAGTGTTCTTACACATATATCTAAAGGTAATATAATACAACATTTGGTATTTCAGAGTCTATAGTAATTATCATAGACACTCTATTATATCATGTTGTATGTTTTATTATATTTGTTATATCTCTGTACTTTATAGTTATAATAGTGATGAGAATAAATATTTTAAAAGATTCTGATTTTGCTCCCAAGTAGCGTATCATAAATGTTTTCCGTAAAGAAAATCGTTCATTAAAAAATCAATGTCCTTCGGCTGATAAACATTTCATACCACAAAATATACAGAGAGTAATTTGATTATGTTCATGGATGAAATTAGAAAAAAATGTCTAATGATCAGAGTAAATATCATATAAGGATTTTTGACAAGATTACAAATGGGTGTGCTTTTTTTTTCAAAAATTGGCAAAATTACATGTACATCAAAAACAGGATTCTTTAATTTGTTTCTCTGTTCATTTCAATTAATTGTATTACTATCACTGTCATTGTCTTCAAAATGAAGTTACCTTATATGCTCGTATAATCATATATTGTATGGCTCCATTTTCATAGTTATTATGGGGACATTTACTTACAGATTTAAATTCTCAACATATAGTAGGGGCAGGCTTGGTGTAGTGGTTAAGCGCTTGGCTTGCGGCGCCGACGATCCGGGTTCGATTCCCGGGTTGCGCCTCTATATTTAAGAGGTTGGTAACCTCCTGCTTCCATGTCGCGATATAACTGAAATATTGTTGAAAGCGACGTAAAACACCAATCAACCAACCAACCAACTTTATATGTTGAATTAAACGTAATAAAATCTACATATAAACTATATAGATATTTTGTTTGTTTGCTTTTTGTTTCTGTTTTTGTTCTCTCTCTCTCTCTCTCTCTCTCTCTCTCTCTTGTATTTTAGGTTTATTCTTGGTTTTGTTTTTTTTTTGTTGTGTGTGTTTATAGCTAGTAAAATTATTTGCTAAAGAGAACAATTTTTCACTACTTCCCCCTGAAGAGTCCGCAGCCAGATCTTGGAGTACCATAAATTAGAATAGAAGGCTATATATCTTGAAGAAATCCAAGAAAGTCAAATTGTCCATCCAACCAAAGATGGGAAAATTATTCAAATATTTGAGCAGCTTTGTTAGAAGTTGATACACCACGAATCGATTTACAAATTACACTAGGTTTATAATGGTTTTATAGGAACACGGCAGCCATCCCTCATCCATATGGGAGTATCCCGTTCTTATTAAACGTTTCTGAGAACCATCACATTTCAGAATTAAGACATGAATCCGGTTAATACCATTACATCACCATATTTGATACTAAGTGGTTTTGAAATTCTTAACAATTTAGAGACTAGAATTAATAAAACATGTAATTCTAGCTATCCTACGAGAGATCGAAATTATTAGTGCGAATAAGTATAGTATTATAACTTAACGACGCTTGACATTTTTATTTCATATAATGGGATAGAGACACGGCATAGGACATTCCATCCACACACTGTTATCTTTTCACAACTATCACTAATATAAATACTACACATAAAGCAGAAAGCTAAACAAATTTCGGATCGAATTTCCTCTGTTTTTCTTTCTGGAGTCCGGTAGTCCGTCCTTATCTTCTGCTAATGAGGCAAAATTCACAACATTCGCGATAATTTCGGAAACCACAGACAACATGCTTACACGTGTAACTATGCAAAGTGTGAAGCAGAAGATTGATCGTTATCAGTATTCTGTTTCGAATTTCTATTGCATGCACACTATTTCGCGCGTTTTTCTAACAGTAGAAGATCGAATTATAAATTTCTAAATTATTATGTCCCTGTAATGTAAGATATCAATTTCATAGAATGTAAAATATATGTTGGACATAAAATATTTTTGTCTCTCTATACAGGGAGCTGTAAAAGCTTACGACCCTCAACGGCTCATATTCTCCATTTAGAAAGATGACCACGTACGGGAGTCGGTTGTCGTTGTTGTGCGATGTTCAAACCGCTGGAGTAAGATTTCAGCCATTAATATTTAAGGTTTCAGCGTCCATTAAAGGATGTGATTGATATGGGCCAGTATTTACAATACACGCAAACCTGAAACTGAATATGAATGTTGTGCTTTCATAGGGAATCGAATCAAGTGACTCAGCAAAGTTCAAAATGCACAATATATTGTAACTTCGCGACAACATTCCATGATATAGCAGTAGTATAAACAAACGATAAGACTTTACACAGATAATCTGTGGATTATTATATGTTATGACTTTGGAATAATATTAGTTTGATTTAAATGCAGAAATTGGCTCATGATACACCCTATGTTATTATGGTTACAACGTCACATTGTCGTGGGAGTCTTAGAGAAAGTGAAAAGGAGGACAATAATTATATAAATCAATACGAAAACAATAACCATCTGTAAAGCGAAAAATATTGAAATCTGCATCGACATATCTTATATTATGCTGAAATCTGCATCGACAGATCTTATATTATGCATTGCTGACGGTTACAATCTGTTTAAAAAGACATTGAATTCGGCATGCCATTTCAAAACAATTATCTTTGTACATTTTACTGTTTATGCTACCAAGGTGAATATGGCATGCCAGAGGGCGATGCTTACTCCTTAATGATAACTACTTCCATGCCCGGCTTTTCAAGGGACTCGTGCGTTCTGGCTATTTCCAGTACATCTATTCTATTTTTGGTTTATCATTCACAATACAAACTTCTAAAAGAAGAGGTATGATATTCATACTTCCTAAATACAGATTCTGTAGGAAATTTATTTCGTTTGTCATATGGCGTTATCTGTTGTTGTTTGAAATTTTAATTTGTAAGTTAACATTCGAATATGTGTACAACTACTTATAAACAATTTAAGTAATCATAGTATGAATAAAATATTTCCACAGAGATAAGTAATACATTTGAGTCTTCCTGTAAAATACGAATAAAACTGACGTAATCTCACTGTGGCATAAACAACAACACATTGTTGTTGATATTCACGGACCTCACGGAAACAGAGGTGAGACAAGGTGTCCGGGAGGAGTAGGCGTCTCTTGTCAGAGATGAGGCCAGGTGCTTTGGGGGAGTAAGCGTCTCCTGATTGGCCAGCCACGCCCACCATGAATTAAAAAACACATACAGTCGACACAACAAAGTTCAAAACCGCAAAGATAAAATGAGTGTGGAACAACAACGTACAGGAAGTGTCACAACTATATAAGAACAAAGGTATGATAACGCCCAAGTCAAATCCTCCAAGGGAAACTGTTTCGTGCTAGCTTTACAATAACAAGGAAATAAGTATAATAATAGTTCACAATGTATGGTCATGATTTACATCAAGAGGCAAGGCAATATCATTTAATGTATGTTGAATGTGTACGTCACAATACTTTATGATATAAATTAACACCACAACTTTCGTTTATATTGTACGCTATCACGATATTACATCACACTATAGTCTGGGTCAACACCCATAGTAATTTTTTGTGAGAAGAATAAAGTTCCGAATTAAAAATAAAAAAAAAAAAAATATATATAATATATATATATATATATATATATATATATATATATATATATATATATATATATATATATATATATATATATATATATATATATATGTACATAAGTATCACGTGATTGAATATCACTGTAAGGTCATAGCGTGTACATATAAATATTATAGTTGACAATTTAAAAAAACCCACGTCATACTGTCATGGATTTTAACCACAACTCTTCAGTTACCCTGCAGGGCTCGAACTGAAGTCTTACTTGTCTAAGAAAAGTATCTCATACCACCAAGCAGAGACCAGATAAAAAAAATCACACTACTAGAAGTTATTGCCCATTACAAATCTCCGAATATACCAGGTACAGTGCAAGACTCTAACCAATGTCTATACATATTGTAGAGATGTCTCTTTTATCCCAGTTCTCGTCAAACAACGTCGAGAATTCTTAAAGTTTAAAACGGTTTATATATATATATATATATATATATATATATATATATATATATATATATATATATATATATATATATATATATATATATATATATATATATATATATATATATATATATATATATATATATGTTTTTGAATACATGTCGACTGGGAGTCGCCCAGAACTCAAACGCATATTTTAGACATGTCCTCACCGTCTTCCTAACTATATCATAACACATCACATTCACTCGTACCTTTCCAGTACTACACACGTCATATCTCGCTACTAAGTCGTGCACATTGTCACACCTCGACTTAACTCGTAGAAAAGTCTTGAATTTTGGTTGTTGAGAAAGTATCGTACACAAATCATACGGATGTAGTTGAAACTCGTTCCAAAAATATAATTCTATTATAAATAAAACTTTGTGTAAACAAATTATTATTAGTGGATAATATTTGGTGAATTCGTATCAAATAACAAAGCATTCCTTGTTTTAACATAATTCACTCTTTGTCCTCCTTATTAGCATAATGTATTAACCAATCAAATTCAGTTTAGATAACCAGTACAATTCCTCCATTCACCCGTGCAATTTTTGAGAGATTATAAGATATCAAAGCAAACTTTAAAATCTCTCAAATTATGTATCTTTTTTAATGTCCATTGAGTTTTTATCCCAGTTAATCTAGTCATGTTAAATAGATTTGTGATAATGTTTCGCGTTTCTTTTTGGTGTATTCCTCTTGCACATAACAATTTACATGATGTATGCTTCTGAAATAATATTATGAGTAATTAATAATAATTAACCATTTCTAGTCATTTTATGATATGTTATTGTAAGGACTTTAGTATACCGTCATTTATACTTAATAAATGATATCAGATCATATATCTGTATTTTCATTAATTCTTGCGCAAACTCCATAGACCTGCATAAAAGAGTATTATTGTGAAAAATACTATAATTGGCTTAAAAGTAATCAAGACTAGAGGCAAGTCTTTATTGAATAATTGTGGTATCGTACTGCGCCTGTATCAATGTGGAAGGAAAATCGAGTAATGTGAAAAAACAACTGGAGCAACCTAGAAGTCATCTAGAGCAATGTGGAAGACAACTAGAGCAATGTGGAAGAAAACTCGAACTGGACTAGAAAGAATATACCCTTCATCTGAAATCTCAGACAACTCACCAAGTTTACGACGAATAAACAGTAAAAATAGTCACGCATAGCAAACAGCAAAATGGTCACACAAAATATCATGAAATGCATTGATTATAATGTGGTTTGTGGTAAGAAGGTAAATTTGAGTACAATCCAGTTGCGAAGGCGGCCAAGCATATGTACTATGGTAACCAGTATGTGTGGTTATCTGGTTTACGGGCTTACCTTCTCACTCACAGCAAAAAGCAATATAATCAAAGGGAAAACATCGATAGATATATGAATAAAATTCCATCTAGAAAACAAGAATCACACTGGTAATAAAGCTGAATATGTACACTGATAGCATCATGAAATAAAAACAATCAAAACAGATATCAATGTACCTGCTCTACAGAACCTTCTGTTCTGTCCTGATTAAACGTTACAAAGGACGAAGTTAAAGAATCTATATACTCAGAAAATGTCCCTAGTTGTCTTGGTAGCATTGCAAGACACAGAATTCAGTCCTTTTTGCCATGTGATGTTCGATTTTATACTTCCAAAGTTTGACACTTATATAATCCACATGACAAAGCTTTCATTGAAACCTTACCAAGGAAACTTCTTGTTTTTTCTGTAAGTAATAGAGTAAAAAATAAATAGGTATCTAATACAAATAATGTATATATATATATATATATATATATATATATATATATATATATATATATATATATATATATATATATATATATATATATATATATATATATATATATATAGATAGATAGATATATAGATAGATAGATAGATAGATAAAATTTATTGAACCGGTAATCGACCAGTTTTGTGAGAATCATTATTCCTTACAGAAATACAAATAATTTCAACTACACTTGCATATCTATAACAATGTACATGTATTTGTTTTCTAGAAACAAGGAATAAACATTTGACGGAAGAGGTTATCTTGATCGCTACATCAATATTACCGTCTGGTGCTGATAACGGACAGCAAAGAACAATATATCCGGATTGTGTAGCAATCTGTAATAAATTCTATTACACGACATAGAATCCTACGTTTGTATTATATTTGAGAAACCTCTTGTGAAATCTTCTATGCAATTACAAAGCCTTATTCCAATCCATTAGAAGTATCGACGGATAGGCTTACAAAATTATACCCCAATCGATAGGTTTTTGTGATTGCAGACATGATACACCTTTCGGAAAATTGAATTTTCATCATAAATTTAGAAAAACAATCATCGAAATAAATCAGAAGTTGAATTGGAGACAGACGGTGACTGGACGGTGTTGGGATACTATAGTAAGACTAGAGGTCCCAAAGGGGATTTCGGTTTTAGAACAGCAACGATCCCAGTCTTAGTATCTACATTAAAGTGGATATTGGCAACAGAGGTTACCCATGTGGATATCAACGTCATTAAAACATAAGCATTCAGTGGGTATTTGACAGTATGACTGAAGATTGAATAATGAGTAGGCACAAGGAAAATTAAAATGCGTTCTGGTTGTTCTTTTGATGTAATGGACTGCATGGCATAAGTGTCTGTCTCATGAAGAGAGGTCATTCACCCCTTCCTTACACCTCTCTACCTCAACAACGCTTTATAGTAATCTATTTATCATATACATATGAAAGTTGATGAAAAACAAAACAGAGATCTTATGAAAATTTTATTTTAAAACCCAATGATAACTTTAAATATACTTCTTTCTCGAAGCATTAGCAGTTTAGTCGCCGCAGTTTGGTCTTTTTGTTATCACTGTTTCAGGCATGTTCTGGGAAATGTCCTTTTCAAAAACTAAAATACCCGCATTGCCGCACACAGCGACAGTTCATTGTATTTACTGAACCAATTATTTACAAATCGTATAAGTGTAACATATGCCGCATTTATTGCATGTCAAAGTTCTAACTCCCCATTAGCTGTCGCTTACTGTAAAATCTACACGACCAACTGCTGCATCTATACAGAAAGATGATATTGAAAATAGAATATCCTGATCAGAAATTATTACAGAACAATTATAGTTTTTTGAAAGCAATCAGGCAGCACCTGGTGAGTACATAGTCTTTACACCTCTAGACAGCTCAATGAGAAGGAACAATTCCGTAAATGACGATTAGTGATATCGGGTTACTGTAGATTGGTCCGATGGCAGAGATTGGTTTGCAGAACGTTAACTTTACCCTATTCAGTCCCTGTTGGCGTCACCCAGTACCTATTGAAGCGATCATGGTATGTCACCTTCGCTTCACGACTAATCGCCGCATTTGTGACGTCATGTCAAAAGAGAAATGGCGGCTTTTGTTAGCGTGCATCCAATCAAATCGGAAACGATAGTATCAGACTACATGACTTTGTAACAACAATACTCCTGCGTTTTTCATTTGCTAAAAGGAGACCCACTCTGACAACGAAGGAAATGTAGTGAGATTGCAAATACAACGGAAAACAAAGTGTGAGATTATCAATGGTATAAAACGAAAAACAAAGTACGCGATTTGAAAAGAACAAAGCAATATTAGGTGTATAGTTTCTTTTCTTTCGTTTATCTGTAATTGTGTTGAAAGATTTAGATTTGATCTAGCATGCTTCATTACCCTGACACTAACTGATATTATTCAAGTTAAAACAAGATGTCATAATAGACAAGCGTTTACAAGGCTTTAGCGACAGCAAAATGGGCTACGCGAGATCAAACGAGCAACTTGGGTAATGTTAATGAGTACAGCAAATAAACTCATCAAGGTACTCGGGTACATCCATTATAAAAGAACATTCAATGACTTTGACTTATTTTCACTTTTGTAAACTTGTAGTTGTATGACTTAGATTCTAAATTTATCCCAAGCAATATTACAACCAGTTCAATTCAGTTTCAACAATAAGATTAATTCAGTATTTGAAGATGAATTTGATAGATTTCATTCTTTCTTTGTCTAATTTTCATTGAAGAAAATATCAAGATAAATGAAAGATATCCTTTGAGGATTTCTTAAAAGATTATTAAAACGTTACCGAAAGTTATAGTTTGATGATAGCAGGCACTTAAGATCAACAAAATTTAAAATCAATATTTCCATTCTATATCACCTTGTCTTGCAACAGTTAATCCTGTTTACAAATTCTCTGAACTTAAATGTCAATAATACCATATTATTTCCATATTGAATAATTTCCCACCGGCACGTGTCTCCTTGTTTGATTCGGATATCAGATATAATGTCTACATAGAATATCTACTGACAATTTTCATATCAACCCCACATATGTGACAGTGTTGGAGGGATGTTATATTAAACGTTTGACAATATAATACATATTGAAAGGTGAAATACACTACACGCCATACAAGTTTGTATTTATTTAGATTTGACAAGGGAGAGAATTCATGTAGTTGACTAGCGATTAATTTGATTCTTATACAAAGAGATTAAAATACAAATAACGAAACTGATTAAAATAAAAAAGATGCCGATTAAATACATATCACAACTGACTTCATTACAAATTTCCTTTAATGGGTCCTATGTCAAATCAGGTTATACTTAATACTGTGTTTTGTATCTACTTCATGTGTAAAGTACGTTGATTACTATAGATAAATAAATGGGGATACATACACGTATTAATGTGGCGCAGCAAATGCCCAGTCCGACAAGTATTGTCTCTACAGTGATGCTCAACACCGATATTGTGGAGATAGTTTAAATATTTGAAGAAAAAACCAAATACTAAACTGATCTAAACGTAAGAACCAAATAACCAATATAAGGGCAATGCATGATAGATACACCTCAGTTTTAGGTTGGTTTACAAACTTTGTATGTTATCTATCTTATGTAGATATCTTTATTAATAGAGAAATCAACTAGGAGTTTTAATTTATCGACTTAATATATTTCTAGACAACATCTATATTTGAAATATTTTACCAATTTGTGACTGATGAAGCAACCAACCATGTGATGCCTACCCTTTCCGGGCATATGATATGACATCTGATATTGTGATAGAACTTAGCTTAGAACTCAGAATCTCCATGAGAATTTGTTATCGTTCCTGCAGACAAACCATCAAACAACTTCACATTCATCCTCAAAATATACTACTTCAGTAGTCTAATAAAGGAACTTGGACTTCATTTATTGCCTGTAAATCCTACATCCTAGATTTCTCTTTCTCGGAAATATTAGATTGATTGATCGATTATTGTTTTACGTCACGTATATACTAGAAAACCATAAATCCGTTCTCATTTCATCTTGAATGCAAACAAGTGATTCAGAGCTTGAATTGCCATATATTTGCTGGATTCCAAAAATTAATATAAACATCGACTTTTTGACTGTTGATCCAGGTGCTCAGTCATGCATTTTACTCACGAAATTACTGACACATACAAAGCAATGTCTCCAGACGTACTGCGCAACAACATACTCCAAGAGTGAGGTAAGATGTGAATCCTTAAGAATTCAAAGGAATCAAAACATTCGGAATTAGCTGAACAATGTATATCCCGCTGAACTTGAGATCAATGACACGAGAGAGAGAGAGCAACACATGTGTTTCATACCCAGACGAACTTTTTCTGTATCATTAAGGATGGTTAGTTACAAACGTGACTATTTCAACATAAATATCACAAGTTTTCCCATCCTCAGTAGCAACATCCCATCCTTATCTGCCTATGTTGTTTTAATTTAACAAAATTTATACTTATCGCAAGAACATTTTCCTTTAACTAACTAACTAACTAACTAACTAACTAACTAACTAACTAACCAACCAACTAACTTTCTAACTAACTAACTAACTAACTAACCAACTAACTAACTAACTAACTAACTGATTGACTGACTGACTAATTAATTAACAAACTAACTAATCAATATCGAAGAAGTACCAAACCGTTAATCATTCTCAAAGTCCAAGGACAGATACAAAAGTTTCAAAAAGGAACTGCTGTGAACCCCGATATACTGAAAAATTCCGAGATGAGACCAGATGCCCGGGGAGAGTAAGCGTCTCCTGTTTGTATGCATCACCCGTCACAGCAGTTCTTAAGAAACATGTCAAAATCAAGAGTTTTGGTTTCCTAATTGTACATACGAAAGTACAAACTGGTATACAAAGTAATATTTGGTGTTCACTGAACAGGTCATTTAGTGGCATTCCAGAATAGTATCAATCATTCTAGAGAGAGGCACATCATATTTTCGTACAAGATCCCCATAGCGACCGTAGAACTTCTTCAGTGACGATTTCAGACGTTCTTTAACATATCCCTGAATGAGCAACTTAGTGGCCAGTCGTCTGGCCCTTGGAATAAAACCGTCGTATAGAGAACAGGCTCTTGCGTACCTTGTAAATTGAGATATAAAAACTCCATAGTCAGGTGAGGACGGGATATTGCTGCAAAGAAACGGAAAGTAAGTTATTTGGAAACTAAAATCGTCACGTTAGTCATAAAGAGAGGTGTTCAAATGGCCATTATTGTCGAAAGTTAAAAATACATCCAGATACGAAGCGAAATTATTGCTCTCCGTTGTCTCTTTTATCTCAAGTTCATGGGGATAGATTTCATGTATGTAATCCTTAAAGTTAAAATTATTGATTGACAATACGTCGTCTATATATCTATACGTAAAATTAAATTGAGATGCAAGGCTTTTTCTGCCTGTGTAGAGCGTGTTTTGAATAAATTCTGCCTCATACGAATATAAGAAAATGTCAGCAAGAAGAGGGGCGCAGTTAGTTCCCATAGGAATGCCAATGATTTGCTGAAAAATGTCTTCTCCAAACACCACGAAAATATTGTCTATTAAAAATTCCAGCATTTTGATGATTTGATCTTCGGTATACTTGTGTTTTGCATCGGAGTGTTCTTTTACAAAATATGTATCTTCCCGCCCAGTGATAAGATATTTATATCTACCATTTCCATTTTTATAGAAAAAAAAAATTCGAATAATTGTAGCACGTCTGTTTTTGAGCTTTTGATGCGGAATTGTAGTGTAGAACGTAGAAAAGTCAAAAGATTTGATGCTGAAAATATTATTAAATTTCGGAGATTTTAGATTCTCTAAATGTTCTTTAGAATTCTTCAGGATCCACATCTGATTAACTACTTAATTAACATAATGGCTGAATAATTGACAGACAGACTGACTGACTGACTAACTAAAACCATACCATCAACAAACAACTACTCCCCCGGGGTTACGAAATCGAAGAGACTTTGAATAAAAAAGACATTTGGAAAAGGCGGAATATAGAAGATATAGACATGAGATTTCTTATGAGAGTGAACAATCCCTGCTGGTCCATTCTGCTGGGATACCTTATCTGAGGTTAAGCAGGCTCGATAAGTATGTAGACACAATACTAACCGTATAATCCGCCGCTCAATAATAGTAATAACAAGTATCATTAGCATATGATGTTACACCAGTATAGCAATTCGAACAAGAGTTACATTAAGAAATGTATAGCAATTCGGACAAGAGTTACATTAAAAAATGAAGCTCTCGTTTGTTTTGTATGTGCCTGTTCTTCTAAATTTCTATCTACTTCCAACAATCAATAATCTGGAGGTTTTTCGGAACAAATACCAGCCTGACATCTAACAAAATAACAAAATTTTATAACGTATCAATAACTCAAACTATAAAGCAATGTTCAATTCCAACCAAAATTTAGTATAAGGACCAAACATTTCAGGTACGTTTCAAGTAAAAATCTTAATACCAACTAAGACCGATAAAGAAAAAAAAAAAAATCATCGAATACATGAAAGTATCGACTGGATGGAGCATAATGATCCGCCATTTAAAATCTATACAAATTTACGAAGTAATTGCTAAAGTTTTCTATATTTTTTGTTTTCGTCATTATAAAGAATTGATTGTCTATAACATCATTTTGCTAGAAAATGATGATTCTTGCCAAGCGAACGTCATTCCCACAGTAACAGTGAAAAGGTTTATTACAATTACAATTTAGTAATTATATTATTATTTTCATGGTTTTATATCAATAAATAATAATAAACTAATTAATAAAGTGAGGGAGAAATGAATTTGAAATACAGTAGATGTCATTTCTGAAACACACTTAATATTATTTTGTCATTTAGTGTTGATTTTATAGAGCTGCATTTTTAAAAAATAAAACTCATTATTTGTCTTACCCAAAATCAGAAGTACAAATGAAACAAATAAGTTTCGATGTATCTGTCTTCATGGCCATGATTTAGCTTCATTTTAAGAATAGATTTACAGAATATATCAAATAACGATTTGTCATTAACATTAGATGTAAAGACATGTATTTACATTCATCATGTCTTGAGATATCCATGACTATTGTACTAAACAGATATAAAGGTTATTTTGGCGTTAAGGGCTGGTACGGCTTGACAAACAGGAGACGCTCATTTTGTTCGGATACCTGGTCTCGTCTCTGATGTCCACCATAGTGCGTTGTAGTGAGTGCTACCATAACATTCCATCTCTTACTTCCTGATTTATATTGCACATCTTTTCTTCTACCATACCAATTAAGTGACGGGTGTCATTTCAAATGACTGTCTTATGTCTGTATCGCATTTGCGATTTGCGTATGTCTTTTAGGTGCTTTATCATGTTTGTTCTGCATATCCATGGCGACTCTTTCCATACACCTGACTGGTTTTCCACTTTTTCTCAAAAGCATATATTTACATAGTGCCTATCCATAGTATCTCCCTTATACATAGTTCTGTCCTTAGGTTGTTTTGTATATTCTATAGCGTCGTTTTTGGTTATTTCTCTACATTAAACCTAGATTTCTACAATTTCGGCATTGAATATCCTTTTAGTCTTCACTAAGAATACATAAGTTGTATTTTGTGATCAAAACTATGTTTGATTCGATTTTTCATAAAATAGCATAAAGTGGTATTTCATTTTCCACGTCATTCTAATTTTATTTTTGAGAAAGTGCATTAATTTCGCTGCTTATGCAACATACACATGTATGAGATACTATAACATATCACAAACTTACTTACATACATATCTACAGAAAATAAAGATAAAATCTTAATCGATTTTTTCTACATGATAAATACACGTGTATGAATAGAAATTACAAACAACTACAAGACAACTATTCTCTGTGGGCATTTTATGCCGGTAAGCCACGTCCGTCGCGTGTGTCGTGAAGCCTCGAAAATAGTCGTCAATCATAGTCTTGTACATACATCTAGACAGCAAATGAAATCTGAATTTAATAATTAATCAATATTACAAGAAGGACCTATGAAAGTTTCGTAATGGTCATTTGAATAGATATCCATCCAGATAGGTCTATGTATACTAGCCTATAAAAAGTTCAATACATTATCTTCAGTAACGAAAGTTAACCCGCGAATGACTAGACGGGGATGGATAATATCAAAAATATGTAAAATTATTAATATAATGTCTAAGAACGATTGGTTGTGTAATACTGTTATGATATTGCATATCATATGGTTTCCTTAGAGATAAGTTGTCTTCATATCTTGGATATTATTTACACCCAAATCAATTTGGACAACACCTAATCCATCTGCTGTAAAGGAGGCATATCTTCCCAAGAGATACACTATTCTAATGTCATCCAAGCGAACGAGACAGTTCAAGTCAAATATATTACATTTAAGATACCGCGTGTATCTCTAATTTCTTCTTTGAATAAAAAATTGCACGCGATGAGAATTTTGTATTGTTTATCTCGCTTTTATGCTGGGATGAAACCACAGATGCGGTAATTCTGTTTGACCTTTTTGACAATTTACGTGTATAGGCCTTCTATTCATTTACATAAATCAACATTTTTCACATTAACGAGGAGGTATCGTTTTCATTCTCGTTGCACGATACTTAGAAACGAGATGTTCCGTAACCTAGTCGCTGTGATGGTGCCCATCTTTACATTGAATCCCCATTTCTCAATAGCGTTTATATATGGTTTACGGGGTCCTTGCATGTACGTTACATCAACTCCCACGTTACTTTGACCCTTGTTCAACCTCATCTCCAAATGAAGAAACGGGAGATTCTGTGCATCTTTGATTTTGAATCGAGAACTTTTGTGATTGGTGACGTTTTGACAGGATTTATTTTATTACAAATGATTAGACCACCACGTCGATGATTGTCAGAAAATGATATTTTCTCATGGTTACTAAAATGATTCTTTGTTTTAGACATCAGCATCCGATACTAATGACGTCAGAGTTATTGTTTCATGACACCAGAAATCGCGTGTTAGAGAAATGTAAAACGGTCTATGTTACAGCATACGCCAATGATTCAATGTTTAGTATGGCTATTCACATTGATGAAACATTTATGACCCCGCCATATGCTCCTCTACGAAAATCACCTCTTTTGTTTTCTTATACAAATGACTTTTTATAAATTATAATCTAATAAGGAGGAAATTGATCCGCAGATTAGAATTTCAAAATGATAACAAAGCAGTAGAAAAATTACATTGAATATGTGTCGTTTAGTTTATTACAAATCTATTTCTACACTATCTGTTTGCACAATAAATTGAATCCATGATCAGAATTGTCAATAGTTTTGTAAGTCAATAAGATATAGCAATTTTACTGCATATGGAATCTTTTTTGTGTCGAATGAGATATGCACGCATATCTTATTATGTTATTAAATTTCCAACAGCTGTATGTGTATATGCTTTAGAAAAGAAAAAAAAAAAGAAAAAAGAAATAAAAAAAAAACAAAACAAAACAAAACAAAACAAAAAAAAAAAAAGAAAAAGAAAACCAAAAAAAAAAAAAAAAAAAAAAAACCCCAAAAAACGAACAAAAACAAAAATAAAGCGTACAGTTTATTCCCGAACCTATTGCTTAAATGTTTATGCAGACTCACCAATAATGTCATGCAAAGGCAAATGCTTGGAGTATGCATAACGCTCATCATTCGCTTCCCATATAAGCGGAAATAGGGACAACTTTTATCTGAACATTATATATTACCCGCAGACAATATCTCGAATCGTGAGTAAACCTCATAAACTATCAAACGAACGCCACTGAGAGTGTTTCCCTTTTTTCAAAATCTTTCCGTTATTGCGCCATCTTTTTTGAAACGTGAGAAGATAATGGACAGATGAATCTTGAAGTATTAGGTATAATTTGGCAAAATGGCATCTTGTTCCATAAAATGTTTGTCTGAAATTGCAACGATATGTCACATTTAGAAGCGCTGTTCCGATTTAAATGTGTATAGTAATCGGGGTACTCTTAGACAGAGGAAATGCGCGCGGATCACTTGTTGATTTATGGAGAGAGTTATGGTTTCGAGAATGTTACGGAATGACTTTTGCGATTTTTGCTGAAAAGTATATTCGTGTTATCGTTAAATTCAAAGCTCATTAATGATTCTTTCGATCAATTAGACACGTTTGATAGCGGTCCTAGTCTGACAGAAAACATTACTCTCACACGCTGCCCAAATAAAAACGCAAGATTCATTAAACATTTCTAAAAAGAAAATTTTGATTCATTTCTCTGAAAAGAGGAATTTCCGTGACTGCGACTAAAGTAGCATCGCGAATGCACGCAGCAAGGTAAAAGCAACAGTAGCGAGGTATAAATCATATACATGGAGCCGGTGTTTCCAGATTTCATATAAATATTAATAAATATGTACTCGGACATTCTTATGGAGATGAAAAAAAAGCAAAACTCAAACAAACCAAACCAAAAAAAAAAAAAATCAAATCAAACCAGAAATAAAATCCCCAAAAACAAAAACAAAAAACCAACCCCCAAACAAACAAAAACGAAAAGAAAAAAATCAAAAATTCCAAAAAACCAAACAAACCAAAAACCAAACCCCCCCCCAAAAAAAATCAAAAACAAAAAAAAAAAAAAAACCATTGCATGTTGCAAAAACAGCCAGACGATACTGCTGGTATACGAAAAGTTTGTTTGAATTCTCTATTTGCTCTACATGAACCTATGGTTTGATTGATTGGTCATTATCTTACCTCACTCAGAGATTATCTCACTCGTATAGTGACAGCATCTGTCTGATGCATCGAATAGAACTCTATAACCTTGCACGGACCCTACCGTGACACGGGACTTCGAACACTGGTGTGTCCATGACGGGAGTCGAACTCGTAACCCGGACCTCTCGGTCACGACCCAAGCACCTCATTTACTGCGCCACATCGGCTTAGTCTGTCTACGGAGAATAATTTATCAAAATCCATTTTCTGATTACATTCCAAGAAAAGAATTATTGTTCCGTGTCTTCCATTCATTTAATTTCAGATATCTATCATTTATTTGTTTTTATTAAATTTTATATTGATTAAGTGACAAGTTATGAAGCAGCTAAACACAAGAATAGAACATTTTTTTTTTGCTGTGAAGATTCTAAAGATGACACTGGCTTAATAATCTTGCACGTTTGTCCGTTTTAATGACAAATTACAGCGCTGTTAGGTATGAAAAAATTCAACCAAAATAAAACAAAATTTCTGGCGTGACCGATATCAAGGAATAAAAAATACCTAGTGTACCAAAAGTGAAACCAGTATTGTCGAAAAACTTAAGATTAGAACCAATAATTATAAAATGGTAGATTACAAGGGGTAAAACTAAGGGAATATCACCTAAGAAGGACTTCTTACTACCAGATCAACATCTCTGCTTGTGGATCGTAGATTCATAATCCAAGTACTGAAATCTGTTGAGCAATACAGCGAAAAGTTCAGAGGTTATATACTGTTGATCTTTATTTTTGATGTAGTTGGGTGTATTGCCACGACGTGATTACCTCCATACATCGCTATGAAATTCATTTGGTCTTGGTGATTTTTAAACGCATTCATCTCCGGTCAGAATTTGTCGCTCATTTCTGTCGCACACTTAATAGAGTAAGCCTCAGAGGTAAACGTAGTGATTACTCCCGATTTGAGTAATTTAGCAGAAGAAGATAAAGTAATGAGATAACAAATAGAGCCCTTATAAACAGTAACTTCGAAAATTAATACAATCTTGTGGATATATGTATCAATTGCGTTTTTGCAGTGTAAAAAAAAAACCAAAATAGATTTAATTTCACCACATGCAACTCAAGCAGCATCCGACATTTTGTGACCATGTGATGGAAAAGTTCTGGAAATATGTCTGCTTCTTACCTCCGAGTGTTATTTTCACGTGTGCGACGGAAATGGGCGAGGTGATCTAAATGAATCATCTCTTGTTAAAATGTTTCTGTGTCAATTGTATGTTTATGGCATTTAATACACCGTTCCACATTTCAGCATAGAAAGCGATGTTTAGCGGAGTTTTGATTGTTATACTTTTGGCGTCATAATCAAATGTCGGACTTGTCCAACCTTGCATGACGTCATCATAGTCAGATTTTGCGCTAAAGTGCTTGACTTTTGACGAAAGTGGAACGGTGTATTCGGATGCCACTTGCTAACAGGAGATGCTTACTTCATTCTGCACCCTATCTGATATTCTGTCGTCTGGTACACTCAGTCGTGATTAATATAAGGAGTTAGCACCAGAATCTCTCTGTTTTAACATTTGTGTAAAAACTTACCTTTTACGTTAAACCGGGCTTTTCTGCAAATTTCTTGAAGGTACGAGATGACCCGAGGTCAATCTTGCTCCCGCAGTTTCTTGCAAACTAATGAAGGCGTGACTCAAAACCAAAACGCTTGTTCTTTTTCAACACAAACAAAAGAAACGTCAAGCTCGTGCTACAGTCACATTTTGTTTAATCAACCGGACCGTCAGCAAGGAGACATACAACCGGACCGTCACGAAGGATACACACAAACGGACCGTTAACAAGGAGACACACAACCGGATCGTCAAGAAGGATACATCCAACTGGACCGTCGACAAGGAGACATACACCGGACCGTCAACAAGGAGACATACAACCGGACCGTCAGCAAGAAGACACACAACCGGACTGTCAGCAAGGAGACACACAGCCGGACCATCAAGAAGGATACACACAACCGGACCGTCAACAAGGAGACATACAACCGGACCGTCAACAAGAAGACACACAACCGGACCGTCAACAAGGAGACACACAATCGGACCACCAAGAAGGATACACACAACTGGATCTTCAAGAAGGAGACATACAACCGGACCGTCAACAAGGAGACATACAACCGGACCGTCAGGAAGAAGACACACAATCGGACCGTCAACAAGGAGACATACAACCGGACCGTCA
This sequence comes from Pteria penguin, assembly GCA_035048485.1. Taxonomy (NCBI): domain Eukaryota; kingdom Metazoa; phylum Mollusca; class Bivalvia; order Pterioida; family Pteriidae; genus Pteria; species Pteria penguin. The sequence goes on along the minus strand of CM068587.1, from coordinate 22,020,519 downwards.
ATAAGAAGAGGCACAACTGGACCGTCAACAAGGAGACATACAACCGAACCATCGAGAAGGATACACACAACTGGACCGTCAACAAGGAGACATACAACCGGACCGTCAATAAGAAGAGGCACAACCGGACCGTCAACAGAAAGACACAAAACCGGACCGTCAACAAGGAGACATACAGCGTATGAAAACATCATTTCCTTACTATTTGTATATAAAGCATTTTAGCGAGGCTGTCAGCTCAAATAAAAATTTTCATTTAATGTATTTATAGGAAGAGTTATATTTTGTTTTCACTATGTATAGAACAAAAAGACCATAACATTAACAGACAAGAATAAGATATATATTCTATAATACTTACACACAATCAAATGTTTCTATTCCATTTCATAAAGTGAAAGTGTATATGTATAAAATTCTAACTAAGAAACATGCATAGCAATATTTATGACATGTTTACCCGTTCAACTCTATATTTGCGGCGTTGCATGTTGCGACTTTGGAGTATTCGATTTCATGTAATTTTGATAATTTTCCAGCATTAACTTTTCTGATATTGAAATAAAATGCAAAGATACGACATCAAAAATAAAAATAACATAGCTCAAAGTTAGAAGGAAAGAAAATACTTTATCTTTATTTTTCAATACATATTACGGGCATTTGTATACACAACCTATTCGAACACTCTTAAAAACAGGTATATAATTGTTATTTGTATACACACCCTATCTCAGTTTGTGTTGTTTTCAGAGTGATATGTTACACTCCATTTCATGCTTTCGCCTTAACATTTCATGCCAGTCTGAGACTACTAAATGAAACGCATGGAACTATACACATGTAATGTGTGACACACCATCTACAATGTGTCTGAATTTTAAAACGTGATCAGTTTGTATACAGTATATGTATGATACTGTAGTATAAAGTGTTTTCTTACTGAAGCTTAGTGCATGCGTGTGAGAAGTTGTTCTATCTACATTACTATTATTACATGTATTTATACTCATTTTTAATGATAACATATAAGTTAACTTGAAATAAGTTATTATAACAATAAAAATTTCTTATTTTTAAACAATTTACAATATTTGATAAATACTGTATAGGATCTGAAATGAATTTCCATTTCATACGGTATTTATGAAACGAGTTGTTTGTCATCAGGGAATGACTATACAATGGATATTTTCATTATCTAAAAGCAGACGGATGTTCAAACTGTTGCTAGAAGAGTTCGTCCACAATTACTGGAGTCTTGAGTTTTCTTCTTTTTTTTCTATTTCTTTTTCTTCTTCTTCTACCCTTGGGGAGCTATTTATTGAGTGATTATTGTCTTATTTCACTCCACGATCATTTTACGTATATTTCATATCTGCCAGACTCATCCGAAGCATTACACAGGACATCGGTTTTCACTGTCTCATCCAAAAGGACATGACATTGGTTTGTACACGGCTGGACTTGAACCTGGGAACTCTCGATCACGAACCGAGTACCGCATTCAATGATGAAACCGGTGCAATTTTTGTTTTCTTCGAATATTACTAAACGTATATTGAAATAGCACAAGGTTTTAAACCATTATTTTGATGTATGTTGCTTAGCCTATATCGTTTCAGTGTAGTGTTAATTTACATGTATATTATTTATCCAATATGCAGTGTTGATTTTGTTTATGGTCGTCTTGATTTTTTGGGTGAATATGTCTCGCCACGAAGGAGATGCTGACTCTTCCTGGGAATATTTTTCACTTCTGATTTCCAGGAATCTATAAACTTCCAGCCTTGCGTTGTTGTATCAGAGCGACACAACAACAGTTACCTTTGTATTTAGAGTTTAATAACTATACAGATTTCAAGTATAAGAATTTTCTATTTATGAATATGATACAATTTGTCCATGGTCCCATTGAACATTAAGAGAAAATATTCTAGATGGAAGTCTTGAAAATCACTATATTCTTAAGCTGGCAAGAATATATATATATTCTACTTTAATATGCAATTAATATGCCAATAGGACATTTTAAAGCGATTTTGGTGATTTTTGCGAAAATCAATTTGTCAGTGCCTCCTCTTCGTTTTTTATCTGATTTTTACATCGAACAGTAATAAATCCCGATCATTTGTTGCTATTAGAAATCACATTGTTGTCTACATTGCTTCAACGTCTTATTCTATATTTTTCCTGTATATATGATACTTCGCACGGTGATAATTAGTACGTAGTCTATTTTCAGCGGAGAAACTTCTCCTTAAAAAGCGGACAGGGGCGCAAAACCTCAATATAGAATATTAAAGGAATAGTCAGTCGAGCAAAAACAACAACAACAAAAATACAAAAATTCAGAAAAAAAAAAAGAAAACCATCTACACACACGCGCGCGCGCGCGCGCAAATTGAAACTTTGATACCATTTACAAATAATCTTCTATAATTTTCAATCTAAATTTATCTGTCTTACAACATTTTTTGTTCTTTATGCAACTTTGTATCATTATTTAGAATCAGGTAGTAATAAGTATGCTACCTTCCTTATATATAAGGACCTCGAGGCTACAGACAATATACTCTTATACAGCTTATGCTGAAAAGTGGGGGGAGGGAGCACAAACATACTGTCCCCTTTGCCCCCTTCTCCTACGCCCTTGATTTTGACATTGAAATAAAATTTATTCAAAAAGTCAGACCTACTTATGGAATTCTTTAACTCAAATTATAGAGATAACGTATTGGTATAGACTGTGCTAGGATTAATTATAAACACATAGATCACTACAGTTAAAGGTACATACGGTAAAGGAGCTTAACATTATACGACTGTCTTTGATGATCCATCGTGTAATTACCGCGAATATTCTACAATCTAACACTGTAATCTTACACGTGATCCATGTAGCACTCTTCTCAGGTACGTGAGGGTCTTATGAAATACCTTCATTTATAATTGCCTAAAATAGTTTTCATGCTACTCTTCTTAGATATATACAGAAGGTAATCGAGGGGAACGTTCTAGATTTTCACTTTCTACCATTGATCTCAATGATATCGAATAAATACCTTTGAATATAGAATAATCCTTCCCTCGTCTCTCCCAATCATCATCATCATCATCATCATCATCATCAACAGCAGCAGCAGCAGCAGCATCAACAACAACAACAACAACATCATCATCATCATCATCATCATCATCACAATCATCTTCATCATCATCATGAGAAGAAGTAGCAAAAGATAAAAACAAAAACAACCAATGCATCATTGCCTTATTTGATAAATTTCTCGAAAAAAATGTGTGGAATTAAATTGGCATCAGGTCATTACTTGATACTTACATATCAGAGAAATTGCATATTTATACAGGAAATTTGATTCTGAACTTTAATTTGCTATTTATTTATTTATTTATTTATTTATTTTTTTTTTTGATCAGCTGAAAGTTATTATATATACCTGTGTGTCCTTTTTATGGTTACTGATATATATATTTTTTATTTTGTTTAATTGTTTGTTCGTTTTGGATTTTTTCATTTGATTTGTATGTTTCTTTTAATCTATTATTATTAATATTTCATTGGGGTGGGGGAGGGGTGTTGTTTTGTGTCATATACGATTAAATCATAATGAAAAGCGTTTTTCTATGAAGCTGAAATAAAACATATAAAATTATGCAACAATTCAATTATATTTTCTTAGCCGAGTTTTGTTTTCATTAATGATGGATGTAGTAATACCATCAGGAGTAGCTTACTCACCTGACTAAATTCAGCTTTCTATGAATCCATTGCTATCTTTTCTTGCAAAAACACACCCTATTATAATATTATCCATTAAACGATACACTTTGACAACTATTCAGAATGGAATCTTTTCATTGCTTTCAATCACATTTCCAAATGATCCTATATGAATTTCGAACTATAAATAACATTTATGTCATTCTTACCATTAGAAATTGTAGAAGATGATATTAATGTACCAGTACGTCATCGCCGGCATCCATCAGTTGGTATCATTACCATCATGTTTGTTGCTTGTATATATCAAATCTGATAAAACGTCACATAAAATGTCAAAATAATACTGGAACATAATATGTATGCTTCAGAGTTTTGCAGAATATTTCTCTACATGAACAATTGATCGGAAAATTATCAAAACTAAATGAGATATTGGATGATTATCATTATGTGGGATCTTTTAAATGACTTTTGTTATAGAATCTTAAAATAAAAAAAATCAAACTCTGAAATTTTATTTCTTTTCTGTCTCACCAGAAAATGAAAGATTATTTCATTTATCAAAATCTTTGTATACATTTTGTCGTCTTTGAAGCATTATCAAAAAACCTCCAGATTTTATCATTTTAATATTGTGAAACTGTCTTGTCAGTCATGCCAGTGAATGATCATGCATGAAATACTAATTTCTAATTTCAATATACAGTCCCTGTTGGAATTTCCTCTGTTTTGTCCAGTGTTTTGCCTTCGAACAGGGTTCTCCCTGTTTGCCAGGTCGATGTGTGGTTAGCAGATGAAGGCTATAACCTTTCATAATAAGGTTTCATTCTTTGATAACGCACACGTGTTAAAAATTCAAGTTTGAGAATTATGACGCTGAGGTGCTCTATGCGATCAAAAGTATGAGTAATGATCACGTGACATCTCCCTCAGCCAATGACGGTGAGCAATGTATGATAGTAATCAGCAGTGGTATATCGTTATTATAGATAAATACGTCTCAAAGATAGACTTCACTATTACCGATCATAGATAATGGTCGTTTTGACACTTGAATGTAATATTTATACATCGAATGTTACGAGAACAAGCGAACTGTTGTGTTAAATTCAACTACCTTGTTAAAGCCCAGATGACAAAAATATCAAAATATCTCCAGAAAACGACATATCGGCATTTTCAGTTTTACAGTTACATTGATAAGAAATTCTTTAGACGCACAAAATAAGAACAAAAAATCTTAGATCTGTGAAATGAATTACTAATCATAAGTAACTTAATTTGCCAGAAGAAAGCTACCGCGCATTTATAGAAACAACTTAGGTGGTCTGGTCTCTAATTCATGAATAGTTTCTCTGTCATGTTAAAGTTGCGCAAAGAAAGCGCCAAAACGTTGGTTTGACCATCAAGGGAATATTTGCACGTTCAGTCACTCAATAGTCTGTGATTAAAAGTTCATAGATAAGATTTGAGCGTATTAGAGAAGGCATATTCAGACAACACTGAGACAAAAACCAGAAACATTGGAATGGAGTAAGTGCCAAGCGAGTCTTTATCGGTGTATGTTGTAGATCGATATTTGATAGCATTGTGGTGGGATTGAAATTGAGAGAGAGTTGATTGAAGGTATCCCGGCCTGTGATAACCCAATCTTCACCACGCCTGTGTGATGATAGTTTGCTTGTAAATGTCCCTATAAAACCCGTCAGTCTGGGCCGATCCGGTTTATTCAAACGTTGATTAACCGAAACATATCTTTACTTTACAATATCTCAGAAATTAAAACAAATAAAATGAAATGGGTCTTGAAGTAATTATGTGTTACTAGATTCACAATAGTCGGAAAATGAAGGTGTCCATAGGATAATCAATGCTATTTCCCTTAACCATTATTTGTGCGTAGTGTTCATGACGTTATAGGTTTCTAGATATGTTGCTAAATGCTATTTAAAGACATAAAACTCAGAGGAAGATTAATGAACTATAACCGATACTCATTTTCATTCTAGGAATAGCAATCCCAGGTATTTGACCTTAACAACAGAAATTGCAACGATTTTATAATAATGATTATCCCTTATATTATAGCTTATTCAATCCTCTATAGTAAATATTCGGTCTTCATTTAAAGAAATTTATTCATTATACAAAACTCTATCAACATTAAAAGCAGAAGAGGTGAAAATCAGACTTACAAGTCAGATCTTATCACACAGTAGCGAAAACAAAAAGTGAAATTGAGATTCTAATATTAAAAAAATGGTATATCGTAAAATTTTCATGATTGTCAGATTTCAATAAAAATATTATAGCAGAATAACATTCAATAATACGTGATTATTGTTCTAATAATGTCATTTTTCTGTTTTGTTTATTCAAATACTAGTGTAGCTAAGCTGAAACCAAACGGAGATCTATTATATGTTTCAGAAGTCATACATGTACTCGGCGAATCCGATACACGGTATATGATGTCTCAGAATTTATCCATGAATATTACATATAAACTGAGAAACGAAAAGAATCAAATAAAAAAGAATGGAAAAAAATCAAAACAAAAAGACGAAACATGAAGAAAAAGTGTATTTTGTACTCTTAAATATGAAGTTACGAAAAAGAAAATGGGCATTTAGAAAAACAGTTTAAATAACAAAGAGAAAAGGAGGTCTATATTGCTGTAAACTGTGGGTGAATTGGCCAAAACATGACAATACTTGCAGGAAACTGTAAGACATATACTTACTCAGTTAGTTTCGTTCAAAATTCATGCATTTGTTCTGCAGAAAAAGTCGAAAATAAAAGTTTTACGACGGCGACGGGCAAACGACGCGCCATTAAAATAGCCAATATTCCCCTTGGCTCATCATTGAAACCACATCACAAAATTCATGCATTTGTTCTGCAGAAAAAGTCGAAAATAAAAGTTTTACGACGGCGACGGGCAAACGACGCGCCACTACAATAGCCAATTTTCTCTTTGGCTCATTATTGAAACCACATCACAAAATTTCCTTGTAAAAATCTAAATATTGGTGACTTTATGCCATGATCAGGTACTGCTACTCAAGTTGAATTGGATTGTCAGGGATCTGAAAATAATCTGCTCAGAACTTATATGAATTATATAAATTCGTTTGTACAATTAACTATTCTGATATAAATAAATGATTCATGGAAATCATCTTGAGTGATCGTTTATTTTACAAAGGAACCATTAACCATTTTGAAATACTGAACCATTTAGTATACGTATATATTAGCCATCTTGTTACATGTACGTCATTTCTAGATATCCCCATAAATGGTCTGTTTGTGTAGGGAAGTTGTTGACGGTGAATCTGCTCGGTCTGGCATTTTTCCAGGTTCTTACCAGAAAGTAAAGAAGTTATTAATAAAAACGCAAAAATTGGTCGATTTATTTTGTTTCTAGGTTTACCAACATTTGTTTCTATTCTATGTTTTCTTTTCGTTTCATTTCATATTGTTACTTTTTATTTACGTTTTATTTTCCTTTCGTTTCTTTTTGCTTTTTGTCTTTTTGTTTCGTTTGCTTTTGCTTCTTGTGGTTAAATTCCGTTTCACAGTTTACAGGTACCATTCCATGATATAACAGTCACGGTAAAGGCAATTTTGGATTATCGATGGACTTGATAAAACTATGAAATGTGCGGAACAAATTGAAATTAAATTCAACAAAATCTACAAACCTTCTAACTTCTAAGTTATTACCTCACTTATTGATTTGGTAATTTAATAAGTTTTAAACTGCTTTTGTCCCGTTTTCTATCATCGAAACCTATTCTAACTATGTTTCTGGGTTGTAATGATATTAGGATCTTTTCCTTTCTTAAGTTATTTATAGATTCACAAAAACGAAAACCTGATTTAAAGTATTTAATATTAAATTAAGGTCATATCATACTAATAATATTTATAAAAACACACTCTCGTGAAGGCAGTCAAAAAATTGAAAAGTTAAAATCCAACGTGAGAAAACATGAGAAAGTATGAGTATTTTTCGTTTTTCATTTTTCTTTTTTCTTGTATTCATTCAGGAATACATTTAATATACGTCTTAAATATTTACCGCGTTGTTGTAACAATTTTCCATGTTTTCCTGTTACACTTCATAATTGTTTTACCAAAATGAATAACTTTTGTTTGATATTAAGGACTTATTAGTAGACCGATTGGTCGATTGGTGTTTCACGTACCTTTCAACATTTTTTTTTTTCGTTGGGAGGTAACCAACCTATTAAACATAGTAGAAGGAACTGGTCTCATTACAGGACATTTTGCATTCCAGGAATTTCGTGAAAAACAATGTTTTAAATAAAAAAACCAAATCAGATTTATAAATCTTATAATCATTCCATGTTCATTTTACATTAAATACATAAAAAATAAAATATACAAAATAAAACGATGATGACGTTCAACGGGAGATAACTCTAAAACATTTTACCAGTAGATGCTTTCGTTTGGGGGATGGGTATGTTTATATTTTTTGTTGGTTTGTTTTGTTTAGTTTGCTTTGGGTTTGTTTTGCTTTTTAAATTTCTATTTATTTATTTATTTATTATTACTACAATTATTATTATTTCCCTTTTTTAGTTTTTTTTTTGGTAGCATTCGTTTGTTTTGTGTTTTGTTTTGTTTTGTTTCTGTTTATTTTTGGTTTTGGAATTTTCTTTTTACTTACACGGTGATAATATATGTCTTAGGGATTACTATGAATTTGTTCATCTATATCCAATGAACCTCTCAGTACAGTGAACAGTCATCTACTTGTCAACGTCTACTGCCGCACGAGTGTCCCTCGGTTTCCAGTGCGTGAAAATGCTGCCAATAGGAACACATTACTGAAAGTTAAGAATTAAGATATGTTTACATTTCAATTGTGTTGAAAGGCGCAAATGTGGTCCATTTTTTAACTTAGCGAGACCAAAGTGTTTGGCTAGCAACACCATCCATGAATACCTAAGCATATAGACAACACAATTACAGTACATTAGTACTACACAAACGCTATATAGGGACTATAAACTCTTACACAGCATGTCTGGGTCACATAACATTACACAGGCCTAGGTATAAGAACATTTAGTCAAATGCAGTGTATAATCAAACTTGTCTTAAGTTAGGTCAGGGTCCAGCATGATCTGCCGTATGTCCCCATCTGGACTTTTTCGTTGAAGGGTCTGGTGAGTGATATTTGAAAAGGTCTCTGTCAAAATATTTGGACATAAAATAGTGTTCTTTTTCCATGACAACCACGGTAGTGGTTAGATATATGTTTTCCATCATATTTTAGACAATTTTAGTCGTAAATAGACAAACTGGGTACCAAAAAGGAGAAAAGACATTAGCCTTTAATTTTCGTAAAATTGTCAAGGAAACGATGAATTATGCATAGTCTAAATGACTTTTTTGATGGAGACTTTTTTGTAGACCCCTCAGCAGACCCTACCTAATAACAGGTACCAATGAAAACAGTCCAGAGGAGAGTGTATGGTAGGTCATAGTCCAGAGGCGAGTGTATGGTAGGTCATAGTTCAGAAGAGAGTGTATGGTAGGTCATAGTCCAGAGGAGAGTGTATGGTAGGTCATAGTCCAGAGGAGAGTGTATGGTAGGTCATAGTCCAGAGGAGAGTGTATGGTAGGTCATAGTCCAGAGGAGAGTGTATAGTAGGTCATAGTCCAGAAGAGAGTGTATGGTAGGTCATAGTCCAGAGGAGAGTGTATGGTAGGTCATAGTTCAGAAGAGAGTGTATGGTAGGTCATAGTCCAGAGGAGAGTGTATGGTAGGTCATAGTCCAGAGGAGAGTGTATGGTAGGTCATAGTCCAGAGGAGAGTGTATGGTAGGTCATAGTCCAGAGGAGAGTGTTTGGTAGTTCATAGTTCAGAGGAGAGTGTATAGTAGGTCAAAGTCCAGAGGAGAGTGTATGGTAGGTCATGGCCCAGAGGAGAGTGTATGGTAGGTCATGGCCCAGAGGAGAGTGTATGGTAGGTCATAGTCCAGAGGAGAGTGTATGGTAGGTCATAGTCCAGAAGAGAGTGTATGGTAGGTCATAGTCCAGAGGAGAGTGTATGGTAGGTCATAGTTCAGAGGAGAGTGTATAGTAGGTCATAGTCCAGAGGAGAGTGTATGGTAGGTCATGGCCCAGAGGAGAGTGTATGGTAGGTCATAGTCCAGAGGAGAGTGTATGGTAGGTCATGGCCCAGAGGAGAGTGTATGGTAGGTCATAGTCCAGAAGAGAGTGTATGGTAGGTCATAGTCCAGAGGAGAGTGTTTGGTAGGTCATAGTTCAGAGGAGAGTGTATAGTAGGTCATAGTCCAGAGGAGAGTGTATAGTAGGTCATGGCCCAGAGGAGAGTGTATGGTAGGTCATGGCCCAGAGGAGAGTGTATGGTAGGTCATAGTCCAGAAGAGAGTGTATGGTAGGTCATAGTCCAGAGGAGAGTGTATGGTAGGTCATAATCCAGAGGAGAGTGTATAGTAGGTCATACTCCAGAGGAGAGTGTATGGTAGGTCATGGCCCAGAGGAGAGTGTATGGTAGGTCATAGTCCAGAGGAGAGTGTATGGTAGGTCATAGCCCAGAGGAGAGTGTATAGTAGGTCATAGTCCAGAGGAGAGTATTTGGTAGGTCATAGTTCAGAAGCGACTGTATGGTAGGTCATAGTCCAGAGGAGACTGTATGGTAGGTCATAGTCCAGAGGAAAGTGTATGGTAGGTCATAGTCCAGAGGAGAGTGTATGGTAGGTCATAGTCCAGAGGAGAGTGTATGGTAGGTCATGGCCCAGAGGAGAGTGTATGGTAGGTCATAGTCCAGAGGAGAGTGTATGGTAGGTCATAGTCCAGAGGAAAGTGTATGGTAGGTCATAGTCCAGAGGAGAGTGTATAGTAGGTCATAGTCCAGAGGAGAGTGTATAGTAGGTCATAGTTCAGAGGAGAGTGTATAGTAGGTCATAGTCCAGAGGAGAGTGTATGGTAGGTCATGGCCCAGAGGAGAGAGTATGGTAGGTCATAGTCCAGAGGAGAGTGTATGGTAGGTCATAGTCCAGAGGAAAGTGTATGGTAGGTCATAGTCCAGAGGAGAGTGTATGGTAGGTCACAGTTCCCCGCCCTTAACCTTTGTGTTTTCCTATTTCTCGGACACGGTGATATCTATCAGGTTATTCATGAATGTCATGGATATCGTTACTTTTTCAGTTTCATATAAACCATAACCGGAAGCTCCTGCAATTCGACGGCCTGAGGATCTAAACAATTCACTGTCCTGATTTTATATTTTAACTGCCGTGTAATCGGAGCTTTTTGTGATGTTTGTTAAGCCTGTTCTGTGCCTTGTTATTTTGATTGTACATGTGGTGATTGTACATGTGGTGATTGTACATGTGCTGGATTTTGTTATACCTGATTTTGTAAGAAATCTGTCTCTCTTGCATCGTAAAATCCGCCATCATTTCATGCTTTTTAGTACGTACAGTACATAAATACATACACACGGATTTTTTTCTTCGAAAATTGGGATGCGGCATGCCATGATTGTTTCATTTTTCAGTCAGGAAAGAGGGAGGGTTGGTACTGAAGCTCTAACTATAGCCAAAATGGCCTGAAGAAGTAGAGTAGAAGTACGATTATCGAATTCACATTAGTCCGTCGTGTAGACAAGTAGGATGATCTCTCTCTCTCTCTCTCTCTGTTTTTTTTTTTTGCTGTTTGTTTTTTGGGGTTTTTTTTTTGTATTTTTTAAAGGTGGCGAACTTTCCTTCTGCCCCCATCTGAATATACCACTGGTAAGTGACAATAATAGAATTAACTTCACAAACTTACTCAAATATCATACCTACATGTCTATACTGGTACCTTAGAAAATATAATGCAGCCTACATATTAATTTAACATTGTTCAAATACAATCAGTCAACATGTAATATAAGCGTGATAATTATGCTACAACGGAAAACAATAAGACATAGAAATAATCTCCTGGCTGTCAACATCAGAACTGAAGAAATGTATATATCTGTTAAAGAAAAGGTTTAAATCAATTGCTATAGACATGTGAGAAGTAATAAATGATACACTATACACCCTGACAACTTGGCGACACACATGACATGGTAAGAATGTTGACCAGCTCAAGATTGCAGTCGCCATGATATGGTTAGAATGCTGACCAACTTACGATTACCGTTGCCATGACATCGTTAGAATGCTGATCAGCTTACAATTACCGTCACCATGACATGGTCAGAATACTGACCAGTTTAGGTTATCGTCGCCATGACATGGTTAGAATGCTGACCAGTTTACAATTAACGTCGCCACGACATAATTAGAATGCTGACCAGCTTACAATTACTGTCTATATAACATGGTATAATGCTGACCAGTTTACGATTACCGTCGCCATGGCATGGTTAGAATACTGACCAGCTGACAACTACCGTCGCCATGGTATGGTTAGAATGCTGACCAGCTTACGATTACCGTCTTTATGATCTGAACAACTATCACTGTTCTGAACACCGACTCATTTTAAATATCACAAGCACACCTTGGAGATTAATGAACCACTTGGTTCGAACTTGAGATTTCGGTACCAAGCGAACTGCTTAAGCTAGAACTATCCCTATCTAAATTTATGTTAATGAAACTTGACAGAATAGGTAAGTCATTACAGGGTTAGAATGCTGACCAGTTTACGATTACCGTCGCCGTAACATCGTTAGAATGCTGACTAGCTTACAATTACTGTCGCCATGACATGGTTAGAATGCTAACCAGCTTACGATTACCGTCGCCATGACATGTTTTGAATGCTGATAAGCTTACCATGACCGTCGCCATGACATGGTTAGAATGCTGACCAGTTAGCAATTACCGTCGGCATGACATGGTTAGAATGCTGATAAGCTCACAATTACCCTCGCCATGACATGGTTAGAATGCTAACCAGCTTACGATTACCGTCGCCATGACATGTTTTGAATGCTGATAAGCTTACCATGACCGTCGCCATGACATGGTTAGAATGCTAACCAGATTACGATTACTGTCCCGATGACATGATGAGAATGCTGACTAGTTTACGATTACCGTCGCCATGACATGGTTAGAATGCTGACTAGCTAACGATTACCGTCTCCATGACATGGTTAGAATGCTGACTAGCTAACGATTACCGTCTCCATGACATGTTTAGAATGCTGACCAGCTTACAACTACCGTCGCCATGGTATGGTTAGAATGCTGTCCAGCTTACGATTACCGTCGTGATGATCTGATCAACTATCCCTGTTCTGAACACCGACTCATTCTAACTATCACAAGCGCACATTATAGATTAAGGCACCACTTGGTTCGAACTTGAGATTTCGGTACCAAGCGAACTGCTTAACCAAGATATATCCCCATGTAAATCTATGTTATTGAAATTTGACGGAATAGGTAAGCAGTAGATTAGGTAAACGAAAGTTGTGAATGGAATTGTGAATCATCAAACATCGATAAAAGGACGCTCATGATGAGTAAACATTGTCTAGCTGCTTGCAACGACTGCCGCGTAAGATATCACAGTCACATATAGTTATACAGTAAATGATAAAATGTTTAACTCCTTTCTCGAAGTCGGGTATATGTAATAAGTATCAATATCTAAGTAGACAAAACACCAAGATAAAACATTGGGGACGAAATATTTAGGGAATCATGAAAAATCATTTGTTTAGTAAAAACGATCATAAACACAACATGTTTCTGATAAAGAGAGATAAAAAAGTATTATGTATTGATAATTGTTTTGAATTAATCATTCAATCAGTCAAAACAAAAATATAAGGAATATATGAGAAAAAAGGAAAGTAATAGTAGATTTAGAGGTTAGAGGTATCTTGGATAAACAAAAATTTGATAAATGGAAGATAAGGTTTATAATTAAAATCAAACTGATAAATATTCTAACACTTTACAAGAGGCATTCAAATGAAAACAGATCAAACATTATTGTTGAAAATCGAATTCATTTGAAGATTGTACTTTAATATTATCGTCTATATCAATTAACATTTTATCAAAGATACTTAGATTATCATGAGATACAACATTCAGTTTATCCGTCTGATGTTTCTTAGCATATTTTTTATTCCATTAAATCACGGAAGTCAATCAAGAGAATAAAGGAACAGTCTTATCGACGCAAACACTCGCAAGATGTTTACCTCAAAATTACTTCAATGTTTTTCTAAATATAAGTTTACTTTAAGATTGCATTATTTTTGACAGAATGAATAAAGAATGGCATCTTTACTTTGCCTACCGCAAAGAATCGCGCTTGAGATCGTGGTGGAGACGGCTTTTGGTGCTGTGAAGAGGCAAATAATGAGCACTTGTAGCGGTGGGATTCCCGTATAATGTTGCAATTTACGGATAGGCACAGATGAGGGGTAATATTATATACACACGGATACGTCATTACGTGTAGATAAAGGTAGTAACGCAGCTGTACAAAGCATTCGATCTCAGGCTGGCTTTCTCTGGGAGATACACGTTTTATTACAAATATATGTTTCTCGTTAGGTGAATGACTAAAACACCAGTTGTCAGGTGCTGCTAATCTATTCAACATTTGGGTATAAAAACTGAGTAATAGAACCCTCACAGTATACGCCATAATTAAAGTATCAAAATAAATTTCTCAAACGAACATTAAGTGTTTGGTTGTCAGTCATAAAATCTGCTTGATATTCATATAATAGACGATAATATGTTTTTCTTTCAAGACATTACACATGTTAAGAGTCGGTCAGTTACTTTATGTCTCTATTGAAAACACAAAAATAAAATAGGCCAGTACTTTGAGATTTTCCAAGTACAGTTTTAAACGATAAAGAATTTTATAATAAATTTCCCCTAGGAAACGGAGTTCTGTGTATAAAGGACTCACTGTGTCCTTTTATCTGCCTGTTCGTCTGTCCGTCTCGCTAAGAAGTTTTAAAATCTTGTATATTTGGTAAAAAGGGGTCAGCTCTTCTATAGATAGGTTTCATTAGCAGAAATAAGTTGGAGTTACCTCCCGTTGTCAATTTAATGAAATGCTTTAGAAAGTTATTCATAGGGGAATCCCCTTTTTCTAAAATTAAATGCAGTTTTCAGAGATGTTTTCCAATAATTTTCAGGAGTTTCTTGAATAGCCCAAGAAATGTTTTATACCTTTGTTAAAATACAGAAAGATATTTTTGTACCACATAGTTTACTTTTTCATGGCATCCCTGCATTGCTCCACATTTTATGTTTATATTGGAAGAGGTATAAAAATAATTTTAAAAAAAATACTATGTAACATAATATAAGAAAATAACTTGGTGAAAAGTGCTTATAATATTCAAAATTAAGTTAACTGCCATGTTTAGAGATATAATTAATAGATACAATCAAGTTTATTAATAGAATTTGCCCTTAACCCTAAAATGCAAAAAATAGTATAAATCCAGAATTGAACCCTGGCTGCCATGGTAACGGTACACTAAGCAACATGACTCCTGTAGACTTTTTTCATATTTCACCACAACGATCATCGTCAGAAAGTTTCAATTAAACTGGCAACAATGCGTGTCCACCTAAAGTAGATGATTACAGAGAATTGGTATTGATATTTATACTACTTTAGAAATTTTTTGTACATTGTTTAATACCCCAAAATTTGCATAAGCATTGCGAAAACGCAGGAAGTATCCCTAGTATGGAGAAATTACCTTCATAACTTGGTTGATTTATAAACAAATATTCAATTATATACCTGAAAGTTCAGTGGCGGATCCAGATTTCCGAAAAGGGGGCCCCGCATGTGTATTAGCCAAACTTCTAAGCCATTTTTGGTGCCAAATTTGGAGTTATACTGATAAATATGTGGTGAAAAGAGGGGCCTGGGCCCCCTTGACCTCCTCTCTCAATCTGCCACTGAAGATGGCGGACAACTTCTCACAAGGGAAGTGACTCCAGTAAAATTTAATGCTGATGAACCTATCTATTACATGTGCGTATTAACATTGGCACGAATATAATCCCAAAATGTAAATAGTTCCATATATTGCTATATCATGATAAAAAATATATTTCTTTTATAAAAGTTTATATGTAAAGGAGATACTATAGAATGTGAGAATTTGTGGTTACTAAAGTACTGAATTACACTGCATGTATGAAATCCACGTCAAAAATAGAATTTAGCACTTATTAAGGACGTTTAGTTTGAATGGAAATAGCAAATAATTCATTCTGTCATGACTTGACAAAACTTCAATGAGCAATATATCTACAAATAAGCAACAAATAATGTATGGGACATCTTCCAACGAAATACATTGAACATATGGTAAAACCTCAAAGTACACCGTATCAGGATCAAATCTAATAGGAGAGTTGATACACACATAGATAGATTGATTGATTTATTTTTGTTTAACGTCACACCACGAATATTTCACGTATATGGTGACGGCATCTGCCTGATGCGGGGCATACAAATTTTGACCTTTACAACGAACCCACCCGAAGCAATGAGGGATCTTTAACGTGCCATGCATACCACGACACGGGGCCTCGGTTTTTACTGTCTCATCCGAAAGACAGGACACCGGCATGACCAGAGCGGGAATCGAATCCCGGCCTCCCGATCAGGAGTCCAGCGCCGGCTTCACACATAGATAGAGTTTTGATATTTCAAACACGAGAGTTTCTGAAAAGTGTTATTCATTGAAGCCATGATGTTTACGGAATAACCTTGATCTTGGTGAGTGACCTTTATTATTAAAAATGCTCATTTTTTATTATATCTTTCATAACAGAAGGGACAAGAGGTTTAGTATTTCATAAGACTATAACTGTCATTTATATTGTGCGTTTTGACCTATTGACCTTAACATGTGACCTGCTTTAAAATGGTAAGACTTTCATATTCCATGACGATACATTAAAAATTGCTTTCATTTGAGATCATGAGTTTTGACGTAGCGATCTTGACCTTTACATTTGACCTACTTTATGGTGGTTAGAGTTATATTTAAAATATAGATTCAATTTGACAAGAGCTTTCATTGGAGATCACAATTTTGGATTCATTGTCCATGACCTGTTCATAATACTTTACATTAGATATTAAAGAAAATTCTTTTCCAGATGTGTTGCCGTGGGAGTTTTAGTCTCGTTCACGGAGAAAAAAACATAATTAAATTTAGATATACATGTACTATATTGTATAATTATTTCACATACTTGGATGAGACACAGATCTATAATATATTAATGAAGAAAGCGATGTTTAGTGGACTTTTGACTAGTAATCTTGGGTCATAATCAGATGTTCGACTTGTCCTACCTTAAATGATAATAATCACATTGCGCCAAATAGTTTGACATTAGAGTAAAATGGATCGATGTATTATCCGTATATGTTTGATTATCCTGTTGTGTATTACAAGAATGATTCAATTCGGCTCCGTCGGAAGGGTGCTATGGTGGTGATCAAGAGGTTTCAGGTTAGAGCCCTACTGACAGCCGGTCGGTGTCTTGTCTTTAGGATAAGACACTCATGTGTCACAGTAGACGTTGGTAGGCCAAGGAATTTTTTGCTGTTTTCGAGAAGAGGGAGGGGTATAGGTCTGCTACATTAATCTTAAATTTCAGTGCATTGCATCGGGAAGATTTCACCAAAAAACAAAGGCGTGATGTAAAAAACAAAGAAAAATCAAAACAAACAAAACATAAAAAAACCCCAAACTTGATAAACCAACACAACTCAATGGGTGAAATTCAATGTCACAATAAAATCCATTTCAAAAGAGGTAAGTAGTTATACATCGTAAGATGGTATTTTTTTTCAGTTTATGGATCAGTGAATACTCTATCAATTAGACTAAATTAAAAAGCAGCATTCAGTTTGTCTCTCTGTATTGCAAATGCGTTGCCAATGTAAACAGCAAGATTGGCTCATTATTGATAATTGTCAAAAGTATGGTCACAGTTTCCAGAACACAACGTCTTGTAGATAAATTCTACTTACACATTTCGGGGCAGGCTTGGTGTAGTGGTTAAGCGCTTGGCTTGCGGCGCCGACGATCCGGGTTCGATTCCCGGGTTGCGCCACTATGTTTAAGAGATTGGTAACCTCCTGCTTCCATGTCGCGATATAACTGAAATATTGTTGAAAGCGACGTAAAACACCAATCAACCAACCAACCAACTTACACATTTCATTCGACATTATCATATCACGTACTCGTTTTATGGCATTTTCAGTAAATTATATTTCAATGAGGAAAGTCTAAAAGTGCCATAGTTTCATTTCTTATCTGAGGGCTAATGATACTCAGTGGAATAACAGGATAAATTTATACCAACACCACACTGCAACTGTACGACATCAATTGACTAGCAGGAAAAAATCTGTACGGACACCTCACTTTAATTGTACGACATCAGTGGAATAGCAGGAACAAATCTATACGGACACCACACTGCAACTGTACGACATCAATAGAATATATAGCAGGAACAAATCTATACGGACGCCACACTGCAAATGCATGACTGTGCAAGATCAATGGACTACAGGAACAAATCTATACGGACACCACAATTCAATTGTACGGGACGCCACACTGCAAATGCATGACATCAATGGACCAGCAGGAAAAAAATTATACGGACACCACACTGCAACTGTGCGACATAAATGGAATAGCAGGAACAAATCTATACGGACACCACACTGCCACTGTACGACATCAATGGACTAGCAGGAACAAATCTATACGGACACCACACTGCCACTGTATGACATCAATAGACTAGCAGGAACAAATCTATACGGACGCCACACTGCAAATGCATGACATCAATGGACCAGCAGGAAAAAAATTATACGGACACCACACTGCAACTGTGCGACATAAATGGAATAGCAGGAACAAATCTATACGGACACCGCAATGCAACTGCACGACATCAATAGACTAGCAGGAACAAATCTATACGGACACCACACTGCAACTGTGCAAGATCAATGGACTACAGGAACACATCTATACGGACACCACACTTCAATTGTACGGGATAAATGGAATAGCAGGAACAAATCTATACGGACACCACACTGCAACTGCACGATATCAATGGAATAGCAGGAACAAATCTATATGGATATGTGAAGTCAGAGACAATATTTTTTATGACGTCATTTTATGATTTTATTATTTTTAAACTTTTATGGGAAACGATATCATTCGCCAACTAAAATGTTAGTTTTGCAGTAACAGCAATAGGTCTATTAGTTTTCCATAAAATTAAAGATTTGAAAGGGAGTGATTTTCCTGACGTCAAGTGTGTGTGTGTGTGTGTGTGTGTGTGTGTGTGTGTGTGTGTGTGTGTGTGTGTGTGTGTGTGTGTGTGTGTGTGTGTGTGTGTGTGTGTGTGTGTGTGTGTGTGTGTGTGTGTGTGTGTGTGTGTGTGTGGAGGGGAAGGGGGTGGGGAGGGGGTGATAATCAGCTACACGCGCTGACTATTTCATAATGTCATAAAACTTTAGTTGTTTGGCGTCAAATAAACATAGGCGCCATTTCGCTGCGCAGACGCTACATAAACAAATATAACTATATAACTGCTATTCACCCTTCCATGGTTCGGAACCGTGACATTCTGGGTACTTTCAATTGTTCTATTTATGACGTCATAAACAAATGTGTCATTTGTGAGAAGTTGTTCGGGCCCTCAGATGACGTCATCACAATGTAAAATTTTTGTGGAATGGTTAATTACAGGAGCTACCACAGCCGGTCTCAAATTATTCAAATGTTGTAATTTTAAGGCGTGATCGTAAAATTCATGCTTTGTCATACATGTATCAGTGCACACTAAAGTAAACTATATATATATATATATACACATGTATATATTTATATTATATATATCATATTCACTTAGGCGGACAGATATATAAAATACACAAATAATTCTGTTTGACATTTTTGACATTTAAATATATTCTTGTGGAGTTCATCTTTGCTTATGATAATCTGCTTCATCACCCCCTTGATCTTCCTTTATCTTTTTATCTATTTATCATGAGAGGTCCGGAGGGAAGTGGGCAGTTATTATTAAATGATTAATTCAAGAGTGGATTATATTTTGCTTAAAATCTACAAAACTATCAAAAAATGAAGAAAAAGAAATTTGGCAAATAAAATTTAAGTCAAATATTGCATCGAAACGAAGTGGACATTTATTGCCAATCAAAACAAAACTTGTCAAGAAACTATTTCCAATCTTCTATCAAATCTGTATTTCATAGATAATTTCGTCTTTTGGCAAATTGAACAATCTAATTCTATGAATTTTGCCTGTGTTGACCATTTGTCTGTCATTCGTCCACCATACTTATGTCATGTTCTAATTTTTGAATTTAGTTGTCATGTTCTAATTTTTGTATTTAGCACCCCAAGTAAATTAAACAATTAGAACATGACAGTTAGCTACATTGGATGCATATCAATCGCCCGAGAACAAGATCTTACTGAGAGCGTAACATAGTGGTGAGAACCTATGACGTTGCGGTGAAAAATGAGGAAAACTGACTAGTACTCAAATTGGAAATTGGAGGGGAAAAGTCAATAGCCATGGACTAAGTTCATTGGACGCCATGGTTCGTAGATTTCTCTATCATCATCACACCCCCGAATGATAGAATCTACAAGTCATTATACTAGGGCCCTGGCCGCCACTTCCTTGCACCCAAAATGTCTTGATAACTGAATCTGATTAAAATTAACTGAAAATAATATTACTTGACGGCGGTATCATCTGTTAAGTATAGCCAAAATTCTATTTGAATAGGGTTGGTTGGTTGGTTGATTGGTGATTTACGTCGCTTTCAACAATTTTTCAGTTATATCGCGACATGGAAGCAGGAGGTAACCAACCTCTTAACCATAGTGGCGCAATCCGGGAATCGAACCCAGACCGTCGGCGCCACAATCCAAGCGCTTATCCACTACGCCAAGCCGGTCCCTATTTGAATAGGGTATTTTCAGCAGGGCAGAATATGACAAAACATAAAATTCAGTTTTGCCGTAAACTTATCCACTATGATGATAGAAATTTTAATTATGAAATATGAAAGAGATCTGCCAACATCCGTGAGAAATAAAACATTAAAAAGTATTTATCCCCTTGAGTTATCGTTCTTGACTATATTTTCCCTATCAACTTTCTCATATTTTGTTATTTGTTCGGTACATACGATTATCAATACCGACGACAAAATGAACTTGATGGATGTGAATAAGAATCTTGATGATACCATTAGGTCAATAATTATTCATATAAACGTGATATTTTTTTTTCGGGCGCACAGGTTTGGTTATCCACACAGTAGTCAGATGCAACACGAAACTACGAGTTACCTATCTTACAAGTATAAACAATGTAGCTTAACATTGATCCACTGATGATAACATCAAAATATTAACAAGACAAAAATATTGATCGTTAAAACTGAAGGTATAGTTTTACATTCTTTTGGAATTTTCCTAACTAGTGACTTTGAAATTACCAAAGGTAGTTACCGCTAAATGTACGAGTTGTCTATCTTGATACGAAGACAACATCTTCATTATTACAACTGTTCGTTTGTTTGACGTTTGTTGTACGTCATACCAAAATTATTGCATTGATAAGTTGTTTAATAACATTGAGAATAAGTTGGTTGGTTGATTGGTGTTTTACGTCGCTTTCAACAATATTTCAGTTATATCGCGACATGGAAGCAGGAGGTTACCAACCTCTTAGACATAGTGGCGCAACCCGGGAATCGAACCCGGATCGTCGGCACCGCAAGCCAAGTGCTTAACCACTACACCACGCCTGCCCCTACATTGAGAATAAGTAATATACAACTAAAACAAGATATCATACAAGGTATGTGCAAATGTTATATCATGTATATGATATAATATAACAATACGTAATGTAACAACATTACATAACAGGATAATATTACACTGTATGATACAATACAATACAATACAATAAAGAATATTACAATAATAATACATTATATTATGTAATATGATTAAGTATAATATAACATAATACGTATATTATTGAAAAAGAAAGATGTCAACCAGGAGTATTAGCACTCTTGTTTATATTGTAATGAAAGTTGAAAGGTTTTGAGGTAGTACTACAATGGAAATTATTCATCAACGTTCAGTGGAAATCGTCGAATCAAGAAAACTCGAAGTATGGAAGATGTCAAAGGAACACTATCATTAAGATGGACATTGTGCCCAGTTGTAGCCAAAAACAAAAAGAAAAAATCAAGATATAGAAGAAAATGGTGTAAATGATTAATTATAAGCCCATCTGATTCGTAGATATTACTGAAAGTGAAATCTGACATAGGACGAAAATTTGAACAATATGCAAGTGGGTTTTTTTTCTTAAGAAATCAATGAAAAACGGCCCCTCACCCCCCCCCCCCCTTTTCTCACATACTTTTCTCCAACAGTAATCCTTTTATTTTTTAGCAAGGCATCTTTTTAGGCCAATGATCTTGAATGGTTTTGTTAAATCTGATTTCCTATTTATTTCATTTTCCGCTGTCCTGCTCTATAAGATGCTTTTGTAATTCATTATACGGTATATTTAGCGGTAGAATTAAACTTTACTTTTCCCATTAACCTTGTTTTTCTGTCATGAAATATAAAAAAAATGGTCATTCATTTTCCCAATACAGTTGAATACGATGTAAGCTGTAATGATTACGTGTGCTGTTACTTTTGGTGCATAAACACACTTCCGGATGTTTGATGACCTTCCTATGTACTTCTGCAATTTCATCTGATTTTCATCAAGTGTGGTACAAATAACTGTTTGCTAAAGAGAAAAAGAAAAGAAAAGTTGGACTACGCGTTTTAGAAGTGCTCAACCTTGTTTCCAGCGGATGCTTCGATTTTGAGTGCTTCATTTTCCATGAATTTTTGAGGTGTTGTAAGCATTCATATCTTCCGTCCTTTACAGTCTTTTCACCATAATGATGATTGATCTTTCCTAACTGAAAAGTTTTTAATGAATATTAATGCTACATTCTTAAAAATGGAAGTGACAGAAGCAATGACATACATGTGACATGAACACATCTTTGATCCTATCATCATATAAACTAATATCTCGTCAAATATCACAATCGTGCGACCACGAAGTGCATTCCTTTGATCTAATATTGAGATAATGCCATACTTTTACATATTAATCGAATATATGCCTAGTCAGACGAGCTGTGAGATTGCATTCTTTACAATAGGTCATGCGTTAAATCGTATTAATTCTGAAATAAAGTGATTGATTTATTTGGAATATTCAACAACTCTAAAAATTTGTATGTACTTTAATAAAACAATAGAAATGTATTTGTTGGAAAAGGAATTCTTGTCTTGAAAAGGTCAACGGGAAAATGTTCTAAGAATTCGTATAATTCTTCGTAGATTAAAACAAATACCGACTTCTAACTTTACTAAGACGACGGAAAGAAAAGTGACAAATGAAATGAAAAATTAAAAAAAACAAAAGAAAAATAAATGAAGTCGAGTATGACCTGTCGGCAAGAGAAGCTTTAGCTGAGGTCTTGCAGGGATACGCGATACATCCAGGGATACGTGGTTTCTCCTCCAGGGACATGTGAATTCTCACCCAGTGATACGTGATTTCTCCTCCAGTGATACGTGATTTCTCTTCCGGTGATACGTGACTTCTCCTCCAGTGATACGTGATTTCTCACCCAATGATATGTGATTTCTCACCCAATGATACGTGATTTTTCTTCCGATGATACGTGGTTTCTCCTCCGATGATACGTGGTTTCTCCTCCGATGATACGTGGTTTCTCCTTCAGTGATACGTGATTTCTCTTCCGGTGATACGTGATTTCTCCTCCAGTGATACGTGATTTCTCACCCAATGATACGTGATTTCTTACCCAATGATACGTGATTTTTCTTCCGATGATACGTGGTTTCTCCTCCGATGATATGTGGTCTCTCCTTCAGTGATACATGATTACTCATTCAGTGATAAGTGATTTCTCTCCCAATGATACGTGATTTCTCTTCCAGTGATACGTGGTTTCTCTATGATAGATGTTTTTCTTCCAGTGACACGTGATTACTCTTATTCTCTATTTGATATTTTGCTATTAGTCCTATTTGACACTGTTCGGTATCTTTGACACTGTGTGGTATATTTGACACTGTTCGGTATTTTTGACACTATTCGGTATCCTTGACACTGTTCGGTATATTTGACACGGTTCGGTATCTTTGCATTTTATTTATTGTGGTAAAAAACTTTATGGAACTTTTCAACGATAGTAAAACCAGTATTATCAATTAGACAAATTTTGTAAATATAATAAAGATTCTAGAAACTTTACTAGAATAGTGCAGCAAGAAATCAGTATCAAATAGTCTTTAAAATTCAAGTACATATATTGCATATACAAACCTACTTAATGTTCAAGACAATGACCACGAGCATGCCTTAATTTTCTTTGAAAGTGTATTTACAAAGTAGTAATAAAATTGTTACCCAATAAAATATCATTTATGTACCGAAAACCAGAAAACATAAGATACTTTCTTGCAAGAAAATTCAATCCAAGCGAGTGACTGAAACCAGCCATTGTGATGGGATTTCCCCACTGTAAATCACGTAAATAAACAGCTAAAGAACGACCATCTACATCTTGGCTAGCCGCAACCGCTATGCGCAAACCTCAAAGACTGTACAAAATTAATGCGGACTGACAGTGTAGGATTATTACAGCTTTCAGATACTATTATTTCCGTTTCAGGTATAATTATTAATACGTTTTTTAGTGCTTTCGGTTATTTTCCTAAAAATAAAATACAAAAGTAACTCTAGATATTTGCTGTTGGCACTCACAAATATATCATTGAGGAAAGGCATTCATGGACGCTTGATAATCAAGCTATGACCACCTAAATGCAAAGGGACCGGAGCTGGCCGTTGTCATTGAGGAATATCTATTGTACATGACAAAAAGGAGATATCGGCGATCACGGACTACAGGAAGCACAAGAAATGGGATCAAGTGCCATGGAGGAGTAAACATCTCTGGCTGACCGACCATACCCGCCATGATGCTATAGGATTATGCGATCAATCAAATCTGGCCATAGAGTCTCAACTTTCTTGTTATTTACAGCGCAGTGGTGATCTAAGGGTGACAATCTGAACTGAACTGGTGCTATGCATTTGAGGTACTCACAGCAACGTATCACATTGGTCCTTTTATAAACTTATGACAACTATGTGAGACCAGCGCTTGGGAGGAGTAACTATCTTCTGTTTGGCAAGCTGCATCAGTTATAATATCATAAATGTAAAGACGACACTCAAATATCTCATTATACAGTGTACGGCTTTGATATTACGACTGACTATTTCGTATCTATGAAGCACTGACAGCAGATCTGATACTCAGTAACCATAATATAGTATCAATAAATATCAGAAGATATATACGTGTACACATTTAGTGCACCATATGCGCATTTCGACAGTTTATGTCTCTTTAGTGATGCTCAAGGCCTAAACTGTTGAAATCGAAAGTACAAATATTTATCCAGCATATTAATTACCAAACTGACCCAAAAGAAAGAGCCTAAGAACCATCCTAAGGACAGAGCTATGTATGAGGGAGATACTCCTTAATTCTTATGTATTTCGGGTCAGTACAGAGAAACTCTGACCAGAGTTTGTGATTACCCACGAGGACTAATAGTCCATATCGGCGGTATCGACCCAGTGATAAAAAATCAGAACATATTGACGTGTATAAATTAAACGAAATCTCTTTCCTCTTGTCCTATTTTAAAATATATTACTAGTTTAACGAATCAATAAATCTTAAAATTGAATTTCTTTCATCGAAATCATATAGGTATCACTACGAATCAATACTGTAAGGCTTCTGGAAACAGCTCGCAACACCATTTGTATATGCAAACGTCATTCTCTGTAATATTATATTGAAGATGAACTTGAAATAAATGGCTAATTTGAAATTTTTGCTTTTAATGTTTCTAGATTAAATTCCGAACTTTCCGAGATTTTTCAGTTGTTACAAAAGAACTACTCCAAGTGATTTATCCTGCTAAGAATGTAAAAAAACGGGGGGGGGGGATTAAAAACAAACCAAGCATTTTCTTAAAAGATGTATTTGAACCTCAGAAAGGGGGTGAGATCTTATGCCCTAGTAAAGTATAGATAATATTTTTTCTAAAACCTTTTTGGAGACGAAAGTAAAGTGCTAAGATATCGATGGTATTCAGTAAGGAACTTCTATTACACTTGACAAAATAGAAATATAGGCTATTACGGACCCCTGGAAGAACCAGAGATGGGATTAGGTGCCATGGAGGGATAAGTGTACTTTGCTGACCGGTCACACCCTACCTGATACCATAAAACTATTTGAGCTGGTATTACTTATGGTGAAATTAGGATTCTGCTGTATCTATCAGTTCCATTTCTTTAGGATATATTGCGTGTACATATGCATCAAAGTTTTGGTTACATATTGACAATACATGCTCAATATATCTGAATGTTAAATGTAAGGTTTTTGGTAGATGTATGGTGACACAGAAGAGTTTGTATAAATTCAGCTTCGCACGAATAAAGGAACAAATCAAGTACTGGTATTGAAGCGTTAACTACACCTCAAAGTCCATGTCATAAACAGCTGATAAAAGGACAATATCGTGTACAGTATCATATTCAGACAAATGCGAACCCCAGTTAAACCTAGGTAAGACCAGGTGCACGGGAGCAGTAAGCGTCCCTGCTTGTATGTAACACCGGTCGCAAAAGTCCTGCAACAACTCAAGATCAGATAGTAAATACATAATTAAATACATACATACATACATACATACATACATACATACATACATACATACATACATACATACATACATACATGCATGCATGCATGCATGCACGCACGCACGCACGCACGCACGCACACACATACATACATACATGCATACATGGTACTTTACATTATTTTTTTCATTCCCTACTACCAATACACACTAATGAAGCACAAAAACACCAAAACAATCCTATGTCTATATTATATTTTCCGTTTTGT